>OU015743.1:115644716-115655555 GCA_907169655.1 Acomys percivali
AAGTATGGTATATTAATAATCCATATGATGGTGGTGATGACAGGGTCACTTATTGTGTGCTAGATATTGTTTTAAATGCTTTATGCATTTTATTTTTTGTAAATTGTTGCAACAATCCTGTTAAGATTATTCTATTATATACATGCTGTAATCATATTGCCCCCAGTCTTCCTAGCAACTTATGACGTTATTACTCATCTGCCACTAGGTGGGCCAGCTACCTAGGATTTAAAAAGGGCAAACCTCCCTCGGCTCTCTTGCCTCTCTCTTTTCTTCTCTTGCTCTCTTCTCTCACTCTCTTCCTCTCTCTTGCTGTCTTTGTCTCTCTCTGTATCTCTCTGGGGTGCCTGTCCACCCTCTCTTCTCTCCCATGCTCCTATAATAAACTTCTCCATATCATATCGGTTGCCCAGCATCTCATTTTTTTTTAATCATCACACGTACCCTTCCCCCCACTTTTAAATGATATATTTCCGTGTGGATCATACTGGCCTTGAGCTCCTAGACTTAAGGGAGTGTCTTGCCTTGACATTCCCAATAATTGGGAACAGGTGTATCCCCATGCCTAGTTTTATACTTATGCTGCAATAAGAATCTGAGGCTTGGCACTGCTAATTAACTTGCTTACATTTTTGGAGCCAGTAAATGATAGAGCTGGCAGGTGTGTGTTTGTGTCTCTTGTTGATGGTCTGGATTGCTATAGTCTGCAGTTCAAAACTTGTTGACTTTTCCAGCTACTCCATTTCTTTTTTTTTTTTTTAATTTTTTAAAATTTTCTTTTTTTTCTTTTTTTAAATTAATTTATTCATATTACATCTCAGTTGTTAGCCCATCCCTTGTATCCTCCCATTCCTTCCTCCCTCCTACTTCCCCCCCTACTCCCTTCCCCTATGTCTGTGACTGAGGGGGACCTCCTCCCCCTGTATAAGCTCATAGGGTATCTAGTCTCTTCTTGGTGACCTATTATCCTTCCTCTGAGTGCCACCAGGCCTCCCCATCCAAGGGACACGGTCCAATATGGGACACCAGAGTTTGTGTGAAAGTCAGATCCCCTTCTCCACTTAACGGTGGAGAATGTCCTGCCATCGGCTAGACTGGGTAGGGGTTCGAAGTTTACTGCCTATATTCTCCTTGGCTGGTGCCATAGTTTGAGGAGGACTCCAGGGCCCAGACCCGCCTGTAGTTTTCCAGGACCCACTGGATCCTTCTATTTCCTCATTCTCCCAGGCTTCTCACACCTAGAGTCTCAATAGGATGTCCTCCCCTCTGACCCACTTTCCTGGTAGGTAAAGTTTTTCATGGGGGCGTACCCCTTGGACTAGTGTCTCAATATAAGTGAGTATATACCATTTGATTCTTTTTGCTTCTGGGTGAACTCACTCATTATGATAATTTCTAGTTCAATCCATTTGTCCACAAATTTCGGGAATTCCTTGTTTTTAATAGCTGAGTGATATTCCATAGTGTAAATATACCACAGTTTCTTTATCCATTCTTCTACTGAGGGACACGTAGGCTGTTTCCATGTTCTGGCTATTATGAATAAGGCAGCTATGAACATGGTTGAGCATATGTCCCTGTTGTGTGGTAGCTGCTCCATTTCTTGCTGGAAGAGTCAGCACCTTTACCTGCAAAGTAGATAACTGAAAGAGTTCAGTTAATGTACGTGTGGTCAAGGGTCCATTGAGGGAAGTGTAGAAGCCTCCTAACAACCCATTAATACTAGAAGCCACCATTTATTATGTTGATTATGTGCTTGGCCCTTTACATTTATGATCTCTGTCAAGTCCAAAGGAAACTCCAATTCCCAAACTCCAAAAGCCAATCTATATATCCAGAAATGATCTCAACCTGGACTGTAGGAAGATTTGTGGTCAGACAAAAGCCAGTGTTCCCCAGGAGCTTGTGAAATCAGTTTTTGTTTGTTACATTTCCATTATTACAAGCAGGAGGGACACACAGCTCTTTATTGACGTATATCTGTGGTCACATATCAAAGTCCATGCTGGGCTCCAGGCTCCCTCAGTAATGCAAATACTTGTCATATATTTCAAATCCTCCCATTAGTCTCTGCCCCTTCCCCTCCCTCCCCAACAGTTACTGCTCTCCCACTATTCTCACTGCCCTTTCTCTTCTCTACTCCCTGCTATTTTCCCTTCATCTCACAGGTAACTCTGGCCAGATCCAGTCTGCTGGCCACATTCAGTTCACCTCTCTCTCTGCTCTTAAATCTCCAGACACCTTGAACTCCTCTCTCTCTCTCTCTCTCTCTCTCTCTCTCTCTCTCTCTCTCTCTCCCTCCCAACCTTCCTTTTAACCATAGCGCATGGAGTATTTATATCTGCAGTTTTTTTTTTTTTTTTTTTTTACTGCACCCAGGCACTGAATACAATTTTACTTCAGTCTTGCTGCAGCCCTGTGTGGTCAGTTTTGTGAACTGAACTTGAGTTCACTGAAGGCCAAAATGAAACTCAGAGACATGAAATAGTTTTCTTAGACTCTTTGGCCCACAGGCTCAGTGGCTATATACCCATATAAGCTAATTATAAGCCCCAACTATCATGTAAAACAATGTCATACTTGGGATTTTCAAAGATAATTATGATCACAATGCAATCACTATAGAGCCATAATCCTTTTAAATATGTGATTCTAAGGTAAGTTGGCAGAATTGAGCTTTGCATCAAGTGAAGTGGGCCCAGAGACAAGGTTATGAGGCTACAGAGCTCCCAAAAGTGCTGGGAGATTTCTTTAAGCTTCAGGTGCCAGAATAACCAGAGCTTTTTATTTATGTAATTGGCTGGCAGTAGAGCCAGATTTCAAGGTGAAAAATGACCTGTGGACTGTGGCACTCAAACTTCTCTCTTGAGTCATTGCTCATCACCAGCAGTGTATGGTAGCCGGTGGCCCGAGCAGGCAGTGAGGTCCTTGCTGAACCCAGAGTCAGCAATCAGGGCCTGATTCAACCCAAATGAATGAAAACAGCTGTGGATTTACCCCCAGTCTAATGATGTAAGCTTTTTGGCACAAGTGTACACACATCCTTATGTTTTTTTTTATTTCATTACATAACTTAGAAGAATTAAATATCGAAACATGTCCAATTTGGACTTAGTTCAAGGTGGGATGGATGCAAAATAATCAACAGATGGTCAGCAAATCCCTCAGCAGAGACCCTAGGAAGGCAGCCTCAGAGCAAGAACACCAGCCAGCCAGAAAGACAAAGTGCTAGGCAATGACTAGAAAAGACAAATTTGCTCGCGCTTCGCTTCTCTCCTAGGGTAGCCCCTAGGGCGAGAGACGGAATCTCAGGGTTTCATTTTCCCTGGCTGAAGAGTCTGCCCATGGAGTTCGCAGTGGAGCCACTGTAATGGAGGGGCTCTCAAAGGCTCAGGCATCTGTTCCGAGCCTGGGTATTTAGTAAGGAACGCCTCCTCCCTGCCCTTCCACCCCAGGGCAGCCTGCCAGTCTGGGTCTTTCCAGTTGTTTCCCTGGAGGCCACCTTGCAGCTTGTGACTAGGCTAGTGTTTGCTTATCTTTTCTATTCAGCACATCTGCTCCAGTTAAATGAATCACAAGAGCAGTACAAATAGCATTTTCCTTTGTGAGCCATGCATCAGAGGGCAGCAGGACAGCAGCAGTCAGTTGAGTTAAAAAGGCTTTGGTTTTCTCCTGCTTCTGCAAATTTGAGTAAGTGTTCATGTGTAATAAGAAATTGCAGTGACTCATGAAGTCACTGGGAAAAAAAATGAGGAGTAAGCGATTTGGTTAAGGTTGCCTAGCTAAGGGGAAGCCATGCCATACACACATGGAGCATTTACATTTACATGAGGCCTCTCAGCAGATAAACTGAGAACATGAAATGAAGAGTTCTTAATGTATGTGCAGAGACAGGCGCGGTGAAAACTAGGAGAGCAGGTGACCTGTGACGCCTATCTCCCTGGTCAGATAGGGATAGAGACAGTCTTTAAGTGTTACTTGTAATTAAATGGTCACAGTGGAGAGAGATAAATGAACTTGATTCAGAGTCATGATGTGATTTGGTTTAAATATATATATGATTTAATTATATAAATTAAAAGCATTTCATTAATTTAAAAATGTCATTGTGTGGTTGAGGATGCAGCTCAGTGGTAGGGCGGCTGTTAGGTGCATATGAGGCCCTGGATTCATTCCCAGCTCCCAAAACAAAAATAATAAAAAAGTAATTGTGAGTGGTGATTATTCAATCATTTGAAAAGCATTACCTATTGCATAAGCATTCATTAAAAATAACAATATTTTCCAGTAAAAATTATTTTGGAACCCAGAAAGATCTTTTAATAGCTAAAGTAGTCTTGAGAAGGATGAAAAAATCTAGAGGTATTACTTACCTGATTTAAAAAAAACATACTACAGAGCCACAGTAATCAAAGCAGCGTGGCACTGTCATTAACAACAGACAGAGCAGAGAATTTAGAAATTAGAAAACCCCTCATATGCTGCTAACTGTTTTTTTGACAAAGATGCCAATAATACCATAACAGGGAAGGAAGGATCTCCTTAACAAACAGTGCATAAATGGTATTCTCATGCAACAATGGAATTTGGTCCTTATCTTATGTCACACACAAAACCCGGCTAAAATGGGTTAGGGAATGAAGTGTAAGCCCAAAACCATAATAATTCTTATAAGAAAGCAGAGGGGAAAAGCTTCTTGACATTGATGTTGGCCATACACGTTGGAATATGATTCTGAGTGCACTGGCAACAAAGCAGAAGTTATCAGCGGGGACTGCATCAAACTCAGTTTCTGCATAAGAAAGCCATAAACCAACAAGATGGAAGGAAAGGGGGAAGTTTTTGCAAAGACATAGATATAGATACTTGATGGGGCTTAAGATTTAAAGTAGGAAAACATTTATGGCACACATTTCTGAAAAACTAATAACTTGAATAAAAATTAGTGAAGACATTAAATAGCTATTTTTTTTCCTTTAAAGATACACAAAATGTCACTAGGTGCTTGAAAGAGTGCTTGAAGTTATGGATCACCTGGTAAAGCATATCAAACCCTCAAGAAATTGTTAGTTATGTCTGTTAGGATGATGCTGGGCAGGAGATAAAGACAAAGAAAACCTTGGACAGTGTTGGCTGATTATAAATTGCCATAGACATTGATTTTCCTAAAACCTGTCACCAAATACCCCAAAATCCAAACCATAAATAAGATAGAACCGTCTTGTCCTCCAGACACTTCCGAGTACACATCCAAAGGGACCAAAATCAGCAACTTGAGGAATTATGGTATTCCAGGTTCACTTCAGCATGACTCTCTAAACCTAAGGCATGGAACCCACAGGACTCAGGCACCCAGTGCTTGTCCCACTTTGGCCACCGTCAAGCCTTTGCCCTAGAACAAGCCACTCAAACATGATTGAGTCTGGTTTCCTCATTTGTAAGCTCTAGCATCAGTTTGGGTGAAATATTCTATGGTTCTGGAAATAAACGATCCATTTACAAATAAACCAGTTTATCTCAAAATTATCAGAATAAAAGAAAAAAAAACCAAAATGTTGACTGGGCTGAGAGTTCTTAGTTAATAAGTAAGCAAATCTGTAAAAACATCAAATTAATTCATTTGTTGTGGCAAATAATATATATTGTGATAAATGTCTGTAAGGTGTATAACATGACACTTTGATATATCGTGTACACTGGGGCATGGTGACCACAATTAACACATCTCTAACTGCATGTGATTAGTTTGGGAGGGCTGTAGGTGGAGCAGAGGATAACACTTATTAAGATCTATTCCCAGGAAAACTTGCATACACCATGGAGTTACTAACTATACTTACTGTGCTGTACACTAAACCCCCAGAATTTATGCGTCTTATCAATGACAGAGTGTAACTTTTGACCCGTAGTTCCTTGCCCCACACTGAAGCAACCACCATTACATTCTCTGATTCCATCCATTTGTATATTTTATTCTTTTATATTCTATAGATGTGGAGTCATACAGAATTTGTTTTCCTATATCTGAATTACATACCACAGTATATTTTAGACTGAGCCATGTTGTCTCATAAATGGAGCATTTTCCTTCATATATATGTGTGTGTGCACACATATATGTGCAACATATATTAATATACATGCATTCCCTCCTTGATAAGGTATTTCTTTTCTAAAAGGGTTAGATAATCTCTCTCTCTCTCTCTCTCTCTCTCTCTCTCTCTCTCTCTCTCTCTCTCTCACACACACACACACACACACACACACACGGGCACCACTCTTTTTGATGCACAAACCACAAACAAAGACACCTGAGTCACAGGTCTCTTTGAGAACATTTTCTTGCTGTTTGTAGATTTTCGGCTTCAAAAACAACTTCTTCACAACCCTGATGCCAAGAGGCAGAAATCATTCTGTTCTTCACTTACAACTAAGGAGACTTCAGAGATGAAATGGCTGTGGTGGACTGACTTATTGATGGCTCTGCTTCTCTCCCTTTTCACACGCATTTTTTGAGCCTGCCGCTATGCGTGTCCTCCCTTCTATTCCACGGTGTGACTGAATTCGGTCACTGGAAGGTTAGCAGACATGACATCAGTACAGTCTTAGGGAAATGTCTGTGCCTTTCAGCCCATCTAATAGTCCCTGCAACCACCGTGAGAAGGATGTGCCTGGTTCAGCCCATTGCACAGCTGCAGAGCTGAGGAGCATCAGCTCAGCAAATCACGGAAGCCACCAGGTGTCATTCAAACACTACCCAATTCTCAAATATTTAGTCTGGTAGAAATCAGCTGAACCTGGTGAACTTGTGAACTCCATACTGTGTTTTGTTTTATGCCACTGGTATTTTGTGGTTGTTTGCTACAGCACATTGTTGTAGAAACAGGTCACCAAATACAGTGTAATAACTTCTAGTAAGAACTCAGAAACTGAAGGAAGATTCAGTAACTACTCCTATTGCTCATGTGGCTCAGCCCTATCTTGCTGTCTTGCCTTTCAGCATGTGTAGACCCTGGTAACCTCCTAAAGAAATTCCCTTCTTATTTGGTCCTAACTAAATGCCAGTCTTCCCTTAAGATACAGTTAGATGCCATCTTTCTCTGATCCTCTCAAGAAAGCTAACCACTTTCACTAGTGACAGGCACTCATTCATAATTTCTGCAACTGTAATGAGTACTGTTAGTTGTTTTTTTGTACTGTAATTTGTTAAAGAAATATGTTTCTCTGAAGTCTTGTGGACCTTATTACATGGCTTTACTATTATTTCTGGAATTTTCTTAATCATTAGAAAGACTTTGGACCAAAAACATGAATAATTTCTTGACAAATTTCCAGCATATTTCTTATTGTTCTTACTTGTCACCTTAGATAGGCTATCTGGATTGTGTGATATGTTCAAGAACACAATTCAGTGTACACATATATGTATATTCACACATAGATCACACACATGGGGCAATGATATGAGATGATAGCTAGCTTCTTGGAAAGCCACTTTTGAAGGCGAGAACAGGGATGCTGACATAGTTATTGGGAGGTAGCCTTGCTCATCACTGTACTACTAACACTGAGGTAGTTATTGAATGTGCAAAAACTGCATGTTTTTTTAACATTTATTTATTTAATATATATTCAGTGTTCTGTCTGCATGTAATGCCAGCAGGCTGGAAGAAGACAGCAGATCTCATTACATATGGTTGGGAACCATGCGGTTGCTGGAAGTTGAACTCAGGACTTCTGGAAGAGCAGCCAGTGCTCTTAACCTCTGAGCCATCTCTCCTGCCCAAAACTGCATGTTTTTCATCTTTACTTTGTTATGCATTTTTGGTGGACAATACATTTGTGCATTATTTTTTGTATCATTTAGACTTCACATATAAAAAATCTTATTAATATGATCATGAAGGGCACAAAATGCTCATTGTGTGTGGTGTGTGTGTGTGTGTGTGCGCGCACATGTATGTGTGTACATGTGCTTGTATGAGTATATGTGTCTTATTTTTCAGATTCAAAAATTTATGTTACTTGTTTGGAGACCTATTGTAAGTCTGTCACATTCCTCTGAAATACTGCTAGAATTCTTCTGGGAACCTCCATTTGAAAACGATCATGAGCTTTACTCAGAAGATACACGCCCAAGCATAAATTCTGAATGTTGTGAGTGTTGGCTGTCATTCTTCCTGGGGAAATCAGGATGTGCTTGTTCTAGACCTATTTATTGTTAAAGATATGACAAATTACTGCATTGAGGCCTTAGCTCCTCTATTCAAGGATCTCCTGTTATTATTTTATTGTTATAACTCTGAGGTTACAAGAAAGTATGAGATTTAGATTTAATAAATAATTATATAGTATAGATAATCCTAAAGGTTCAGAGCTTAAGTGACTTCTTTATAATCTCAAAATTTGGTTATGTGGCAGATAAAAAAATCCAAACTCAAACCTTCTGGCTTGAGATTGGAATTTGAGATACTTTTTAACTTTTATGTTTAAACTTAAAGCAAGTAATTACTTTGCTATTTTTAATTTTCAAATATTAAAAAATTTGATATATGTGTATATATCTGTGTGTGTATGTGTGAGTGTGTATGTGTATATGAGTGTGTATGTGTGTATATGTATTTGTGTGTGTGCATGTGTGTGTGCGTGTGTGTGATAATGTGATTCACACCTGTTGAGACCAGGAGAGAGCATTCAATTCCCTGAAGTTGGAGTTACAGGTGGTTGTGAGACATCCCATGTGGGTTCTAGGAACTGAAGTCAGCTCCACTGGAGGAGCAGCAAGTGCGCTTAAGCACTGAGCCATCTTCCCTGCCCCTAAAGTAAATACTTACTAAGTGTGATGTTCTCTACTGTTGTAAACATAGAAAGTGATCAGGGTGGCCTAGAGTACTTCTCCTTAGATGTGTTTTGTGATGCCCAGTGAATTTCATAAGAAGAGAGGGAGGAAATGGAAGAAAGTAGGGTTGGCTTTAGGAACTCTGCATAACTATATATGTATATAGAACAATTTCCCTGCTGAGTTCTCAGAGCTGGTTGTTGACTGCCTCTTCCTCCCACCATGTACTGTTCCTCAGTGATGAGTTGACAGGGCTCCCAGGGGTGAGTGAGCCCTGTAAAATGCCCTGCAGCTGCAGCTGTGTAATATTTCTGGACATCATTGGACCTGGGACACCTTGGAATGGACAACCTAGTTAGTTTTCACATCTGCCTTCAGGGAAAACTGGTGGAATTAAACTTGTCTTTTATGAGGCTTGACTTTCTATCAGCATTTCCTTTTTATGTATTCAAACTTTCCTCTAATATACATAATTGCTGAAAGGAAAAGGCTGTCGAGCAGTCATGAATTACGGCTTTTAGGGGACGTGCACTGCAGTTAATGGTGCAAGGCAGCTTCCATTATAATTCTCTGTTTTCACATCCCTGTGATTTTTCTTGGTAGGGGGTGGAGTGAGGAGGAAGAATTTTCCTTTGAGCTAAAATTTTCCATGGCTTGACTCAGCCCAAGGTGATTTTAAAAAAATGAAACATTTGCACAAATATCTTCATTTATTATTGTCTTTGGAAAATGCTGCTCATTTTCACTCTAAATATTAATGCATAAACGTTGCAAGTATGAATGGCTATTAAAGCTGGCCCTCAAATGCTTCTTTAAAATATTAGTTGGAACAATGTCCAACTAATATATTAAAAGAATTACAATTACCAGTGGCAAGGCTCTTTCTCTTTATAACTATGTCAGGATATTTTAATATAACAATGGCTGAAAAGGTTTAGTATTTTTATAACTTGATTGTAATGTTTGCTTAAGACATAGCTTTTCAAAGGAGATATACATATTATGATAATTTTAGATTTTGAATTTGTGATGAACACTTTGAAATATTTTCCCTTTTTAAAAATTTGTGTGGAAAACTTTAATAATCAAGCTTTTAACTTTTAGGTGAGGTCTCTGTTAATTGTGTTTATTGTAAATGGCATATCGCTGAGGCTTTTTACTGAAAATGTTGCTCTTTTTAATGGAAGCCAACTTTTGGGAAACAGAACTAAAAATACTTAAAACCAACTTTTCCTTTAGGCTTAGGGCCTCGGTTTAGATCCCCTAGGTACATACATAAGTAAGAGCGTTGATCTATTGTTTTGCTTCTTTAATTTGCATTCTCCTTCACCTACTGTTGACATAGTTTTGTGCCCTGAAACTCAATATCACTTGTGTCTGTTGTTTTTCATTTCCTGTGTTTGCCTTTAATGATTTATTTATATCGAATAATGTTAAAACTATATGTTAGCTTATGTAGGTCACTAAACTAAGAAACACACAGAATGTTGATTCAGTGGAGACAGTTACTGCTGTAGTAGTACAATTTGACTGTGTTAAATGATACTGCAATGCCATTGAGAGATGACTTGTGTGTTTACTCATTTGGAGATTTTGTGTTTGGTGAGTGTGTTTGGAGTCTCCTCCAAAATGAATTACATTGTCCCTCTAGGTAAGTATTTCACATTGAATAACCTCTTAGTCTCTCTTAGAATCCTGAGCCTATTGTTCTCTTCATCAAAGAATTTTATGATCTCATCTGATTTTTGTCATCACAATTACTCTTTGAATATAATCTCCACAGTCTTTGAATCTTAAATTCTTTTCCTATAAGACTGTAAATGAGGCATTTCGCACAAATGGGTTTTATCACTGAAAATTTTGGTCTGGCAAACACACACACACAGACACTTAAAATATGTATACATTACAATCTATATTATAAGTAGTTGTATATTTCATTACATATGAAACATAATACATATATTATATGCATATATGATATACATGTACATGAAAAG
>OU015743.1:115668499-115702882 GCA_907169655.1 Acomys percivali
ACACACACACACACACAAACAAACAAAAAGAAAAGGAGAGAGGGAGAGAAAGGAATGGTTAGAGGGAGAGAAAGAGGGTGAAGGAGAGGGAGGGAGAGAGAGAGAGAGAGAGAGAGAGAGAGAGAGAGAGAGAGAGAGACTACAGACAAAATTTGGCCTAGAAATAAAAAGTATACACCAACAAGAGAAAGTCATTATTGTGCTTTAAATATTATATTCAATAGAAAAGCAGTTTTAAGAAATAGGGAGTGAAACTCTTGCATCCATTGCTCATATTTAGGATTCTTAGGTGGATAATAGAGCCATTTGATAAATGGGGATGAAGGGCTATGTAGTGAAATGAAACGAAGAGTGAGTCAGAGGGGTAAGTTCTCAGGGTGTGATGGTTGTTCCAAATAACACATCACCTATAATTCAGATTTGGGGATCATCAGTCTACAGCAGAAAAACAAACATTAAAAAGAACCTCAAGAGATCTGTGGTTCTGTGTGAAGAGAAGAAAAAGTTCTTCTGTATCAGAACTGAAGTGTTACAAAGTGAATTTAAGAATCAAAATGGATGAACATAAATTCTGTTTCCACTTCCTGGCTACTGTGAATGCAACAACAATGAACATGGGTGGGTATCTCTGCATGTAGGATACAAAATCTTCTTAAAATATTCCTAAGGATGGTATAGCTGGAGAATGTGGAAAATCTATTTTGAGAACCGTCCACTCTAATTTCTATAGTGGCGGCACCAGTTTGAAATTGCATCAAGCACTACATAATTGTTCTGCTTTCTCCACATCCATCTCAACATTTATTGTTGTTTTTAAATTTTAGCCATTCTCACTGGGACTAGAAGAAATCTTAGTTATTTTAAATTTGTATCTCACTGAAGGTCTAAGGTGCTGAGCATTTGAAAGACATTTCTCAAGCTTCTGTAAGGCAGGAGACACTGTCAACAGAACAAAGTGACAGCCTACAGACTGGGAAGAGATTTTCACCAACCCTACATCTGACAAAGGTCTAATATCCAAAATATATAAAGAGCTCAAGAAATTAAACACCACCAGATCACATAACCCAATTAAGAAATGTGCTCAAATTTAAACAGAGAATTCTCAACAGAAGAATATCGAATGACTGAGAAACACTTAAAGAAATGCCCAACATCCTTAGTCATCAGATAAATACAAATCAAAATGACTCTGAGAGTCCATCTTACACCCATCAGAATGGCCAAGATCAAAACTTCAAATGACAGCACATGCTATCGAGGATGTGTAGAAAGGAGAACACTACTTCATTGCTAGTGGGAGTGCAAACTTATACAGTCACTTTGGAAATCAATCTGGTGCTTTCTCAGTATACTGGGAATAGGGCTACCTCCTTGGAATATACCCAGAAGATGCTCCACCACACAACAAGGAAATATGCTCAACCATGTTCATAACAGCCTTATTCATAATATCCAGAACCTGGAAACAACCTAAATGTACCTCAGTCAAAGAATGGATAAAGAAACTGTGGTACATTTACACTATGAGATACTACTCAGCTATTAAAAACAAGGAAATCCGGAAATTTGTGGGCAAATGGATGGAACTAGAAATGATCATATTGAGTGAGTTAACCCAGAAGCAGAAAGACTGACATGGTATATACTCACTTGTAATTGGGCACTAGTGCAACAGGAATGTCCCCTGAAAATTTTCACTTACCAGGAAATTGGGATAGATGTGGGGACCTCGTATTGTGACTTTAGGTAAGTGAAGTACACAAGAAAGGGGAAATAGAAGGATCCAGAGGGTCCTAGAAACCTACAAGCAGAACATCATGATAGGCGGATCTGGACCCAGGGGGGTTTGCTTAAACTATTGCACCAACCAAGGACAATACATGCAGTAAATATTGAACCCCTACTCAGATCTAGCCAAGGGACAGCACATTCTCCACAGTTGTGTGGAGAGTGGGGACCGACTCTGAAATGAACTCTGGTGCCCCATATTTGACCACTTCTCCTTGGTGGAGAGGCCTGGTATTACTCAGAGAAAGAATAGGAAGGCTACCAAGATGAGACTTGATAGGCTGTGACCATATGGTGGGGGAGGAGGTCTCTTTCTGTCACAGACCTAGGGAAGGGGAATAGGGTAAAAGAGGGATGGAGGGAGGGATGGGAGGAGACAAACAAGGGGATAACAATTGAGATGTAATCTGAATAAATTAATAAAAAAAGAAGTTTCTCAGCCATTTATATTTCATTGTTTGAGAACTCTGTTTAGTTCGATGCTACTCTTTAACAGTCTATCATTTGTTTTATTTTTTATTTTTAATTTAAAAAATTTAAATTAATTTATTCAGATTACAACTCAATTGTTTTCCCATCACTCATATCCTCCTCTTCCTCTACCCTCCCACTCCCACCTAATTGCCCTCCCTTGGGTCCATGTCTGTTGTTTGTTTTCTTGATCTCTATTTTAAAAAAACTTCATTATTGGAGAGCGGAGACAGATGTTCACACGAACTCTGATGCCCCATATTTGACCATGTCCCCTGGATGGGGAGGCCTGGTGGCACTCAGAGGAAGGATAGCAGGCTACTAAGAAGAGATTTGATACCCTATGAGCATTTAGAGGGGGAGGTCCTCCTCAGTCACAGACGTAGGGGAGGGGAATAGGGGGAAAGTGGGAGAGAGGGAGGAATGGGAGGATACAAGGGATGGGATAACAATTGAGATGTACTATGAAAAAATCATAAAATATATATAAAAATAAAACTTCTTTATAAGCTACAGAACTTCATCCTCTGTCTGATGTATAGCTAGTAAATTTCCTGCCATTCTATAAGCCTAGATGTCCATGAACCAGTGAATGAATAATGAAAAGGTGGTATTTTATTAAATGAAGTATTCTCAGTTATTGAGAAAAATAAAATTATAAAAGTTATAGATAAGTGGATGGAACTACTTATCCTGAGTGAGGCAACTGGACCCAGAAAGACAAATGTCACATGTTCTCTCTCATTTGCGGATATTAGCTTTGTATCTTCAGAAATTTGTTTTTCATTGGGAATACTCATAGATGTTAGAAAATTTCTAAAGGCAGATAAAGGGGGCTTTTAAGGGAAAGGAGATAGTATTCAATGTTAAAAGAGAATTATGAAACAGGAAGGGTTATATTGGGGTACAGAAGGAACAAATGGGGCAGAAGAAGGAAACTGGGAGGGATTAAATGACGTTAAATACTTTCAGAAAGCCATATGGAAACATATTGCCATAGACACTTCCTAAAATATATCTATACACATATATAAAAAGAGTTAGAAGGTAATTATTATATAACGGGACAACAATACCTGTACTAGACACCAGAGGCTGACAAATAAAAAAACCCACTGACACAAATGGGTTGCTTTTGTGGAATTGTTGGACAGCGAGACCTCAAATACCCTCCACCATTGGAAGCTATTACCAATGCACTTCTTTACTTGAAGAACTTGATGGCGAGATCTCTCTTGATGAAGACATCATATTCTTGAGTCACAGGACATGGAGAAATTAAGCTAATATTGACCTAGAAATGTCACTGTGTAATTCTGGAAGTGCTATGCACACTGTTGGAGAAGAAAAGTAATTGCTACTCTTATGTAGGTGTGGTCCCAATGAGCTACAAAACCAACTGGATTGGAAAGACATGTCCACTGGTACAATAGTGGGAGTCACAAAACATTTTCTGAGTATGTTTAAGTCTTGGTTCATAAGATGAAATGAATATCTGGCACCATTACTGTGCCAAGAACTGTGGCAACACAGATCCTAGACCCTGAGGGACGATCTCCTACTCTTCTTCTGCTGACTGCTCATAGTGTTAAACCAGCTCCTAATGATGAATTATTTACTATACCCACAGATCAAAGCACTTATTAGCCCTTATCAGAGAAGCTTCTATTTGCCATAGATAATGAGCAACACAGATACTTAAATGATTAAGTTGCAGAGATTGCAGCATGTCCAGCCTTGCATGGAATATATCTACTTCAACAACTCCCCTGAAGGTTCAGGATCATTGCAGAAGTGAGGCCAGCAAAAGTATAAATGCCAAGAGGTGAACTGCACACTGTCCTCTGGGCTTCATCCCCAGGTGCACAGCTCTGCCTCGCTTCCTAAGGAGGTCTGCTGGGCTCCAGGAGCATTAAGGTTAGTTCCCTCCCCACAACCATATGCCTGCTAGGTCCCGCTAGGGCACAGCCAGCAGAAGTGAGCTGCACACTGTCCCCTGAGCTAGACTATTTGGCTCATGACTCATCCAGCCTTCCCAATAAGGCCTGCTGGCACAGGGATGTCCAGGTGGGACCCTTCCCATCCAATCTCCTGTCTGTCAACCGCCACCTAAAGCACACCCAACAGTGGTAAACCACATCATCTCCCCCTGTGCTTCATTTTCTGACCCACAATTCTTCATGCATCTCCAGTAGCCAGCCAGCAAGAGGGACAGCCAGCAGGTTAAAGGCCAGCATAAGAACATAATCAGCACAAGCCAGGGAAATATGGTACCACTGGAGACAAACTATCATAGTACAGCAAGGGATATCCTAACAACCGGAGCACAAGAAGATGAATAAATCCTTTAAAGAAACACAGGAAAATACAATCAAACATGTGAAGGAAATGCATAAAACTGCTCAAGATCTGAAAATGGGAACAGAAACAATAAAGAAAACACACACTGAGGGAATCCTGGAGATAGAAAACCCAGGGAAAAGAATAGGAGCTACAGATCCAAGAATCACCAACAGAGTAAAAAATATGAAAGATACAACTGAAAAAATCAATACATTGGTCAAAGAAAATCATATATCTAAAAAGTTGCTGACACAAAACGTCCAAGAAATCTGGGCACTATGAAAAGAACAAACCTAAGAATAATAGAAGGAGAAGACTCCCAGCTCCAAGGCCCAGAAAATATTTTCAACAAAATCATAGAAGAAATTTTTCCCAACATAATGAAATGCCTATAGATATTCAAGAAGCTTATAAAACTCCAAATAGATTGGACCAGAAAAGAAAATCCTCCTGCCACATAGTAATTAAAACACTAAATGTACAGAACAAAAAAAGAATATTAAAAGTTTCAAGGAGAAAAGGCTAAGTAACATATAAAGGCAGACCTATCAGAATTATAGCTGATATCTAAATAGAGAACCTAAAAGCCAGAAGACACTGAGAAGATGTCCTACAGACTCTGAGAGACCACAGATGTCAGCCCAGGCTATTACACCCAGCAAAACTTTTAATTACTATAGATGGAGAAAACAAGATATTCCATGACTAAACCAAACTTAATATCTATCCATTATCTACAAATCCAGCCCCACAGAAGATACTAGAATGAAAAATCCAACCCAATGAGGTTAACTATACTTAAGTAAATAGAGGAAATAACTTCACACTAACATAACCAAAAGAAGGGAGGACTGTGTACGCACATACGCACACGCGCGCGCGCGCACACACACACATACACACACACACACACACGCACACACACACACACAGTCTATCACCAACATCAAAATAACAGGAATTAATAATCATTAGTCATTAATAATCTCTCAACATCAGAGGCCTCAATTCCCCAATAAAAAAACATAGGCTAACAGAACAGATGGGAAAACAGGATCCATTCTGCTGCATACAAGAATCACACCTCAACAACAAAGATAGAAATTACCTCAGAGTAAAAGGCTGGAAAAGGGCTTTCCAAGCAAGCAGACCCAAGAAGCAAGCTGGAATAGCCATTCTAATATCTGATAAAGTAGACTTTCAACCAAAATTAATCGAAAGAGATGGGGAAGGACATTTCATATTCATTAAAAGAAATATCCACCAAGATGATGCCTCAATTAGGAACTTCTAAGCCCCAAATGCATATGCACCCATATTTATAAAAGAAATATTACTAAATATTACCCCTCTATCTTATCAGATCACCATGGATTAAAGCTAGACTTCAACAATAGAAACAACAGAAAGCCTACACACTCATGAAAACCGAAGAACTCTACTCAATGACTACTGAGTCTGGAAAATAAATAAATAAATAAATAAATAAATAAATAAATAAATAAATAAATGACTTCCAAGAATTCAATGAAAATGAAGCTACAACATACCTAAACAAATGGGACACATTATTTTATAGCACTAAATATCTTCATAAAGAAATTGGAGCTATCTCACAATAATGACTTAAGAGCACATCTGAAAACTCTAGAAGAAAAATAAGCAAACAAGCTGGGCGTGGTGGGGCACACCTTTATTCTCAGCACTCGGGAGGCAGAGGCAGGGAGATCACTGTGAGTTCGAGGCCAGCTTGGTCTAAAGCAAGTCCAGGACAACCAAGAGAACACAGAGAAATCCTGTCTCAAAAACCAAACCAAACCAAATCAAACCAAAACAAAAAAATTAAGCAAACATACCCAAGAGGAGTAGATAGAAAATAATCAAACTCAGGGCTGAAATCAATAAATTAAATAACAATACAAAGAATCAATGAAACTAAGAGCTGGTTCTTTGAGAAAATCAACAGGATTAACCAAACTAACTAGCAGCTAGAGAGACAATAACCAAATCAACAAAATCAGAAATGAAAAGGGGGCACATAACAGCAGACACTGAGGAAATCCAAAGAATCTTATTTTTAAAGCCTGTATACCACAAAATTGGAAAACCTAAATGAAGTGGGTTATTTTCTTGATAGATAGCACTTACCAAATTTAAATCAAGATCAGTTAAACAATTTAAATAGACCTATAACCCTTAAGGAAACAAAACCAGTCATTAAGAGTCTCCCAAGGGGGAACCCCCTCCCCCCAAGAAAAACCAACCCAAAACCCAAAAACCAAACCAGGGCTAGATGGTTTTAGTGCAGAATTCCTACCAGACCTTCAAAGAAGAGCTAATACTAACACTCCTCAAACTATTCCTCAAAATAGAAACAGAACATTGTCAAACTCATTCTATGAGGCCATAGTTACTCTGATAACTAAACCACACAAAGATTCGACAAAGAGAATTTCAGAGCTATTTCCCTTATGAACATTGATGCAGACTTGATCAAATACTTGCAAAACCAAATCCAAGAACACATCAAATATACTATCCACCATAATCAAGTAGGCTTCATCCCAGGGATGCAGGAGTGGTTCAACATATGAAAATCTACCAATGTAATGTGCCATATAACCAAACTGAAAGGAAATACTCATGATCATCTCATTAGATGCTGAAAAAGCCTTGGACAAAATCCAACACCCCTTCATGTTAGAAATTTTAGAGAGATCAGGGATACAAGCACATATCTAAACACAGTAAAAGTAATACGCAGCAAGCTGATAACCAAATTAAATTAAGAGAAACTTAAAGCAGTTCCACTAAGATCAGGGACAAGATTATCTATCCCCTTTCTCTGTATCTATTCAATATAGTTCCTGAAGTTCTAGCTAGAGCAATAAGACAACTAAAGGAGATCAAGAGGATACAAGTTGAAAAGGAAGAAGTCAAATTATTTCTATTTGCAGATGATATGATAGTATACATAAGTGACCCCAAAAGTTCTACAAGAGAATAGTTATAGCTGATCAGTACCTTCAGCAAAATGTCTGGATACAACATTAATTTAAAAAATCAGTAGCCTTCCTTTATACAAACAATAAAAGGGGTTGGGAAAGAAATTAGGGAAATAACAACACCAATAATATAAAATATCTTTGTGTGACTCTAACCAAGCAAGCGAAAGAGTTGTATGACAAGAGCTTCAAGTCTTTGAAGGAAGAAATTGCAGAAGACATCAGAAGGTGGAGAGATCTCCCATGCTCATGGATCGGTAGGATAGTAAAATGGTCATCTTACCAGAAGCAGTCTCTAGAGTCAATGCAATTCTCATCAAAATTTCAACACAGTTCTTTTTTTTTTCCTTTTAAAAAATTCATTATAATTTATTCAAGTTACATCCAGATTGTTATCCCCTCACTTGTATCTTTCTGTTCTCACCCTCCCTCCATCTTCTACCCTATTCTCCTCCGCTAGACCTATGACAGAGGGGGCCTCCTTCTCTTCAGATTGTATGCATCTTTCACATTTTACCAACATAATTCTTTACAGATCATGAAATAGCAATTCTTGACTTCATATGGGAAAAAAACCCTCAGGTTATCTAAAGTAATCCAATACAGTAAAAGAACTTCTGGAGGAATCACCACCCCTAATTTCATGCTGTAGTACACAACAATAGTAATAAAAACTGCATGGTACGGGTATAAAATCAGACAGGTTGATCAGTAGAATCAAAGATAGAGCAACAAAACCACATACCTACAGACACTTAATTTTTGACAAAAAAGCCAAAACCATACTATGGAAAAAAGGAAGCATCTTCAACAAATGGTGACCCAATTTAAGATCCATCCCATGAAAGAGAACCAACCCTTGACAGTATTAATGATACTCTACTATGCTTGCAGACAGGAGCTTAGCATAACAGTCCTCTGAGAAGCTTTGTTCAGCAGGTAATGAAAACAGATGCAGAGTCCCACAGCCAAACATTAGGCGGAGGCTAGGGAGTTTTGTAGAAAGGGGGGAAGGATTGAGGGAGCTGGAGGGGTCCAGGTCACCTCAAGAAGACCTATAGAGTCAACCAGCCTGGTTGCATGGGAGCTCACAGAGACTGAACCACCAACCAAAGGTCTTGCATGGGGTGGACCTAGGCCCCTACACATATGTAGCAGATGTGTAGCTTGTTCTTCATGTAGATCCCCTAACAACTGGAAAGGAGGCTGTCTCTGACTCTGTGGCCTGCCTTTGGATTCTATTTCCCTAGTTTTCTGCCTTGTGTGACCTCAGTGGGAGAGGATGTGCCTAGTCCTGCTGAGATGTGATATGCCGCAGAGTGAATTGGTACCCATGGAGGCCCTCTAAGGAGAAGGGCAGACAAGAATGGAAAGGGAGGCATGAAAGGGAGGACTGGGAGGAGGGAAGGGAGAGGGGCTCAGATCAGATGCAAGTGAATAAATAAATATATTAATGAAAAAAGTAGATGACTACAAGGACAAAAATATCTTCTGGACACAACAAGGAAGGTGAACATATGGACTTACAGTGGTTGTGACAGCATGTGTAAGGACTATGCAAAAGCCCAAGCCAGACTAAATCTCAGCACGGAAGTGGGAGGTGAGAATTAAGTTCTGCCCCTAGTCCAGCAACTACTAGCAATTTTTAGCTTCTGGGGAAGGAAGGGCCAATATTTTCACCTAAAAGAATAGCCCCTGAGGCTTGGAACTAAACAGAGAATTCTCAACAGAAGAATATCAAATGGCTGAGAAACACTTAAAGAAATGCTCAACCTCCTTAGTCATCAGGGAAATGCAAATCAAAACAACTCTGAGATTCCATCTTACACCCATCAGAATGGCTAAGATCAAAAACTCAAGCGACACCACATGCTGGAGAGGATTTGGGGAGAGAGGAACACTCCTTCATTGCTGGTGGGAATGCAAACTAGTAGAGCCACTTTGGAAATCTATCTGGTGCTATCTCAGAAAACTGGGAATAGGGCTTCCTCAAGACCCAGCTATTCCACTCCTTGGAATATACCCAGAAGATGCACCAGCACACAACAAGAAAATTTGCTCAACCATGGTTCGTAGCAGCCTTATTCATAATAGCCAGATCATGCAAACAGCCTAAATGTCCCTCATTAGAAGAATGGATAAAGAAACTGTGGTACATATACACTATGGCATACTACTCAGCTATTAAAAACAAGGAATTCCCGAAATTTGTGGACAAATGGATTGAGCTAGAAATGATCATAATGAGTGAGTTAACCCAGAAGCAGAAAGACTCAAATGGTATATACTCACTTATATCTGCATACTAGCCCAATGGGCATGTCCCACGAAAGCCTTCCCTTACCAGGAAACTGGGACCGAGGGGAGGACATCCTATTGGGACTCTAGATGAGAGAACAATGGGAGAATAGCAATGTAGAAGGATCCAGTGGGTCCTAGAAACCTACAAGTAGAACATTATGATAGGCAGATTTGGGTCATGGGGTCCCGCTCAAACTAAGGCACTAGCCAAGGACAATACAGGCGGCAAAATTTAAACCCCTACCCTGATCTAGCCCATGGACAGGACAGTCTCCACACTTGAGTAGAGAGTGGGATTTGACTTTCTCATGTACTCTGGTGCCTCACATTTGACTATGTCCTCTGGCGGGGGAGACCTAGTGGCACTCAGAGGAAGGACAGCAGGTCACTGAGAAGAGACTTGATACCCTATGAGCATATACAGAGGGAGGTAATCCCTCTGAGGAACAGTCATAGGGGAGGGGAATAAGGGGAAAATGGGAGGGAGGGGAGAATGGGAGGATACAAGGGATGGGATAACCATAGAGATGTAACAAGAATAAATTAATAATAATAACAAAAAAGAATAGCCCCTGATATCCTATCTTGAACATGCTCTAGGGAAAGGCCACATGTCTAAGAATTCTTGGGCAACACAAATTGACCATGATGGGGAAAAAGACATAAGGTTGGGTGGGAAGGAAGGAAAGGACAAATCTGGGAGTTTGGGGGAGGAAATATGAAAGCGATCAAAATACATTGCATTAAATTCTCAACTAAATTAAAATAGCTTAATAAAACAAGGAAAATGGAATTTAACACTATTGAAAAATGACATTATTTAAACTAAGTTTCTTTGGCCCAGAGGTTGAGAACAGTGCCTCCAAACCTGATGATTTGAATGTGATTCTTAGGACCCTCATGGTAGAAGGGGGGAATTGATTCCTTCAAGTTGTCCTCTGACACAGGCAGGCCACCTCCCAATACAAAACCAAAAATTATTTACTATTAGTGAGAGTGTTTATATATGACATATGGGGCGTACAGTGTGTGGCTTCTGTTTTACTCCACGTTCATGAAGCATTCTACTGAACTTTAGTTGCCACCTTTCTACAGGCCAGAATTGAAGTTATTGCAACTATGGGACTGCCTCAATTACACTGGCCTGTTTGCTTGTCTGAGGAGCATTTTTTTGAATTGTTAATTGATTGGGGAAGGCCTAACCCACCATGAGCATTGCTTCAGGGCTTCACCTGGGAATGTGGGCCTAGGTTGTTTAAGAAGGCTGGCTAAGCAAGTGTGAAATGGAGAAAGCCAATATGCAGGATGGCTCCACTGTTCCAAACTCTGAACTTGTTTGAATTCCTGCCCTGACTTTCTTTAATGACAAGCTGTGACCTGGAAGTGGAAGATGAAAGAAATAATTTCCTCCCCATGCAGCTTTTGGCCATGGTATCTATTGAAGGAGCAGAAACCAAACCAGGATATGAGAGTTGTAGAGGTGGAGCTCAGAAGACATCTTACTGGCCTGTTAGGTTTATTTTGATCATTAGCATGCACACACACACACACACACACACACACACACACACACACACACACACATTTCCTAGTTCTTCTGGCTTTGTTGTCCTCATAACCATATAGAAGTTAAACATTGTAGATAAATAATATCAACTTTAAACATTTAAAATTCACCATATAGAAACATAGTCAAGGTTCTGCAAGTTTTTGACATAGGATAATTTTTTCCCTCACATCATCTCTCCAAAAATCTCATCCTGTATCACATCAGGGCTTCTTATTCCTGTTGCCTTTCTTCAAACAACCCATTTCTCCCTGCCCCCTTCTTCCTTGGGCATCTCATAGAGCATTAGAGCTTTCACATAGCTATGTTATGCTTAGAATAAATATTGAATGACCATAGGGTTGAAAATTATTCTTATCTTACCTTTCTGTGGGTAAATTGCATTATTTATATTATATCATGTATCTGAATGAGATTTGAAAAATTATGTCATCAACATCACTTTGCAAACATCCAGATGCCAAGTATGAATACCAAATATTCAGTCTAGCCAAACGAGTGTCTATATGCCTAAGACTTTCCGTGAGAAGTTTTAGGTAGAAGTAACATGAGTAAATACACAGTTTTATGTCTTCATTGGCTATTCATCCATTAATCTCAGACTGAACATGTTTATATTAGGTTTGTCTATGCTATTAAGAACTGAATTGCTGTAACACAAAATTGACTCAGTACATTTTGGGAGACTTTTTTCTTGTGGGGTAGCTTAGTTTTCTACCAAAATTTATTTTGGTGGCATTGGGGCTTAAATGACTATTTCTTGTGTGTGTGTGTGTGTGTGTGTGTGTGTGTGTGTGTGTGTGTGCATGTGAGTGTGTAATATGTTTGTAGGCACAGTGTGTGCATGTACATATGTACACATGTGTGCTCATGTTCATGTGGAGGCTAAAAGGCAACATTGACTGTTACTCAGTTACTTTGCATCTTTTTATTTTTTTGGAGACAAGGTTGCTCAGTGAGCCTGGAGCTCCCTTATTCAGTTAGGGTAGATGGTGACTAAGCCCTATGGATAGTTGTGTCTCCATCCCTCAGTGCTAGGTAAAAGACACAGCCATGCCTGGCTTTTTAAGTTGGTAGTTAGGATCAACCTCAGGACCTCGTGATTGCACAGCAAGAACTTTACCTACTGAACCATCTCCTCAGCTCCCCAACTATTTCTTTTTTTCTTGTAAGTCTTGTTCTGTGTATAGTCTACCTGTCTGAATTTCTTCATAGTCTCTGGAATAGCCACTGCTTCAGTTTTTTAATGTATGACACCCATGACTTAATTATGACTGACCTACGACTGATGATGTAGACTCTAGTTAGACTTGTGCTCAGACTTTCACATAAGATACTCACCTAGAACCTGCACAACAGGCACAGCTTTGGTTGTCTTTTTACTAGAGTGGGATGAATAGTTTCCATTTCCAGTTTTTAATTGTGAAGTCACATTGCCAGGATTTTTGCACAAAATTTGCATAAGTCTATCAAGACCAAACCTTCCAGAGAGCTACAGGAATACTGGGAAAATGATAGATGTCAGGTGCTAATATTGCTGTAGGGCATGTTTCTCTTTGGGGTGATGCTCTTGTTTTTTTCTAAAGAACTTATTTGCATTTGGCTGAATTCCATCTCACAACATAAAGCCCTGTGTAAGCACAAAGAAAACGCACAATTCCTTTCCTAGTTAGTGAAGCATTTTCTTTTAGCTGAATCCATGTTTGTGGCTCATTTCACACATCAGGTTGTTTTCAGCTGCATATAGGCGCATGCTCTTTTGGCTGTGGTGTAGACGTTATGTTCTCATCACAACTGTCTATAAGAATTCTCTGAACATGCCACCAGTCCTCCGGGCCAGTCTATCAGTTGCTGAGAACAGTTGATTGACTTCTTCCTGATGTTTTATGAAATGAATTAATATTATTCAATAGCTACATATAACATATGGATCAGTGTCTTGGTCTCTGGTAAAAGACATCAGCAAAGGTATAGTGATGGCTGCATATATGAAAGACTTGACTTAGCTCTGCCTGCTGTGCTCACTGTGTGTTCTTAGCGTTTCCATCTATACAAGCTATTTCCTGTACATTGGGATGCACTCTGCATCTCCATAGGGCTTCAGTATACTCTCAGACCAGATTCCAATGGCTTCCCTGCCCCTATTCATGTTAGGTAGGCTTGAGTCTCTACTTATTTACCTATTGAAAAGGATACGGTTTTTCTTCTTTCTTTTAAAAATGTTTTGTCTCTTTTAAAAAATATTATAATTTATATATATTACATCCCCATTGTTATCCCCTCACTTGTATCTTCCTGTCTCCATCCTCCCTCCCTCTTCTACCCTATGCCCTTCCCCTAGACCTCTGTCAAGTGGTGCCCTCCTTCCCCACCCTCTGACCACAGTCTTTCAGGTTTCATCTGGATAGCCTGCATCCCCTACCTATGTGTGCCAACATGGTCTCCCCAGCAAGGGGAAGTAATCAAATTGGGGGCACCAGAGTTCATGTTGGAGGCAGTTCCTGTTCCCCCTACAACCATAGAGAATGAGCTGTCTGTTAGCTAGATCTGAACAGGGATCTAGGTTCCCTGTATGGATTGGTTGGTGGAACAGTTTGTGCAGCCCACTCTGGGTCCAGATCCGTTGTGGTTGAGTGAGGTAGCTCAGACACATAAAGACACGTGGTATATACCCATTTATAAGTGGATATTAGTCTAACATAGATGTTCGCTGAGAGACTCCACCCAGTGGGGATCAGGACAGATGCTGGGACTCGTTGATGGGTTCAGGGCAGAGCGCTGAGAGTGCTATGGAAGAATGGGGAGATGGAAGGAACCAGAGGGTTCAGGAGCCCCACAGGGATCCTGTTTTAATCCAGAGAGAACATAGATATGGCTATCTTTGTATGAGTGTTACAGGGGCATTGGTGTACTAATTGCGTTTCCCATCGTTGTAGGCCAAAATCTGACAAAAGCAGGTTAATGCAAGAAGGGATTATTACATTTTATGTTGAGGGGACACAGACAGTTGCAAAGAAGCCATGATGGCATGATCATGGGGCAGTTGGTCATGTGCTTGCAGTCAGGAAGCAGAGAGCTGTGACTCTTAATACTCATCTGGCCTCTGTTTTCATTCATTTTGGTCCCCAGACCATGGAATGGTACTTCTCACATTCAGGGTAGGTCCTTTCTCCTTCCTCAGTTAAACCTCCCCGGAAGCACACATCCCAGGTCATTCCAAGTCCACCCAAGCTAAAAGTAATTAATCATTACACCATGATTTGTATGTGTCTTCCCTTTCCGCTTCCTTCTACTTTGGTTGAGTGTCTGAGGCATCTAAGATAGATAAAAATTTCTCAAATGCCCTTGGACATCCTAATTGCACTGTGAAGATCCTTCCTCAACCTAAGGCGGCTGACTATACAGCTTTCCTTACTCCTTAAACACACCTTGCCCTTAGCTAATCTTGCTACCTTAGTTCAGAACTCCTCCATGAGGTCTCGTGAGGTTCCTCACAGCTGTGTGCTTATGATGACATGTGAGTTCTTTCCATTTCTTTGAGTATTTTGAAATAAAACAAATGTTTTGCTATTTAAAAAATATGCTTTCTCTCATTTTTAATTAATTTCCTCCAAAAGTAATTTATCAGGTTTTAAATTTCTATGGGTAAAGTGCTATTTTTTACTATTGCTAGGCGGCAAAACCCCTCCCTAATAGCCATTCTGTTAGATGGTTAAACAACGAAGAAAAGCTACACTAACAGATGTTTGTACAGGCGATGCTATCTCTAAAACAAACACCTACAATGTTAGCAATTTTGTTTCATTTAATGAAACAATAAGAGATAACAACCACAACAACCACAACAACCATAATCCATTTAGTTTAACTAGGCAAAACCTCTTTAACTGGCCTGTGTCGTTGGCAGAGAGAATAGTCAAGTGTGCCTGCTCATATGTACACATGTATCTCTGTCTCTCTCTCTCTGTCTCTGTCTCTCTGTCTCTTTCTCTGTCCCTCTGTCTGTCTCTGTCTGTCTCTGTCTCTCTGTCTCTGTCTCTGTCTCTCTCTTTCTCTCTGTGTTCATTTGGATGCAAGCAGTTGACCTTGAAAGTTGCTTACTTCTCAGGAAGTCATCCATCTAATTTTTATATATGAGTCCTTCACTGGCCCTAAACTCACTGGTAAACATGCCATAGGTTTCTACCTCAGTAGTTCTGGGATTAGACAGAGATGCTAATCTTCCCCTGAACATCCAGCTCCTCATCTGTGTTATACTTACTTTACTGACTGAACCATCTCCCAAGCTTGACTTAGAGAATATCCTTGAATCAAATGAGAAAGACAGGTGTACCACAGAATTAGAAAAAACACACAGCGTTATCATGGCAACAAGGAAAGCTGGAGTAAAGGAAACAATTACCTTGGGGTCATGAATCCCAGAAAGCTCTTCATAGATCTTCTCACCTACCATGACAGCAGCCAAGTTCGCTGTGTATGTAGAAAGGCAAAACATACAGAAAATGGCCCAAAGATTCATCAGAAACCTTCCAGTCCAGCATTTTGGAGGTTTGATGGCTGCCGTTCTGCCAAAGAGTAGGGCATAGCAGACATTCAAGGCTGAGGAGAAGGAGAAGACTTTGTTTCTGTTCCTCCCCTTAGGAGTCATACCAAAGGGACTCTTCCATTCATACAAAGTGAGAAAGATGGCAGTGATATGCAGAGCCACGAAAATCCCCAGCCACATGGTCCAGTGGAGTGGCCACATGAAGGCTCCAATTGGAGCTGCTGTGTCTCGAGTCCTCACTAAGATTCCCAAACTGGTTGAGAAGAAAGGGCTGGTGAAATCTATCACCTGGCTTCGTGCCGTATTGATGCTGAAAGAAGTGACTGCCATGTTAGCAGTTCCACTAAGGAGATCACCAACCAGACCAGTCCAGTGACCATTTTTCCAAGCTCCATACTTTCCATCCCCTACAATATAGAGGTCAAAGTCAAAGTTCATGTCTTCCGCCAGCTGTTCCAGCAGATCAATGCAGTACCCATAGCAGCACTTCTTGAATTTGATTGGCACTGTATCATTACTGCTATGGAGGCTGCTAAACAGGCTGTCCAATATGGAAGAGTCATTGGTCATAGGGTCTAGACAGAGTTGTCCAGCAGGACATAAGCCTTCATCATCTACTTCTCTTGTGAAAACAAATGGGTGTTCAATCAAGGTCACTACTCTCAAGTGTAGCTTGTGTGGGTGGTGGAAGTGAGTTTTGTGCCTCTGGGCCTGCTCTGGCCATATCCCAGAGTCCATGACAATCCTTCCCCCTTGCCAGCTGCCCAGGCGAGTCCACATTGGCTTTCCCACAGGGTCGTGCTGCAAGTTCCAGATGAAAAAGTTGTTTTCTGAGCTGATGATGGAGGAGCCTTTTACTTTGATGGAACCACTGAGACCTCTGAAAGTGGTATTGGCTAAAAACCTGGTAAAGAGGATCAAAGATAGAAAGTAAGAAAGAGAGGCAAAGCCAAAGGCAAGACCCAGTGTCAACCCATGCTTCTGTGACTTAATGAAAAGAAGCCCTACTAAAAATATTTCTTTTATTTTTTGAGATTATATTATAATCACAATATTTTCTCCTTTATTTTTCTCCTTTCAGGCCTTCCCATATGCCATTTCTTGCTCTCTTTAAAATGTATAGCTACAGGCTGGAGAGATGTCTCAGTGATTAAAAGCTCTGTCTACTTTTTCAGAAGTCCTGAGTTCAATTTCCAGCAACCACCTGGAGGCTCACAACCATCTATACTGGGATCTGATGCCCTCTTCTGGCATTGAGGCATATGTGCATATAGAGCACTCACATACATAAAATAAGTAAAGTCTTAAAAAATAAAAAGTAAAAAATTTACAGTCACCCTTTTCATTAATCATTGTTACATACATATATGTGTAACTTGTTCAGCCTGAATAATGTTCCTTGTATGTATGTTTTCAAGTCTGACCATTTGGTATTGGAAACCAATTAGTATGCTTTTCCCTGGGGAGTCTTACTTTTAAAAACAAAGGTTTTATCTGTCTATACTCATCTTCAAGAATAATATAGACATTCTGGAAATGTTCTATTTCATTGAACTAATGAGATCTCACCTTCAGGGTCTCATTCTGGAAAGGTGCTTGACAATTGGTTTTAGTCCAAATATTATAATTGATTTTTTAAAAAAGAAGCACTCACTGCTATTACACATTTTTTACAGGCTTCCTACTTATGGAGCGAGGTTCTGAACATCTTTAACATTCACTTCTACTGCTTATTATTTTTGATTGTTATGAAATCTTTTCGATGAAATTTTTGGTATAGAAATGAGTTTTAATAAATATGTATATTATTTTATAATTGTTTAAAATTGCATTCATAACATTAGGGAATAGCCAGCTTTTGTACAATGTTTTTCCTTGTAGAGTAGAAAAATTAGCATATCACCTCTCATGGGCCCAATCATAGATGCATGCTCGATATTATCCACAGAACAAAGAAAAGGCTGATAAATAAACTTGCTGTTCCTAGGACAGCCTTAGGCTACCCTCCCTCGTTATTAGAGAAAAACAACTGGCTCTGACTCTAGAGAAAGACTCTGCCAAGTCAAAGTCAGGGACATGACTAACTAAATGACACAGGATTCGTAGCCCTGTGAGCCTGAGCACTTTCAGTATACCTTTTGACATTGACTAGACAAAAAAAAAAAAAAAAAAAAAAACAACAAAAAAAAAAAAAAACCTGCTTGGTCACACATCTATCTTCCTTGAGCAGAAAGAGGTGATATGAAGAGCTGACACATATACTTTTTAATGGCTTTGTTTCAGATAAAAGCTCAGGCTTTTGTGTCAGGTGGAGCTATACTTGAATTGTGACCCAGCTACCCAATAGTAGTGACTCTGAGTGGGTTACTTGACCTAAAGATTCAATTCCACCCTTAGCAAAATGGGGAAACTAATCTTTGGTGTATTACAAGGCTTGCAAACAATGCATGTAACACACAACATACCTTTTAATGTAGAGCTATTATTATTAGCTGTAGACTAAACCACTGCCTTAGGCTATCCCCTCAGCAGTGATTTCAGCATACTCAAAGTATGGGATGTAGCATAGTAGGTATTTTGAGGAGCCCAGCGACACAGGTTTAGCTGCTCAGAGAAACACATTCATGAATTGCCTGCCACATGTATTATTCCATAACTTACAAATACAAAAGAAGTCTTGCTAGGAAGTTATGTTGCCGCAGAAGGAATATAGAAAAACCAGAGAGTGTGAAATATGCCCTAATTTTCATTAGTTATAAGTGTCAATCACATTTGAAGATGCTACTGTCACTGAAGGCAATGAAACCATTTGTTGTGGTGTATTGCATGTAATGGCAATCACTCATGTTAGCTCACCCTAGTGGGATGCCACTACTTAAATAAATTCTATTATGCAAGAAGTAATGAAGTCTCAGCTATCTTAGACTTTAAAACTGCTTTCTACTTCACAGAAACAGAGATTCGAACCATTAAAATCATATATAGATTAATCATTTGATAGTTCCCTTGGTGCTATAAAAAGAAGAAGGAGTATGATGATGTTTCTAATGAGAAATCTACTTTTACATTTTTAAAAACATGCACGCACATCACTACTGGCATAGCCCAGAGGATGAAGAAGCTGGTAATAAATGGGTAAGTTTCATTTGGCCAGTTTTGTGATCACATAAAGGGAAAGTTGTAGAAAGAAGAACTCTTCATTGGTTTAAGAGTATTTGGGGGCTTAGTGATGATGGAGTTTTAACTGAAAGGACCTGGGAGAGCTAAATGCGTATGGAAATCATCTCAGTAAAGATCACATGGTTCCCACAGTCTGGTAAAGCCATTTCTCATTATCAGTGTGAACATTTAACATGGCCATGGCAGAAGGACAGTGTTCAGTGTCTCGGTCGCAGGCATTTGTCACAAAAAAAGAAAGAAAAAGCAAATCAATCAGGATTCTTAACATCTCCAACCACCACAATCCTTAAATCCTATTGCATATTTTACTGTGAAATTATTGTGGAGAAATTCTGTTAGAGAATTTGCACTTATGACAGATCATTTGTGTCTATTTTATTTTTCATTTTATAGTGAAGATAAATGAAAACCATCTCATTGATAGCTTTTAGCTACAGTCACCCTCACTACATGTTCTTTGTGAAAGAAGAACATTGGGTAGCTAACTCTGGATTTTCTTGCTATCTCCTGAATAATTAAAAGGTTGAAATCCCATCTTTGCTTAAATTGAATCCCACCATGCTCTTCTGTACTTGCCCTGGACTCTTCTTGGATGAACAAGAAATAGAAAAAGAGGACTCATTTCGTTGGCAGGATAAATGGATGCAAACCACCTGCCACCGTGATTAGCACTTATGTCTACTGAGACAGAAGCCGCCTCATTGCGTTAAAGAGCTCAAAGTCTAGTTGTGGGGGAAAAGAAAGCGAATAAGCAATTCATGTCATGAGCGATGTGTCAGGGGTTCCCCAAACTTGGACATTTTGACCCAGGATTCTAAGAAGGACCTACTAGAGGAGGAAGAGCAGGGCTGAGTCTTGAGGGAGAAGTTACTCTTTTCCAGCAGGAGAAACTGGGAAATTGCCTTTATCTGGACAAGACGCATGCTGAAAATCCAGAAACTTATGCCAGAGACACTAGTGGTAAAAAAAAAAAAAGGCCAGAGTCAAGGAGTGAAAACCAAATTATGTCAGATCTGAGGCCTCACTGAATTAGTCGGGGAGCTATTGAGGGGATTTTGTGAATCAGGGACATAACTCTTTCTTTGCCAGGTATCTAGGTGGTACTTTGGAAGGAGAAAGAAGCTGGCCATAATTCCTGTGTGAGGAAAGATGTTTTTTCATTCCTTCCCTCACGGCTAATCTTCTTCTCTGTCTGCTGTTCAGCAGAAGAAGCAAAGAGGAGATGATATAACTGAGAGTTATTTCATCTTCATGAATAAGATTTTAAGGGGAAAGATGCACAGGGTTTATTTAGCTCACAAGCCATACTGAGAACACACGAAACTCAGCTTGACAAGATGCCATACAAAGAAGACCTGTAGGATGTAGTTGACTAGATCCCGGAGAGCAGTGTGGGTATAAAAAACCAGACAAACATATTCATACATTTGTTCAATAGAATTGAGAGCTTGCATTAAAAACAATAACAAAATCACCATTTTCTATTCTTATCAGTCAACTTCTCCAACCTGAATATGAACTCTCCTGACATCTTTGAAATTCAGAAATATCATAAAGAAAAGCGGCAGAAACTGTAAGAGATGGTAGTAAACACGACAATCTGATTGGAATGTGAAGTCAGAAACATTAAAATTTAATGTGGAAAAAACAGGTGGCATGTAGAATACAGAGGTTCATACACCTGCTTCATAAGATTGAATTTTATTTTAATAATAAAACAAGAACCACAGAGGTTTCAGAGCAGTTTAATGACATAGCCAGAGGTTTGCAGCAGTTATATTGACTTGAAAACAAGTAAAATGTATACAAGAAGGAAAAATAATGACCCCAAGACCATGTAGAAGAATATTATAATGTATTTGATATTGGTGGGCACACAGATTCATGTAGCTTGAATCTTACTGTAGAAGCAAGAGCCTAGTTTATCACTATGCTTGCACATGATGTTTTAAAAAACAAAGCTGTTCAGTAAACCTCCCAAGGCATCATTATATATAAAATAATGAGGCTCAGTAGTTAATTTGACTTTATTAAAATATTCCAATTATGTTATGAGCCAATAGTAAGTGTTGATTTGTAAGGCAACCTAAATAAGGTTTTCAGTTTGAAAATGACATTAAACTATCTTTGAGACAGTGCACAGTATATACCAGATCAATGTGTAATATACTAAGATCTAGTTTGGAAGCCATATTTGCATACAAAATCTTGACATGCTAATTAAAAGATGTTCTTATTCATTAAAACAAGTGAAGGTGCTTGAAAATGACACATCAATCATTCATATGTTTAATTATTCACTAAAAGTCACTAAATGCCATACTTTGTTTGTGATCCTAAGTGCATAGTGGAGGTAGTAGTTTATACATTTAGATTCAACAAAGAGATAAAGAAAAAATTTCAAGAAAGTAATACATGCTGTGTGTTTTGGAGTACTAGTTGCAAAAAAGAGAAAGTAAAAATGGCAAGGGCTTCTCTTTGAGAAGATGACAGTTCATTAAAAACAAGGTCACACATCACGGATATGGGTACCTGTTTGACGTATTTGAGGGGCGTTGTAGGTGAAGATGAAACGAGAGAAAATGAATAGAAGAGTGAGTTTGCAAAAAAAATTAGCTTTTGTAGGTAATTACAAGGACTTTATCTCTTCTCCATGTGAGATGCACAGTTATTGGTGGAGTTTGAACAGAGAAGTGCTATGTATGACTTGACTTCTGCACTAATAGGACTGCCATGTTGTTGAATGACGAACTAAATCTCAAGAGTAGAAACAAGACCAGTTAGGAGGGAATTCCACATACCCAGACAAAAGATGACGGCATGGGCTGAGGGGTAATTGTGGTAGATGGAGACTTAGATTTTGATATGTTTTTATGCTGAAATGGACTGATTTGCTGATGGTGTAGACATGATTTCCAAGAAAAAGGGGAGTAAAGGTGACACTAAAGGTTGCCTTAGATATAAAGTGAATAATCTGGATCATCTGGAGTTAATAAAGTCTAAACAGGAGATAGAAATTTGGGTATCATGAGCCTATATATGGTAGTAAGAAGAGCCAATGAGATCACAGTGACTATTGTAGAAGAGAAAAAGTCCAAAAGAAACCCAACAGTCCTGGGAACTCAAATAGGTAGAGGTGACACAGGCAAGCAAGACAGGCAAGGGGAAGAAGGAAGCAGACATGGGGAAACAGTGTGCTTTGCTCTAGACACCAAGTAAAAGGGTCAGGAAGGCTTTCAAAGGCCCCCAACCATCAGAATAAAGTAAGGGCTTAAAGTGAGCCATTGGGTTTAGGAATGGGTGGCTGGCCGGTGACTTCTATGCAGCATTGTTGAAGGCTTTCAGGCCAGTACTGCTTTGGGAAGAAGGCAAAGAGAGAAGCTGAACATAATTATTCTTAGAGGGCTGTGCTGTGAAAAATACATCAGTGGGTTATTGATGGAGGTGGAAGATCAAATAAAGCACTACCCGAGTGTTCTACTCAAGCATATATAGTGCATATACACCCGTACCCATATGCACATACATTCTGGTGGTGTAAATACATTGTCACTTATGCTAATTGGAGGAAGCAGACATGGGGAAATGAATGGGATTGAGTACAAATAGAAAATGTGGTGCTATAAGACGAGATACAAGAGTGATTCTAATATAGCACTCTTGAGGAGATGAAAGGGACTGCACATAGGGCACATGTGGGGAATGACACGCGAAGGCCTTGGGGGCAGGTAGGCATTGGACAGATGTCATGAGGAAGCCTGTGTGAGGTCATTACTGACTGCCTAATTGCATTTAGGGCACTTTAAAGATAAACTATAGAGGGATGAAGAAATGACTCCATGGTTAAGAGCACTCTCTGCTTTTGCAGAGAGCCTAGCTTTATTTCCCAGCACAGGCATGGTGACTCACAACCACGCTAACTCTAATTCCACCTCTGACCTCCACAGGCACTGATCATGCAGGAAAATCATTTGTAAATAAAATAAAATAAATAAGTCTAAAAATTTTAAATTAAAAAGACAAACCAGAGATCCAGTTAGATCTTTTTCTCTTTAATTCATTGAGAGAAATTTTATTGTATTTTTCAAAATAAGGTAGAAAATATTTTTGAAAGAGAGGAAGTGAAGGCCTTTCCTAAGAAATAATTGAGATAAATATTTATGGGTCAGGGTTTTGCTTTACCATGGAAAGTTTTGTGACTCAGTTATAAAAATTATCTGGGCCTGGCTTTTTTTTTTTTCAATTGAATTTTCTCTGTTTTTATTCTTTGAAAATTTCATCCCTTCTGTAATAAGACTCAAACTTGGAAGATAGGTGTAATCCAGAGAACTTAATGGGTCATTGGTGGGGGTGCAATTAGGGAGAGGGGAGTGTTAGCACATAGGTGAAGTGAAAATAGAGAGTAGCAGTACTGGGCACAGAACAGTGACAGGTGAAGGAAGGGCTAACCAAAATGAAGTGTGTTTCAAGAAGCCACATGGGAGTCTGTGATCTTGCAAGCCAAGTAACAAATATAATAAGAGTGGATAGTAGAACACGCATGATATGAAATAATAGAGGGGACAACACTGGGAGCTAAAGGCTTATGTGGGGGGTTGGTGTACAGAGTAGGAAGAAAAGGGGATAGCAGATGGATTAACCAAAACTAAGGATGTATGGAGAAGCCTTAAGAATCCCTACTAGATTGTGAGCTAATTAGAAATACATCAACAACAACAGAAAAAAAGGAAGTTTGAATAGAGGAGGAACCCTGGATGGGTGAGCAATGCTCCTTTCACACAACATGTTATTAAATTAAAATCTTAGTGCCAGGCATGGATTACCTTCCTATGAGTACCCCAGAGGTACCTAAACAGTATAGGCTGTTGTCACTACGTTTGGTTGTCCAACATAACTAGATGGTAAGGCCTTAGTGCTAAGATATCTCACATTAGGTTCCAGGACATTAAGAAATCAATCTTGAATGGGTCAGAAAACACTCCCTGCAGGCTAGTTTTCATACAGCTGGAAAATGCTGTTCAGCCTGTAAGCAGGGGAAGGGGTTTGTATCAGTGCTCTTGCCAACGAGGACTCTGCATGCTACAATATGACTGTCCATGAAGGGTAAGCAAACTCTCTCTGGATTGTATTTGAGGCTTCTTTTACAAGTGGGAATCCATGCCTGTCATGTTGGATGTGGTCAAAAGCAAGGTTAGGAAGGTAATAGTCCCTGGATCAGAACTTATTGATGCTGTTTTGCTAAACGGTCATGTTGTTAAACCATGCTACGAATATATATGCTTATATTCATAGATCTGTGCTGCTCTCAACCTCAGTCAGAAAAATATGTAACAATTTAATAATATTTCAAACTTCTCAGTTAAGCTTTCCCCTTTTCTGGGTCAACTTGGCAACTGATGTTATTCTGGGAATTCATTGCTATTGAGCTGAATAAAATAAAAAATAACTAAGGTTCTTGCCCAATTTCTTCTTGATTGTAGTTTTTATTTTGTTTATTTGAATTAATTTATAGGTTCACTTGCCTTTCCCCTTTCTATTTCATGTTGATAAGGACATAAATTATAACCAAAATTTCTTCTATAATAGAGCATCAAATACAGCATGCTTAGCCAGGCAGTGGTGGCGCACACCTTTAATCTCAGCACTTGGGAGACAGAGGCAGGTGAATCTCTGTGAGCTTGAGGCCAGCCTGGTCTACAAAGCGAGTCCAGGACAGTCAAGGCTACACAGAAAAACCCTATCTTGAAAAACGAATATATATATATATATCATACTTATTTCTTATTGGCTTATAGAAAGGAGAGTTGGCTTTTGAGGGGCTTCTACCTATTAGGCAAGGACTCTACTATTCATCTATGGTCACAGATCATAAAATATTTATGTTTTAGTTTAAAAACACAGTATGACTGCTTTCATGGGAGAAATGTTTAATTAATTTCTCTAAATGTTGAATGGACAAGACTTTTTTGAAAATTTTTTTAACTTTTTAAACTAATATTTAAACTTCACATATAAAATAAGGCTTGGTAACTATATTTTTAGAAGTCTTCTGTGCTCTTGATTTGTTTAGGGGATCTGATGGATAACATATACAAACGTCTCACTTTGTGTGTGTGCTTAAATTATTTTCTCTGTTGTTTATATTTTAAAAAAACACAGCTGTTATATTATTTGATGCATTTTTATTTGTTGTAGTTTGTCTATTAAATTAGAAGATATTGTTCTGGTCTTTCTTTCCATATGGTTTTTAATATGGTCAGATTAGATAGATCTATATCACCAGAAGTGTTTTTTTTATTGTTTTTCTATCATAATTGTACAAATGGTTACTACAGCATTGCATTGTGTAGCGTTTTCAGACTTGTGACAATCTATCGAATACATTAAAGACAACATTTGAAAGTTAGTGGATCTCACAGCCATAATTTTTTGAACAAAAATCAACAACATCTTTTGGTAATGGATTTTCTATTCCTGAAAGAAAGCTGGAGCTAATTAGGGTCTGCTTTTTTGGAGGTGGAACCACATCCCATCCCCACATGTGGGCACCTGTTCACCTGTGCCACATACCTTTCTATTTATCAGTATTTACTGGCATTGCAGTTTGTGGCCACTGTCCAAGATGTTCACAACACTCAAATGAATTGTGACAATGTATAGAAGCTCTTGGCATGGTGTTTCGAATAAATATTTAATATGTGATAACAGATTACTTTTTAAATAGCTACCTTCAAGTTATGAGGAAAACATAATTTGGAATTATGCCATCCTTTTCTTTGGATCATTAGAGCTGTCCATATTTTAAAGATTTGGAAGAATACACGAATCATCTAGTTTAGGTACACTTTGGGGGACATGGTGTATTTTGTGCAATCTCTGTGTAGTGGTGGGCAGTTTGATCACATCTGTATGAATTACATTTATGATTTCTTCACTTTTCTAGTAGTCAATTTTAGCACTTTGTGTTCTAGTAGAAAATTATCTATTGATTTTTTTTATCTTTGACAAATTTATTTGCTTTCTGTTATTTTAAATGAGAAATCTACTTTAATATGTTATGTTTATTTCCTAATTGCCAGTTAGGTTTTTGCAAGTATGATTTTTTAAGAGATTTGCTTGTTTTATTTATTTTAAAGAAGCTTGACTGGGCCTGATATCCCAAGCCTAAAGTTCCACTACTCATGAGGCCCAGGAAAGTGGTTGGTGAGTTCAAGGCTGCTCAGACAACAGCTTAAAGCCGGGCTAGGTAGCTTGGTAAGAATCCACCTACAAACAAACCTCTTTCAAAGGCTGGTGGTACAGCTCAGCGGTACAGTGCTTTCATCGTGTATGGGAGGGTGAGTGTAAGCTTCAATATTGCAAACAAACGAACTCACAAAAATAGGGATTCGAAGATGGTGTGCCCAGTATGTATCATGTCTAGGGAGCAGAGGAGCAGAAGCCAGAAGGCTGAAGATGCTGCTTCAACATTATAGAGAGTTTTGGGTGACCGTTCAGGCAGAAAACTGTCTCTGTTATCTTTTCGTCATTTGGAAGCTGTTACCTGCACTTTCTGTTTACTTAGGTAATTAATTTTATTCCTTCTCAAGTATTTGATGAGGTTGAAGACCAGATAGTTTGGTTTTACAATTAAGGTTAGTTTTCTTTTAGGGGTTAAGATGTTTTTAGATCTAGATATATGTTTTTAGGCTGATAGAGATGATATATGATAGAACTTGATTCACATTCAGAATTTTAGACTCACCAAGATAGGAAAGATGTTTTCTTTAAGGTTGTCAAACACAAATAGCCGAGACACTATGAATGCAACATTTATATAATTCCTGATTGTTGTGTGGGTCTTCTTGCTGTATGTAGTTTATTGTATATATGTGTAATAACATAAATGTATATGTAAAAAAAAACCCCACAAAAACAGTTGAACAGCAATGATAAGAAAAAAAACAAATCAACTTATGTTCTATATTTTAGGTAAATCATAAAATTTCTTTTTTCACCTATGTTTACCACATAATTTTAGAACTGGATCATTGAGATCTACCTACTTAACTATACTTATTACTTTGCTCATATATAAAGTACTCTAATAGTTTAGCTTTTGCTTTCAAAATGGCTAATTGCTGTGTTACTGAAATGGTTCTAGCTCTGGCTTATTTTACTTTCACAAAGGAAAATCTGCTTCCTAACTTAATAGACCATTTTAAGCTGGTCAGTACTCCAGGTACTAATTAGGAAAAGGCAGAATATATTTTCTATGGAATGATTACTGCTGTGTTTATCTTAATTTTTAATGAATTTTACTACTCATATTTTACTCAATTTTTACTTAATTCAACTTGTCCGAATAATTTGCAGCATTCATTTTACCTTGAGCTTTCGCTAAAATTTCCTAAAGTGACACCCACCACCAATAATGTTGTGTTCTTAAAAAAATTTTTCAATTGAGGCGCTAATTAGACACCAGCTTGACTTCTCTGAGTCCAGTGAAGACTCAGCAGTAGGCCTTATCATCGTTCATAGAAAGCAATTGATAAATGGCCTGAGTTATTTGCAGATTCTACAGGGTTCCATGGAATCAACATTGGTCAACAACTCAACCAGATGTAACTCATTCCTGGCAGTGGTAGTTTTACTTGGTGGCAAAAATATCTAGTTGGGCCATGGCTTTTCCTGTCGCTTAGTGATTCCACACAGATTTAATCACACCTCTGTGTATTTTAAGAAGCCTTTACTATAGTAGGTTTCTATATGCCACTCCCAAATGGCTCTTAGATACAGCTGTCCCTCCCTGTATTTCTCTCCCTTCCGACCCTCTTTTTTACTACTCTTTGCTTAATCCTTCTCTTCCAGTCTGTCCCCTGTATCTCCTTAACTATGAATTCTGCCTCCCCTTCCTTGGGAGATCTTCCCCTTCCCCATAGTCCTTTACCGTATATCCAACCTCTGTAGTTATACAGCTTGTAGCATGCCTAGTTTTTTGTCTCATATAGCTTTGTGTGGGCATTTTTTTTACCTTATTGATCTTTTGCTGGTATATTGTGTCTTCTGATTTTGTGTTTTTATGGCTTATTTTGAGTGTGTGTTTCTTGAGTTTTTCCACTATTCATTCATTCATTCATTCATTCATTCTGGTTTGTTTGTGCTTCTTAACTTGCCTGTTTGTTTGAGAGAGAGAAGGAGAGAGAGAGAGAGAGACAGAGAGAGAGAGGAGGTGGGGAGGATCTGGGAAGAATTGTGAGAGATCATTTTTTATAAATTTTCAAAACAAAACAAAAACATTTAATGATATTTTTTATTATTTGGCGTAAAAAGTTTTGAAAATATATGTATTCGAAATTTTGTTCTTGCTGTTGAAATCGTTCTGCCATATTGGCACAGGAGACAACTTCCTGAACAGAACACCAACAGCCCAGGCCTTAATTTCAACAATTAATAAATGGGACCTCATGAGGCTGAGAAGCTTCTGTAAGGCTGGAGACACTGTCAAGAGAACAAAGCAACAGCCTACAGACTGGGAAAAGATCTTCACCAACCCTACATCTGACAAAGGTCTAATATCCAAAATATATAAAGAACTCAAGAAATTAAACACCACCAAACCAAATAACCCAATTGAGAAATGGGGCTTGGAACTAAACAGAGAATTCTCAACAGAAGAATATCAAATGGCTGAGAAACACTTAAAGAAATGCTCAACCTCCTTAGTCATCAGGGAAATGCAAATCAAAACAACTCTGAGATTCCATCTTACACCCATCAGAACGGCTAAGATCAAAAACTCAAGCGACACCACATGCTGGAGAAGATGTGGGGAGAGAGGAACACTCCTTCATTGCTGGTGGGAATGCAAACTAGTACAGCCACTTTGGAAATCTATCTGGTGCTATCTCAGAAAACTGGGAATAGGGCTTCCTGAAGACCCAGCTATTCCACTCCTTGGAATATACCCAGAAGATGCACCAGAACATAACAAGAAAATTTGCTCAACCATGTTCATAGCAGCCTTATTCATAATAGCCAGATCATGGAAACAGCCTAAATGTCCCTCAGTAGAAGAATGGATAAAGAAACTGTGGTACATATACACTATGGAATACTACTCAGCTATTAAAACCAAGGAATTCCCAAAATTTGTGGACAAATGGATTGAGCTAGAAATGATCATAAAGAGTGAGTTAACCCAGAAGCAGAAAGACTCAAACGGTATATACTCACTTATATCTGCATACTAGCCCAAGGGGCATGTCCCATGAAAGCCTTCCCTTACCAGGAAACTGGGACAGAGGGGAGGACATCCTATTGGGACTCTAGATGAGAGAACCATGGGAGAATAGCAAAGTAGAAGGATCCAGTGGGTCGTAGAAACCTACAAGTAGAACATTATGATAGGCCGATTTGGGCCCAGGGGTCCCGCTCAAACTAAGGCAACAGCCAAGGACAATACAGGTGGTAAACTTTAAACCCCTACCCAGATCTAGCCAATGGTCAGAACAGTCTCCACACTTGAGTGGGAGAGTGGGATATGACTTTCTCATGTACTCTGGTGCCGCACATTTGACTATGTCCCCTGGAAGGGAGACCTGGTGGCACTCAGAGGAATGACAGCAGGTCACTGAGAAGACTCTTGATACCCTATGAGCATATACATGGGGCGGTAATCCCTCTCAGGAACAGTCATAGGGGAGGGGAATAAGGGGAAAATGGGAGGGAGGGAAGAATGTGAGGATACAAGGGATGGGATAACCATTGAGATGTAACAAGAATAAATTAATAAAATTAAAAAAAAGAAAGAAATAGTTCTGCCCCGTCTAGTTGTTTTAAAGCCTTGCCACCCTTGCATGTCCCTTTCATGCCCCAGCTACTCACAGATCGTGCACTGACTTATACTGTGCTCATGAGACCTTTTCAGTGTTCTCACTCATTTTCTGTTTCTCCCAGTCTGCTCTATTATCTTTGCACCCCCTCTGCCACTATAGCAGTCCATTCATCATATCTATACATGAGGATATCTATCTTTTCTGTAAAGCCTTAATGTTCATTTTCCCCTTGGGAAACTTCTTAGTTCATTAACAAATTCTGCATCCTCATTCTCTCATACCTTAAAAAATGAGCCGACTTTCCCCCTCATGATCATCTCATTATATTAATATTTTCCCTCTGATAAATGGGAGAGCTGTTCCTCCTCTATAAAGTTCTATTAATAATCTTGTCCGTGAGAATTAATTTTGACCTTTTGTCTTTGCTCAGTTAGCAGTATATTTTTCTTTCTTCCTTCCTTTTCCTTCTCTTTGAGACAAGGTTTCATGTGGTCCAAGCTAGCCTTGAACTATGTGACTTTAAATTCCTAATCCTCTCGCCTCTGCCTGCAAGTGCTGAATTTACAGGCATGCACCACTATGCCTAGTGCTGGTTAGAAAATTTTGGCAGTATTGGTACTGGTGCCATCCTTTCAAACTCCCCACACACAAACACCATCCAGTTCTAGTTAGGTTTATTGGGCTCAATTGTTAGGTTTGCTTATTCTTACAATCTGAACATTTGTTTCTTGCTCTGCTTTAATTAAGCTCCAGATACACCAGTTCCTTGATTAAAATTATTTTTCACTTATTTTGTGTGTTTAGGCATGTGGGCATTTATGTTCATCACAGTAAACTCATGGGGCATTGCACTTGGTGGCCTTTACCCACCGAACCATTTCACTTGGTTCATTTCTGCTTCTCTGTTTGTTTTCCAGCTCTTGCGAGAACTAGCACTCCGTGAAATCCATCTGGTTACCCCCTTTGTTTTTAAAGGCCTCCTTTATTATTGTATTCCTCTCTTGCATCTCTGGAGGACATTTGTCCATTCATGTCAGTTATTTTTAGCTCAGTTCTCACTTACGGCTTGTTTTACAGACATAGACCCCTGTATCTGCTTCCTTATATGTTAATAAGAGTTTAAACGTTTTAGCCAGAGAGATAATCTGAAAACAGTTCACTACTGCTGAATGTACCTGTTACCAACCCCACCAGAATGTGCTCCTTTGATTTTACTTCTCCATGTGTGAGACGTGTCTCCAAGTCAGGCATCAATGGCATATTATTTCTTAACCTACGTGCAAAATTATGCTCCCTACCCCTAGTGCTCTTTGTAGTTAAGTATTCTCGAAATGTCAGTTGATTAACCCCAGGTTTGATTTTTTAAACTACAAGATCACTGGAAACATGGGGTTTTGACATGTTTTACATTGAAAAAGCAAAAGTGTCACAGCATAGCTGTGAGGAATGAATGAAGCCTGTCTTTGCTGGCTGGCTTCATCACACCTGCTGCCAACCTGAAGAGACTCACATTCATCTGTCACAGGGAGTCAGCTGTGTGAGTCTTAGGCATAGCACAGTATCTGTCCCAGGGAACGTCTCCGTTATGTCTCTGTGGCAAATGCACCTTCTCAGAACAGACGAGTATCTTAAAGCATTCATTGCTTTGCCAAAAGAACGGGCTCGATCAGCCAGGAAGCTTCTGCATTTTCAGTTTATAGAGCGTTCAAAGCATTACGATTCAAATACATTTCCTTCTGAATAATGGATGAGATATGAAAATAGGAAATTATTTCAATGGGAAAACTCTGATGATAAGGAACTCAATAGTAACTAAAAATTGCTAAAATTTGAGCCTCAGAGAACTGGGTGCCAATACATTGTAATCACTGATATTGTTGTGTTTTAAAACAACACATAGGCTCATCTTTTAAGAGACACTCCTACCAATTTGATATGGGCAGTATGAGCTTAACAATAAATACATGCACACATGTTTCCTTAGGGTCTGTATTTTGCCAATAATTGCAAAATTCAGCTACAGGTAAAATGTCATAGTGCCAACATTCTTGAATTTTCCTATGTGAGGAGAAAACGCTGAAAAATGCAAGTCGTTACGTGATACATGCTTGGTGCTGTGCTTTTATTGGTGTCTGGCAAGGGGAGGCTTCATCAAGAGATCTGACATGTGCCTACGGTTCCTATTCTTTCCTTGGTGTTCTGTGAGTGGCATGCTAGCACCTTTTCCACTTTTCTCTCTCCCATATACCACGCGGAAGTGAGAGATCTGTTCCACATCCCAGTTTCTTTCTTTGTCTCTGGGTTTTGTTATGGAGTTTGGCTCTTCGCAACTGTGGGTCGTGACCACCTTTTGACTGTCCCTGCCTCTCTTGTCTATCACCCCTAAGTTAATTCCCACTGTTTCTAACTTAGATCTAGTCTCAGTGCTGATTTCTCTTCTAGTATTTCTGGGGCACGGCTCTGGAAATGGAACATTACAGAGTATTTACTATTCAGACATCCCTCTGGAAGGTTACAGGATGTGGATAATGGAGCAATCTGGAGACAGATGCAGAATTCAGAGTAGAGCTGTAACATTGCTCTCCACAGAGTCAGAACTCCTTGGTCTATCTCCAAATTTTACGATAGATGCCTATGAAGTGAAAATGGGAGCAAAGAATAAAATTCCCTTTCAGGCAAATAACAACTTGGAAGCTTCCCCAATGTGGAAAAATTACTCATCTTAAAACCTACTGGATCCTGAATCTTCCTGTATTTATTGAAATAAGGTCCTGAGGGAATGTACATTTTCCAGTGTTCCTTATCTGAGGTCCTTAGGACTTAGAACAAAATTTAGACTCAACTCCTGCCATTCCTTAAGTGATCCAGAAGGAGAGAAATGGTCAACAGATTTCAGTTAACTGGTCCAAGACACGGTTTCTTAATGGATGCACAGAAGCCTCCACAACATGCATTTTCTTCTATAAGTGTCAACTCCCCAAGTGTTCCAGTAGTGAAATCTAATCTGGGAGGGTCACGCAAGCCATGAAAGGTCACCCATGAGTAATGTGTTTACCTTCGGGCATGGGGGCATCAGTGCTGAGCAGCAGAGCTAGCCTGGGACTTCCACGTTCACTACAACTACATTTCTCTTAAAGTTCACATTGAAATCTCATGCTACCCAGCTATCTGGGTGTAGGTACTTAGGAGATTATTCACTTGTGGGCAATGTTGCTTCTCGATTTTAAATAGCATATATATAAGTCATAAAGTAATAAAATCCTAATTAAGGAAGATTTATATCAATCCAGAAAGTGCCCTAGAATGTGGATAAGGTAAATTTGTTTAACAATAAATTTAAAAGTTATACATTTTAAATACCTTGACTAGTTTGAAATGCTATTATAGAATAGAGATAATAGTTAGAAACAGCCAAAATTAGAATTATATTATGAAACTTCAAGGCTTTTTTTTTTCTTTTTGAAAAATTTCTAGAATTCAGAAATGACACCATGCCATCATTAATTTAAAGAATAATAAAAAAACACAAGCTTTAGCATTTTTACTGGAATTTTTTTAGTGTTTCTTGATACCTGGCACATAACAGAGTCTTAACAATTATGTATAGAACCAATCAGTAAAGAATCCTTTTAAGGGAACACCAGTAAATCATAATATTGCTTGGCTTCGTAGACATAGAGACGAACACAGGAGGGAACACAGTTGTTAGCATATTGGGGCATGCCAACTAAACAGTTATAAGAATGGCAGCCAATGCCAGCACATACACAGAACAGTAGGAACAGGAGCAATAGAAGTAATGGAAGAAGAGTAATAGAAGTAGTAATAGTTGACTCAAAGATACTGATAATTGAACAGCCAGCTAGAGGACAATGGATAAAAAGGATTAGATATGTGTGTTCCGTCCTGCTGAGAAGACAGAGAAAGAACTAGAAGTCTTCTGAACCTGGGTCTTCTGACTCCTGGGCTCTGTGTCCCAGCTGAGGGCATGGCCCAGTGTCAGAAATTTGACTTTATCTAGTTCATGGAATTCTTGTAGGATACTGAAATAAGGTGCAGAAGTTGTTTAAATAAGACATTATTCATTCTACAAAGCAGTGTAAAGCTGGACTATAAAGCTGGCTCTGGTGGTAGAGGCCTGTAATCTTAGCTAGTTGAGAGGCCAAGGAAGGAGAGCCACAAGTTCAAAGTCACTCTGGGATATAGAACAAGTTTAAGGCTACACTGGTCAATTTATCAAGACCCTGTCTCAAAATAAAAAGCAAAAAAACCAAAACCAACCAACCAACCAACCACCACCAACAAAAATTCCCAACAACCACAACCACAATCACAACAACAACATCATCATCAACAACAACA
>OU015743.1:115707623-115720625 GCA_907169655.1 Acomys percivali
ACTAAGAGATGGACAACAGCAGCTAAAAACATAGACAATTCATAGAATTATAAGTCCTAGCAGCTACAACATATCGAAGAATGAAGTATGGCAGGGCTAGGAAGGGTGGAATGTTCCAGGAAAAGGTCAGCTGAAGTAGGTGGGTGCAGACACCTCTATTGTATGATATCCTCTGATTGAACTTCAGGAGAGTGAATGAGAGATGTATTTCAAACAAGGTGATCACTATGTAGATAAACAGCAATTTTCTGTAAGAACATAAGCAATTAATTATTGACTTGACTTTATTCAAAAGTCTCCTACTTGTCGTTCTACAATACGTGTATCTTTCTCTGTCTAGATGAATGATGGTTACATGTCATGCTTCTACATTCCTCCAGTCTGATTCCGCAGCATTCTTTTCAATAGTGTCTACAATGTTTTCATTGAGGTCCCAAGCTCTTCTTGCTGGTAGTGCCAGTGCCCTTTTAAGTTATCTGAGTTTTTCTTTTCCCTTGGGCTATGTGGCATTAGGTTTTAGATGCTGGTTTGGGCTAAGTGGAAGTTATGTATGCATCATTTACAAGCCATGGGGTCACCTGCAAATAATTTAACATCTTGGAACCATAGACTCTCATCTCCAAAATAACCTCAACAGACCATGTCCAACATATAAAGGTTCCTCATGAGAATTAAGTGTGAAAGTGTGGTAACTCATGGGAAGTCTCTAGCACAGTAGGAATACCTAGTAAGTGGTACCTGTGGAAATGAGCTTGTGGAATGTAGTCTTGAATTGGAAGTGCTTGTTAAAGTGATTATCTCATTGCTATGCCTTTCCCACATTTTATCTATGTGTACACAGTGGTATCAGCAATAAGACACATTTTACAGATATCATTTGCACCAACCATTTTTACATGAAAACAGAGGCTTTGTCTCAAGTGACGATAGATGTGTATTTGGAAACAGGAGATCTCACAGTCACCACCTTCCCATACTCTTCCTCTGGTAATGAGTTCCAACTTCCCTTCAAGAATAAGAAAATTTAGACACCAACTTTTAGAGTTCCAAGATGTAATCTTTGTTCTTTTGTGAAGTACAGATTTGGATCTTTTCAGAATTGGTACAAGTTTCCAAAACATGATTGCCTGCTGTAAAGTTTGACACAGGAAGTTTTCTTTTAACTTACCATAGTTCATATGAGCTATATTATGCAGAAAGCTTTTTCTTTACTGAAAACTAAAGCTTATTTCTTTTTATTTTACTCAAAAAGTTTTTTTTTTAATTTGTTCACTTTACATCCTGAGTGTAACCCCCTCCATCTTTGACTCCTGGTCCCATCCCCCCTCTCGACTCCATCCCTCTTCCCTCCTCTCTCCCTCCTCTAGTCCACAGAAAGGGGAGCCCTCCTCCTTTAACATCTGACCCCAGCCTATCAAATCTCATCTGGACTGTCTGTATCCTCTTCCTCTGTGGCCTGGGGGAAATGATCAATATGTCAGAGGGGTCTAAAGTCTATGTCAGAAATAGTCCCTGCTCCCATTTATGGGCTCCATAAGGAGACTGTGCTGTCTATCTACTACATCTGAGTAGAGGGTCTAGGTCCTCACCATACATGCTCCTTGGTTGGTGCATCAATCTCTGCAGGACCCCCATCCTAAGCCCAGTTTTGTTGACTCCACTGGTCTCCTTGTGGAGCTCTTGACCGCTCCAAATATAACCTAACCCTAACCCTTCTATTCCCGACCTCTTCCATAAGACTACTGTTCTCCACCCCTGAAGTTTGGCTTTGAGTCTCATCATCTGCTTGGATCTCTTGCTGAGTGGAGTCTTTTAGAGGACCTCTATGATAGGCTCCTGTCCTGTTCCTCTCTTCAACTGTAAAGCTTCTTTCTTTAGAAGTCCAGGTTTTTAAATTAATTCTGTTTTATAATGGCATTAAGAAGTCAGGCAAACATAAGGCATAGTCCCTGCCAAACCAGAATCCCTAAGAATTATAACTTAAAAAATAAAACTAATGAGTAGTGCTGTCTGCAATAAGTTATGCATAGTATCATGCTTTATCTTCATAAGAGGCCAATGAGGCGGCTATGACAATCAGTGTCCTTTAACAGATGACAGAGTCAGGGTTAGAAAGAGAGTAATTCTTTCTCTTAAGGTGACACAACAAGTGAGGAATAAAGTCTCAAACCCACACCCCAACCTGCTGGATTGGAAACCTGTGCTTTTAATTGCTAATCTGCCTATTTCTTCCACTTGATAAGAACAACACAGGAAATAGACCATGGGCATACAGTAATAGCTATCTGCAGGTGACTCTAAGAGCCCACACAACTTAGTAATTTTAATGATGCATCATGGCATGGATTGGATGAGGTTCTTTGGGCCATTGGGGGTACTATTTGCTTCCCAGGGCGCACATGGCTTTCAGTCACTTTCTTCACTCATCTTGCCATTTCAGCTTGCCATTTCAGCAACTCTTGAGATATGACAATCAGTTAAAGAAGATAGTTACACAATTTTCACTAATTAACTATTAATTAATTACTTAGTTAATTAATTAATCAACTTTACATCCTGATCAGAATTTACCCTTCCTTCTCTCCTCCCGTCTTTCCCTTTCACAACCCCTCCCCTTCCACTATTGCCTCTCGCTTTCTTCTCAGAGAAGGGGAAACCTCCCATAGATATCATGGCCCCCCCTTGGCATTTCAAGTAGAACTGGGTGTGTCTTCTTCTCTTGAGTCTTTATAAGGTGGTTCAGTTAGGAAAAAGGGATCTATAGGCAGGCAACAGAGTCAGAGACAGACCCCCTTGATTCTGCTCTTAGAGGTCCCATACGAGGACTAAGCTGCATATTGGTTACATATGTGTGTGTGTGAGGAACATCGATCTATCCCATGGATGTACTCTGGTTGGTTGTTCAGTCTCTGTGTACCTATGGGCCCAGGTTAGTTGGTTTTCTAGGTTTTCCTGTGGTGTTCTTGACCTCTTTGGCTCTTTCAATCCACCCCCACCCCGTTCCATAAGATTCCCAGCACTGTGTGTTTGTTTGTGGGTCTTTGCATCTGTTCTCATCAGCCACTCAGATGACAGTTATGATAGCCTTCCGTCTGCAAGTATAACAGAATATCATTAACAGTGTCAGGGTAAGCTTTCTCTCATGGCATGGGACTGAAGTTGGACCAGTCACTGACTGGCTGTGTCGAAGTCTTTCTCCCTCCACTGGAAGTCCCATCTGGCTATAGGAGGTGGCCATTTCAGGCTTCATATCCTCTGCTGATAGGGTTCTCACTTAAGGCCACCCCTATATACATAATTAATGAGACCAGCTTTAGACATACATAATCAAAGGGACCAGTTTTGTGTGTGGTAGAATAATAAAGTTTAGAAAAACTCACTCAAAATTTTCACTTATATTTGAATGAATTTTGTGCCCAAAATGAGAAGCTGTAATGGCATCAAAAGGATCTTAGAACATCTCCTTCAAGATTAATTAAACAAGATATCCTGAAGGATATATCCTTCAAGATTTATTTATTTTGAGATTTATTCAAGATTTAGTGTCTTTGTATATAAAACACCAGTTATATAGTGTATATAATAAACTCTTCAAAGACAGGACTGTGGACTTCAAAGCCTGATGCAGTTGGATTAATAATGCTGAGTAAGGTATGTTTACAGCAGGTGGCTGGGAAGGGCTGAGATGGGGGTGCAGAATGGACTCTACTTTTTGGACTAGATAAGACTAGGGGTCATATTGTTTACTTTATGATGAAATGTTGCATGTACAACAGATCTGTCCTCAAAGCTGAAATCCTTCTGCAATAAAATATGTGAAGAAAAATTATATTTCAGACCATAGACAGGGAGATGCATTTTGAGGAGTAGAATAAATAGAAAAAGCATCAGAGTGTACAGCTGAGGTTGATTTGTGGCAACCACAATGGTTCCTTATAAATATATCATTTGCTATTCTAAGTTGTTCATTTATATCCCGCCCCTCTCTGCCGTTTTGTACCGGATGATTGTGCTTTGTTCCTGTCACCTGACCCTTGATAATCATAAAAGCCTTTGGCTGTGCCTTATTCTACTGGCCTTATTTTCTCTCTAAGGCCACACGTAATATATGGCCCACCTAGATGCACCCTCGTGTGCCTGCAAGGAGACCTCATACATGGGTGTAGGAAGGCTTGTGCATACAGAACATATTTAGTCATGTGATATCTGAGGAGAGAAGCTGCCTTAAATAAGGCATCTCAACACAGACAAGGGTTACACAGGAAATGAGGATGCTAGCTATCAGAAATGACTATCAGTAATGACAAAAATCAAAATCAAAGTCATTGGAGAGATTGCATAGCAGTTAAGATTACTTGCTACTTTTGCTGAGGACCAGAGTTCAGTCTCCAGCATTCACATTCATTTGCAATTTGAGTTCTAGAGGAAATGATGCCTTCTTCTGACTTCCTCAGACACTGCATGCATGTGGTGTACTTATATACATGAAGGCAAACAAGCAATAAATAAAAACAAACTTATACACATTAAATAAATTATCAAAAATACACATTTGTTTAGAGTTTAGAATTCAACACAGTTTCCACCATTCACAGTTTTCAGGAGGGTCAAGAAAGAGAATACACAGCTCCATTTAGCATCCCTCAGAACTCTAAATGATGTTAGTTATGTTGGGAAAATCATTAAGTTTTAAAATTTATTTTCCCCTTCGTTTAATCAAATTAATACTATCTACCTTAAGACACTTGTAAGAATTAGGTATCATTCATACAAAGCATTAATACATTATACATTTCAACAAGTGGTCCTGTATAATGACAGCAGTGATGACGGTGAGGCTAGGAATGTCACACCAAGGGCTGTGGTGTAAGTCTTAGCTAATGTGGTCCAGCATCTATTTTGTGCCTAGTATTGGGTAATGGTTGCTGAAACTCCAGTAGTGAATAATACCAATATGGTGTGCTCCATTAGGACTTTAATGGAGGAAGTACTGTAAATGCCAGACTAAACACTGAAGAATAGTTTAGGAATGACAGAAAACAAGCAGTAGAACCCAGGATCTGTGGTAGACTAAGAGGAATATGGATTACAGTTTTGAGTTAATCACAACACACTGCTTTCCATACCTATTGTTTTCACTAACCTTGGCACTGGAGAAATACTAACTGATCCAGTAGATATCAAGGATTGAAAGATGAGTAGGAAGAAAGGTGAAGGCTAGAAGAAGGCACAACCTGACTGTTAGAGATGTTTTCTTAAAGATACACAGGAGTACTTGGTAACCGCTTACCTTACCTTTTCTGCTATAATAGATCATTTTTAAAGGATCCATCATGTTTTCATGTCAACACCAGTTGTAGTGACCAGTGGTGGGAGGATAAAGTGTGCAAGTTATATGTATTCACTTGACTTTTGTGTTTACGGAACCAAGTGAGACTGGCACAGAGTGCTTTTTCTCTCTTTTCTTCTGAAGTCATATATCTTTTTGGTTTTTCAGTATGCCTAGTTTTAACAAGCCCTTTTAGTGCCTGTCAATATGATTTGCAAGAAAAAAAAATGTGTAACTGCTATGTAACACTTTTGTCTCTAAGAAGAATATGATAAATCAAGGAATATGCCTTAGCAAGAATTGAACAGCCTTAATATCACTGAGAATGTTGAGGACAGGATTTGAATCAGGAAAGGATCTGCCATGGAATTTCAGACTTCTATTTTGGCCACTGTCAGAAAAGAATAATATGGTCTACCAAGTAATTCAGAACCACATAATGGACATGTGATATTAGACACATGAGAGTGATAACGAAGTGTAAAACAGTACGAAAACAGAAGACTACAGGCTTTTTCTAGTACAAGGGATAGTAAAACTGAGATGCTAGAAGGGCACAGCAAGTACTTCCACAGCAGGATAGTGAACCTAGGTATAGCTCTTCAATTGTCTCACAACTTTAAAGCTTTCGCTTCAGCCGGGCGTGGTGGCGCACGCCTTTAATCCCAGCACTCAGGAGGCAGAGGCAGGCAGATCTCTGTGAGTTTCAGGCCAGCCTGGTCTACAAAGCGAGTCCAGGACAGCCAAGGCTACACAGAGAAACCCTGCCTCAAAAAACCAAAAACAATAAAAAATAAAAAATAAATAAATAAATAAATAAAGCTTTCGCTTCGAAGGTGGCAGGATTATGTTTTCATTAAAATGTTCTGGACTGAAGATATTGGTTTAGGATTGATTTTAGTTCTTGTTTTTGTTAAAACAGTATTTAAAGAAACATGCACATTTATATGTGTTAGCAAATGGTCTATTAGATAATTAACTTTTTTTTTAATTGAAAATAGATTCTTCTCTCATACAATACATCCTGACCACACTTTCCCTTCCCTCTACTCCTCCCAGGTTCTCCTCACTAATCTCCCGCCCCCCTTGGGTTCCCTCTTCTCCCATTTCCCTTCAGAAAAGGGCAGACCTCCAAGAAACAACATACAATTACAACAAAAATGATACAATAAGGCAAAAACCTCATATTGAGGCTTGACCAGGCAACACAATAGGAGTAAAAGAATCACAAAAGCATGGAGAAGAGTCAGCGATACACCTGGTGCCACTGTTAGGATTTCAACAGAAACACCAAGTTAACACAGAGGACCTGGTGCAGATCTAAGCAGGACACAGCACTTGCCACTTCAGTGTCTGTGAGCCTATGTGATGCCTGATTAGTTGATTCAGAGGGCCATACTCTCCTGCTGCACTCCATCCTCTCTGACTTCTTCCACTCTTCCACTGGGTTGTTGAACTCTGAGGGGTGGGGCCTGATGGAAGCCTCCAATTTAGACTCTCTCTCTCCATAATGTCTGGTTGTAGGGTCTCTGCCTCTTCCATCTGCTGCCAGAGCAAGCCCCTCTTAGGATGACTAGATGAGGCAGAGATCTATAAATTTAGCAGAATATCATAAGGAATAATTTCATTGGTTTTTGTTTTGTTTTTTGCTTTTTTAAAAAATGTCAGATGTGTTTCATTCTACCCTAGGTTCCTAGGCTATCATGTTCTCAGTTATTGGTCATTCAGGCAGTGTCAGCACGGGCCTTAAGTTAAGCAAGACATTGGTTGGTCACTCCCACAGGTTCTGGACCACTATTGCCCCAGCACATGTTGGTGGCAGCATAGATTTTAGGTCAAGGGTTTTGTGGCTGATTTGTTGTCCTGGTTTCTTTTTCCATAGCATGCAGAGTACCTTTCCACACCAAAGAGACTAGACTGTAGGGTGAATGATCCATGCAGGCACCAACTCCTCTCTACATTCAACGAAATGTGTGGATGTTGTTGTTGGCTATGCTCCCCCTCCCACACTGTCAGTTTTGGAAGGCTGACCCTCTGAGGGACTGCCATATTAATTTCTATAGTGACTGTACATGTTTGAACCCCCACCAACAAAGGAGGAGTGTTCCCCTTGCTCCACATCCTTGCCAGCAGGTGCTGTCACTTGTTTTATTGATCTCAACCATTACAGCAGGTATAAGATGAAATCTCAGAGTAGTTTTGACTTGCATTTCCCTGATGGCTTAAGGATGTTGAAAATTTCTATAAGTCTTTCTCAGCCATTTGAGATACCTCTATTGAGAATTCTCTGCTTAGACTTGTACCCCATTTTAAAACTAGATAATTTTTTCGATATCTAGTTTCTTGAGTTCTTTATATATTTTGGATATTAGACTTCTAGTGGATGTGGAGTTGGTATAAATATTTTATAACTCTGTAGGCTACGTCTTTGTCTGATTGACATGTCCTTTGCCTTACAGAAGATTTTCAGTTTCATAAGGTCCTATTTATTAGCTGTTGATCTTAGTGGCTGGAGCTATCGATATTCTGTTCATAAAGTTGTCTCCTGTGCCAATGCATTCAAGGCTATTCTTCACTTTCTCTTCTATCTGGTTCAGTGTGTCTGGTGTTATGTTGAGTAAGGTCTTTGATTCACTTGGATGTAAGTTTTCTTCAGGGTGATAAATATGAGTATCTTTGCATTTTTCTACATGCAGACAGCCAGTTTAGCCAGGGCCCTTTGTTGAAGATGCTTTCTTTTTTCCAGTGTGTATTTTTTTTCTTATCCCAGTGTGGCTTCTTTATAAAAAAATCAGGTTTCCAGGGGTGTGTGGATTTATTTCTGGGTCTTCCATTTGATTCCATCGATCAGCATCTCTATTTTTATGCCAATACCTTGCAGTTTTTAATTAATGGCTCTATATTACAAATTGAAATTGGAATGATTATAACCCCAACAGTTTTTGTTGTTGTTGTTCAGGATTATTTACATTATCCTTGATTTTTTTTTGTATTTTCGTATTAAATTGAGAATTGTCCTTGCAAAGTCTGTAAAGAATTGTGTTGGAATTTTTATGATAATTATGGTGAATCTGTAGATTGCTTTTGGTAGAGTGCTCATTTTTACTATATTAATCCTATGGATCCATGAGCATGGGGGATCTTTCTATCTTCTGATATTTTCTTTAATTTCTTCCTTCAAATACTTGAAGTTTTTAATCATACAAGTCTTTCACTTCTTTTGTTAGAGTTACCTCAAGATATTTTATATTATTTGAGGCTTTTGCAAAGGGTGTTGTTTCTATGATTTCTTTCTCAGTCTGTTTTACTTAATTAAAATTTATCAAATACTGAAACTATTGTTATAGACAATAGTTTGCCACAACCCTTGGTGAAAAGTTAGACACATTTTTTTTTTTATAGTGGGAACCACTGAAATTGCGCCAGATAATTAAACTGTCGAGTGTGCAAGTTAAACTTCCTACAGAAATTTGATTTCCTTATGTCAGTGCAGTTTGGAACTGTTGCTAAGAGGTGGCTCATGTTACATACTAATGTGATTTGCACTAAGAATGAAAATCCAGCTAAATGCTGACCTTTTTAAAGTACTAGCTAGAGGGCTAACATGGTTGATACAAACTCTTTTTTAAAAATGAATTCTGTCATTTAATAAAATTCTGTACATCAGTACAAGTATATTTTGTACATTTAGAGTATTATTCAGCTAGTTATGATACAAATGCCTTTAAAACTTTTTATTATTATTAATTAAAAATTTTTGTTATTTACATATACATTTATATTATTACACATATACACAATAAAAACCTATAGCAAAAAGAATCATGACATAATCAGGAATTAAATAGAGTTTACAGCCTTAGTGTTTTGGCTATTTGTATTTGACAGCCTTGAAGAAAACATCTTTCCTATTTTGGTGGGTCTAAAATTCCTTTTAATAATATTTACAAGTTGCATTTAGTTTTATTTATGTGTAATGTTGTGTGTGTGTGTGTGTGTGTGTGTGTGTGTGTGTGCACATTACGTTCATACAGGGCTCTTAGAGGCCAGAAGAAGGCATCAAGTCTCTTGGAAGTGGAGTTACAGGTGGTTAGGAACCATCTGATACGGATGCTGAGAGCTGAGCTTGGGTCCTTTTGGAGAGCAAGTTCTCTTAAATGCTGAATAATTTCTCCAGCTCAAAATGTGGCTTTCATTTAATCTGGATTATTAGTATATATTAATTTAATTATTATTATTAAATCAGTTTAATTTCATAACAGACTTCTATTTTACTGGGCTTTAAAAAATATGCTCTGCTCATTGCCTGGTACCTGACTTGACCCCTTTAGCATCAGAAGTGGGATTAGCATACCTTTAAGCAGTATCTCTGTAATTTCCAGTTGTGTACCTTATTTTGAAACTTGTGATCTATTAGTTGTGATTAAGCTTTGCTGCAATGACATTTTATTTCACTCAAGTTGCAAGGAGAAGATTAATGTAATTAATTCTTTGTACATCTCAAATCCTTGTTCACAGTAAGAAGCACCGCGAATGGCAAATTGAAAGTCTGGTCACAGAGGCAGGTTAGTGATCAAACTTAAAGGCTCTTTTAGCAGTCTGGTGACTTCAGGACCAGCATGATAAGTCCTTCGTGAACAGGGGAGTGCACTTGCAGGACGAATCTGTTCAGAATATGCAACGACAAGGCCGGGGTGTCTGTTTTTCCAGGTTCTTTAGCGTACCCTTGTGAATTCAGTTGGACAATTATTGTCCCATATAATCAGATGGAATGGGAATGCTAAGCTTAAAGGCTACACTGTACCACAAACTAATTAGTTCACTCACTATTTTATCATTTGTTTTTAAAGAGAAAAATTCACCTATCCTAAATTTATGGGTGCCACAAATTAAGGAGCAGAGGACTTTTTCTTATATTATAGAGGTCAAGAATGCATTTCATTGAGGAGCTTTGTCTTCATTATATGCTTCTTTGTCTATGGATATATATCCAATATATGTGTATGTGTATTCTCTTTAAATTTTACTTTCTGAATTTTGAAGGAAAGATTCAGGCTCAGCCAGAACTTGCAAACGCTATCACATTTTTGTAGTACTTAAAATATAATAAATCCTTTTAATATGAGAGGCATAATATACTGATTGATAAATCTATTATTTTTGTCTCCAGTGCGACAAATATATAGAGTTGCATCATATCTTGTGAGAACAGAAATATTAAATATTAATATATCGGATGCAAAGCAACTAATAACATGAGTGCATGTTATAGGATTGCAAATGTTCCACTGTAGGACTCAGGAATTTCCTCTGGAATTATTTTTTGTTCATATATTTATCTTTAGTATTATTTGGCATCTCTTGGCCTGATTTTGTGTGACATTCTTGCATATTATGCCAAAAGCTTTTAGGCTTTAAAATGTGAAGAACATCTTAAGATTGTTATTGTGTTTCCCAAATCAATCCTGGGAATGCAGACAAAATCCAAGACCAAGGACCTTGAGAGTGCGGAGGTGAAGAAAAGGGTGGGAGAGAGAGAGGGAGAAGGAGAGGGAGAAGGAGAGGGAAAGGGAGAAGGGGAAGACACCATACATTCAGCCTTTATATCAGTTCATAATCTCAAATGATAAGTTCATGGTTTGATTTTTAAAAACAATTTGCTGGTGAAAGCAGGATGGAGGGAGGAATGGGAGGATACAAATGATGGGATAACAATTGAGTTGTAATCTGAATAAATTAATTAATCAAAAAGAGAAAAAACAAGACAAAACGATTTGCTGAGCTCTGGATGGCTCCTGTGCTCAGGTTCTCCTGCTTTCTTTCACAGATTATTCGTGACTCCTAACAAAAGACCATTGCTTCATATTCTATCCCTTATGGGCTTATTTCCTTTGAAAGAGAACAGTGGTATTTCTTTGTCCTGTTTATTCAATTGTGCAAATATTTATTAGCATCTGATTACCCAAGAAGCTGGTACCCAAAGCGTAGAATTCCCTAGGTGCCCCATGCAGCCTCCACTACATTCACAGGGAGGGCATATTCTTTGGAAGACGTCCTTGACCTCGTTCTTTGTATGTGTGCTTGTGTTGTGGTTTCTTAGCTCCAGTGAAGCATCCCTGATCTGATTCATTCATCTGCTGTCTTGCCACAGTCTGTGCATCTGTACTCTGATTGTTTGTTATGCGGAACACTTATGTTAGTTTTCTCATCTCTGCATTTCTCGGACCCGTTAGAGGACTGGACTGGATACACTTTGTTTGTTTGTTTGACAACAAATTCCTGAGTGAATAACGTTGCTTAGAAGAACTGCAACTTGCAGTGAAGATTTGTTGGCTGAATGGACAATTGAGTAAGTGGTGACATGGAATTTAGATTTAGACGGAGAAGGGTGACCTTTGGCTGAGGAGGGTGAGTTTTTTATGAGTCATTTTCCTTCCCATTTGACTAATATGGTTTCTCTCATGAAGCAAGAGCAATTATTATCTGATTTCCCATAAAATTGTATCCTCTCAGATGACATAAATTTTCTCTGATGTCAATCAGAAAAGTGGCACCTGAATGCAGAGGATTGACAGAATTGTTCAAGTGCACATAAGTCTGAGACACCCATTGAAAATACAAGTGACTTATGATATGCAAAAACTCAATGTGTGGCAGTCATTTCTTTTGCATTAAAGAAGGCTGTAGAGAAAATATTTATTACGTTTATAAATTATTCATAACTGAATTTGCTTAAATGCTCAGCACTGATATTTTCAAAACACAACTTACTTTACAAAGGTATCAATATTGTGTCAACCTTTAAATTATTTATCTGTTAACTAAATTCAGTATATTTGAATTCGAGGCATGAGTTTGAAACTTCAGTGACCAACAAAGAACCAGAAAATCAAAGAAAGATAAATATAAATTGTAGCAAATAAAGAAGATAGAATTAAGAGAAGGAGGAGGGAGCACCAACAGCTCAGACTCTAAGGTCAACAGTTAATAAACGAGATGTCATGAAACTGAAAAGCTTCTGTAAGGTAAAGGACACTGTCAACAGAATAGATTGACAGCCTACATACTGGGAAAAGATCTTCACCAACCCTACATTCGACAAAGGCCTAATATCCAAAATATATAAAGAACTCAAGAAATTAAACACCACCAAACAAATTATCCAATCAAAAAATGGAATGTCCATGATTTGATCACTGCTTCTTGGTGGGGAGGCCTTGTGCACACACAGAGGAAGGGGATTATTCAGGCTATTCTGATAAGACCTGCTGGGCTGAGGTCAGATGGTGGTGTAGGAGGACCCCCCCCCCCTGTCAGAGGACTAGGGGAGGGGAATAGGACAGAAGAGGGAGGGCGGGTGGGATGAGAAGATATGAGTGAGGTGGTAACAATCTGGATGTAATGTGAATAAATTATAATAAATAAAAATTAAAGAAATAGAGAGAAGGAAGAGGAGTATGGAGAGGGCTAGCTTAGTAAAGTGTCCGCTCAGCAAGTGTAAGGACTTTAATTTGATTCTTGGCACCTATGCAAAATAGAGAGTGGAGACAGGAACATAGCTAGGACTTGCTATCTAGTCAATCTGGCTGAGTTAGCAAGCTCTAGGATTAGTGAGAGACCATGTCTCAAAGAATACAATGGACAGTTATTGAGTAAGATATCCAATGTCGATT
>OU015743.1:115721025-115732904 GCA_907169655.1 Acomys percivali
GCTAGTCCTGCCATATCTTAATGCCATATTATACGGAGATGCAATTTAATCCTCTGATTTTCGGATCATGTTTATTTCCATAGTAACTCATGTTTCTAGGATGTACATTTTAGATTTATTGAAAGCCTATCATATGTCAGGCATCATAATATAGACTGTATTACAACGCAAACTGAAGTCAGCAGATAGAGACATCCCCTAACTTTAAAAAGTCAACATGGAAGCACATATTAATTAGATAATATTAAAACAAGAGCTATTGTATATTATGATTTATGATTTATGATGTCCCAGGCTCTGGTTCAAATTCTTTAAATGGTTTCCTCTCACAGAATCAGCAGCTAAGGCCACATAATTGGGAAGAAATAAGTATGAGATTGAAATTCTGGCTCTAGCATCCATGCTTCTAACCAATAAACTTCATTAAAAAATAAAAGGGAAGAACCAGTTCAAGTAAACCTGTCACCGTAAGTTCTTTCATTCTATGGTAAGAATCATGAAGGGTGCATATGCCAGAGTATGAAAAACCAAGGAAGCATTCTAGGTGTTACAGATGAGGATGATGGGGATGATTTGATTATTTGAGTTTCATTCCTTAGCCTTGCTCTGCCCAACCACAGATTGCTTAAACCTTCTTTGCAAAACTATGGAGAGGTTCCTCATGGAGAACTTGGTAACTAATGGATATTTCTGACCTTTCTACTACCTGTGATATAATCAGTCTTTTTTGTTGCTTAAGCTAATGTGAAGTCAGAACAAATGACTATGAATTAGATTCATGTGAACAACTGTGTGGGTGGCTGTGGTCTGCCTTTAGGATAAATGTGAATTTCTGTCACCTACGTTAGTAATTCTAAGTTGTGAACAATATTAACCCTGATTATTTCCTGACCTGGTCTAACCATTTGTAGACAAACTACCACTTGGAAAAAATTAAAATTGTTTAAGGAAATCATAATCAGATTGTGCAATCAGGGCACCAGGAATGCTGACATGCTTGCATTAAACCAATGACACACTTGCAATAAACCATTCTAGGGAAATCTTGTATGTCCTCTTAGACTTTCTCCCTGTGTGTGTGGTCTTGCATGTGCTAACAGAGAAGGCCACTGCTCGCACTTTCAAAGTTACGGCTCATTTAATTTGCAGATGGGACAGGAAGCTTCAATTTGTTCCTTGAGCATAGATTTAATTTTCCATCCTAGCACTTATCTAAAAATGTATAATGTCGCACATAATAGGAACCAGGGGAGAGCGACAGGAAGAGAGAGAAAGAGAGAAAGAGAGGAGAGAGAGAGAGAGAGAGAGAGAGAGAGAGAGAGAGAGAGAGAAAGAGAGAGACAGAGACAGAAACAGAGAGAGACACAGAGACACAGAGAGAGACAGACACACACACACACAGAGAGACAGAGAGAATGTATTGCCAAATGATCAAGTTGTATAACCTCCCAAGCCCAAGTAGATTGATGTCTTCTCTCCTCTCACTTGCAGATGAAGCTCACAGATTTCAAAGAAGAAATCACAGGCTTGTAACGAAGTGGTGAGACTAAAGCATCAAATGAGAAACAAGAAACATCCCAACAGCAATTATTCAACAGCAGCTAAGATTTGCAAAAGATTCCAGTGTCTCCCAGGAGAGTAAGCAATCGTGATGCTGAAATGTCAGCTGTGGAAATATCAGGTAAAAAAACACAGTGTAAATTTCCCAGCAGTATATTTTGTCTTCTGGAGTATGGCGTTAAACACAATAGTCCATAAGTAGCTCCAGGCTTGTAGCTACATCATCAGAAATGCCCTTGCTTCCTTGTCCATGGTAATTGTGTAATGAACCAAATTGGAAACACAATGGCTAGCTTAATTTATTATCACCAATTGCTATGGATGTCTAATAAGGCTAAATGATGGAATTAAAAGGCATCTTTTTATACCAGTACTGGACTTCTCGTGTGTGTGTGTTCATGTGTGCATGTATATGTGTGTTTGTGCATGTGTGTATGTGTGTGTGCATGTGTGTGTGTGTGCATGTGCATGTATGTGTGCACATGCATGTGTGTGCGTGTTTGCTTTATTGTGTCCTGATCCTCACTGTCTTTGGCATAGTTAAGAGAACATTTGATTGACCTAGTGATTCTCTTTTTTGTGCCTTTTAGAATGTTTCCAATAGGCACCTTCTCAGAAGTAAGAAATGGGCACAGATGGGAATAATGTTATTTAAAAAGTATGTTAAGTAGATTTATGTCTATATTTTAAGTATGGTTTCTGTTTTGTGTTAGCTTTTATACAGTTGTTTTCAGAAATGACAGAGAGTTCTAACTCTGCATGTGCCTAGAATTTTGAGAATTCATCAAGATAATTTTTTTTCACCACCAACCAAGGAGGTGTTTATCCTTAGAATTTAGGATTTGTGCATAATAAAGTTTTGCTTCATGGAATATAGTTGCTCTTTCATCTCTGTGGGGGATTGGTTCCAGAACCCCCTGTTGGCACCACATTCTTTTCATGGATTCTCAATCCCCTTGTAGAATATGGTATAGTATTTGCTTGTAGCCTGATAGTATTATTCTATATCCTTTAAGGCCTGTCTTGATTACTTACAATGCTTAGTCTATGTAAATGCTCTGTAAATGGATATTATACAGTAGCATTAAGAGAATAAGGATTTTAAAAGCTTGTATATGAGCTGAACAGACATGATTTTATCCCCAAATTCTTTCTGATGCGTTTGGCTGAATTCACAGATGCAGAAGCAGATACAAAGGGACAACTGTTCTTCCTCTTGGAAGCCTCTGCAAAACGGCCTTGTTCTGTAATGCTTCGTGTTTCTTGTTTCTGCTGTGGAGGGGAGTGGGAAGGACCATGAAGTCAAGTTACTCATGTGCTTTTGCTAATTCTTTTCTAGGATTATACACCTTGCTGTTTATTAGATGAGGAGAAAGTTAGTTCTGAGAGATCAAGAGGGCAGGGGGCGATTTAGAGAGACAGTAAATGTGCATGAGGTAAATGAAAGGGCCAAGAGAGCCATGCTGTCACTTGCTGGGAACCTGCAGGATGAGTTAGTTGAGAACAAAGTATTTTTCATTCTTAAAGATCCAGAAGCCACACAATGAGTGACTGCTGCCACTGTCAATGGACCACTGACTAAAATATCCCAGGTTAAGACTTAAAGAGCAAATTATATTTCATGGTTTTCAAAGATATAAAATTATTTATTCTGGGTGATGTGATTTTTCAATGTTATTTTGAGATTATAATATAATTTTATGACAAGACACTGCTGCCTGTGATAGTCTTATAAATAAAGCCAATTAAAATACATTTTCTCTGATGGGTTCCAAGGGCAATTGGTGGCATTTTTCAGCTGCAGTGGGCATGGAAAGCTTTGTAAGGAAACAGAGATGGGGGTGTTACAATGTAACGCCAAATCAGTTCAGTGTCATAGATGTTAATGAGTTCTAGAAAATGTGCATATTATATCTACCAGGATAAGAGTCTCTCCATATTGTAGCTAATAATGAACATTTTTGCATAGGTATCTAGAATTACGTTCATCATCCCTCTGAGTAAAGGCACAAATCTTCATAAATAACAAACAGTGATTTATCTCATGCCTTCCCTTCAGTAAATCTGACACTTTTAAACCAGATGAATGAGCATCCAGCCCTCACATTATGAGGTCCACACTAACATCTCCCAGATGTTTATTAAAAGTCCGCAAAGTAACTTTGCAGAGTCCCATATAAAATCTTGCCATAAATTTCTGATATATGAATGTGTCATAGAACACATTTTATGAATCTCACATAATAGTAGAAAGCTCAAGATTGAATTTTTAACCATTGCAAATGTTTTTAAAAAAACTTTACAAAGGAGTGAGATGCTCATAACACACGGGGAAGTTTAGGTGTTCCCATGACCCTCAGCAATGGACTCTCCTTGCTAGCAGCATCCTCACATGCTCCTAGCCATAACCTTGATTTCTATTCTGTATATTTTTCTCTTTTAAATTGATTTTTTTCCTCATTTGATATGTTGTTTAACATTTCAAGAGCCTGGACACTGGAAAGGGAAGCTAAAAGTAAATATGTTAACATGTCTTAAAGCTCAGACGGGTCTCAGAGAATTTAAAGCATCTTTGCCAGTAAGAAATGACATGAATTCCTTACACACTTCACATTGTAAGAAGCTTCAAAGGATAAACCATTTATTAAAACAGTACAGCTTTGCTGTATGGGATATCTGCTTGAATACCATTTGTCTCGTTGAGGAGGAAGAGCATTATGTTTGATGTCACATGACCCTGGAGCTCCGAGATTGGCATTGCAGCTACTGCCACAGATGCTTCCTAAGGTCTCAGAAGGAGAAGCTCAGAATCTGTGGTGATTTGGAGGAGAGGAATAGAATTGAAGTCAGAAAAGTTCCTCTTAATTATTTTTTAATTTTATTTTTAATTTTTTAATTATGTTTCTTTTTTAACATATACATTTATATTATTATATATGAATAAAATAAATGACATACAGCAGGAAGAACCATGACACAATCAGGAATTATGTAAATGTTACATTCATAGTGATTTGGCTATTTGTATTTGGCAAGCTTGAAGTAAACATCTTGCCTATCTTGTTGGGTCTCAATTTCTAAATGAAGATCAATACTGGAGAAATAAGCTATAAGCTATAACAGGCTAAATTGCCCCATTAGAAGTTTGGGAGAGAATAGTGGATTGGATAGTGGTTTGCTTCCACCAGCACACATATAGGGTCTTGGGGTCTTGGGAGACAGTGTTGAGAGGTAGGCCTAGTAGAAGGTGATTTATCTCAGAGGTAGAGACTCCAGGAAGGGATGAATGTCTTTCCTCTGCGAGGCAGTGTTGCTCCCACGGGCTTTGTTACTTTCCACAAGAGTAGGCTGTAACAAAGCAAGAGTGCCTCTCAGGGCTGTCTCTTCTATACATTTTTACTTACATCTTTGTCTCATTATGTGAATTGATACAGCAAAAGATTTTGTAGGAAGTTAAGCACACATGTCTGCCTGATATTGGATTTTCTCAGCCTCCAAAACCATAAGGTAAAACAAACCTTGTTTTTTATGTACATGATTCAGGTTTGAATGTTCTGTTATTGCGACAGAAAATAGACTAAAAAAATAAATGATGTCATTTTCTGTTTCTTTGTTTTTTCTTTTTCAAGACAGGGTTTCTCTGTGTAGCCTTGGCTGTCCTGTACTCATTTTGTAGACCAGGCTGGCCTTGAACTCACAGTGATCGGCCTGCTTTAGTCTCCCGGAGTGCTGGAATTATAAACATGTGCCACTGTGCCCAGCTAGAGGTGATATCTTTTAACTATAGTTGTGTTATGACACGTGACATTTTGTGAGTAATGGTACTTTGGAAAAAGGAAAGTCTATGTTATTATTCATATTCATAGGACCCTTAGGAGGTGAAACTCTATCTTAACTTCATGTTGCATTATTATGTTAGTTATGGAAGAATCTGTTAGGGAAAATGGAAAGGGCATTTTATGATCTATCAACAGAGTAGCATAATGGGCTTTCAACAAGTGTAATTTAGACATTTCCAGCACAAACCTACTCTACATACAACTGATTTCCTTTATTGTTTTCTAAATTGGTTTTCACAGAAATCCTTGGTTGTAGAGAACTCTAAATCACTCCCAGTAATTTGAGTCTAAAAGAAGGAAATATAAAAAGAGATTAAGTTTAAAATACTGGCAGTGTCAGCCCAGGCTTTAAGAACTGGACAGGTATTTATTTATAAACTTAAATGATAAATGCACAGGCTAATGGAAAATATGGAGCTAAGAAAACTAAGGCATTAAGTCTCCAAAATGAAACAAAAACGTGAATGGCAGACAATAAAAAACATTGTATACTAATAATTTTTTCTGTCCCCAAAATTTTATTATTAGATCTCAAACATAAATACAAATTAACTCCAAACACTGTTTACTGATGTAGGGAGAATGCCAAGCACATGTAAATATTGGTCATTGTTTGCAGACATAAAAGGATTTGCAGATAATTGATGCCCAAAGTCTATATTAAAAACAATTTTCTCTCCTAGACAGAGATCTCTTCTTGTCTAGAGATCTGTAGTAAGAGCACAGTTTCCAGTTCCCACTCTGCCCTACAGACGCATGCTGTAACTCAGGGATGTCTGTTTATGCCAAAGTTGTACAGTCAGATGGCTGCTTTCCTATGGAGGGGATTACTGAGGGGAGTTGGTCTCTAGAAATCTCTTCCCCATGGAAAGATTCTTGCTAATGAAATACAAGGGGCATTTCCTGATACAAAGTCAATTACTGTGGTTTAAGACAGCCTACAACATAAAACAAATGCTCAAAGCAAAGAATTCACATTAATACATTTCTCTTAAAGCCTGAATTGTCTGATTTCAGTTTAACTGGAAGCTGCAGGTTCTCATCTTCTCCAGGAAGTGAGTACGCCTAATGTGCTAAGTCCAGTGTTGGAGGTAATCATTTCATTGAGCATAAAACAAAATCAAATCATTTCAATCAAAGAAGGATCTATTACATACAAACACCTTTGTGTCAAAAGAAACTGTAGTGTCAGCATCATTCACTGTGGGACAGAGGTGAGGTGAGGCATTGGTACTCCAAAAATTGATCTCAGTTCCATAGGTGGGCTCTTATGATTGTAAACTTTAAACTAGATAAGGTTACTACCTCTACTCTTTTCACTAATTTGCTAAGAACTGAAGATAGTAGCTATTTGAGAAGATTTAGAAAGAATAAATGTTGGTATACATGATGCTCATCACATTACAATGAAGCAAAAAATGCCTCTAAATCAATCTTTAACTGCCATACTTTATGTATTTGGGGTGTCTCACTGTGTCAGGCACATCTATTGTCCTGAGGTCCAGACCTACCTTGCCTGTTCTTGCTGTTTTCTGGTTTGCTCCTGTGGGTTTCCTGGCTAAGGTTTCTGTCCATGAGCATCATTCCCAATGTGCTGATTCATCTCTCTGGAAGGTCTTGCCAGAGCTGACTCTGAATCCAGCATAGCTTTTTCCAGTGCCCATAGAACCACTTCATCCTCAGTCTTTGGAGATTATCCTCACCATCCAATTGATTTGAGAGTTCTGGTCCTACATCCCCCTGGGACCTCTCATCCTGGGACCTATCATTGGAAGCTGAGTAGCATTATTTTTTTAGATGTTAAGAGTTTCAGTGTTATAGCTTCCATCCCTCTCTCCCTTTAAGGTTCCAAAGTTTACTATTTCTAGTTTCTTCTTGTTTATTCAGAGCCATGGGTGGTAATTGGTTTGACAATTTGCTATCTTTAAGAAACCAGAACCACTTCTTACTGCTGTTCTAGTCACCTTGCAACTGTGTCCTTGTTTAACAGTTCTTAATAGTAATTTTTCTTGTTGGGCCTTCCAATACGGCACATTATCTGTCAGTTTATTAAATCTGCCTGCTGAGATCTTGATTTTGAACTATGTTTCTCTTTCACTAACCATTACCCATAAAGCCCCTTGAATCTCAGATAGCAACCTTTTTCCTGGGTTCTACTAGCTCATCTGATATTGTCATGCTTAAAAACAGGTTATGAATTTCAGTGCTGCTCCAAAATCTAAGAACTAATGGAAGAAAAAAAGAGGTAGACAAGATAGCTCCTAGGAAACCTAATAACCCTAGATGGAAATGAAATGACTGACTTCTTGTTCAACACCCAACTATGGTGATAGATGACCATTTTTAACCCACCTATAACAGTCAAAGAAAATGCCGAAACTTATAGAACACAGCTCCCTGAACTTTCTATAAAATATCAAATCTAAAAACATCTGAATGCTACTTAATCAACTTAATGCTACTATGGGAAGATATTGCATACATTACAAGATTGTGGAGTTAGATTAAAGACACTGTAAAATAAAAGATGGAACAGAAATTGAGGGAATGGCCAACCAATACGTGCCTCAACTTGAGATCCAACCCTTGGAAGAAAGCCAACTCCTGACACTATTAATAATACTCTGCTATCCTTATAGCCAGGAACCTAGCATAGCTGTCATCGGAGAGCCTTCATCCAGCAGATAATGGGAACAGATGTGGAGTCCCACAGCCAAACATTAGGCAGAACTCAGGGAGTTTTGTGGAAAACTTAGAGGAAGGACTGAGGATTAAGGACACTACAAGAAGACCTACATAACCAACTAATCTGGGCCCATAGGGGCTCATAGGGACTGAACCAATAACCAAAGAACATGCATGGACTGGTTCTAGGCCCCTTACACATATGAAGCTGATGGGCTGCTTGGTCCTCAAGTGGGTCCCCTAACAATTGGAGTGGGAGTATCTCTGACTTGGATTTTGCCTGGATCCTGTTTCCCTAGCAGGGCTGCCTTGTCTTGCCTCAGTGAAAGAAGAGGCACTTAGTGCTGATGTGTCAGGGTGGATTGGTACTGGGGAGAGGGGAGTGTATGGGAAAAGTGGATGGGAGGGAGGGAATGAGAGGAAAGGATGGAGCTGGGTTGCAATTGGGATGTAAAATGATCAAATAAATTAATGAAGAAGAAAAAAGAAACTGTAAATAGATATCATTTTTAAAAAGTGATAACAGGTAATATTTCTTGACCACAGTTGAACAGATAATTCCTGGTGCTTTCTACCAATCACTTCACTTATCCTTTCGTAAAATGCAATGAGATTGGCCCTAATATTGGTGTCATCTGGATGAGAAAGCTAAGGCATAGAGGAGCTTAATGACTTACAGCATTGCATTTGGCTGGTAATTGAGAAGCATGGGATTCAAGCCAAGGCAGTCTGACTCATCTGGCTCTTATTGCCTCCAGTGAGGGCATCTCTGTCCTGTCATTCACTGGAGGACTTACTGTACTGTCTGTATCAACTGGGTTCTGCTCTAATGAGAAAGCTCAAATGTGTTTTTTGATCACTTCTGTTCTCTGCTTGGCCCTTTTATTCCTTTATCTAGACAGCGACTCCATCTCCAAGAAGAATGAGTATGTGAGGGGATTAATTACCACAGGAAACACACCACAGGAGGCAGCCGACTCAGAAAGCACATAGGAAGAATGCAAACCAAAGACTGTTTACCATTGTTAAGGAAACGAACTTTATTGATTCTGATTCATTATTCACAGCCAAGGGGGCATATCAGAAACATCCAAGAGATTAGTTTGCATACTTAATAATATAAAGCCTGAGATTTTGAACCACAAGGTCTAGGACAGGGTCTAAGTGTGTACTGTGGGAAGCCATTCAGGACTCCTGATGGTGGACAGCAGAGGGAGGTAACAGTGGTGCAGTTTTCAGCTGCATCCGCAGTCACAGGACAAGCCTGATGACTACAGTTTGGTTTAGGTGTTGTGCACAGCGACTTAGAGGCCACCTATGCTTATTAAGAGGAGATTCAGCTAGCGCATAACTGCATCCACAGTAAGGCAATTAGCAATAAGTTTAATCCACTTATGGACAGAGGACGCACACAGACTCCTTATTGTTCTAGGAGGGAAACTGCTTCTCTCAGCCCTCCTGAAAGAAGACTAAACCAACACATGCAAAATGTACAGAAGAAAACAAAGAGAAGGGAAGTTACACTATGGAGACAAGTTCTTCCAGAAGCCAAGAGAAACTGGAAAAGGACCTGGCATTGAAAAGTAAGGAGGCTAATTTGACTTTTATGAAACATTAAAAATATACAAGGGAACTTGCTGCAGAAGGCAATAATAATAGGGTGAACCGAAAGGGAATAGTGGTAAAGGAAAGACAGGGGAAAACATCCCAATAATAGATTTCAAACCATGCTTAGGAAGTAAGCTGCATGAAAACCATTGCAAAACGCAGAACTAGTGAAATGAAAGACAAAAGTAGAGACTCTCGCAGGACACAGAATAAAGCAATCAACAGTGATGAATGTCAAGAGAAACCGCGGAAGGTCGGCTGTCAGTCAGTACTTGATTTCTGCTCTTGTCCCTGTACTTCCATGTATCACTGTAGCAAACGTTTTCTCTTTTTCCCTTTCAAAATGATTCTGGGAGGGGGGGCTAGAGAGATGGCTCACTGGTTAAGAGTGCTGCCTGCTCTTCCAGAGGTCCTGAGTTCAATTCCCAGCAACCACATGGTGGCTCACAACCATCTATAATGTGATCTGATACCCTCTTCTGCAGATAAAGCACTCATGTGCAATAAATAAAATAAATCTTTAAAAAATGATTCTGGGTTGTATGTGAACTATTTGGCTACCTACATGTGGTAAGGAAAAAAAAATCACTGAGTTAAGGATTCTGGTTTACCTAAGAAGGAAAAACCCTGAAATTAAAACACAAATCAATGTTACAGCTAAAGAAAAATTGCTAGGCTTGAAAGTTCTCTACTTGATAGAAATATCATTCTTGACAAGGTCCTTAATAGCCAACTGTACCTAGATTATGGCTAAGTCTTTTAATAAAAAAGCTTGTCAAGCATTCAGGAAGAAAGAAATTAAAAAGGTAACCTTCAGCAAGATAAATATGAATACCAAAGGCTTCTTATTTCTGCTACATTAAATGCCCAATGACAGGAAAGTGATATCTAACTGAGTTTGTTTGGAAAAGAATTTTATGCCCTGTCAATCTGTCTTTTATTTGTAAAAAAAAAAAAATAGCATAGACACACAAGGACACATAAGGATGCTGAAAATGTGCCACTCATAGAACCCCCACTTCAAACGCCATCCTTGGAAATATTCCAATTAGCCAGTATTTGTCTCCCATTTCAGAAATTTACAATAAGCAATTAATCTTCAAAGTGTACAAAACTCTGTGAGCAAAGGCCTTGACTGCCAAACATTTTCAGATGGGGGAAAAAAAAAGAAAAAGAAAAAGAAACCCAAAAGACCAGAGTACCACATAGTTAATAACAGTAACGGTGTGCGTTTCAAACCATGTGAGACCATGAGCACCATCTATGTAAATACATGAAGAGAAACTGCCCAAGCTTAGAGAAACATTTCTATAGAGTAGATACTCTGAGAAAACTTAGCTATCTAAGAATGGTCTTCTCTCAATCTTGGGATTAAGAACTTGTTTTCTAAGCTTTTATGTTTTACTGGGTTTTGTAACTCGAAAAAATCTTTAAAATGGGTAAATAAGTGGGATTTGTTTGCAATCACTGGGAATTTATTCCAGTTTCAGGATACAATGAAAGGAGATACAAACTAATTCAATACTTTAATTTCATTCATTCATTCATTCAGCAAATACTTGAAAGACTATTAATATGAACAGGAAAGTAATGCAGCTCCCTAGATTATAAGGTAAAATACAGCAGAAAATGGCAACTTTGCAGAGATAAAAAACATATATATTCGACAGAAGTGGGAAATCTTTGTGTGTTATGATGGTGAAATTATTAGTCAGTTAAAGTTTAATCATATTTTAGTACTTAAAATTTTTATTTTGGTTTTTTTGATTCAGGAGTTCTCTGTGTAGCCTTGGCTGTCCTGGACTCACTTTGTAGACAAGGCTAGCCTTGAACTCACAGAGCTCCATAGGCCTCTTTCTCCCTGAGTGCTGGGATTACAGGTGTGTCACCACGCCAGGCTCTACCTTTTTAATTTTTATTTTATGTATATGTATGTGATATCTTTGCACAACTTGTGTGCCTGGTATTCACAGAGGCTAAAAGATGAAGTTGACATCACCTGGAACTAGAGCTACAGGTGACTGTCAGCCACCATCATGGTGCTGGGAATTAAAAGTGGATCCTCTGGAAGAGCAGCCAGTGCTCTTAACAGTTGGGCTATCTCTTCAGACTCCAAATTTAAACATATATTTAACAAGTTTGTGTGTGTGTGTGTGTGTGTGTGTGTGTGTGTGTGTGTGTGTGTGT
>OU015743.1:115732914-115760550 GCA_907169655.1 Acomys percivali
TGTGTGTGTGTGTGTGTGTGTGTGTGTGTGTGTGTGTGTGTGTGTGTATCAGCCAGAAGGCAGGCAAGGGTATGAGTCCTCACCTTCTACCTTGCTTGAGATGGGTGCCTTTCTTTTGTTCACTAATGCATACATCAGGCTAGACAGCTTGGGAGCTTCTGGAATTTCTCCCCTGTTCCTCCTATATCTGTAGGAGCACTGTAGTTACAGGTGTGTTCACCAATATCCAGCCTTATATGGGTTCTTGGGATTCAAACTCAGGTCCTCATTCTTGAAGGGCAAGAGCTTTAACTCACCAAACCATCCCCTTAGTCCTATGCACATTAAAAAATAGCATCATTGTTTTCATAGAATTTTTTTTAAGAACTCAAGATATGCCATGGTTGATGCAGCCTTCTCAGACCACTGTGGACTTACACATTGTCTGTTGTCTGCAAGAGTTCTAGACATCTTTGCATAGGAAAGAAAGCAAGTGATAAGGGCCAACAAAATCCATGTATTCTAAAATTGAATTTCTCCAAAGGTCTTGAACAACTGTCATGTTGATTACCTCCACTACCACAAATTGCTGCCAAGATAACCAAGAGAGTTTGCCAGCCTTTGCCATAAACTTGCTTTTCTTTGGAGCCTGTTGAGTTTTAGTGTGAGGCTCATCAAGAAGCAAATGAAATATTCAGAGCTCATTTATCTATACATGTATTTATGCATTTATTTATTAATTTTGTGTTTCTTGATTGAATAATAGGCCACTCAGCCTAGGCAAGAACTCTACCCCTGAGTTATACCCCTATACTTATACCTAAATTAAAAATATTGAGTCTGTGCTATAAGTTTGATGCTGCCATTAATCCACATGATATAAACTACTTAACTCATACTTCAAATGCTAGTCAGATTTCTAAGATTCAGTTATGGGAATAACTGGAGAGACTGCCTTCATTCAGTACCCTTTAGTACCCTTCCAGGTGAAGGTGTCCACGTCTCCCTCACAGTGCTTAGTTCTAGCTCTTTCTAGTTGTTTCATAGGTACAGTATTTGTAATAACTATATGCCTATGTCACCTCCTATTAATTAGGTAGGCACTGAGACATTATACTTGTCTGTCACACATGCCTTGACATTTCCTAGATCAGACATGTTGAACCAGTGACTCACGATGGCCAGAAGACCTACCTAAAGTTTGTTTTCTTAGAAAGGTGTTTTCTTTCAGTTCCCACTAGTTCCCTTCCTGTTCCCAAGTAGTGCCACCTTCTATTCTACTTTCATATCATGTGTTTATGTATGTGAGAGATTTGATATCATTCCGGTTGTTTTATAGAAGGAGTTTTCCAGTTGCTGTACCTTTGAAGAAAATGGCTCTATTTCCTCTATCGTAACTGCTGTGAGTTCAAGAGTGATAAGGCCCAGTTGGAAAGAGAAGAATGGATGTATTTGTGTGTATTGGAGGGGGGGACTGGGAGGAGAGGAGGTGGCCTGCAATCAGGATGTAAAGTGAATAAGTATATAAATAAAAAAAGAATGCTAAGCCCATTTCATGTCTGAAAGCCAATATTCTATCCTGCTCCCTACCTTGGAAATATGTGTTTGAATTATATAAATGTACATGTATGAGAATGTCATAATTAAACCAATTACTACATGTAATTAATATATTCTAATAAAATGTAAATGTTAAAAGTATATTTTGAAAAGACAGGGTTTTGAAATTTGAGGAAACTTTTTCATAGAAAAATTTAGCCAGATATGCTCAATAGACGCTTTATCCTATCACAGAAACACTTACTCATCCATGTTCATTGCTGTTCTATTCATAATAGCTCAAACGGGAAACAAGCTATATGTCCCTCCGCAGAAAAGTGGATAAAGAAAATGTGGCACATCTATACTATGGAGTTCACTCAGTCATTAACAAAATGAAATTTGCAAGTAAATGGATGGAACTAAGAAAATCATCCTGAGTCAGGTATCCCAGATCTAGAAAGAGAAATATGGTATGTATTGGCTAATACGTGGATGTTAGGTGTTAGGTCAATGATAACAAAGCTATAATCCATAGAACCATAGAAGGGGCAGGGTAAACAGATAGAACTCCCTAGAAAAGGGAAATAGAGTAAATAGATAGTTATTATTGGGTGGTGGGTAGAATGGGAGGATAAAGCAGGAAGAGCGAGGGAAGAGAGGGACAAGACAGAGAATATGAGGAAAAATATAAAATTAAGGATCACTTTCAGGGTAGTATGGAATCCTAATACAGTAGAAGCTTTCTAAAATGTATATACACATGAAGTCCATCTAACTGAAATCACCAAATAATGCTTGAGACAGAGTTCCAACTGGCCATATCTTGACAACAGATAAAGCTTCCAGTAATGGGAATGGCTTAGATATAACTGAGTTGTTGGATAAAGGGGTCCTGTGAGTCTCTCCCAAACAAGACCTTAGGTTGCTCTCCACAAGTGGACAAGGCTCAAATTACAGAAGACAATACCTATACAATTCATTGAATATGGAGAAGTTGACCTAGTGCCTACATAGAACCTTCTGTGTTCTAGCATCTTTGGTACAGGAAGGTACTCTACATGATACCAAGAGAGAAACATAAATACTAAAGCAGTCACAAGCCCTTGGATTAACAATGTTCTCCTACCTGTAATATATGCTAGTGCGGCGGTGGCACAAAGCCTTTGGGAATAACCAACTAGCAACTTATTTAACTTAAGGCCCAATCCATGCAATGGAACACATACCTGACACTGCTTGGGTGACCAAGAACCCAAGATTGGATAACCCAGGGATCTAAGATATAATCAAATACTACTGTTCTAAAGAACAGTACTCATAGATCAGTTCCTACTCAGTCATCATAAGAGAATCTTCCTCCTATAGCAGATAGGAACAAACACAGAGATCCAGAGCCAGACATTATGCAGAAAATGAGAGACCTTGGAACAATCAGTCCCCAAAGGATTTCTCCATCAAATCCCTCTCCTCAAGGCTCAAGAAACCCTCTGGAAGAGGAGGCAAATAGATTTATGAGCCAGAAGGAATGGAGGACACCAAGTAAACAAGGCCCTCTAAATCAACATGATCAGTGCTTTTACAAGCTCAGAGAGACTAAAGTAGCGTGCACAGGACCTGCCTAGGTCTGCACCAGGCCCTCAGAATATGTATTAATGGCTTCTAGTTTAGTGCTTTTATTGTCTTCCTGAGTGTGCAACCAAGTGAGTATCTGTTTCTTGTGGCTTCTCTTGATCTCCTTTTCTTTTGTTTGCTTTGTCTGATTACAACGAGTTAGTCTTTGTTAGATCATATCATATATCAAATCACATCATATCATATCATATATTGTTATCCTTTAGAAGTTGACTTGTTTTCTAACGAGAGACAGAAAGGGAGTGGCCATGGATGGGAAGGGGGGTGGGAGGAACTGAGAGATGTAGAGAGAAGGGAAACTATAATTAGGATATACTATGTGAGAAAAAAAATCTTTTCAATAAAAAGGGGGGAAGGGAAAAATTCAGCCTGTCTTCCTTCAGGAAGTCAGAATCTCTGGCCCTGATTTTAGGAACAACAGCTGGTGGCAAGCTGAGTGCTGGTGCCTGCTGTGCAGAGGTCAGGCTTTCTTCTGTTACTTAAAATTTTGGTCCTCCCTTCAGTATGATTTGAAATATTTTTCACATTTTCATTACCTTCTTGGACCCTAAAAGATATCTGAATGTGAGGTCTCTGACCTGGGCCATTAGTTCTCAAACTTTATTGTGCATATATGAACCACCTGGGGGAAATTTTACTTAAGAAATGCAGGTGTGAGGTCATAGAATAGCGTTTCATAGAACACATTGAGACAGAAAATCTATGTTAAAAATAACCACATGTGGTTTTATTGCTCAGATTCCCAGACACATACTGTAAATTGCTTTTGATGAGATTCTTAGAATAATGTGAACCTGGAGGGTGATACTCCAAATCACTTGTGGACATGATCCCCTGTGAAGCTGTTTGTTTTTGTAGACAAATTTTGAGACTCTAACCCCAGGAGTACAAATGTACTGAGTGTGGGAGACAGGATTGATGTTATCCGGATGCTGCTTACATACAGATTGTCACCTCTCATAGAGGTGTCATACGCAGTGACAGACAAGAAGTGAGCAGGATAGAAAGTGAGGAGAAGAGTTGGTTAATAAACAGCAGCTTTGAACTCTTATCTGATTGTTTGACAGCAGATGACAGGTCACAATGGAGTGCCGTTCTTTGTCTTTGCCACGGATGGTTCTTTCTGGTATCTTTTGCTTTTTATCCACTTGACTTTCTCTAATTTGAAGGTCAGAAATTGTTGGCAACACAAGATGTTGAATTTTGCTTAAGGGAGGATATGAGGGTTCAAAAAAAAAAACACTGGATAAAAGACATGAGAAAAAATGCTTTCCTATTACTCGTGGTCTATGGGAAGTTTAAAAATGACTTAGGGCAAAATGAAGGCTGTACAACAAGTTTCACAGGGTAATAAGAACAGGGTCATTATTTCCTCTGACATCAGGTTTTCCAAAACCATATTCTCCTACGTTTGTTCTGACATCAGACCATCCATTTTCAGGTCCTGGACTCTGTCCACCAGAGTGAGCAAGGGCCCTCTTCTGTAATAGCACATATTCTTAGGTTCAGTTGGGAAGATAGTTTCCATGGCTATTGCATAAGGTTGCTGCAGTAAAGAGGGTCACTGATTTAGTTAATAGTCATGAAACATCTATCATGAGTCAGACAGGTTGCAAGTCTTCAGTCTCGTGGAGGAGAGAGACATGAAATTCGCAAATTACTGCATCAGTGTGCAACATAGAAAAAATATTTACAAGGTAGAAAAGTCTCATGGGAGCAAACAGGACTCATTGTGATGAGCAGAAGGTGGGGTGGCCCTGCACAGAGGAGGTGAGGTGTGAGAAGAAGTTGGAAAGATGCACGAGAGTTTGAGCAGAGGGATGGGGAGCGGTATGCCAACAACGAAAGAACACTGGGTCATGTGGCACCCATAGAAATGGCTGGAAAACAAAGTGAGAGTTGATTGCAAGAAAAAAAAAAACAAAAAAAACAAAAAAAAAAAACAAGCAGAGAGTGGAACAACGAAGAGGTGCCAAAGGGCTTCCAATCCTACCTGAGCTGCTTAGAATTCATCCTATAGGTTAGTGTTTGGCAGAGTGGAGGTGGCTCGTGGGATGATTTCAGGTTGTTCAGGGACTTGACATTAAATAACACTGAATCACAGAGTGAGAAACTTAATCCCTTTTCAATTAGCATTTAACCCAGCTGTTTAGCCAAGGAGAAAGCCTCCATTTGGTGTCAGCATGTCTCACAGCTCTCCAGCACCTGGAAATTTTCTTTTAAAAGGTAGTTCAAGTTCAGACTAGGCAAGGGTACCTGGCTAGAATTCTCTTCTTTTCATTGTGTGCCTGACGAGCGTTAATGTCCATTATGACAGGTGGTTCTTCTCTTTCATTAATGTTATGAAAACATTTATTAAAAGTAAATGTGCTGAAAGCATTAAGTTAACTAAATATAAATTAATAATAGATGCCGAAGAGAGAAAGCACAACCATGAAGGCAGGCCACAAATGCCTACAACCTGAGGACTCTCTGTTATCAATTTAGAGGGAGTGTGGAAAGGATTGCAAGAAGTTTAGTGACCTGGTTTCCTTTCTCTCAGAAACTTGGATGACAGGTAATGGAGAGGTGATGGAGGAGGCAGAGAAGCCAGTTAGGAGGTCACTGGAATTCTGTGGGCAGAGATGGTGTGGATATGGTCAAACTGGTGGCCGGCTCCTGATCTTTTGTAGTGCTGCTGTTTTTTGTTTTTGTTTTTGTTTTTTTTTTTTAATATATATTTCATCAAAGGACAGCAGAATGTCCCCTTGGGCTGGACTCAGAGGTAAATAATTGAGTGATTTTGAAAGTTTGAGATGCAAAGGAATTTATTTACTTCTTGTCCTGCTAGGGTTAATGGTGACTTTGGTTGAAGATGCAGGGTCTGATCATTTCCCATTATGCAGCACTGTGAAAAACTAATGCATCGGTGAAAGGAACCAATTAATTTTTGTGAGAATAAACTAGCCACCTTAAGTGTCTGCCATTTCCAACCTATGTCTTGGCTGTCATCTGTCTATCATGTCAGCTCCCTAATTCCAATTTCCCCCTGTAATTCTAAGGTGGGAGGCTGAGTTTTCTGATTTCTTTTGTGATTGCAGGAACATCTTGCTACATTTCCAATGTCTTGTTAGAGAAGTGGAAAACCTGCTTTCTCTTTCTTCCTGCTCTTTTTTTTTTTGGCTGCTGTTGACAATATAGAATAAGCACTCTGAGAGCTGGGGAGATGACTCAGTGCTTGCTCTGCAAACATGAGGAACTGATTTTGATCTTCAGCATTCATGTACCAAAGCCAGGTGTGGCAGCATGCATCTATAACCACAGTGCTGTAGGGTAGGGAGGATACAAAGGCAGAGGAATTTCCAGGTCCCGCTGGCTAGGCAGTCTAGTCAAATTGGTAAACTCATTGGTACAGCAAATGAATTTGTCTCAAAAAATGGGGTGAAGAATGACTGAGGAAGAAACTACCATAAAACTTTGCTATCCATATGCAGTTGTACAAATGTGCAAGCACACTTGTGCACATGCATACATAAACACACGCACATGTGCACACACAGAACAACTCTGGTCCATTACATGAAGATACAACAAGATTGGAATGTTCCTGTTGAGAAATTAATATTGATGGTTGATGGGTATGATTCTGGACCTAGTATATAAAGCCATGTATCTGGTTCTCCTCCCTGATCCATTATCTCCCGGGTCTCAAATAAAAAGCCTCTGTTGCAGGTGAGGTTTAACAACTACAGGGCTGTTAACAGCACTGTTACACTGTTTGATGGGTCAAGCATGCTTTGGCAGCTTTGCCTGAGGTCTTAAAAGCCATGGATGATGCTGTTTCAATGGCAAAATCAATCTTGAATTGAGCATAATTCATCAACGGGTTGTGGCAGCTTGGGTGTATTACTGTCTTTCCATACAGATGTATAATACAGAAGAGCCTTTTAAAATGGATTGATTAGATACACACTAATTCTTAGAGCTCTTGGGTTTTCTGAGAACCTGTTTCTCAACAGAACAGCAGAGGGTTCATTGGGCATGTTGGTAGAAGGCCTTGAGGACCAGCTCTGTAAATTTCCTGCTAATTATTGACTTGACTTTCTTCTGCATTTAGGGAACATGTGCCAGCATCCTTGTCAGTTGTGGGGGGCAGGAATGCTCTTTTAACTATAACTACTCATAAAGCATGGATACGCTAATGCATTCTATTATGGGCTGTGTGCCCCTCTCTAATTGTGGGTCATACTCTAGTAGTGACTGATTGTTTTTAAGGTATGTTTCATCTGATCGGAGTGTTGGAGCATGAAGAAAAAAAAAGACTATTGCACAACAAAATGTTTTTTAAACAGAGGGGTGGCATGAAGCTCAGTGCCTTGAACTACATAATAAGTACTGAGTGAATGGGTAAAGGGATGCATGGATGTTGCTTTAGGAAGGTTTATCTAGCAGCAGGCCCAGCAGGCTGATGAAAGGAAACTGGAGGTTTAAAAGCTTTTTAAGTGTTAGTAAGAGGTGAAAATAAGGAAGGCTGGTGATATAGAAATTACACGATGCAGAAGGTAACAGAATTTGGTGGGAAGGAAAAATGCAGATGAGGGAAAACATCTTAGGCTACTGTATTTTGAGCTTACAATGAGAACTGGACATACACATGAGATTCCAGTCAGAGGTTCCTGGCGTATGTGTATGTGCTGTGCACACAGCACATAAGATGTGGCCGTTGCTTCAGTTTCTATCGCTCCCTGTTTGGATTGTACCCAGGTACAGATTGTGTTATGGTTGGCTCAAAGAATAGTCCATCCATTCTCTCATTGAACGGTGCTCATGCCTGCCCTGGGATCTTTATTCTGCTGATCTGTAGCGCATTGCCATCAGAAGCTGCGTGGCTCACTCCCTGCTTCATCTCTGCTCTGGTGTCACTCCTCAGGCAGGCCTCAGTGGGCCAACTACCATTACTCTCATCCTTTACACCACTTTGTTTTTCTCCATTGTAGTTTCCTTCACCCAATAGCAGCACATCCAATAATTATCTGTTCCCATGTCTCATTTGTCGTCTCTCCTTTTAGAATGTGAACTCTCACACTGCGGGGGAGTGCTGTTTGACAGTGGGCTTGGAAGGCTTATATTGAGCTCCTCGTTCAAGAATACGGCCTCTCTGATTGGACTAGGTGGAAGAGGAACACAATAACTTGGCACAGAGAGTCCCGCTTTGTGTGTACTGAGCCAATCACAGGGCCAGAGAACTTGGACTGAGAGATACAAAAAAAAAAAAAAAAAACAAAAACAAAAAAAACAAACAAACAAACAAAAAAAACCCTAGTTAGGTGGTTTGTTAGAGATGCCAAGTTGTACAGCCTTCAGCCTTTCCTATGCTGAGAGCTGCACCCATGAACAGGTTACAGCAATAGAGGACAAAGTTGAGATCCAGAGAGGAGCGAGAGTGGATGAGAAAGACAACCAAGGAGCTCCAGAGGAAGGCAAAGGAACATACTCCACATTACTCTCTATTGGCACAGCCTGGCCACACCACGTGTGCTTTTGTCTGCTGCTCTGGCAGCACTGTCCAAAGGAATGCATTCTGAAAACTGACTTATCCTGTGTTTGTTGTCCAGTGGAGAGGACATCACCCATCTATGCCCTCTGGTCACTGGAAAACTGGTTTGTGTGATTAAAGAATCTAGGACAAAATGTATAACATTTTGATTCCTTAAATTTAAACATTTTATTTTGAACAGATGGTATCATATTGAACAGCATAGCACTGCTTGTTATTGTAAAGGGTCAATGACAGAAACATAGTCAGTAAGCAATAGAGAAATACCTGGAAAAGATTCATAATGATGTCACAGGGCTTGAGCAGGGAGTATTCCATAGTATCAGGAGTGTGAAGTATTTCATAGCAACACAAATATGAAGGAAGATTGGCTCTGCAAAGCTCCATGAATTGCAGTTATCTATATGTTAGTGGAAAAATGAGTTTAAACAACAGGCATAAGGTAAACTAATCATGAAATAAGCCATTCAGAGAAAATATTAATGACATGGGAAGGGTGTTTAGACTAAATGGTGAAGTTAAAAGGAACAGTCATAACACACCTTGATCTCAGTAGTTTAATACACACAAGTGCCTACCTCTTTGGCAGATTTGTAAATGGTTTTAATTTTATATGACATTTATTAATTGTCAGAAATATCTACAAGGATATAGCACTGTTTTAATGGAGAGAAAAGAATTAATGAAATGAATTTTAGTGAGAATTTTGTGATTTTTGGTTTTTTTTGAAAACATAGAAATTTTATGGGAATACGTTTTTGTTTTAATCCCAGTTGTTGGGACATGAGGCTGTTCCACAGCGGCTGACTATGACTTGCCTCATGCTCTAGCAGGAGTGTGGTTTTGCCAGCTGCAGACAGTTTCTGCAAGTGTGTCATGTTGGAACTCTAAGAACTTTTCAGAGTGTATACGAATGCTACGGGCCTGATTGGTAGGGGGCCGGTTGGTGATTGGATGCTATTGGCTGCATTTTGTTAAGTAGTTGTGTGCAAAGAAGCAAGCAAGCAAGCAAGAGGAGAGGGAAGAGAAGGAGGAGGAGGAGGAGGAAGAGGAGGAGGAGGGGGATGAGGGGGAGGAGGAAGAAGAAGAAGAAGAAGAAGAGGAGGACAAGAAAGAGGAAGAGGGGGCTGTGGGCGGCGGCGGCGGCGGCGGAGGAGGAGGAGGAGGAGGAGGAGGACGAGGAGGAGGAGGAGGAGGAGTAGGAGTAGGAGTAGAAATTAGATAACCAGAGCGGGAAGGTCAAACTTGCCCCAAGGAACTGAATGCCCCTAATCAGGAAGTTGAAAGGGAAAAACTAAAGGGGTGGAGAAGAGGGTGGAAGAGAGAAAAGAATCCACAAAGTAGCAAATGCTGGCAACAATGAATGGCATACTCCACACAATAAATGGCCAGTATACATTTTCAAGGTTAGCAAGCGTCTGCCTATTTTTCTCCCAGGCCTCATAGACATACACTGGAGATGTCTTACTTCATGGTTTCCAGCTGCAATATCAAGACACTGGCAGAGTACCAGAGGTCTTTGCATCCTCTTTGTATAAAGTGACAGAAGGTTTGAAGGATTAATCTGCACTCTTTACAGTAAAACAAAACAAAACAAAAACAAACAAACAAACAGACAGACAACAACAACAAAAAACAAACAGGGAAGAAACTTAAAGCCATATCTTACAGAACACTAGATGGCGCAGTGTGCCTGCCACCAGGTGAAGGCAGGAAGGAGTTATTCAAGTATTAAATCTATTATTTTTTTGAGACACATAAAAGCATTTCTTATATTTTTGGTTGTGAGACTATCCTTTCGTGGCTGAGCCCTCTCTCCAGCCCTAGAGCTTTTTCTTATGTGGAACCCAGTGTGTGGTGAGCTCTAACCTCTTGTATAGCAACCCCATAGCAGCCTTTGTGTGTACCTGCCTGTGCATGCTTGCTACACAGGATTCATCCACAGTACTCAGAAGGAAATGGCTTAATGCAATCTTTCCGATTAGAATAAAACCTTCTACAACCAAAGAAGGCCATGATTCTGCTTAATTAAGGCATGGTAAAACTTTTTTTTTTTTTTTTTTTTTTAAATCAGGGCCTGGAGAGTTCAACTTATCAGTTAAGAATACTTACTGCTCTTGCAGAGAGGACCAGCGTTCAATTCCCAGCACCCACATGGTAGCTCACAACTTTCTGTAATTCCAGCACTAAGAGGCCTACTTCCCTTTTTCTGACCTCAGCAAGTACACACCCATGCACATATAGAGGCAAGACAGTAATACAAATAAAATGATATAATATTTTTTCAAATTTGTTCATGGAAACAAGTATTATTTTCAATCTTGAGTGTATTAATAAAGCTTCTTTTAGACTTTCAACTGGGACCTTCAATACAAAACAACATACAAACAAAATCCAAACCACCAGAGGGTATACACCTATCCAAGTACTTGGTACTGCAATACTGTTAAAAAAAGTTTAGCTAATAACCACCCCTAACTGAGAAGAGCATACTTGCATTCTATTCCCAGGAAGATCACAGAAATAAACAGGTATAGCTAGGCAAATGCACAGGCAGAGGTATTTGATTGGGATTGTGCAGAGCCGACCACTGTACAGAGTTCTGAACAACACAAAGAACGAATTCCAAATACACAGGAAAATCTCACCTTCATAATATAGAAATACCATCAACTCAGAATGATAAAGCCTCAGCAACCATGTGGTCTGAGTTTTTGAAAAGAAAAAAAAGTCTCAGCATTCCTTTATTCCTTTCTTTGATGACAATCTCAATTTCAGTAATGTTACAAGGTAGGGCTTTCTTTACCTGAGAAAAATGAAATGTATAGAAACACCCAAAGTGAGGCTCAGAGAGGCAGCAAGCCTTCCACTGGCCTGGTGCAAAAGTTGACAGTGTGTGCAAGCCTGAGTATTTGCTAACAGTGACTAGAGTGCAAAAGCTGGCGACTGCAGCTTTCTCCTCTGGAATATTTACACTCTGAGACTGTAGCCTATAGAGAACTCCCACCAAGAGGAGCCAAGTCTTTCCCCCTGTGCTGGACACACAATACAAGGCTGGAGTTCCTCGGTTGTTACTTGTGGTTTGTGTGTTCCACCAGAGTGAACAATGCCTGCCTGATCTTAACTTCTCTATTTGTCTGTTATTTCCTCATTCCCTTGATGCCAATCTCAGGCTCTTCTGGTAGAGTGGACATGCATGGGAGGGAGGTGTGCACATTAATTGCTGTTGTAATTAGAAAAGTCCAGCAAAGTTGTGTGCATCCAGCCTCGTTATTTTCAGCATCCAATAAGACAGAAGGAATTCACTTCCTATGGTGCTGGGGAGATGCTCAGAGGGCAAAGTGCTTGACAGCACTCATGAGGACTTGAGTTCAAATTCCCAGAGGCGGTGCACATCTGTGACCCCACTTTAGGGAGATGAAAGGGGGGCCAGAAACTTGCCAGCCAGTTAGCCTGACATACACAGCAGTTAAAAGCAAAGAGAAGGGCTGCCGCCCATAGTTGTCTTCTGACCCACACTTGGATGCCACGTTGAGGCAGACTCTATCTCCTTTTAGCAAAAAGCTGAAAGCATCAGCTGACACCTTTTGATGGTGTGCAGAACCACTGTGTTTTAGGAGACAAGAGCATGTACTTGTTTGCTCAAATGTTTTCCCCCAGCTCCAAAGTCCATATGTTGAACCAGAGATTGCTTCCCAAGATGAGAAAGGCCAGGCCACCTCTTACCTCTTCCTTGTTTTCTTTCTGTTTGAGTCTGGATGGATGGGCACAGTGATTTTTTTTACTTGTATTTATAACAAAATGTCATAAATGCAATGGTTTAGGAGACCACCTCATGCTTGTATTACCCACACTATAAGTGTTAGCCTGCTTCATAGGCTTAAAGTCAAGGAGAATGTAGGGTGGCATCCTTTCTGTGAAGTGTGAAAGAGATTCTGTTCCCTTCCTCTTGCAGCTCCTAGTGGCTGCCAGTATTCCCTGGCTATGACTCCTTTCTCCATATCTCTTATTTCCCTTCCAGGAAACCAACCCAATCTGTTTCTATCCCTGCATTAGCATAATCTGGCTTCTTCTCACATCGTTCATACACAGACACTTATAATTACACTGAGTGCACATGAATATACTAACATAACTTCCTAACCACATGATACTTAACATAGTCGCCTCTTAGGTTCTGAGAGTTTGGACATGAACATCTTTGAGGAACAATTATTTAGCCTGCCTGTTAATAGTTATCAAACTCTGGTGCAGACGCACTTCTTGTCCTCTATCTCTGTCACATGCTTTTGTTTTTATTAGCCCAGAAGGGAGCTAGCAGACGCTATTATAAGAAATAGTCAACCATTGAATGGCTTTAGGGAGAAGGAGATGGAGGAGGAGAGGAGGAGGAGGAAGAGGAGGAGGAGGAGGAGGAAGAGAGAGACAGACAGAGACAGAGACAGACAGAGACATCCTGAGAGAGACCTATTGGGAGGAAAATAGCGGTGGTAGCAGAAGAACTGGAGGAAAGAAAAAGGGTAGATTTGATGGAAACAGGTTATATTCTCCTGCAAATATTAAAAACACACTTAAAAAGAAATGTCCCACAAACCCCAAGTCCAAGTCACATGCTCAACTGAATTTTTTTCTGAGTTTTGACACATTTCCTAATGAAGTGAGTGTCATTTCTCTTCTGTTGTCCCTGTGTTTTGTTCCTCAGAGTCTCCTGTGTGGAGCCAGAGGGCAGATAAAGAAAGGATCACAATATGACTCTTAACCATTGTAACTGCTCTAGAAAGCAAACCACTTTGGAGCCATATCAAGAAGCAATCAGCTGCAACTAAACCTCACAGTTCACTTCACTGCTGACTACCTCTACAGTGTACTTTCATGGTTGGTGCAGTTTAGGAGAGCACAGCTCTTGGTAGGACTTCAAAACTGCAGGTTTCTTTATTTTTGTCTGTCTTGGTTCACTAAGTCAGGAAGGCCTAAGCTTAGTTACACACATGCTGTAAGTGTACAAAGAAGTAGTTTTTTTTTAATAGAAAAAAGCAAGGCTATTAACAAGAGCAATCATAATCATGAACATCATCATCCTCAACAACAACATCATCATCAGTGGTATCAAAAACATCATTGATATCATCAACAGCATCAGAAACATCATCATGGTCATCATCAGCAGCAGCAGCAGCTTCATCAGCATCAGAGCATCCTGTCCTCTAAGCACTATATCTTGTATCCATGATGTAGCATTCACAATAAACTTTCTAAATGATTACAATTTATGATTCAGTAACTTGAAGCATCAAGAGATTAGGCGTGTTTCCCAAGTAATATGTCCAGGAAGTGGTCAGGGTAAGATTAAATGTAACTATATACTCTATCTCTTTCTTTTTCTCTATTGAACTCATCACAGTTTTCTGCCTGAGCTTCCCAGTGCTGAGAACCATCACATTTCCTGCAGTATGTTGTCTCTATATGTTACTATTTTTCTTGTTGCATTATAAAACAACACTATTTGTCCCGTACACCTCATAAAGCAAGTGTGAGGATAAAAGAAAGAATTTTGGTGAATGTAAACATACTCTATGACATATTTTCTATTGAAGTTTTGAGAAGTATGGATAAGGAAATATAAAAAGATATATTTACCTTTATCATAATATTACATATATATAGTTATTGTGTGTGTGCATGTACGTGCATGCGTATGCATGCACACATGTGTGTGCATGTTGGGAACAAAATGTGGATGTTAATTTTCTATCTATAATTGCTGTTAATTTTTAGGATTGCTTTTATTTTTTAGTATTTTTACATTAAAATTTTTCTTTTATTTTTTGAGTTATAACATAATTACATCATTTTCTCCTTCTCTTTCCTCCATCTAAACCCTCCACATACCCCTCTTTGCTTTGCTTAAAAATCATAGCATCTTTTTTTCATTAGTCATTATTACATACATATACGTACTTGCATATACATATATACTCCTAATAAAATAAACATAGTCAGTGCAGTATGTATAATGTTGCTTGTGTGTATATGTTTTCAGGGATGACCATTTGGTATTGGATAAGCAACTGTGCCCTTCCCTGGGGAAGAGGGTTTCTCCACGACTCAGTACTCCCTAGATGTCTGTAGTTCTTTGTGCATGCCTGAGGCCACCTGGGCTTTCCCCTGTCTTCGTTAGCATGCTTGCTGTTGTCCTTGTTCGGTTCATGTTCAGGTAGTCGGTCGTGCTGGTGAGACTTCATGTATGTAGCTTCTGACATTTGTAGGAGACAAACTCCCTGTTCTCTGGTTCTTACAGCCTTTCCACCCCGTCTTCTACAATGATCCTTGAACTTTATGTGTGGGAGTTGCTTTGTAGGTGTATCTGATGGGACTGCACTCCAGAGCTCTGTATTTATTTTCTTTTTTATATTAAATTTGTGTTTTTAATTTACTCACTTTACATCCCAGTTGTAGTCCCCTTCCTCATCTCCTTGTCCCAACCTCCCTCCCTCTTCCCCCTCCCCCATCCCCTACACCCAGGAAGGGCGATCCCTCCTCTCATATCATCTGACCACAGCCTATCAATTCTCATCAGGACTGCCTGCATCCTCTTCCTCTGTGGGCTTGCATGGCTGTCCTGCCAGGGGGAAGTGATCAATGAACAGGCAACAGTGTCATGTCAGGGGCAGCCCCTATTCCCCATATTATTGGGCTTACATGGAAACTGTGCTTCCTATCAATCACATCTTAGCAGGGGGTCTAGGTCCTCTCCATGCATGATCCTTGATTGGTACATCAGTCTCTGTAGGTCCCCCTGGGCCTAGATTTGTTGGCTTTGCTGTTCTCCTTGTGGAGCTCCTGTCCGCTTAAGGTCTTTCTATTTCCCAATTCTTCTCTAAGTCACCCTGCACTCAACCCCAAAGTTTGGGTGTGAGTCTCAACATCTGCTTCGATCCCCTGCTGGGCAGAGTCTTTCAGAGGACCTCTATGGTAGGCTCCTGTCCTGTTCTCTCTCTTCAAGCACTTCAGGTGTCTATTCTATTTGCCCTTCTGAATGAGCATTAAGCATCCTCCTGATGGTCCTCCTTGTTATTTAGTTTCTTTAGGCCTGTGGATAGTAGTGTGGTTATCCTGTATTATATGGTTCATACCTGCTTATAAGTGAGTATATACCATGCATGCTTTTCTGGGTCTGGGTTACCTCATTCAGGTCAACAATTAGTAAATGGGGCCTCATGAACTGAAAAACTTCTGGAAGGCAAAGGACACTGTCAACAACAGAATGACATCCCACAGACTGGGAAAAGATCTCCACCAATCCTATATCTGACAGAAGGCTACTATCCCAAATTTATAAAGAACTCAAGAAATTAAATTCCACCAAACCAAAAAACCCAATTAAAAATGGGGTACAGAGCTAAACAGATAATTCTTAACAGAGGATTATCAAATGACTGAGAAACATTTAAAGAAATGCTCAGCATCCTTAGTCACAGGAAAATGGAAATCAAAACAACTCCAAGATTCAATCTTACACCTGTCAGAATGGCTAACATCAAAAACTCAAGTGACAGCACGTGCTGGCAAAGACATGGAGAAAGCGGAACACTCCTCCGTTGCTGGTGGGAGTGTAAATTGTACAACCACTTTGGAAATCAATCTGGCATTTTCTCAGAAAATTTGGAATAGCTCTACCTCAAGACCCAGCTATACCACTCCTAGGCATATACCCAAAAGATGCTCTACCATACAACAAGGACACTTGCTCAACTATGTTTATAGCAGTTTTACTAGTAATAGCCAGAATCTTGAAACAATCTGGATGTCCCTCAACCAAAGAATGGAAAAGAAATCATGGTACATTTACACAATGGAATACTATTCAGCTACTAAAAACAAGAAAATGGTACTAGAAGTGATCATCCTTAGTGAGAGTTTTGTATTTCAATTGGTAAAAATGTTTTTATTTAAACATTTCACTATATTTACTTCCCTTATATCAATCAAGCTCCTCCTATAGGCCCAACCATACCTATGTCCATATATATACATAATACATATATTATTGCATACTCAGTCCATTTGTGTTGCTCTTATTTACATATTAGTATGATATTAACATTTTCATAAATAAAAATTTAGATATTTTTCTGAAAACTGTCATATTTTATGTATACTTTTGTAATTTTTCTCCTACTTCTTTATGTCTGTAAGCACATTCTCATTTTAAATGACTGCACAGCATTCCATGTCATGATTCTACTAAATTCCCTCCATTGAAAATGTAGTACCTAAAACATTTTAAACAACCAAAACTGGAAGTAGACAAATCCCCACCTTTCGTCCTGGTCCTGTAGATGTTACACATGCTGTGACAGTTTCCGGTTTGATGCATTGTTCCCTAACATACTTCCTAAATGCAGAGGGAGCTTCTCACTGCAGAGGGAGTTATTCATTTATTCTTCTGGTAAACTTTTCACTTCCGAGAATACATCTTTCCCCATTTCTCTGTATGTTTATACATTATTCTCTATCCCACAGGACTCAAGGGATGGTATCACCGCACTTGTGATAAAGCCTTGAGAAGCGCAGGCGCTATTAAGACACGTGGTGAAACCTTTCCTGGATTAATAGTCCTGTAAGCACAAGGAGGTATAATACAGCCCAACTGATGAGGGAGCATCTACTTCACTCCACTCCCTTGAAGACTCACAAGGCAACCCAAGCCGATCAGAAAAGTTGTTTCCTTCTGCTGCCACACCACCCCAGACCAGGTGCTCCCTCAGTGCAGGAGATCTAACATAACCTGACAAGGTCCTGTCAAAGTTCAAGGAGCCTCCATACAGAGAAAACAGCAAACCAAACCAAAACCAATACAAACCAACAGCAGCTGAAGATCAGAGAGGTTGAGGGAAAGGACAAGAACTGTTTTAGTTGACTTTTCCTCAACTACATCTCTGCCCTTGCATCTTGTGGAGGAAGGATGCGAAGGACAAGTGAGTGTTTTCCATCAGTTATTCATGCATCCATTCAAGAAATAATGTAGGTATGTGCTACGAAATATTATTTTCCTTGCTGAGTTTTAGGACCACATTTTTTTTGTGCTGTACTTTTCTCTGTGTGTGGCAGTAGCTAGAATAGGCAGAATAAAAGACAGGAGGATTTCTCATCTCTGTATTGAGTGTTCCTGCTAAAATGAGCAGTATCCTGCTGTGAGAGCTCTGCATAGTTACTTTGGGAAATGGCACTCAGTAGCTGGTTCACAAATTGTTATGAGTCCATTAAGAAATGAGGTGCCTGTGCCAGGTTGAACCAACACACTGTGTTCTATAAAAACATTAAATAAGCCAAGTTGCATATCATATGAGGATGGGGTGTGCTGTCTACTGACTCTTGAGTGAAAAAATTGTCTAAAGTAAAAAAACTTGTAATGAAAGTGAAGGACTGAGGTTTATCAAATGGTGTGTATTTCATATTGTAGTTTCTGTAGCAGTGTCTAGAATTCTAGTTAGGTGTGGCATAAGAAAAAAATTTCCATTGGTATAAAAAGAGATCTGTGTGTTCCCAGGCAGATATGCTAGCTACTCATGAACCTAGTTGTTCTTAAAAAAAATGAGAACATAGCTGGGCATGGTGGCACACACCTTTAATCTCAGAGCTTAGGGAGGCAGAATGCTGTGTATTCAAGGCCAGCCCGGTCTAAAAAGCAAATCGAGGACAACCATAGTACACAGAGAAACGCTGTGTTGAAAAACAAGGGAGGGGGGTGCGAGACATGTGGAGCTCTTTTGACAGATTGAAATTTACATATACATGTATATTTGTATATATATATACACACACACATTCTTATTTGAAACATTGTCTCATCATGTAGCCCAGGCTGGCCTTGAACCCACTCTCCTTTCTCACCTTCCTGAGTAGCAGGGTCTCCTTTGTGGGCTGTGGCTCCAAGGAGGAGTCTTATTGCACCATCTCAGCCCATTGACAGTTCTGGCAGTTATTTGGCTAACACCATAATTTTACCCATAGCACTTTACATTTTCCTATTTGGTTTATGAAACAAATCAGAATGTTAAGAAACAGTCTTTTGATTGTCAAGAATAGATGCTCAGAGATAGTGACTTGCCAAGCATTACAATAGCCAATAAGAAACAGTGGTAGATTAGAAATCTTTTGGCCATTATTTCATAGCTTTTGGTCATTTTCCCAAAGTGGTAAGCATTTGAAATATTCATGAAACAGAACCTAGCAGCCCAGGCATGCATGATGCTTGTAACACCAGAAGATGCAGAACACTAAGCATCTAATCATTAAAATTAATATTCTATTTTAAGTTGAATTATAAAATACATCTAAAATATAATAGCGAAGACCAAATATATTCTTCATAGACTAGCTTATATAAATATAAAGAAAAGTAAGGTAGACTAATTCTTCAATGAGCGGTGTCTACAATTCTCTTCTGGATTACTTATTTTGTGAAAAATATCAAATTAAGAAAACAATTGATCCAATTAAGAAAAAAAAAACCCTTCCAAATTGATCCCAGGCCTTTGAGTTTGATGAGGCACCTGGAAAAAGATCACTACTAGGCAAAAATTTTGCATCACTTGACATTTAATGTGAAATCACTTATCACATTGAAAATAATTAGGTGCTACTAGCAGTCACTTGTTACAAGCCACAGAGAAAATACCATCCTGGGGGTGTGGGGAGAGCGAGTGCTGTGCTTCACATGGGGTAGTGGTTCTCAACCTTCCTGGTGCTGTGACCCTTTAATAGGTGTTGTGGTGACCTTTAACACAAAATTAGTTTTGTTGCTACTCCATAACTATAGTTTTGCTACCTTTATGAATCCCAGTGAAAATATTTTGGAAATAGATGTGTGCCAAAGGGGTCATGATCTACAGGTTGAGAACCACTGGCATGGAGCAAGTAAAAGAAAATCACAGTCTCCACACTTGAGTGGAGAGAGGGATATGACTTTCTCATGTACTCTGGTGCCTCACATTTGACTATGTCCCCTAGAGGGGGAGACCTAGTGGCACTCAGAGGAAGGACAGCAGGTCACCGAGAAGAGACTTGATACCCTATGAGCATATACAGGGGGAGGTAATCCCTCTGAGGAACAGTCATAGGGGAGGGGAATAAGGGGAAAATGGGAGGGAGGGGAGAATGGGAGGATACAAGGGATGGGATAACCGTAGAGATGTAACAAGAATACATTAATAAATATATATATATATATAAAAGAAAATCAATACAAGTTAGAGCGAGTGTTTTAAAAAAAAGTACTGCCCTTTACTGGTTCCCCTGAAGCACCTGTTATACAGTGAACTCATATTCTGCATCTGCTGCCATGAAAAAATACTGTTGTATTTGCCAAATGCTAATCAATAGCTTTAAATCCTTAGCTAAGGATCATCTAAAATACTAATATGTATGTGGAAATAAATATGTTAACTACCACATATGGTTGATGAGACAAACTCATGGTTGGTTTGTTCAACTAGAATTGGCAATATTAGGGGATGGGCGTGGGATCATTTCATCAATTAAGTATTTGTCTTTCAAACACCAGGACTTGAATTTGATTCCTAGAACGACTGTTTTGAAAAGCCAGGCAGGGTGGTATATAGGGAGGTGAAGAAAGACAGATCTCCAAGATTTAGCAGCCATCCAGGCTGGCTTATTTGGCAAGGTCCAGGCTAGTGAAAGCTCTTGGATCAAACATGAAAAATATAAGTAAGTAAATAAACAAATAAGAGCAATGGTATCTGAGGAAAGACACCTTGGGCCTCTACATACACCTACACACACTTGTACATGTATGGATGTTTGTTCATGTTCATATACAGAGTTGGACGTAGTAGTGTAGTCATATTTGAAGAGAATGTGCTTGGATCTAAGTCTATTAGATCTATATAATTTTGTTTCTTCTGGCTAATGTAAACCAACATGGTGTTTTAACATTAGATATGTATTTTAGGAAAGACTATGTATCTGTAATTATCAGGTGAATTGTTAGTGTTAGCAATTTATGTAGTTGAATAAACTACATAAAAGACCTAGAAGAAATGGTACTGTGGGAAAGGAAGAGAAAGAAACTGCAAACTTCCAAAACTCACTGCAATGTAAATGTGATTAGTTCTCGGTTCATGGCAACATCACTATTAGAAAACCACAGGAGTGGAACTCAAAAAGAACTGATCTTCTAAATAAAATGGGTCAGCTTCAGATGGGAGTTTGAATATGGTGGTGAAGTAGGAGTATTTTGTATGGAAATGTACTTTGACCCATTCCATGTTATAGTAATATTTTATTATATGGTGATAATAAATAAATAGTTGACTCACTTACTTTTGGGTGGATTCATCTTTGAAGAAAATTAGTCCTTTCCTAGCTGATGGCCAACACTCACTACTTATGTTTTAATATTTTTGTAAAATTTTAAACGCATATTTTTTGTACCTAACATGAATGGGTGTTTTGCCTATATACTTGTCTGTGCACTACATGCATGCATGGTGGCTACAGAAGAGGGCATCACATTCCCTTGGACTGGAGTTAGAGATGGCTGTGAGTCACCATGTGGATGCTAGATATTAAACTTGGGTTCTCTAGGAGAGAGGCTGCCAGTGTTCATGAGCACCCAAACATCTTCCCTTCCCTGTGCACATGTTTTCGATCAATAGAATATTGAAACAAACCTGGGGTTTTGACCATATCATTGATATCTCCTTCTATTTTAGGTCTGTGGCATGATATTTAAAAAAAAATCACTTGTTAAAACATTTCTATGAGAAAAAAATCAACAACCGAAGAAAATAATGAAAGGACAGCTGTTGCTGTTCCTGCTAGGAAAGCAATTTGGAATTGTTTGAATATATGGCACAGGTTTTTTTGTTTGTTTGGCTGTTTGTTTGTTTTTTTGTTTTTTGTTTTTTGCTGTGTGGGTAAGTCTCCTTTATTCTAGAATATTTTATTGAAACATCATATAATCAACAAATGAGGTCATTGTTCAATAGGCTCCAAAGACAGTGCCTAAATTAAGTTGATTTTATTTAATGTGTAAAATGACTTTGACATCATTTTATATCTAGAAGGTCTTTAAAAAAAACTACATCAGTATATTAGAGAAAGGCCTGCTTTCCAGGAGAAGCCAGAGGAAGAGCGGCTATTAATTTTGCTGAAAGCAAAATTGTGCTCGTATCCTAACATTGCATATTACAGCGACTTGACATTGAGCAGGACATTTTAAATGTAGAATATTGAAGAATGGCACTTAACTGATATACTAAAAGTAAGGTAAAGCAAGTTAGATATGCCTGAATTTAAAATGCAAGGAGAGATGGAAGGAAAAGTCCTCAGTGGGACAGACAATCTAGGTCTGAGTCACACAGTGAGCTTCACCTTTCAATACGGTGTACCATTTAAACACTGGGAGGACAATGATTTACAACACAGAAGTAAATGCACTTGGCTGTGCATTCCCTTTATAGCCAGTTTGTAATCCTCTCCCTGGAGAATTTCATTCTCGGAGTGGCCTTAAAGCTTGAAAGCTCACTGATTCTAGATGCTGCCTCATGTTTTTTCCCCTGTGTCTCCTTCTAGTGTGCTGTGTGCTGCACACATCCATCATGGAACACAGTTTCCCTTCCAACCAAGGAACACTAATTTGGTGAGAAATTTCTCTCTCTTTAAGAGTCCTGCCGAACAATCTGCAAATAGGAAGGAGTTTGGTGACTGTGACCACTATTGGCAACTTCTGAAAGATTGAGTAATAAGCAAGCAGTGATGAGCAGCCAGTGTGCTGACTTCTGCATTTCATTAGGTCTGCTTCTGCATATGAATTAATAATGGTGTGGCCTGTGAACGCAATTTCATGCTTATAACACTTTGGCCACTGGCAATGCTGTATACCCACGTTTCCTGTGGTTTTTTTTTTTTTTTCATCTGCTGTTTATAGCTATTCAGATTCAAGTTACAGAAATATTTTAGATAAGAGTTAATTAGCCTGCATTCTGCAGATCAACTTGCTATAGCTCATCATTAAATAAGAATTGCCTGGGTAACTGCTGCGAGGATTTTGTTTTTGTCCTTCCTAAGATCGAAAGTGTAAGAATCATTTTCTTTTCTAACAGAAGAAAATGTTAGCATTCTCTGAGTATTTCAGACACAGATTTTATCAAACTTCTCATGTGTACACTGCCCTACTCACTTCAGCCTTTATCTTTGCATATCAAAAGTTCAAGAAAGGGGATATGAAATATCTTGTCATCCAACAGAGTGAAAATGATGCTGAATTCCACATCTGCCAATCTAGATTCTTCCTAAATCCCTAAACTTTCCTCAGTTTCTCAGTCTTTAAAATGGGACCATTTTCATTCACTGGACTCAGAAATACCCTGTACAAGATGACAAGAGCTGATATGATAAAAAGCAGTCTACAAAACGTAAAGAGCTTCTGTTGTAAAAGGCACCGTGCTCTTTTTGAGTATTGCACTTCCTTATTGTTACTTGCCAACACTTAAGTCCACAAAGTTCTCTGTTGAAAACATATTCCGATTTTCTTCAAACCCTTGAAAAACTAAATCCTTATTTGTTTATTCTTGACTAAAGAGAGCAGAAATGGGATCAACACAGCAATCACGTGTCCAGCTTCTGAGCCCACAACACTGAAGGAAGGTAGGGACAAAGGATCCACACAGGAGTTCCCCCCCCCCCACCTCCTATTATGCTCTCAGTAATTCCAGTGGTTTCCAATACCAAGACTGTCAGCCACTCTTCTTGACTCATGGCTTCTGTGCTAGTTGTACGCTTAAATGTATTGAAAGGAAGTCAGAGGGACAAGCTTTTCCTTGAACCACAGAGCCCAGGCAAGCCGCTGCAAGAGGTAAAAAAAGAGCAGCAGCTTCCTTTTCTGCCACAGGCCTTCTGACTGCCCCACTGGGAGCTTTACACAGTGGGGAGCTTGGGGCCCCACCCCCATTCCTCAAGCCTGTCTAGAACTCTCAATCACTGTCCACGGTTCTGAACCTCAACTTTCAGTTGTCAGGAATCCATTACATTTCTCTCAGCATGTCAAAACAAGACACTCCCCCGCGGCCGCCCGCCCGCCCCCTCCCCCCGCAGCATGTTATCTATATTCTCTTCCCTCCATCCGTAACTTCATGATTTATTTCCATCTGCGTTTAAAATGTCTTATTTTATTTCCACTGAAGTCTTTCAACCTAGCACCTAGGGACATAGTCCAAGCCTCAAATATCAAAGTTAAAAAGCCCCACAATTCACCCACACTCTTCCACCCTTCTGGTCCCGACTCCCAGCAGCATACATCATTCCTCGCACCAGACTCTTCTCACCTGACTCTCCCGCGGAAACTCGTGGCGCACTATGCTGAGCACTGGGATGTGCAGGGCAGAGCTGACCAAGTCCAGCTCCATCATTTCTCCCTGGCTCTGGGGGAAGGCCAGGAGCGCCGAAACCCCTTGTACTACTACGGTGTGGCACACGCTCTGCAGAAAGGAGAAAGGGTCACTGCTCCATGGCGAGCTTGGGGAAGAGAAGGGCATAAGGGGCAGGTCGCCCAGGCCTGCCTCGATGGCCATCACTACTTCCAAAGACAGGTTGTACGGTAGTAGCCCTTCCACACGGTTCAGGTTTTCCACGGCGAACAGGAGGGCATCCCGTGGCCACAGGGTCTCAGCTCCTGGGCTCTCCCCGAGCTTCCGGGAGCCAGGCGGACCCCGGCCATGCAGGGCGCTCCCCAACCAACGTGCGCCTTGCGAGGGCGCCGGTGGCCGCCAGGTCCCTGACTCTGGCTCATCCCTCTGGGCACCCGCCCTGCTGCCGTCCTGAGCGCGGCTGGTTGCGCGTGGGGCCGTGGTCCAGGGCTGCAAGTGCACCGCGCCCACCCTCACCGCGTGTCCGATGCGCTTGAGGATCTGGCAGGGCTGCGGGTGCGAGGAGGAGCTGGGCACCCCGGCCAGCACCAGTGCGCAGGGCGGCGGCAGCAGCAGACAGACCCTGCTCAGCAGCCACCACAAACTCAGTCTCCTCATTACTGAGACCCGCAGGGAGAAAGCGCGCCCCCTCCTGCGCTCGGCTCGCCCCTCTGCAGCCGCCGCCGGAGGTCTCCGCCGTCTGAGGTCTCTGCCTCCAAGTCCCGAGCGCAGCTTCCCCAGACGCGGTGAAGCGGTCGCAGGAGCTGGACCTGTCCCTGGGCATTCCAAGTTGCAGCCTAGCAGGCGTCCGGCAGTGTCGGATGAGGCTCTCGGGCTCCTCTGCCTAGCATCCTCCGCAAGCGCGGCAGGCCGGCGGGCCAGCGCGGGTCACCCGCGGTTTGGACTCCGGGTCCCTGCCCACCCCATCTGCAGGGCGCCAGGAGTGCAGTGTCTGGCCCCGCGAGAAGCCGCCGGACTTGTAGAGGGGCGGCAGTGACCAAGGAGCCGTGCTCACACTTGGCTGGCTTCTTTTCTTTTGCTATTCAGTTCAGGCGACACCCACTTATTTACTGGGGTGGCAGAAAAGAGGGCGTTCACGCCCGAGGTGCTGAAAAGCAGCTGCCAAACCTGCTTCCCTTCCCCGCCGGCCACCTTATCACGGGATTCCCCAGCGCTTGCTTCATTTTCCCTCTTCCCTCTCTACTTCCTCTCTTTTTCTGCCCAGCTTTTCGTCCAGGCGCCACCTCCGCGGCTTCCTTGGAGGAGCGACACAACTGGCCAGCGAAGGGTGGTTCTGCGCTGAGCGCCAAAGTTCTCCCCGCCTCAGTCGGCGCCTCCCAATAGTTGAGCTCTGGCGCCAGCCTGTCGCTTGGCTGCGCTAAACGCCCACTGATGGTGAGATTCTCCTGCCACCGCACAGTCCCGCGCCCCTGCAAAGTCCTCACCCGTCAAACCTTGGAGTAGTTGGCACAATACCCCGTGGCGCATGAGCACAAAGACTGATGAGCCCTGGAGAATTCTGAATTCCAAGTCACTCCGGAGAGATCTGAAAACCAGTGGATCACAGGGACCGATTTAAAGACACTGTGACTTTAAGGAGCTTTCCTTGGCCATGCCACTCTCACGGGGTTTTCTAGTCCAGGGCATTAAAGCAAGAATTATTTACACATCTGATTTCCTCTTGCTTCTCTTTGGCAGAGAAACCTTTGCATTTTTAAAAGGGTCTTGCTTTTTTAGTTTCTCAGAATAAAAATAATGTGGACTCAAAGAAATTAAAGTCAGAGGCAAGGGAACCATTCATGGGTAAAGGCGCTTGCCACAAAGCCTGACAACTGGACTTCCATCCCCTGGTCTTACATGGTGGAAGGAGAGAACAGACTCCAGAAAGCTGTCCTCCAGCTTGTATACGTGTTCCACCGACTCACACGCATCCCAGACACGAAATAAGTAAAATGTATTAAAACTACTTTCAGATTCTGAAAAATATTCCCCAGTTGTCCCTACCATAGACCAAGAATATCCTGGTTGTAGTTTCTTGTGAGTTATATAGCAATACAGAGGTCAATGAGATTAGTATCTACAGCTTCCTCTCCATGGAATAATCTGGCATTAGAAAACAAGGAAAGGGTTATGGGAAGGGCTTGTGGATGCCACACAAATAGGAAATTGATTTTATCTTATGTTACAGGAGCATTTACGAGGAGGGTGGGAGAGATGACTAGGTGAGGGACAAACAGCACTGGTGATCAGCACTTCCGAATCCAATACTTCCTTTGGAGAAGCTTGACCTCGCCAATTAATGTGACCTGTCCTTGCCCCGTTGGTTTGGATCTGCTAAATTATTATGCAAATACATCAAGCCTTTTAGATCCCAATAGTTTTGATTCTGGAGCTAAAGGCCCCCTCATGTTTTAAATTTGGGGTTAATGAAGCTCAAGAAAAATAAAATTAAAATAAAATTCTTGAGACGTGATGACGGTTTCCCTCAGCACGAACTAAGTTTTTAAGTTTTGCAAAACTGAGTTGCTACAGGGAAAAAGGGCTTCCATGATTGAGAAATAAAATCATAACAGGGGCTAAACCAGGAGAGAAAGCCCTTGCCCAGCCTTGAGGCCAGAGAGTGAACACAGCTGTCAGCAAGCCCTTGCCAGAGGACACCACTGCTTGAGATACAATGTATAGGGTAGAACATAGGTCGTTGCCTGGCAGGCAGATGAGGGTCTCACCTGTGTAGTTCTCTGGACTGGTCTGTGCTAGAGTATGTGTGCATGGAAGACTATGGAGTATGTATGACTGTGGCTCAGAGTGGCACATGGCATTGCACCTAGTCTCCTGAGAGACTAGGCGTTGATGGAAAGTAGCCTGGCCTGACTTAGAAATGTGTGGTGGATGCACTTCAGGCATCAGGCCACTCACAAGTTCACCATGACCTTGAGAGAATTGGCTGACCTGGTTATTCCCAGAAATGTGCATGATCGGCACATTTCTGAGGTTAGTACTTCCGGAGTTCCTGACGGGATCCACGGTGGCAGCTCTTACTTTTGTGTTTCCATGACTTTCACAGGTAGAGGCCAGAGGTCACCCTCTGGTCTTGTGCCTCCGGAGAAGTCTAGCTTGTGATTTGGAACAGCTGGGGTTCTCTCACGGGGACCTGGAACTCAGTGGTAAGGCTAGGCTGATGGCTACTGAGAATCCTGGCTAGTCTCTCTCTCTCTCCTAGTATTGCCATTAAGGGTGCGTGCTATGTCTGATTTTTTTCTTAAAGTGGATTCGGAAGATTGAACTCAGGCCCTCAGGGTTCATTGGCAAGCACTTTACTGATAAGATTTCTCTCCAGCCACTGTGCTATTCTTTTTCTCTATCTTCCTTTTGCCACCTGGTTCTCATGTCCATGTAGAACATCTCTAACATTAGTTTTCCCTTTTTTATCTCTCCTCTTTCCTTTCTTCTTCTTCTTCTTCTTCTTCTTCTTCTTCTTCTTCTTCTTCTTCTTCTTCTTCTTCTTCTTCTTCTTCT
>OU015743.1:115769499-115784103 GCA_907169655.1 Acomys percivali
GAGAGAGAGAGAGAGAGAGAGAGAGAGAGAGAGAGAGAGAGAGAGAGATTTTTATGTTCCCAAGACTCTGCAATTCTGTATTATGTAGCATAGTTTGCAATGCATATGGATGAAGTTATATAGAAGCTTTCATGAAATGCATCCTGTCCACTTTTTTAGATAAAATGTTTCAAAACAAGTCAAGTAGTTTGGATTAGTTTCTGTGCAGTTCAGTATAATAGAGATTACAAACTATCAAGGAATAAAATAATTCATTGCATAGCATCATAAACAAGTGTGTTGACTTCTACAATGCTCAAAATTGGGAGAATTACCATTAAGATAAACACAAAGCCAGTCTTGAAGCCAATAACATTTCTTTTGTGTTTATTTCAAAAAGTAGGAAGAAAGACAAATCATAGTAATATTTAAACATTTTTCTCATTCCTTTTCTTATTTATCATTACTGCTTCCACATATTTTCTGTTCCTAAGCTACCCTCAGAGTTTTCAGACCTTTCCTTATTTAAAGGTTTCCCATCCACAGCTTTATATTTTCCTTTCTTCTGGATTCTCTGTCATAAGCCCCCCAGAGAACAGACATACGACAGCTGACAGGAGGATGAGGACTTCAAACTCAACTCTGCTTTAGTAGACAGTGCCAACCCTGAGTAGGGAAGAGCTGGACAGACTTATCATTTAATAACTGCTGACATGTACTTGTAGAAAGTAAATTTACTCTGTGTTAGAGCCATGGCAGATGTTTTGCATAGAATGCAGACATTTGTAACTGAAACCGAGTGTGGTGGGTTGGACCTGAAGTCCCAGAACTCAAGGAATTAAAGCAGGAGGATCGCTGGTTGAGGCCAGCCTGCAGTCTCAGTAAGTTCCAGGGTGTGCACAGTAAATTCCAGACTAGCTTAGTTTACAGTGTGAGACCCTGTCACAAACAGAAAAAAAAAAGAAATAAATGAGATTTAATAAGTGTTAGGGAATTTAATTGCCTCAACAAAGCAAAGTAAAGAGAGGTGAGAAATATTTGAGATGAAAAAGGTTCATTGGTTGCGTTTGGGTTCTTTAAATGTATTTAAACATAAGAAACCAATGGGAAAATGTTAGATAGCATATGAATTGAATTTCTGCTAGAAACCAGAAAATGGGATGACAGCCTGATAAGACAGAGGCCAAATAGACCATTAATATATGCACATATACATAGATGTATAATTTTTCTCACAGTAAATACAATGGTTCCCGAATCAGATGTGCACCAGGTGGGTAGTGCTTTAAATTGCAGAAATGTTATTTCACTTCTCTGTAAGTAAAATTGAATTAATCTTTTTCAATTCTCTATTTTCACTGATAGTAGAAACTTGAATAGGCTGTTTTATAGGGTCTTCTTTGGTTAAACATAGTGCCATGGAACTCTCTTTCTCTCTCTCACTCTCCTTTTCGAAGAAGCAGCAGTGTGAATTGCTCTGGCATTAGAGAGAGAAGCCAGCTCTGTGGGAACGAGTCTCTGTGGTGGCCTCCACTGACTGTTTCTGATGCTGGCTTACATCTTCTGTGGAAGCCTTAAGCTCTACATCCTCTGCTTCGTTTGAGTCATTGGCCCTGTCACTCACTGCTGCATCTTTTAGGAAGCAATGGAAACCCCCACCTGAGACTCACTTCATCAAACCTTAGCGGGGTGGAAATTGAGGAGTCTGTCTCAAGTTCTCTGTCTAGACACTAATTTCAGCTTTTCTCATGGTTAATGCCGTTTTAGCCTCGAGGCCTTTTCCTTGTCCTCCAGTGTATGGGCTATCATACAATGTGCTGGACAGAAGTACTTTTTTTTCCTGGAAAATCTTTGTCACCTATATGTGTGCCATCTCTTTCTCCTATATGACGTCAACCTTATATTACCTTTTTATTGATGTTGATGACCAATTACTAAAAAAACAATTGCAGCCTCTCTTGGAACATTATGGACATGGAGCCTGAAAGAATGCAACCTCTGGAGGGCGAGGAAGAGTGCTGAGACATGCTGTCTTCTGGATAGGCCCTGCCATTTGTACTCAAGAACTCAGTAGCTGTGGTTATCTGTACAAAATCAAGACAGACCAAATAAACTATAGATAGCGGAGGTGCATTCTAGGCCCCAATCCTTACTGAGTTGCTGGTGGCAGCTGCTGGGATAGGACAATTATTATTGTTTGAAAGTTTTGCCACTTTTAGGTTTTCCATGTTCCAGTGGATGGCCCCACAGCCTTTCACATATGTTCAGCACTAAATAAGACTTGGTGAAGAGCAAGAGGGCGGGTTGACAGGAGGGAGTGTTGGAGGCTATAAAGGGAGTTGGTGAAGGAAGGGAAGAATAGGGAATATATGACTGTATTTCATTGAACACATGTATGAAATTCTCAAGAATAAAGTAAAATTATTTAAACATGGCAACCTAAATGAGCCCATGTATATTGCCTTACAATTTCAGGGGCCAGGATGTCTAAGCCATCTGTTTTCTCAAACCTTACACAGCAGTCTGTTGGGTTATTTGGAACTCTGACAGGGGCAGAATCTACTCCCAAGCTCATTTGGTGTTGGCAGAATTCAGTTTCTTGGCTTTTGGTAGCTCCCATTGTTGGCTTTTCTCAGAACCTAGAGGCCACTGGTATTCGCTAGAAGCTGTAGTTCTTTACCTGTAGTTCCTGACCAGGTTGACATATTGGACATGGAGTCTAATGGAGTAACCACACAACAGGGCAAGGTCCAGGCCCAGGAGTAGTTGGCCAACACAAAATGAACTCAATAGTATTTTTGAAGACTTTTTTGTCTTTTTTTTCTTTGTTTGGATATTGTTTTGTCTTGTTGGCCTTTTGTTTATTTTCATTTTAGCTTTTGTTGATTTTTTGTTTTTATTTATTTGTTTGTTTTTTTGATAAAGTTTAAAACAAGAACTAAATATAATCATGTAGCAACATCAAAGATGTACTTGAAGTCATAATGTTGATTCTTTGAAGAAATAAGAGTTAAATATTTATTGTTAACTCATCTCAACTAATTGCACAACAATTGACCTTTTTGATAAAATGATATAATGTATGCAAATTAATGCTACAGAATAAGGAAGACAAAAGAAAGAAAAAAATTCAAAGGTATAACAAAGAATCCAGGCATTGTAGAAAACTTGGAATCAATATAGGTACTCAGCATAAAGGACCAGTTACTTAAGCTATATCAACTCTATATAATATAATTCGTATAGTTAAGAGAGTAAACAATAATTTAGTTATAATTTTGTATATAAAATCTTTACTTGCCTGATTATAGAAAATAGTCATGGATCAGGGACTTGGTGCCCATGAGGTATTGTCAAGCAGTAATAAGATCTTTACATGGCAGGGCCATGTGGAAGGTTACAAGATTGAATCCTTCCCTTTGGTCTGGTTTCCTGTCTAGTAATGCAATCTCCCTTACCCCAAGTGCTCCTGAGGTTACGATGCCATTCACCACAGTCTTTTTGAGAACAGCAAAGATATTGATGCCATGTCCTCCAACATCTAGAACTGCGACCTGTTTAAACAGGTTTAGTTTTTTTATTATGTTACCTAACCCAAGTATTTTGTTATATACTCATATGATTATTAAAAATTGTGTCAATGTGATATCTTAAAAAATACTGAATATATGTGGGACTATAAGCCCATATAACTTAAACTCAATGTTCATGGGTCCCATTCCAATGATGGAATAGAAATTAACATACCTTGAAATTCTTATATATTAGTGCCAATTTTCAATCCAGAACAGCTTAATGGATGGGAACATCTACAATTCTACTTGGCGTGGCTTTATACTGTGGGTTTTAGAAAGAAGAAAAAGGTGCAAAAATGGATATCAAAGCATTTCTTTCGCAAGGGAAGGCTTTTGTTGTCTACAGAAGACTGGGTCTGTGGTTCTCCTTTGAAATGAGTCTCAGGTGTCCTGTGATTCCTTTTCATCCTGTATTCTGGTTTCATAAAGACTTAATGTTTTCTAAGGTGCTTTTAGCCAGATTAATTGATATTTCCTAGGCTACCAGGGTCACACAAAAGGATTGTACAGGGAAATAATCTGGGCACTGTTGATTGTTTTTCAACACAGAGATATGTATACCAATTATCCTTTGAGATTTCTCACCTTATACACCTTTCTCTGCATTTCTAATGTCTGTTTTAAGTGCAGGAACATGGATCTGATGGTGTTTATAATGAGGTAATAGATACTCTTCCTTGGATGATATAACTCTCCTTGAATTTGTTTATAATAGCAAAGAGATGTGTACCAGGAAGGAGATACTTCTTCCAGCAAACTAGGCAATAGCCCAATTTGCTACATTTTCTATGTTTTATAGTAGTTAGAAGAATAGCGTTATCCTATATTAGAACTGATAAATGACTACATGAACCAGCAACAAAATTCCAGGCACTCTCTTCTACTTTCAACCCTCCAGCTGGAAGAATATGAAAGTATGTTATCAAAACAATAAAATACTCACCCACCATCAAATGACAGAGATCCACTCGATAGAAGCTTCTAGAGTCAGGGCTGATGGGAGTAGATACAGAGACCCACAGACAATATTTTAAAAATGAAATTCCTTGTCTACTCTTTTGTGATCACCCATGAGCTGATGGTGGTGGCCAGACAGACATGTAGCTGCAGACAGTAAGCCATCCTAAGAGCAAATTCGCTACTACAATTTTTTTTTCTTTTTTGCTCTGAGGTATAAGTACCTTTCAAAAATAAATTTAAAAATAAATGTAACCTCATGGGTTTGGAGAGAAATGAGTAGGTCCAATGTCAACATTGGATTCATCTTGCAATAGAAGAAAGGTACAACTTCTGAATGCATCAGTTACTTTTTTTTTTTTTTTATATCTGTGACAAAATATCTGTTAAAGAGTAACTCAAGGAAGGGTTTATTTTCACTCACAGTTTGAGGTGATACAGTCTATTATAGAAAGGAGGGCAATAACGCAGGAGTAGGGGAATGCTGTCGCAGTACCCCCACAGTCAGGAAGAGGAGTGAAGTGGGAGTGGACCTTGCTGTAAGATCTCAAGGTCAGCTCCAGTGATGCCGTTCTCTAGTGAGGCCCATCCTTCTGAAAGTCTGCAACCTACCCAAATGACATGGGCACATGGGTCCAAGTGTTCAAGACCATAAGCCTGTGGAAGACATTTCATATTTAAACAACAAAATTCTGCTTTTGGCACCAAATGGCTCAAGGCCAGTTCATGGTGCAGAATTCATTCATGCAACTTCAAAAGTTCTCAAAGTCCCAATAATACTGTCCAAAAGCTCAAAGTATCTCCTGAAGCTCAAGGCAATCTTTTCTTTTTAATTAAAAAAAAAAAAAAAACTTCCAGCATGCATTACATCCCAACTGCAATTTTTCCTCTTTCCACCCTTCCCAGTACTTCCTTCACCTCCTTTCTCACTGAGATCTACTCCTTCTCCATTTCTTAAAAGAAAAAAAGAAAAAAAAAAAAAGGAGCAGGCCTCCCAGAGATATCAATTGAACATGGCATAACAATTATAATAAAACTAGGCAATAACCCTTTAAGCAGGATGAGACAACTCAGTAGGAGGAAACGTGCTCTAAAGCTGGCAAAAAGGAGACAGAGGTACCTCTTACTCCCATAGTTTGGAGTCCCACAAAAACAGTAAGCTACACAACCATAACATATATGCAGAGGACGTAGCTCAGACCCATAGAGGGTCCTTGATTGTCAAGTCTCTGTGAGTCCCTCTGAGCCTTGTTTAGTTGATTCTGTGGGCCTTGTCCTCATGGTGTCCTAGACTACTCTGGATTCTACAATCCTTCTTCCTCTCTTCTGCAGGTTTCTGCTGGCTTTGCCTAGGGTTTGGCTGTTTGTCTCTGTATCTACTCCCATCAGTTGCTGGATGATGTCTCTCTGATGACAACCCAGCTAGGCATAGTTCTATGAGTATATCAGAAGACTATTAGAAATTATTGACCTCCCTCAACCCCAGTGGTGTTTGGTTCTGTCCTGGGTCTCTCGGCCATTCAGTCTCTGGCTCCTGCCTATCCAGGCCATGCTAGGCATGGGCTCGTTTCATGGCATGGGTCTCAAGTTGGACCAGTCCCTGGTTGGTCACTCCCACAAGTTCTGCTCCATCATTGCCCCAGCACATCTTGCAGGTAGGACAGATTGTAGATAGAATGTTTTGTGGTTGGGTTGGTATCCTCAGTTCTCACTGATGGGAGCCTTCAAGGCAAATTCTTAACTATGACCCCAGTGAAAGCAAAAGCAAACTGCATCCTTTCACCATACTGTGGCCCAGTGCAAACATTCCCATTCCAGGAATGCAGAAGGTGTCATAGTAAGTACAGGGAGGACCAAGTGAGGCTGAGTCTTGCATGGCCCTCAGCATGTGCTGGACTTGCACTCAGTGGGTAACATTCTATGTGACTTATAAGCCTTTGAGAGCTTTGCTATGTCTTGGCTGAGTATGTCAGAGGGCAGAAGGACAATCATTCTCTTTTTAAATTAGATTGAATCACCACAAGCCTCCTCACCAGATTGCATTAGCTTACTCTCTTTATAATTCTCACATAATAAATTATAGTTAGTGTTAGACACTTGTCTTTTATTCTAGTTGCTACAATAAAATTTGTTAAATCATTTACTGGAAATAAGGTTAAAGATTTTTTTCTCAGCTATCTAATTTGCTTGCCTGAGATTTTCTCTGAACAATTGCTTAAGAAGGAATTTATAGAAAAATACAGTTTTCCCTTCAGAACTGATAATCCCTCCTTTACTGAAATGAGAACTATAATTGGCCCTAATTATCCATTTCATGGTCTATACCAGGAAGCTCAGTGCCCACTTAGAAATTTGCATAATGGAAGTATGTTGAAAATGTTTGCCTTTTTTGTATTAATTTCTTGATTTTGTAACTTACATCCATATGTGGTCTATTGCAAGTTGTTTTTCTTTTCTGCTTAGTTGCTTCACATCCAAGTTAAGAAAAAGGTTTATTTATTTTTGTTTTCTGTGTGTGAGTTTTTTCCCACATGAACATATGTGTGTATCACATCCTTGCCTGGTATATGAGGAGGGCAGAAGAAGACATCAGATTCCTTTGAAACGGTGTTACAGGCAGCTATGAGCCACCATATGAGTGTTGGGAATTTAATCTGAGTCCTCTGGAATAGTAGCAAATGTTTTTACTTGCTCAGCTATCTTCCTAACCCATAAATCTAAATTTAATCAACCAACAAATCAATTTCACCCTATTTTGTACAGTTTGAATGGAGAAAGAAATATACAAATTACACATTGTGTGTCTGTCTCAATTTATTAATTTGATAAGAGAACTTCTTAGATGGAATACAAAGCAGTGGGTTGGAAAGGCTAGCAGATTGATATCACTCATATGCACCTCTGAGATTTTCCCTTCTCACTGATGTGTTCTGAAGACCTTGTAGAATTTAATGTACAATTAGTACATTTTATATCTTGTGATAAATATGTATGTTAAAAACATGACCACTTAAATTAAGATGGAAATTATGAAATGATTTTCACTGAAAAATTGTTAGTCCTGTGTTAAAGATTCTCTAAGGCTGCTTGGCTGACTAGAACTTCCCAGTTATGAAACATTGGAATGTAGCAGGTTCAGAACCAAATTATCTCAGGCTATATTAAGTGCCTGTAATGGTCATTCATTGCCCACTTCTGTGTTGACCGAACATTCTTGTGACCACCAGGGAAAGTGACCTAGAATGTATTCAATTAACAGAACACTATCTTCCACCAAACCCAAAGCTAAAAATAGTCTCACAGTGTGTCTGAAACTTTCAGCAAATGTTCTCTTGCTTTGCTGTAACCTGCTGTAAGCCTGATTTCTACCAATGTATTTGGAGGAAATAAGCCTTGATTTATTACTTTCTTTGTTCTGTCACTATACAAACTTCATGAAACCATTTCCAAGTTGGAATCCATCATTTTGGTGGAATTTTAATCTGTGTCCAGGTCCTGGTCACTTAAGTTTGACTCCAGAACAAACCAACTCAGTCCCAATGAAGTGAGAGCTATATTTTGCATGACAGAATGTTGTCTAAAGATGATAATGGACATCATGACTTATGAAATAATTTAAATTAAGCTAGGCATAGTCATAAGCAATCTCAACTACACAGCAGCCATAGTTTCCTGTCACCAGTCAGTAATGGATGTAGGAGGGACTTATGAGGCCCTAATCCTCCTGGTTGGTCAGTTGGGTACTAATGGATTATAGAGGATGCAAAGTCCTTATCTTCAGCTGTGATCCCCCTGACAAGGCCACCAGCGTCCAAAGGGTCATTCCATAACCATGATCACTAAGATGGCCCTGGATAAACTGAATGGCACAGTAAAAAACAAAAACAAAAAAACCACTAATATGAATGGGTCTTGTAGGGAGGAGAAGGGTTTGATAAGTCTGGACTGGAATAACAAGTTGTTGGAAGTGAGAGTAATCAGAATGCATTCTGTAAATCTATGAACTTATCAAAGAACAAACTTATTAAAAGTTATTAATGTTAGAAAAGTATTTTGATCTCTTTTGTTGCCCATGATTTATTTATTTATTTTTTTCTCTTTTTTTTATTAATTTATTCTTGTTACATCTCAATGGTTATCCCATCCCTTGTATCCTCCCATTCTTCCCTCCCTCCCATTTTCCCCTTATTCCCCTCCCCTATGACTGTTCCTGAGAGGGATTACCTCCCCCTGTATATGCTCATAGGGTATCAAGTCTCTTCTTGGTAACCTGCTGTCCTTCCTCTGAGTGCCACCAGGTCTCCCCCTCCAGGGGACAGCCCATAATTTATATAAAAAAACTTAAGGTTCTTCGCTGGTTCATTTCTGTTAATTTGACACAAACTAGAGTCACGTGGGAAGAGCAACCTTCAGTTGCGGACTTGCCACCATCAGGTTGTAGGTAAGCCCATCAGGGCATTTTCATGATTAATGATTGATGTAGGGCACTCAGCCCACTGTGCAGGTGGTCCTGGTTTGCTTCCTAAAGCAGGCTGAGCAAGCTATGGGAGCAAGCCAGTAAGCACCACTCCTTCATAGTCTTTTCTTCAGTTCCTGCCTCCAAGTTCCTACCAACTTGAGCTATATGTTAAATAAACCCTTTCCTTCCCAAATTGCCTTTGGCCAGTGTTTTTTTTTTATCACAACCATCTAGTAGGAAAACTTGAACAGTTTCTTGGAAGCACTTCCACCTGTGAAGAACTTACATTCATCTAAATGCTAGTTTGTTAGACTAACATCTAATTGTACTTTGTAAGCTTTTCTCAAATTTGTATTTCTGAGAAAATTAAGCCATTTATTTAGTTATTATTTAAATTGAGTCTGGAATAAAAATACAGTTAGTCTAAAAACCCATAGAATCCTGACGCCCAGTAACTGTCCCCTTACAGGGACTTGCATCCTCTGCTACAAAGAAAAGCAAAAACACATGGTCTTTTCAGTCACTTACATAGGTCCCATACTCCCGCCACCTTGCCAAGTTGTAGAAAATATGGAAAGATCCTTTTTAAAGTCTGGAAAGCCTAACTGAGGAACCGGAACAGACACAGCAAGACCATAAAAGCAACTGCCAATGAAAATAAAACTGCTGGTTATGTTTGGTTCTATGTACAAATGGGCTGTCATCACAGCTGGGTTTGCTGGACTGCATGAAGGGAAGTGTGTCCTGTTGGCTGGTGTGGTAGAATCCTGTCCTTCTGGCATGTGTGTGTGATGTGTGTGTGATCCAGTGATCCTCTGCCTCCTGGGAGGACTTCATTATAAGATACCGTGAGTCCCGTTTGAAGGGTTATAGCATTCTAGTTCTCTGATGAGGCAGTGCAGGAAAGTATCACTACAGATCTTAGATCTTTTTTTTTTCTTTTTCTTTTCAATTCTGTTCTTTCTTTCTTTCTCTTAGACCTGTCTACGGATTCTTAGGAAAAGGGAGAGCATGTGTGAGAGGCCCTCTGTAAAACATTCCAGAGGCTTTCAATTTAAATTCCTATAGCTCTACAGAATTTACTGAAGGCCACCTCTAGTTGGAAGACCCTGTGTTCAGTTAGGAAATGAGTGTAAATTTTTTATTTTTATATGCATTCACATATAGATAAATATACCCAGGTGCATGGTGTCACTATAAAGTGTTACCCAGCATCATATGTTGAAAGTTGTTCCTTAGCTAATGGTGCTATTCTGGGAAGTTCTGAAAATGTAGGGAGGTAGGGTCTAGTTTGAGAAAGTATTTCATTGCAGTCATGTTTTAGAAGGTTCCTGGTCTGTTTTATACTTCCTTTTTGCTTTCTGTTTCCCATGAGGTGAAGAACCTTCTCAATATGACTCTGCCACCATGTCAGATCAAGCATATAAAGCCATTTAAGTGTGAACTGGGTACCCTGGAACTGGCAGCCAAAATCAATATGGCCTCCCTAAAATAGTTTTGCTCAGGTATTGGTCACAGGGCTGAAAAAAAATATGAGTGATCTAGTAGGCCTTTTGTTTTGTAGAATAATATTAATGCAAGATCACATGGAAGCTCATATTCTAGTCAGACTTGATTGATGGCCAGTGAGATACCAGGACATGACAAAGCATAGACTGACCTATAGAAATCCCAGGCACAATTTCAATTACCATGGTTTCATCTTCAGACACAAAAGAATGTCAATTTTTCTCTTGGTTTATAATCTATAGGTTGGAGACTGCTAGGGAGGCATCAGAGTAGCTCAGTTTAGCTAACCCAGAGGGTGTAAAATTGTAGCTTTAATTAGAATTCATGAGGGAATAATGTTAGAGACCTTTTTTTAAAGTACAGTTTAGAGAAGTTGCAAAATTCATCAACTTTGTTTTAATAAATTGAATTTTGATTTACTTACATGTGGCCTGATCTTTGCACACAATCTCTTCAGAATTACCTTGAGGATGAGAGTGATATTCCAATTTAGATACCAAAATTAAAGCAACAACAACAACAACAGTAGCAGCAGCAAAAACAATTGTAAGAACTTTTAAAATTGGATAAAATTTTAGATTTCTCTGGAGACTCTAATAGTGGCATGTTTTAATGTTCTGATATCATTATAGTAGATAGACTGATGTTTCAACTAATAAATGGTTTTATATGCTTTTAGTATCAGCCTTTCATTTAAAGATTATAACTGAACCGACACAGAAATAGAAGGGTAGAGGAGTCAAGTTAGGAATTTGAAAAATATGACAAGAAATGGTGATGTCAAATAGTGTGGGCTCATTCTGAATCAGTTCCCCTCCCTTGGTCCACCTGTAGGAAGTCTGGAAGCGAACTGTGAGAAACCACGAGCTCACAGAACATATCATGGCTTCAGGAAGCTGTGAGGCAGTCCCAGGTCTTTTGTGGAAGAGGATTTCCAGGACACAGTCTCATTTGAGAAGTTGCATCCATGAAGGAACATTCTGGAAACCCCAGCTGTTGTACTTGTTGGATCCCAGTGGTGATGGTGGTAATGAAACAGAGTTGGGCCAAAGGAGAAGATCATGCAGACCCAAAGTTTCCTCAACAGATTCTCCAGGAGCTCTGCACCAGAGGTGGCCTTTCAGAGTTGTCCCAGATTGAGGCAAAGAGACAGGACCTTTGTTTCCTATCCCCTTATCTTCCTTACCTTCCAAACACTGAAAGAACAATGACTCAATTGAAAACATATAAACCTTGCAAAAAGGTATTACTTTTAATCAAAGTATATTCTCAGAGAAATTCATTTATGAATTGTCAGCCATTAATACCCGTGGACAGCTTGGTGTGAAGGCTAATATCCTGTGGTAACTTTACTGTATTAATAGGTATCAAGACATTTGAGTAAATGTTCTTTCTGGATGTTTGTCTATGAAAAGATTTTTAGCAGAAATTGATACTAAATTGGTTGCTCTGTGCAACGTGCACAAATATTTTCTGTTTTAAATAAAGAAGAGGAAATAGGGATATGTTGATCTCTACTTGACTAATTAAGCTAAGTAAGCTGGGACACTAATCTCTTATTTTTTTCTCTCAGTCGTTTTTTGTTTTGAAAGACAAAGAGAGAAAGAACATGAAGTTGGATGGGTAATTAGAAGAGAAGGTTCTGGAAAAAGTTAGGGATGGGGAAATAATATGATCAAAACATACTTTATATAAATTAATAAAAACTAAATTGAAAAACAAAAATACCAAAATAAAACAGACTAAGAAAAGCCATAATACAAAAATACAAAAACAAAACAAATTGTGCACAAAAGGAAAAAAGGAAAGAAGGGAGAGAGGGAGAAAAAAGAAAGGAAGGAAGAAATTAGAAAGGAAAGAAGGAAGATCTCAGAGTCCTCTTGGTGCTGTTCAATTATTCCTGGACATTGGACCCGCCCTGGAGTGTGGCTGATGTTCCCAAGGACACTTCTTTAAAGAAAATGAGTTTTCCCCTTGCCAAGCACTAACCAAAAGCTTCTTGGTGAGAGGTGGGACTTTGTGCTGACTTCCTTTTCTCAGTGCTGGCATATTGTTTGGTTGGAACCTGTGCAGGCCTTGTGCATACTGTCACAGTTTCTGTGAGTCCATGTGTGTATCAGTCCTGTTGTGTCTGGAAGACACTGTTTCTTTGGAGTCATAGGTCACCTCCTTTACTTTGTAATGTCTTCCAGTTTCCTCCTCTGCATAAATCCCTGATCCTTGAGACAAAGACCTTGTAAAGGCATCCCAGGTAGGACTGAGTGCTCCAAAGTCTCTCATTATTTGCAATTTTAAGGTCTCTGTGTTACTTATCTTATACTATTATTTTAAATTGTTTTATTTACTGATGTCTATGCATCTCTGTGTAGGTGCTCATGGAAGCCAGATGAAGGTGTCAGGTCCTCTAATGCTGGAAATACAGTGGTTATGAGTTGCCTGACATGTGTGCAGGATTCTGAACTTGAGACCTTTGGAAAAGCAGTGAGTACTCTTAACTACCGGGCCACCACTCCAGCCTCTGTTTTTGTATTTTTTTACTCAATAAAAATCTTTTGGTCTGAGCTATTGTGTAGCACCTACTTTGCTGGATTCTGTTAAGGACAGGTTAGTGGAGCAGTCTTTGCTTCCACATGTGTGGATTTCTGATCAAATAAAGAAAGCAAATCACATTTCATGTAAAAAAGAAATAGAAACCTGTGACTAGAGGAGGAAGTGTGAGCCTCACTAGTTAATACCTAAGTTACTGTTTACTGTGGCAAACACGGTTCTGTTATGCAAATTCTACTTGACTCACTGGTGGCCTCCATTGTGTATAGTAGGAATACACAACATGTGCTCAAGATAAATAAAAGTAATAATAGGTACAGAATTTCACCCTGAACCTGTATGCCCTAGAGAGAGCATGAAGTTAAAGCCTTGGGATTCAGTGAGTTGAATTCAGTTTTTATTCACTTCTTATAAAATGAGCACTTTATTGAGCTGGGGATGATTCTTTTTTTAAAATTGATTTTATTAATTTATTCAGATTACATCTCAATTGTCATCCCCTCACTTTTATCTTCCCATTCCTCCCTCCCTCCCTCTTTCACCCTTTTCCCCTCCCCTAGGTCTGTGACAGAAGAAGACCTTTTTCCCCACCATAAGGTCACAGCCTATCAAGTCTCACCCCTGGTAGCCTGCTGGATAAGCATGGCAATCCATGATGAATTGTAGAAATAGAAATATATTTTAACCCTAGAAAAATGATTTCTGGTATTGCGTTTATTAAGCTCCAATGTAGTATAGGATAGAATCATATATGACATTTGATCTGTGATAAAACGGATACCGAGTGTGGTTTTGATTAAATCCATTTTTTCAGATGTTGTGCCATTAAAACAGCCTCCCAATGAGCTCTGCCTCCATACAGCTTGTCCTTATATGACTAGGTGCCAGATCTAGGCAAACTTGAGTTTGAATCAAAGTTGCCTCACAAGTAGCTGTATGATAATGGGGAATTCAATTCTCTGTGCCTCATTTTATTCCTCTATAAAATGTGAATAGTTTTATAATACAGGTCATCATGAAGATTAAATGAAAACACCTGAAGCACTTGGCAGATCAGTGTCTCACTGAGAAATAAATGGTGTTAAGAAAAATCTTGCTAAACTTAGAAGCCTAAGAAGGCAGGGGAGGCAACACAGTTAGGAATTAATTTGTACTAACATCTTAGAAAAACATAGAAGTAGACAGTGTATAAGATAATTGTTCTGGCTGAGCTTGAGCACGTATTGGGTATGCTGGTACAATCAAGGAAAACTCACTCATACAACTGCCCAGTAGTGTCTGGAAAACATTTCCTGGAAGTTGTCCACCATCCTTAGCTCTTACAATCTTCCTTCCCACTCTACAATTTCTTCATTGAGCACCATTAGCTGAGGAAGTTATTGACATTTGGTAGCTGATGGTATATGTCAACCCACCCCAGGGTAGACCTGCACGGGCAAGAGTACTTGGGCACCATAAATCAGATGTGATAGGTTTTGAGAGATAGACAGAGAAAGAGAGGAGAGAGAGAAAAGAGGAGAGGAGAGGAGAGGAGAGAGAGAGAGAGAGAGAGAGAGAGAGAGAGAGAGAGAGAGAGAG
>OU015743.1:115786099-115873675 GCA_907169655.1 Acomys percivali
AGGAGTCATGTTGGTGAGACTCTATGAATTGCTCTTTAAATCATAATTTTCCAATAAAATTCTATTCAACTGCCAGTGTACAGCGAAATATATATCTTCTTCCTTTACCTCCTATTGGTCATTAGCCCATATCAGTTATTACCCTTTGGCACTTGGCACTGTGGTAGTTAGTTACTTTCTGTGTGTGTGTGTGTGTGTGTGTGTGTGTGTGTGTGTATGTTTGTGTGTGTGTGTGTGTATGTGTGTGTGTTACTTTTTTCATTTGTAACAAAGTATCTACTATAAACTACCTAAGGGAGGATAACTTTATGTGACTTTGATTTCAGAAGGTTGAGTCCTTGGCCTTTTAGCATCATGCACTTGGGCAGAACATAGCAACAGCAGGAGACCATGTGATAGTCTTCACTTTTTGATAGAAAGCAGAGTGTTTGAGAGATAAGGGCCATGAATAAAGTATCCCCGCTATTCTCTGCTTTGACAGTTCCTGAAGCTAGGGCTCACTTTGCACAGTGCTCAGAATTCTCAAAATAATGCCATCACCAAGGAACCTTGCATCCAAACAAGTGTCAGAGATGAGCACTTCATAATCCAACCATAACACACTGCCATGGCCCCAAAAAGCTTATGATCTTACTATAACCCAAGATGTGTTTAGTACATCTCCAATACTTCAGAAAGCATTACTTATTCTTATATTGTAAAAAATCCAAATTCAAAATCTCTTTGGGGACAAGTTCTTAGTTGTGAGCTCCTGTAAAATAAAAAAACAAGTTATAGACACTCAACATACACTGGCATAGACTATACATTATTATTGTGCAGTTCTATATTCCTGTGAAGCAATCAAACATGCATTGTCCTAATATCTGCTACTAGCTGGAGCAATATCTTGGCCCCATTATACTATGTAGTAGGGACCTGTGAGTGCCTGGACAATTGAATGCAGGAAAACACTCTCCTAGGTTAGCTTTGTTCAAATAGACTGTGTTTTCTTTTCTCAGGGGAAAGTCTTTGAAATAAGTTTACAATTTTATACCATGTAGCCTGTGATGGATGGTGTGTGGATAATTCCTGAGATGCCCTCCAGGCTTTTCTATCATCCCTGTGCAAAGTGCTTGCCTTCTATTTAATGGCTTGAAGTTCTTTTGGAACAAAGCAGTACTTCTCAGCAGAGTTCAGTCTGTTTTCGCTGGGCTAGCCTGAACATTTCTCAGATCATTCTGTTTCTTGTTTTGCTTCCGATTCTCATAGTAAATGTGGCTAAAAGCAATGTGGCAGCAACTGTATGAGATCCTGAATGCTATGCTGCCTTGATGTAATGGGTGGGCCATCATTAAGCTTAGCCTTTCAGTGTTTCGGGACATGCGCAAAATGCAGAAGGATTCTTTGCCAGGATATAGCAGGAATAGCTTCTCATCTGGCTTCCAAAATAGCACCCACCCATATCTGAAGCACTGCAAGCTTGGCAATCACTGTCCACCTTCATGTGGCATTTTGTCTTAGAGGTCCACTGGAGTAACCCCTGAAAACACATTACAGCCCATCAAGGGTTCTCTAGCTCGCGTCTGCAAACTCCTCGAAATTCCTTCCTCAAACCAGCTCCAAGAGTATAAATGTGAGGTCTGGTTTAGTCTCAGCAGCAGCCCAGTTTCATTGAGACCAACTCTGTGTTAGGTTGATGTGGCAGGTATTTTGGCTCATGGTGCCACAGGATTTTACCGATCACAGTTCTATTCCTTGTGCTTGGGAAGAGTGTCATGGCAGCATGAGCATGTTGCAGAGTAGGGGCGTTCACTTCCCTGTGGAGCATATGTATCAAAATTAAACTTATTTTGCACCAATATACAAAATTCTATATAAATGAATTAAAAATAACCTTATTTGTGACCAACAATTAAGGCCTTAATTTGAGGAGTAGATTCAATAATCTACTTTTTGACCTATCATCCCTATATATTTCTGTATTCCCCCTTCTTTCTTTCCAACTCCTATCTCCAAACCTAATGTAAGATAAAGGAAGAGAGAGATATCCCCGAATCCAACCTCCTTTTCTCTCTGAATAAGACCAATAATAACTTATAACAAACATCTAATGAAAATAAACATCTATAACCCAAGAAAGCAACCAAAAACCCACCCAACCCCCTTTAAGGGAAATGGGTCATCATTCTCTGAAGGTTTCTCCCTGCTGACTTGGGACAAATAATGCCTTTGTAGGGGCTCAAACAAAATTGTGAGGGAAAAAAAAAAAGGTTAAACAGCCTAGGAATAGCATCTGTGGTCTAGTTTCTAAATATTGAAAAATTTTCAGGCTTAATAGAAGTCCTGTGTGAGACAGTCTGAAATGCAGGACCAATTGCAATGGAAGTTTTCTTTGAAGCTGCCTTGGGAGCTGTCCTATTCTGAGGAATAACAACTGAAGAACTTCGGGCTGGAATATGAAGGATGTAGGATGTCAGTGTCCAGCATGCTGAGAGAAATGAATCCTGTCAGGTCTGATCCAGCATCAGTGTCCAGTCCTTTTGTTCTGAAAACATATGGTTTCTCACAAGCATTATACAGTCCTAAAGTTATAAATGTATGAAGTGTGCGGGATACACAGAGCAATTAATGCTGGTTATCAGCTCTTTGTTTGGGCAGAAGAAAGACATCTGTATATTTTCATTTATCTAAGGTGTTATTTATAAGAATAAACTATCAGTTTAATGAATTGGATAAGTTGTGCTCCCTCCATTTATAGAACATGCAAGTTGTAATTCCAGGTTGTGTGATTGAAAACTCCAAGATAGGATTTGAAAATGTGAGTCTTATGGTGAGATCCTCAAGGAAATTCCTCTAAAATCGGGAACAAGGCAAGGCTGCCCACTCTCTCCATATCTCTTCAATATAGTACTCGAAGTTCTAGCCAGAGCAATAAGACAACAAAAGGAGATCAAGGGTATCCAAATGGGAAAGGAGGAAGTCAAACTATCTCTATTTGCAGATGATATGATAGTGTACATAAGTGACCCTCAAAATTCCACCAGAGAACTCCTACAGCTGATAAATACTTTCAGCAATTTGGCTGGATACAAAATTAACTCAAAAAAGTCTGTAGCCTTCCTATACACAAATGACAAGCTTGCAGAGGAAGAAATTAGGAAAGCCACACCCTTCACATTAGCCACAAGCAATATAAAATATCTAGGAGTTACTTTAACTAAGCAAGTGAAGGACTTGTTTGAAAAAAATTTCAAAACTCTGAAGAAGGAGATTGAAGATGACATGAGAAGATGGAAGGATCTTCCTTGCTCATGGATTGGGAGAATTAACATAGTAAAAATGGCCATCCTACCAAAAGCAATCTACAGATTAAATGCAATCCCTATCAAAATACCTACACAATTTTTTAAAGACATTGAAAGTTCAATTCTGAACTTCATATGGAAAAACAAAAAACCCAGAATAGCAAAAATGATCTTGTACAATAAAAGGTGCTCCAGAGGATCTCCATACCTGATCTCAAATTGTACTATAAAGCAATAGTAATTAAAACAGCATGGTACTGGCACAGCAACAGGCTGGTTGATCAGTGGAATCGAATTGAAGACCCAGATATGAATCCACACACATATGGTCACTTGATTTTTGACAAAGAAGCCAATTCCATTCAATGGAAAAAGGATAGCATCTTCAACAAATGGTGCTGGTCTAACTGGAAGTTTATGTGTAAAAAAATGCAACTGGACCCATATTTGTCACCTTGCACAAAACTCAAATCCAAGTGGATTAAAGACCTCAACATAAAACCAGAGACACTAAGTTAGTTAGAAGAAAAAGTGGGGAAGAGCCTGGAATATATTGGCACAGGAGACAACTTCCTGAACAGAACACCAACAGCCCAGGCCTTAATGTCAACAATTAATAAATGGGACCTCATTAGGCTGAGAAGCTTCTGTAAGGCTGGAGACACTGTCAAGAAAACAAAGCGACAGCCTACAGACTGGGAAAATATCTTCACCAACCCTACATCTGACAAAGGTCTAATATCCAAAATATATAAAGAACTCAAGAAATTAAACACCACCAAACCAAATAACCCAATTGAGAAATGGGGCTTGGAACTAAACAGAGAATTCTCAACAGAAGAATATCAAATGGCTGAGAAACACTTAAAAAATGCTTGTCCTCCTTAGTCATCAGGGAAATGCAAATCAAAACGACACTGAGATTCCATCTTACACCCATCAGAATGGCTAAGATCAAAAACTCAAGTGACACCACAAGCTGGAGAGGATGTGGGGAGAGAGGAACACTCCTTCATTGCTGGTGGGAATGCAAACTAGTACAGCCACTTTGGAAATCTATCTAGTGCTATCTCAGAAAACTGGGAATAGGGCTTTCTCAAGACCCAGCTATTCCACTCCTTGGAATATACCCAGAAGATGCACCAGCACATAACAAGAAAATTTGCTCAACCATGTTCATAGCAGCCTTATTCATAATAGCCAGATCATGGAAACAGCCTAAATGTCCCTCAGTAGAAGAATGGATAAAGAAACTGTGGTACATAGACACTATGGAATACTACTCAGCTATTAAAATCCAGAAATTCTCGAAATTTGTGGATAAATGGATTGAGCTAGAAATGATCATAATGAGTGAGTTAATCCTGAAGCAGAAAGACTCAAATGGTATATACTCACGTATATCTGCATACTAGCCCAATGGGCATGTCCCATGAAAGCCTTCCCTTACCAGGAAACTGGGACAGAGGGGAGGACATCCTATTGGGACTCTAGATGAGAGAACCATGTGAGAATAGCAATGTAGAAGGATCCAGTGGGTCCTAGAAACCTACAAGTAGAACATTATGATAGGCAGATTTGGGTCAAGGGGTCCCGCTCAAACTAAGGCACTAGCCAAGGACAATACAGGCGGTAAAATTTAAATCCCTATCCAGATCTAGCCAATGGACAGGACAGTCTCCACACTTGACTAGCGAGTGGGATATGACTTTCTCATGTACTCTGGTGCCTCACATTTGACTATGTCCCCTGGCAGGGGAGACCTAGTGGCACTCAGAGGAAGGACAGCAGGTCACCGAGAAGAGACTTGATACCCTATGAGCATATACAGGGGGAGGTAATCCCTCTCAGGAACAATCATAGGGGAGGGGAATAAGGGGACAATGGGAGGGAGGGGAGAATGGGAGTATACAAGGGATGGGATAACCATAGAGATGTAACAAGAATAAATTAATAAAATAAAATAAAACTAAATAAAAAAAGAAAATGTGAGTCTTAGAAGAAAGAAATAAAAGAACCAATTTAATGATGAAGAAACATGACATTGCACAATTGTGAATACCTGTGCAGTGTGCATATAAACAAAGGAATTGCTTTATTGGGAAAGCATGCAGACAGTGAGGATGATATCATTTGCATTCTTTGTAAATTCATATAAAATACATTCATGGCCTTATTCTGTGAGTACAATTAATAAATGAGATAAATATGTTTTCTTGTAAAGAGTGCCTTCTGCTCTGTGGCCTTAGGAAGATGATAGTCATTCTTTCGTCCTCTCCTAGCCACAGCTGCTGTTCTATGACCAAAAGCAAGTCATATAAAGGGCTTCCTCATGTTTCTATATCACATCAAAGGTAAGATGAGCTCCAATGAATAAAGATGGTAATCATTACTTAATACACTTCAACTCAGTCTTTCAAGCTCTCACCTATATTACTCAGTTGGCCAATATTACTGCTTGGTTGGGGCCTCTAAATGTGGTCTCTTTTTCTTTCTCCTGATCTTGTCACTTACATGTTAAATATGCTTAGTCCTTGGACTTTAGATGTTCCAATCATCTTTTTAATGGTCTCAGGTTCCACTACCAATGAGATACTCACTAGACCCTTCCTATTGTCCATGTAACTGACTTTAGGACATCAGAATAAGTCTCAATCTTCATACGAACCAGAAAATCTTCCAAATATATTATATACTACAAAAGCTACTAAGGAGTATCTTGACTACTTGGGCAATGGATTATTAGTGGATGGAAACTGAGTAATATTGGAGACTAACACATGCAATGAAGTCAGTGTGCTTCCTGTTGACCTGCATCCAATAACTAAAGCTTGGGATGTAGAATGTGCATCTTAGTTTTCAGAAAAAAAAATCTACCTCTAAATACAGTGACGGCAATGCCAGAAACAAGAGTGATGGAACATGATTGCCATAATTAACAACAAGGCTATATAACATGATAAATTATCTTTTCTAATTTAATGGACTGTATATATCAGCCAGGCCAAGTGTGGTCATGGCCCCCTGCTTCATAGGCATTGTCTGGACCAATCTATTGCTGTCCCATTAAGCCTTCCATCAAGGAGTCTATTCTTCCTCCCCTCTCTCAACATGATGTTTTGTTTGAGGCGTTGGTGATAACAGAGTTGAACACTGGAGTGCATACATGCACGCCTGAGGAATTAGCACTGTGGAGACAGAAACAAGGCAACTGCATCATATTCTGAGCTCAGCAGAAAAAAAATACAAGAAAGGCTTTGGCCTTGACAAGACCTAGCCTGCAGCTTGCTCGTAGTTTGTGCACTTGGGAATTTGAGATTGTCATGGTATTTGACACTCCAAAAGAGACAGAAGAGAAGCATTGCCCTTCGCTCCCAAGCCCAAGCCTTTATGAGTAAGAAGAGGATTCTCCAAGGGCTGGCATAAAGTGGAAAGACGATGAGCAGGAAATCTCAAGAGGACTAGGTAGAACTTAAGGAGAACCTAGTTGGAACAGCTTGATCTTCTTTTGCCACAACTTTGGAGATCTGGGCTCTTTAGAAAACATTTTCAGACATAATGATCTTTAGATGAAGTTGTTTCCTCACTAAGGGAGTACACAGCACATGAAGTATGTCCTTTTAAAAACATGCTATATAGTAGTCTAGGAACAAGATGAATGACAACACATAAAAACATGTAATCTCAGGATTTGGAATTATTACTGTCTCCATGTTAGGCAAGTATATGGCATTATGAAATACAATGTTGTATACTTTGAGTGTCTTGAAAGGTTAATGCAATAGATAGTCTACTATCAAGGTCTATCTGTTCACCATCAACTGGGGAAACTGAGGTGGGAGGGTGATCCAGTGGCTGACTGGTGATGTTGCAGACTTTCCCTGAGGGCAACTTTCCAGGCAGGAACTGATTGTTACCGGCAATGGTTTCCACTGATAGTGGCCAACTGAGGGGCCAAAATTAAATTGCTGGCAGTGGTGCAGGCAGGTGGCCTGGGCCTTACAGCAGGGATGGGGTGAGTGGTGAGTTAGGACTGATATCTCCTAGCTTCCACTAATAGTGGCAAATCATCTAAAAAAGAAAGGGTTAGAAAGGGGAAGAAGGAGAGAAAAGAACCACACACACACACACACTTAAAACATGATGATGAAATAAGACAGACTCCAGCAGGTAGGGTCCAACAAGATTGTTCTTTCAAGCTTCCCTTACTTTCCATATTCACATATATACATACATACATACATACATACATACATACATACATTCACATGTTGGCTGGATGAAAATGGAGTCCAACAACCTTACACACACACACACACACACTTGTGTGTGTGTACATGCATACATACATACACACATCTTGGTGGATGGAACAGACTCCAATATAACCAGGTATCGTACATATGCACATATATACATATGTACATTTGGTGTATGGAGTAAACTCTGAAGAGCAAATTTCAACAACTTTATCAGTTCTCCACAACATATATATTCTAGAAAGATCTTTCAAGCAGCACAAAAAATCACAAGGTGCTTACATTCTATTTTGCTTTAAGTGAATGATTACAATGAGTATACATAAGAAAAACATGTTCTCAATACTTTCACATGATCAAATGTTTTACGTATTATGGGTGAGAAATGAACATGAAAAACAAGTTATTTCCAAGAATCCATATACATTTGTAACTAAGCAACTTGTTATATATTAACAGAGTACAAGCAAGCAAGCAAGGTGATTTCTCAGCCAGCTTTTCTTTCCTGGCAGGCTGCAGTTTGTGGTTACAAAGAAAAAAAAAAAGAACAGTTATCTTAAAAAGTAATCATATAAAAATCTTAAAAGACTCACACATCTAAACTATATAAAAAACAGTCAGCCATTTCTACTTTAAATCCCAAAGGTGCTCATCTACTCATTAATAACTTCTATTAAATCATATCAGGAAGCTGAGGGCAAAAATAAGTATGAGAAATTATTCACCATAAAGTCCAACTTCAGTGAGAGTCAAGTAAGCCAGTGCTAATTGGGGTATGGTCTTTGCTCACCAACCTCAAAAAGTCCCTAGCTTTACTACTAATTTAAGAGTGTATTTTTCTTAACTTCAAGTTGTTTCCAAGGTTTTCTGCATCAGAAACTAATAGCAAAAACATCTTTGCCTAACCTTGCTAAACAATCTATTTTTCCAAATTCTTTCTAAGGGTAGTGGCCGCTGTTAGCAGTCTACATCTGTAGGTTCTCTTCAAGAGTGGTGGTTGCACCATCAATGTGCTCCAGCAACAATACCTGAAGGAGATCAAGCAGTGTTATTGTGAGTGCCAATGATACTGCCAGTGAGGGGCTGGTAGCCCCTTTATACTGCACACCCAATTCATATGTTCAGAGGATTATGAGGACCACAAGGGTAACAAGCAGAGCTATGTTCCATAAGAGCATGAAGTCCTTAGGACAGGTAGCTATGCTTCCCCCAGACACGCCCATCGTGAGTATGCTAATCAGTGGGCCACATTCCGTGAGTTCTAGAGCTGTTCTGCCATTTCTCCTGCATGGCCCCCAACAGTCTACCATTAACTTGGGTAGGAAACCTTCAGCTAGTTATTTGACTATACAATTACACTAAAAGCTCCCCAAGGCACTAAGCTCAGTAGAAGAGTTTATGCTCATAACCTTTTCCTTAACTAGAGCAAGTTACTCTTAAAAATAAATTTCATAAAATCAGGACACATGCCAATATCTGATAGAGACATTCTTTGTACTTTTCAGACAAGTAATTTGAAAATAACTATGTGTAAAACATCTCCACTTTGTTTATGTGATCTTTTAAAAATCCACAGTGCTTAAAAACAGCACATAAACAATATTTGCTTTTCTTTTTAAAGATATAGTCATTGAACTTTGATTTCTTTCCAATTTAGATGTATAAGATTGGTCTAACATTCAAGTCTCTGGATGCACATGTTAACATGATTTAGACAAAGTCAAGTGCTTAGAAACCATAGTGATTTGTGTTGTTAAGAGAGAATTTTTAAAAGTAATAACAACTCTTGAACTTAGCTTCATTCTGGCAAGAGCTTGATTGGAAAGAAAACACTCCCAGTTTGAAAATCAACTTATTATTTGTGCTCTAGGGATAATGAGAAGCAGCAGCAGCCGGAATCAGATGCAATGTTATGGGAGCTTAGGGTCAGCCATGTACTGTATTTGGTTTCTGGAAAGAACATCAGGCATTGTTCTTAAAAGATACAACGTGTTTGGTAACTCCCCTTTATTTCTATTGTTCCAATAATCCATTTATAGGATAGTTTTAAAAGCAATCTTTGGGATAAAAATGACTTTGTAGTCTTCTTTAGAAGACATCTCGTTTTCACTATGATTCAATTATAATGGGTCAAGTGATTTACTCTTTTTACTTAGGTTATGTTTCTTCTTTCTTTTAAAATTTAAATTATTGCACTTATTTCATTACTTTGTGAGTGTGAGTGCACGCATGCATGCATGTGTGTGTGTTTGTGTGTGCGTGTGTATGCACCACGTCATGGTTGGTCTATCACGTCAGCAGGTACCGTGTGGGAGTACATTCATTGCCTCTACCATATGAGTCCTAGGGCTAGAGCTCAGATGGTCACCAAGCCTGAGCTTGGTGACACATGACTCTACCCACTTAGTTGTCTTTCCCCCTCTTTCAGCTTTCTTCACTTAATTGAGTCTCTAAAGACCTCGGCTCATTCTCCACTTAGTGTCACATTTGCTCTTCAGAGAAGCTAATAATAATAATGACTGGTCACATTTACCTTGTGGCTACTACATGCTAGGTACCCTCACTTACAGAAAAAGCACTCTTGCACAAGTTGTATCACGCTATTCTGCACTTACCCAGGCTTCAGGCTTTTTTTTGTTCATTTTGTATTTTGTTTATGCATTTTTTTTTGGTGGCCTTTCTGTTTGATGTTTCTAAAATGGCCACTCACTGAAAGCGGATGTCTGTAAGTAACTTTCTGTGGTGTGATAGCTTCTGACTTGATAAAGGTTCCTCCGCATTCCAGACCGGATTGTATTCGTTCCCTGGATGGGTTTCAGAAAGCTGAAGGATGAGGCATATATTTATTATATCCCGTGGTGGGTGACGACCGGATGCTGCTCCTTACTGAGAGGGATGATGATAACAAAGGCAAGTGGTCATTGAATTCCACAAATAGGTGCCTTATACAGGGAGGAAGGTACAAGCTAGTAAACACTCATTACCGTGTCAGCCTGGGGATTTTGGTTGTCTATCTTTCTGGCTCGCCAATACATCCCTCGAGTCCAGGGACCATCTGTTTCCTACTCTTGCCGGTCAAATTGATAGGATAGTACTTGCCTCAATAATAAATATTTGCCAAGTGACTGATCTAGTAGAAAAAGATATATAAACATATGTGGAACAGGAGCAAGAAAGAGAAATAGTGTTGAAAATAAAGGTTGAAAATCACGTGTATTATAATTTCTTAATATGGTATGACAAAGATTTCTATTGTTGCATCTTGTGTTACAGTACTAATTATAATTATTACTATAGTAATAGTGCCTGAACTGTATACTATGTAACTTTTAACTTTCTTAGGTAATTTCAAAAGGCCTTAATTTATAGTTGTATTATACTAGTCCACTCCTATTTCTATAAAAAAATCCACAAATATGGGTATTTTATAAAGAAAAGTGAGTACAATATGAAAGTCCAAACAGTATCCCACTGGCTCTGGAGAGTGTGCTTCTGTCTATATAAGACAAATGACATCATGGTGTAACTACACATCATTGACAAACACGAAGCCCAAATGTGACCCTAGGGTTATGCCCAGGTTTTTATAAAACAAAACAAAACCTCACTGTTTTGTGAAATAATTCAGTTGTCCTATAGGAACTGCTTAATCCTATCTGGGGGCAGCACCACAATGACCTAAGGACATCTCTTCAGGTCCCACCACCTCTTAAAATGGCTGTTGTCTCTCATCATCACCACCATGGAGACTAACTTTCAAAAATGAACCCTTGGAGGACTTAATGGTATCACATTAGAATGCTGTGGTTTTCTTTTAGAATCTTTAACAGAATCTACAGCCCCGCATTTACTTGTTTATTTGAGTGTTATGTGTGTAATTTCTCCACTGGACTCTACCTTCAGGGACTGTTTTGTTTTAGTAACAATTATTCCCTTCATATCAGCCTTGCTGGTACAGACTTAGTTTTGTTTTGTTTTGTTTTGTTTAATATTTTTTATTTAATTTTAATTTATATGCATTGGTGTGAGGGTGTCAGATCTTGGTTTTAAATAATATTTGATAAGTGATAAATAAACAAAAGGATTGAAAAGAACACAAGCGACAGTGCTTATTACTGAGCACAATGTTTGTTTTCCTTCAATACAAGATCATTGTTTTCTAATAATAATTTTAGTCTTCCTTCCTAACAAAATTGAAATTTCTGTGGCTTTAGCCTCTATGAATGTCTTTTTAAAAGCTTATTAGAAAGAAAATTTCTTTTTCTTGGGTGACTTTTTTTTTGTGTTCTGTGAGTGACAAACCCTGACTAATAGTGTTAATGGTGGTCTTAAATTGCTGCCCTTCAAATTCTTTTTCAAAAAGTTTTCTAAAAGTCCCTATAACTTGTAAATGTTGTCACTCCATCCTGGAGAACTCTCAAATCTGTTGATTTCAATAGGAAATTGAGTTTTAGAGGCAAGAGAGACACAGAGATTTTTATTCTTTTCGGGGGGCGGTCTAATCCTGACGACTGTGCTTCATCTGGCTCTGTCGAATCCAGGCTGCCAAGAACGACACTTTCCATCTTTCACATCAGGGTCCACACCACAGTCACAGTTGGATCTAGCAGAAGGGAAGGCAGAGATGTCAAAGAAACAGATGTTGGCCTTGCAGAAGCAGATGCTCCACGCTTCACTTGACATGCCAAGAAATTCTATTATTAAAATTCAACATCTGTCCTGTTAGAGAAATCACACACTTTTAGCCAGGTTGAGAGTAATTCCTAGTATTCATTTGCAATATCTCTCATCCCTTCTCCCTCTCCCTTTGTCTCTCTGTCTCTTTCTTTCTCTTGTTGTCTCTGTCTGTCTCTGTCTTCCTCTCTCCCTCCCTCCCTCTTTCTTTCTCCGTCTCTGTTTCTCTTTTTCTCTCTGTCTCTGTCTTGATCTTGGTCTCTTTCTCTTTCTCTCTGTCTTTATCTCTCTGTCTCTGTGACTCAAAATTTTATCTATTTGGAAATCAACCGCATGTCTAGATATGAGCCCCCTTCCACAGTCCAAGGCTTTCACAGTGATGTGCATAGGTAGAGTGAAATATGAGGAGTTTCTTGCTCGGATTGCATCTGACTTCTCCCTGCTGCAAGCCTCCTTCTTCCTTTTCCCTTTCAGGGCTTGGCAACAGCAGGTAGTTCATGTAAGGCTGCCCTTCAGGAGGCAGCATGAAGAGGCAGCTTTGGTTGCTGAGACACTGAAGTCGGAACCCTGGAGTGTTCCTGGCCAGGCTTTTGATCAGTAATGAAGGGTGACCTGGCTAATCCTGAGCTCTGAAGTCCTGCATCCTTGATAAGGTCAAAGATCCTGAGCTAGTTGCCCTAGGAACCTAATTAAAGCCCCGACTCTCTGTGAGAAATTAAACATTGGCAGGAAGGAAGGCACTAGCAGCTGTCAGGAAGCCATGTCTTCAAGGACAGCCACACCTTGACAACATATTAAAAACGTTTTCCTCATCTGCTTTGAGAACTCCTAAAACTCAGTCCTTTTATCTCTGATTTGACAGCTCTGAATGACTCTGCAAGGCTGTGCTGTTCTTCCTACGTAGGGAGCTGTGTTCATGCACGACCTCATTTGCAGCAAGTAAAAGTCACACTGATTGGGTTCTGCCATCCAGTGATGGTTCATTCATTAGGAAGCCAGTGAACGGGGAGTTCATATGAATGAAGGAGCCCGAGTTCCCACTGTGATGCATCTCCAAGCTAGGCTGAGAGTTTCAGTGCAAGTTTTCATTTGGTTCTTAGGGAGGAGACTGGAGGAATCCCTTGAGCACCACAGAAACAAGCCTGCAGGAAGGCACTTAGACACACATCCTGTGTTGATTTGCTTTCAGACATTCCGCAGGCTGCGAGGAAAGGGCATGATGCCTTGTAGGTTTCCATAATACTTCCCGACATGGGTTTTTGTAAGTCCACTGTGATTCCCATCAAAAAACTCCAGGCAGAAATTGCTTTCTGTCTGTGGTTTGGCATCTGGATGTATAGATGGCTGTAAGGAGGATTAGGGCTAGACCAGGACTAGATGAAAGAATCCACAATGGTGAATTCTCAGGACAAATGAGAGAAAGCAAAAACTTGTTCTGAAAAACCAAAGGCAGGGGGATATAGATTTGCTATGAACAGCCATCAAAAATAGACTTCACTTCTTCTGAAGACTGAATTGAGAGCAGGAAAGCACATTTTATAAACATGTCAATTCTGATATAGTTGAAAGAAATTAACTTGGTAACGACTACGCAGTAAGCTTTGTCTCTGAGGAGCAGTGGGAAGATTTAATAACGTCTCAGCCCAGTGTCAAAGGCAAGCCACCACACTGGATCAGCCAGTAAGTGGGCACCTACTCTTCTGACTTGAACATGCTAAAGTTTCAGCATCATTTGTTCTAACATGTTAATTTCCTTTAGAAATTTTTATGATCCCTTCCAAATGCCAAATGATTCTCCTACTTGGCTTCACCTTGAGGAGCCCCGGTTAGCTGAGTCAGGCTGCCAGCATCCGTGAGTCCTCTAGTAGTCAGAGAAAAACAACAGAAGCCCCAGAAGCCTGCATCACTCAGTGCTATCTGCAGAAAGTTTTCTCTGACCCCCTCAGATCCCACAGATTCTGGAGGAAGGAGAGCTCACGGAGTTTGAGTAAATGAGAGAAGACTTCTCATGGGTGCTGAGATTTTGGCTGAGACCCGAAGAGTGAGCAGGTGTTTGTCGAGGACAAAACAGAGGGCTGTCTGGGCAAATGTGGTATACCCAGCAATCTGAAAATCAGCTCCTCTATTTGCAATTTGGAATTCAAACTTTCCCAGCAGCCAACTTGCTTTCTTTAAAACATCAAGCGTTTGGCTAAGCGATTTCTCTGCTTGGCATATTCTTTAGGCTATAGACTGCCAAATCGGATGTCTATCCTGCTTTATGTTTTTTTCCTGCCCACTGCCCTTCAGACAGAACTTATGTTTCTTCCATATTCTAGTCTTATTGTGAAGCTTCTTGTTTTCCTTTTTTGTTCTAGAAAACTCGTTCTTCATATTTTCAAATTTTGACACTTCAGGACTACTCGGACCTCCTTTTCAGGCCTTTAACGTTGTTTGATTTATTTTGTTTATTTCTCTCTGAATGTATTAATTTTGTCATTTGTTTCCTCACTAAAGGCACCTTCAGCACAATGAGAATTGGGGAAAAATCTAGTCATGATACCTTTTGATGTTAGCATGGATTTGGCAGATGTTGGTCCTGAGCAGTTGCCTATTGAGTAAAGGAGGGAATGATTAAGGGACAGAAAAGTGCTTTTATAGAGATTTTAAAAAAAAGAAGAAGAAAAAAGAAAAGTAAAAGAAAAAGAAAAATACAAGTGTCATAAACTATTCAAAGGATATCACAGCCTTGATTAAAAGTGCATACCATACTAGGGACTTCAGGTTTCATTACCAAAGAGTGTGAATGGTATTAGTAAGCTTGGGAGGCAGCATTCATATTCATTTAAAATGTTATTTAGCTTCCATGTTAAGGCCCAGATGGGTGATCTAGGCTGCCAGTGGGAAGGTGACTTGCATGTGTGTTTCACCCTTTGGAGCAGGGTGATGGACGAGATGCAAACAGGTGATTTCTCGCATCACACTGTGTAGATTTAAATAGCAGCTTCATATTTTCCATGTATTATATCTTGACAAATTATGCCCATTTTCCATGGAGGCCATGAAAATTTTGCTTCTCAGATCTTTGGCTTCAGGAATGTTACAGCTCGGCTACTGTGCTCTGAAATCCTTTATCCCACATGGCAGCATTTCTGGCCAGAGACTGGACAGGGTCCAGATAACATAGCAGAAGCTTCTCTGGAGAGCTGGTCCCAACTCAGTCTTCCATTGAAGACTTCCCATCTGTTTTCTAAGCTCTCAAGGGGCTTCACAGCCTTGTAGAAACTGCTCCTCAACCTTGGCTTCTCCCTCCCTCCCTCCCTTACCTGCGGCCGAGTCCAATGTCTCACTCCGCCTGCTCTGACACTCCTCTCTTTGTCAGTCCTGCTTTCATTAATCTTTTACTAGCTCTGAGTTGATAACCAGAGATGTCTTCTTGGAGCCAGGAAGTGACTTACTCTTTAAGTCTCTCTTTTTTTTTTCTTTCCCATTTGTGAAACGGAAAGATATTACACCCATAGCATAACTTACTGTGAGAATTCAATGAGAAGATTTTGGAGCTGTTTGCACATTTTCTTGACCTAGAGATCAATGCACATTGCTGCTTTGCTTTTAAGTCTTGAAAGGCAGTTAGAAGAGATGAAACTTTGTGATTTCATGGATGTTTGTAACAAACCAAGAGGAATCATCCCTCTGGCTTTTAGTCTTTCTCAAATTACTGAGGCAAATGCGTTATCCGTAGAATAGGTAGTGCAAGGGAAGAAAAACGGGAGGAGAAATGATTTTCCTCTGGATGTGTTGTTTTTGAGGCCCTTCCAGTACATCTTGCATCAGAAGGCCATTTGATCTATGGTCATCTACCTCAGCAGGGCCTGGACTTCTAATCTTGATGTAGATGTCATCAAAGTGCGATGGAAAGTACATGCCTGGGGACAACCAAAAAGCTGAGGAGACTCTACAGGCAATAGCAAATTTTTATTTGTTTGTTTGTTTGTTTATTTATTTATATTTTTTAGTGTGTGCATGTGGCTCTGCTCATGTTTCTGGCATGGTACACTCATGGAAGACAGGGGGTTCATTCCATGTGTCTGACGTGGTGCACACATGGAAGTAAGGTTATGAGCCCTCCCTTTCCATCTCGTTTGAAACAGGCTCTTCTTGCTGCTCACCACAGCATAGGGCAGGTACTCTGGCTTCTGAGCTTCTGAGGTTTTTCTTGGCTCACCACAGGAGCACTAGGCTTATAGATGCTTGCTACTGTGTCTGGCTTTACCTGTGTTCTGGAGATTAAACTCAGTCCCTATGCCTATACAGCAAGTGCTTTACCTATCAGCTATCTCCTCAACATGCAAATTTAAGACTGGTAAAATGCAGGAGGTGTCAGCAAGGGGAGAGAACAGAAATCAAGATTCAGATTATTTATTAGATATTAGAAGGTTATGGTTAAATTAAAAATCAGAGTTGTAAATCAAGAGAAAAATACAGAAAGCTCGGGAAATAAACTTGATTTATGTAATAATTGTTGATCTTACATAGGACTCAGGAAAAGTTTGGGAGTTTGGGGAAATAGTTTAAATTCATATATTAGACAACTATTCTGAATATACGTGTAGATTGACAAATGCAATATGTATAAAAATCAAAAGAAACTTAGATTAACACCCACACATTTTTTTATTAAAGTTGAGTAGAATTATTAGATTATGTACAGTTGATACCTGTCTTCACACTGTTGAAAAGATATATTTAGATATCAATTAAATAAATGCTTCAAACACTTATTAAAATTAAGCAAAATGGAAGTCAACAAATTTTACAATATAGTTGTTTTTTATAAAATGAGAGACAAAGAATTTGCATCAAACTATTCCACAAAATATTTAAAAAGGTGATAAATAAATTGGCAGCAGACATAAAAAATTAGTCATAAAGAGACAGACAACACTATAAACAAACATATGGATGATTTCTACCTCATTAGCTTTTAGACATATGGAAGAGTGTTCAACCTTGCTATTCTTCCAGGCATAAAGTTTTTTAAATGAACTACACATAAATATTTTATATTCATAAATAAAACAAAACAAAATAGCTTAACAAATATTAATTTATTAAATTATTTCACTTTTGGAATTGTATCAATCACTAAATTAAATAAGTCTCCATGTAAGCTAGATATTTCTCTAGGATAGATGATGGGTAGTGAAGATAGGTTCTTCTCTCCTTCTTATTGTTCACAGGAGTCATTTCCTCCTTCTCTCATTAGGACTGTGAAGAGCTTTACCATTCTTTCCTCTTTTGTTATGGTAGTGATAACCTCAATTTATTGACTTAACCATCTTCCAATCAATTCTTTATACGAGAGATGTGTTTAAAAACTAATCCTGAATGCCATCATACATGTCCAAAATTATATAAACTATGAAGTTTAAAATTGTGATGTAAATTTGCGTCTCTTTATTCTTAATGAAGTAAAACATTTCTTTGTATAAATGTGGGCTCTCATTTTGTCTTTTCTAAGAAATGACAATTCACATTCTTTCCTACTAATTTATTTTGTAATGATTTGAATACCTTGGTATTGTATGAGTAATGATTCCTCTTATTTATTTGCATATATGTATATACATGTTAGCATAAACATATAAAGATATATACTATATTAATAGTAATTCTTTACATTTATTTTAGCATGTCCTATTTATTAGTCTTTTCAGCTGTTTGTAGTTTTCACTATTTTATCAAATACCTTCCTGTAAATCCTATTTACACTACTGTTCTATACAGTTTTCTCAATATTTATGAATTTATTTTCATATTTATGGTTAATCCTTTAAGAGTTGATTTTCCGCATACCATGTGGCAGAGCCTTACCTTCTAATATTTTGTGTGGACAAGCAGTTTTCCTAGTAATATTTTTAGTTCTCAGTCTCTCTTTTAGTGTTCTGCAATGCTAATGAGTCCTACGTTGTGCCTGTGTACCTATGTTGACATTCTTTATTCTACTGGTATATTTCTGCATTCCTCCTAAACATGGTTTATAGCTATAGTTTTACAAAAAAAGTACTGGGGGTCTGTAGAGCAAATGCTTTAATCATGTTTCTATTGACACTATTGTCCTGTATCCTTCTTGATCCTTGCTCTTGCATATCAGTTTTAGACACAGCTTTCCAAGGTCCATGAAACATATAAATTCCACTAATCTTCTGATTGGAGATGCATTGAATGTATTGATCAACTTGAGGGAATTGACATTTTTATGATTTTGAGTCTTTTTACCTAAGAACATGGTTTATTACCCCATTTGTTTGGGTTGCCTTTAATAGCTTTTAACAAAGTTTTATAGTTCTATCTATAAAGTTTCTGCACATACTTTGTTAGATTGATTCCTAGGTACTTTGTATTTTTTGTGGTTACAATAAATGTTTTGCTTCTTTAAAGCTATATTTCCAACTGTTTCTGGTGTTCAGAAATGCAATTGATTTTATTGTATTGATTTTACATTCAGTAACATTGTTAAAATATTTGTTTTTCTAAAAATTTGCCTGTCAGTTCTTTCTACGTTTGGATGGAGTCACCTGGAACATCAAAAAATGGCCCTTTGGATTACACATACCTCATTATAATGACCTTTATTTACTTCCACTCAACTCTACACTGAAGAACTTCAGATGCAGTGATGCACAAAATTCGGTTTCTTGTCTCACTGTGTAAGGAATGCTTCCACATTTTGACAATTAGTAAGAGATAAAGTTAAAGATAATTCCTCCAACCCTGTCTTCTAGGGTTTTTTGTAACATTATAATAGGACAATGAGGTTTGAAAATATTTTAGGTGACTGTTCAGGCAGCAAATCGACTCTGTCCTGTTCTCATTTGGGAAGCTGCTTACCTGCACTCCCTGTATACTCAGGTGATTAATGTTATTCCTTCTCAAGTCTCTGATGGGGTTGATGACCAGATAGTTTGGTCTTAACAATTAAGCTTAATTCTTTAGGAGTTAAGATGTTTTTAGGTCTAAATAGATGTTTTAAGTTAATAATGATGAGATAAGATAGATATTGATTTACATTCTGAAGTTTAGACTCACCAAGATAGGAATGATGTTTTCTTCAAGGTTGTCAAATACAAATAGCCCAAACACTATGAATGTAACATTTATATACTTCCTGAATTTTCCATGGTTCTTCTTGTATAGGTAGTTTATTGTATATATGTGTAATAATATAAATGTATATGTAAAATATTTAATAAAAATTGTAAAAAAATAAAAATGAAGAAGATGAGAAAAGAAATTGGAACAGAAAGAATGTTGGAGTTAAAATTGATCTTGAGAAAGTCAAATCCTTCTCTCCACTCAAGTGTGGAGACTGTCCTGTCCATGGGCTAGATCAGGGTAGGGGTTTAAATTTAACCGTCTGTATTGTCCTTGGCTAGTGTCTTAGTTTGAGCGGGACCCCTTGACCCAAATCTGCCTATCATAATGTTCTACTTGTAGGTTTCTAGGACCCACTGGATCCTTCTACATTGCTATTCTCACATGGTTCTCTCATTTAGAGTCCCAATAGGATGTCCTCCCCTCTGTACCAGTTTCCTGGTAAGGGAAGGCTTTCGTGGGACATGCCCATTGGGCTAGTATGCAGATATACCTAGTTGCACTCAGAGGAAGGACAGCAGGTCACCGAGAAGAGACTTGATACCCTATGAGCATATACAGGGGGAGGTAATCCCTCTGAGGAACAGTCATAGAGGAGGGGAATAAGGGGAAAATGGGAGGGAGGGGAGAATGGGAGGATACAAGGGATGGGATAACCATAGAGATGTAACAAGAATAAATTAATAAAAAAATGTTTCCCCCCAAAAAATATGATCTTGAGATTCCATTTTCTCTTGAGGTTTGTAACAATAACTATGGTAAATTCAGAAGAGAAGACACTGGAAATCTACTGTACTATCCCCTGGGACTGGAGTTATAGTTGTGTGTGTGAGTCACATGTCTCTCTAAGAATTAAGTCTGAGAACTCTGGAAGAGCAGCCAGTGCTCTTATCATCTGATGCATTGCTCAAATCCTGCTTTATACATTTAAGGCACTTCCTCTCTCTGACAGTGACAGACTCATTGATAAAAGACATTTAGAACTATCAATGGTCTTGATATTTCTGTTTCAAATCTCAAAGTAGATTATGATAGAAAAAAATTCTCTTGACGTGTAAGATTTAGGGCTCCATTTGGTGGTAATTACATCTTTAACTAGAATATTAGAATCACAAATTTCATTAAACATTGTCAGGTGGTGATACACAATAGTTTGGTAGGAAAATTGTGCAAAATATGTAAATACTTTGACAATTTGTGATTTGGCAAAGAGCATTTGGTGAATAGAAAGGCATATTGGCATGAGCAGCAGCTTTCCTGACATTGGATCCTGGAGTCTCCGTGTGATACATGTTACTCAGACATTTAAATAAACTGAACGTGGTATGAAGGAATAAAAGAGGTTTAAGGAGGGCCCAAGGGAGGATGCTTGAATCTCACTCAGAAGGAGAAATAAAATAGACACCTAAAATAGAAGGAGGGAAAGAGCTGGATGGGAGGGGAGTATGGAGGGGAACAGGGGCTGGATTAGGATTGGAGAGCAGAAGAGGCAGGAGAAGAGAACGGAAACTAGTGGCGGGGGGGGGTCATCTCTGGGATGGTGTTGGCTTCCAATAATCTCTGGGCATGACCCTAGTTGAGACTTCTACCAGAAGAGGATTTGCAGGCTGAAGAGATCACCTCTTATAGCAAGGCAGGAGGAAGAGTGACAGCAACCCACCCACAAAACATCCAACCCAAAGTTTGTCCTGCCTACAAGTAGTGTAGGGAGAAAATGGAGCAGAGATCTAGCAAATGGCCAACCAATGACTGGTCCAACTTGAGGCTCACCCCAGTGGAGGGAGCCAGCACTTGACACTATTAATAATACTCTATGATGCTTGCAGATTGAAGCCTAGCATAGCTGTACTCCAAGGAGGCTTCCTCCAGCAGCTGATGGACACAGACGCAGAGACCCATAGCCAAACAATAGTCAGAGCTATGGCAGTCTCATGGAAGAATGGGAAGAAGGATAGGGAAGCCAGAGGGATCAAGGAAATCTCAAGAAGACCTACAGAGTCAAATAACCTGGGCTCGTGAGGATGCACAGAGACTGAACCACCAACCAAAGAGCATGCATGGGTTGGACCTAGGCCTCCCTCACATAGGTAGTAGATGTGCAGCTTGTTCTTCATATGAGTTCCCTAACAACTAGAGCAGGTGCTGTCTCTGATTCTTTTGCCTGTCTTTGGATTCTTTTCACATAGTTGAGCTGCCTTATCTGTCTTCAGTAGTCCTGCTGCAACTTGATGCATGGGGTGGATTGGTACCTATGGAGGTCCTTCCATTTTCTGAGGATAAGCGGATTGGGGGACAAGGGGAAGTGAGGGTAGGGATGTAACAAGAGGAGGGAGGGGGCTATGATGAAGTTATAAAATGAACAAATAAATAAAATTTAAATAAATTTTCTTAAATAAAATTTAAGAAAAGATTTCGAACTTTGACAAAAATAATTTTCTTATCTACTGAGATGATCATATGATTTTTCTGTTTAACCAATTCATGATACATTATAATAGTGGATTTCTGACATTAAACCAAGCTGTAATTGTTACATTAACCAAGTTAATCATGATTAATTACGCCTTTTAAAACCTTTATTCCTTTATTTGGTTTAGTTCACTATTTTAGAGCTCCCCCCCCCCCCCCCGTATAAGTTCATGATAAAATTGTTACTTTCTGACAGTATCTTCATTAGGTTTGGAGGTTAACCTCATTAAGTGAATTGGGGAGTTCTTTTCCCCCATTTTCTGACTTCTGCACAGGAAGCAGTAAGGGTGGAGCACTTATCTCTGGATATTTGTTGGAAGTCATCTGCATTTCTATCGAAACATCTTGATTTGTCAGTAGGAAGATTTGAGCAGGCTCAGTCTCTTACTGACTGTAGGACTGCCAGGAAGCTCTCTTTCATCCTGAATCAGTTTTGGTAAATTACATTGTTTGTAGAAATGTCCATCTTATCTGTTTTAAAAGTAATATTGCTTTCATAGTCTTTGCTACAATTATAGTATGGTATGCTTCCCCGCTCATTCTTAGTATGTTCCTGTGTTTTCTTTTATAGGCTTCTATTTTCTCTGATGAATCTTGTTTCTTTGTTTTAACCGTTCTTCTCCCAAACCTCATTTTTCTTTGATGGTTTCTTCATTCTGTGTTTGATTGTGAGTTCATTAATTTCTACTCCACTATCTTGTTTAATTCCATCTGCTTTCCTTGGCTTTATACTGATTCTACCATCTTTGTATGCTTAGGTCATTAGCTTTCAAATTGTCTCCTAATTAAAGTGATCAGGGCTCTATATTCCTAAATACTAATTCGGTGTCATTCAACAAGTTGCAATATGTCATATTATCTTCATTGCTCAATTATAAATGTTTTCAGATTTCCATTAGTATTTCTTTCTTGACCTATGAGTCATTTAGACGAATGCTTTTAAAATTTCATGGCAGTATTTGATTGCCTAGTCACAGTTTATGAGTGATTTTCTAATTTATTGAATTGTGTTTAGCAAATGTGGTTCACATTGGATGCAGTTGTCTGGATTCCACTGAGGCTGTTTTTCTAACAGTCATGGACCAAAATTTAACATTTCTTTTGTGCTTGTAAATATCTTAAGTCTGTGTTTTTTTTGTTGTTATGTTTTATATTAATAGTCCATCCGATCAAGTCCTTTTGTTTCATCATTCTTATTGCCCATATGCTGACTATTTTATTTATAATAATTACTGCGAGAAAGATTCTGAGCTTTCCTACATGGTTGGAAGTATAGCTAACTCTTGACATAGCACAGGAAAATGCAGCATGAACCTGGAACATCAGATGCTTGAAAGATGCTTGGGAAAAAAGGATAAAGCAGTATCAACTGGATATCATTGTGGCTGAGGCAACAAGGGATAGTCGCAGAAGACAAGAGTGTGAAGAAATAATTTATTCCTCACAGTTTTGAGATCCAGGAGACCAAGGTCAATCTGAGAGATCCTATGTCTTGGTTTACACATGTAATTGTCTCTTTCGGCCCTCAAATATTGAAGAGGTGGGGGGGGGGTTCTTTGATATTTGTTTTACAAGAGAACTATTCTCTTAACAGGGCTTTTGAACATAATCACCTCCTATGTATACTGCTGCTAGTACATTGGGGATCAGACTTTCTACATATGAATTGTGGGGGGAGTGTATGAAAATGGTCATTTCACTTTAAGTACCAAGAAGAAAGAGCTTCTGATGGCCAACAAAATTAACCACAAGTCACATAGCTTGGGATTAATGGCCAAATTATAATATGTATATATCTGGGCATAGATTGAAACAAAACACTGATTGAGATGATGGAGGAGACAGATCTTCCTCACAGTGGTCCACGTGACTTCTGGAGATACTTAACTTTCAGGAGATGAATTAAGTCTCTCCCTTCTCATCCATGGTTTGCAATAGTGATGCCTGGCTTTAGTTTCTTGTTTCCAAAGAATAGGGAATGGAATAAGTGAAATGAACTATTGAGAAACCTGGACAATCTACCTTAGCCATGTAAAAAAAGTTAACATAATCATGATAAGTAATGGATTATCCCATAGAATTTAGCACATGCTAAGTACAGTTATAAGTACTGGACACATGTCAGAGAATAGTCCCCAACTCTCTGTGTGCTTACACTCTGGTATAGAGACAGAAATTTTATTTTATCCAATCAGCTTTCTTGCATTATTATTAATGAAAGGGAGTTATCAGTGCATGTTGGCCAGAGTACAATCTTAAGTGTTGTTCTTCAGGTGCCAGCCATCTTTTAAATCTTTGGTGATGTGGTCTCTCACTGGTCTGAAGATTACCAATAATATTAGTATGGCTTACCAGTGCACTCTAGAGGTTTAACTGTCTCTGCTTTCTTAATAGCAACATTACAAGTGTGCACCATCATGGCCAGTTTTTTTGTTTGTTTGTTTTTGTTCTTTGCTTTTTTTTTTTTTGTATATGTAAGTACTGGAGAGCTAAATCTCTCTTCATACTTGGAAAACAAGTGCCACTGTTCAGCCTCTCTGAGTCTCTCTTCACTGAGTTTTAAATGTTAACTTATTAAAAACTTAGTTTATTTTTCAAAAGATTTATTCACTTATTTTTAATTATGTGTCTCTGTGGGTACATATGCACATGAGTGAAGGTGCCCTATGAGACCAGAATCAAGTATCCTCCTGGAGTGGGAGTTACAGGCAGTTGTCTGTCAGGAGCAGGGGGTGGAGATTGAGGTAGGAGGTGAAGGAGGGCTGGGAACCAATCTTAGATCTTCTATAAGAGTAATACCTGGTCTTAACCATTGAATCATCCCTCTAACCCTCTTAAAATATGTGAATGTGTGCGTGCATGTGTGTGTGTAAATTCTTGATTATTTTTGAGGGCTTATAACTGATTTATCTGTGTAATTTCTTGTGTTTATTCCTAATAACTCTACTTATCTTTTATTTGATATATTTGGAAATTTTTTTTTGCTCACATGGCTTAATTCTTTATTTGGCAAGTTATTTTATGGTAAAAAAATTTTAATTCTTTTACCTATCTTCAGAAAATCTACACATGGGAAGTCTGTGAGCTAGAGGTATAAGATTTCCACCAGAGAAGACTTGTGTTTGGCTTTTGCCAGTTTCCTAACTTAGATTTGAAAACTGCAGTTACTACCTTCAAACTTATAGCCATTATATCCTCTTTATTTATAAGTCAGAGCCATCTATGTCTAAGCCAATGTCTACAACATTTGGGCAGGATGGGGTGTCTTCACAAAGAGGCCTCAGATGTCTATTCTTTTTGTCTTTCTTGTGCTCTTGTTTTCCCCAACCTTTGTTGTGACCTTGGAACTACTTGGCTCACATTTCTAGTTTGTGTGTAGTTCTGAAGGGTGGTCATTAGACTACGTCCTCTTTTAAAGTGATAGACGTCAACTACTTGCTTTCCATCATGGTTTTCGGTTGCCTTTAATGCTTCTTTCTCCTATGACATAAGTTCTCATTTTAATCGTAACTTCCTTAGTTTTTATTATATTGGTGTAGGATTACTCCACTTTTAAGAATCCTTTCCCATTCCTTTTAAAATTTAGCAACAGTATTTAGGTGATAGGAGCTGTATCAGTTTTTCTATTTCTGTGGTAAAAAAAAATTCTCTGTTTAGTTCCAAGCCCCATTTCTCAATTGGGTTATTTGGTTTGGTGGTGTTTAATTTCTTGAGTTCTTTATATATTTTGGATATTAGACCTTTGTCAGATGTAGGGTTGGTGAAGATATTTTCCCAGTCTGTAGGCTGTCGCTTTGTTCTCTTGACAGTGTCTCCAGCCTTACAGAAGCTTCTCAGCCTCATGAGGTCCCATTTATTAATTGTTGACATTAAGGCCTGGGCTGTTGGTGTTCTGTTCAGGAAGTTGTCTCCTGTGCCAATATGTTCTCCACTTTTTCTTCTAAGTGACTTAGTGTTTCTGGTTTTATGTTGAGGTCTTTAATCCACTTGGATTTGAGTTTTGTGCAAGGTGACAAATATGGGTCCAGTTGCATTTTTTTACACATAGACATCCAGTTAGACCAGCACCATTTGTTGAAGATGCTATTTTTTTTCCATTGAATGGATTTGGCTTCTTTGTCAAAAATCAAGTGACCATATGTGTGTGGATTCATATCTGGGTCTTCAATTCAATTCCACTGATCAACCAGCCTGTTGCTGTGCCAGTACCATGCTGTTTTAATTACTATTGCTTTATAGTACAATTTGAGATCAGGTATGAAGATTCCTCTGGAGCACCTTTTATTGTACAAGATCGTTTTTGCTATTCTGGGTTTTTTGTTTTTCCATATGAAGTTCAGAATTGAACTTTCAATGTCTTTAAAAAATTGTGTAGGTATTTTGATAGGGATTGCATTGAATCTGTAGATTGCTTTTGGTAGCATGGCCATTTTTACTATGTTAATTCTCCCTATCCATGAGCAAGGAAGATACTTCCATCTTCTCATGTCATCTTCAATCTCCTTCTTCAGAGTTTTGAAATTTTTTTCAAACAAGTCCTTCACTTGCTTAGTTAGAGTAACTCCTAGATATTTTATATTGCTTGTGTCTAGTGTGAAGTGTATGGCTTTCCTAATTTCTTCCTCTGCAAGCTTGTCATTTGTGTATAGGAAGGCTACAGACTTTTTTGAGTTAATTTTGTATCCAGCCAAATTGCTGAAAGTGTTTATCAGCTGTAGGAGTTCTCTGGTGGCATTTTGAGGGTCACTTATGTACACTATCATATCATCTGCAAATAGGGATAGTTTGACTTCCTCCTTTCCCATTTGGATATCCTTGATCTCCTTTTGTTGTCTTATTGCTCTGGCTAGAACTTCGAGTACTATATTGAAGAGATATGGAGAGAGTGGGCAGCCTTGCCTTGTTCCCGATTTTAGAGGAATTTCCTTGAGGATCTCACCATTTACTTTAATTTTGGCTATTGGCTTGCTGTAGATAGCCTTTATTATGTTGAGGAAAGTGCCTTGTATCCCCGATCTCTCTAAAACTTTAAACATGAATGGGTGTTGGATTTTATCAAATGCTTTCTCTGCATCTAAAGAGATGATCATGTGGTTTTTTATTTTCAGTTTGTTTATATGGTGGATTACATTGAAGGATTTCCGTATATTGAACGATCCCTGCATGCCTAGAATGAAGCCTACTTGGTCATGATGAATGATATCCTTTATGTGTTCTTGTATTCGTTTTGCAAGAATTTTATTTAGTATTTTTGCATCGATGTTCATAAGAGAAATTGGTCTGAAATTCTCTTTCTTCGTTGAGTCTTTGTGAGGTTTAGGTATCAACGTGACTATGGCCTCATAGAATGAGCTGTACCTGGTACTCTGTGGCTGAACTGTCTGCCATGTCCAGTTTGGGTCACAAGGCACCACGCTACCCAAATCCTGTCCAGTGTCCCCTCTCCCGCAGCAACTCCCACCAGCCACCACACTAACTGCCTCCACCAGAAGGCTCTGAGCTACAAACCTCAGTTGCTGCAGCTGGTGCCGCTTGTGCAGCCACTGCTGCTCTGATCCGAGAAAATCCGCACTCCTCCCGTGTGCAGGGGCACGCAGGTCCTCCGCACCCTGGTCTTTCCAAACCGTGGAGCACTCCTGCTGCCGTGGTGTTGAGACCTTGGTGTTCCTGGCTCAGAAATCTGTGCAATTCCCTGAATTGTTAACTGGAGTTTCCAAACATGGTCCACACTGCTCACTGCCAATCTTGGATTCCCCATTTTAACATTTTAAAATGGAATAACAGGAACAAAAAAATCAAGGGATAATAAATTTTTCAGTGTGAGACTTACATGGGATTCATAGTTCGGCAGCCATGTTTTATTTGAACATACTCAAAGCTCTAGTAGAACGTATTCCCACCACATTTCTCGGCATGTTGTCTGTGGATGCCTTGATATCATCTTGTTAAAACTAACTTGATTTTTGCAACAAAGGCAGTGTGGCCCACAATAACTCAAAATGTTGACTACTTGGAATTTATTGCAAAGACCACTGTCTTACAACATCTTTCAGAATTTCCCAGTAGGGAGTGGAGAGAGACCATTGCTCAGACGGGATAGCTCCTTTGTAATCCAGGAGTGTGGGTTTTTATCTTTCTTGTTCCAACAATCTCAAGATGTTTTGGCAGCAGCGATCAATACTTTCCTGCTGCCAACCCCATAATTTTTAACTCTGCTTCCCTTCAATTTGTGGTACTGAGATTACCTTTGCTGTATCACAACCTACGTTGGTGAGTCTTGAAATGTCTAACTTGCCTGTGCTTCTTATTTGTGTCTAAGAGAGAGAGAGAGAGAGAGAGAGAGAGAGAGAGAGAGAGAGAGAGAGAGAGAGAGAGAGAGAGAGTTTTAATTCTGTACTGTGGAGTTTTCCACTTCCCGGCAGAAGCATGCAACATGAGAAGGGAGTGAAGTCTTTGCCAATACATATAAATGGAGTTTTCCTTGTTTCTGGAAGTTTTGTCAAATAACTTAAAATAACCTTCTTATTCTGGCAGAAAGCTGCTGTGCATCAGTTGATGGCAAAGCTTTCGTTAAGGTTGGGAAACACTGTGTGTTTACGGTTCCATTCACTATCCTTAGGCTCTTGCAAACGTACCCTGGATCATATGTACGTTGCTTTTAGTCTTGCTCAGGCCGGTGAGATTTCTAAGTCAATTTGTGTGGAGAAACCTAAATTAGAAAAATTAAATAACTTTTTTCCCCTCACACATTTTAACTTTTCCATTAAACTGTAATTGTGGTAACTAAAAAGCTTTTCTGTTGATGAAACATTTGAGGGATTCTGAGCTGCTGCTGATTAATGAGGACCCTGCATCTTCCTGCACTTTGAATTAGGACTCTGTGAGAAAGGATAGTTGGAAGAGGTTCACTTCTGGGGTGAATGTGGGGTGGTAATTAAGCAGTAGACCTGTGTTAGCAGAATCAAGAATAGGGTGATTATGCAGAAGAAGAACATCACAGCTCCATGTAAGAATATTTTTAAAAACCTTACCCTTTGCATCTTCATAAGATTGTGGGTAAAAAACCATTTTTTTTTCTGGAATTGTCATCTATGAGATATTTTGTATAAGGATGGGGTTCTGTTTCCTGATTTTATTTATTTATTTTTGAGCCTGGCTGATTTAGGCAGAATATTGTTTTAGAACAGTATGATATAAAGGGAAATATAATGAAATCTCTAGTAAAAGTTAATGCTTTTCCCAGTACAATCAGAGATTGAACAGTTGAGTCTTTTGTTTTTAAGGCAAAGTGCAGTAAGAATTTCCTCTAATTGCAGTCTTCTTTTCAATTTCTTTATTAAACTAGTTGGCTTTATTTAACAGTCCATTGCTTTAGCCATTTGGCCATCTTGTACCTAAGCTAGCTTCATTTAAAGCAATGGTCCACAGCCCTCAGTGCATAGCACATTAGAATCAACCAGGGAAGTGTGTGCGTGTGCATATGTGCATGCTCATGTACAGGTCAAAGCACACTCCAGACAACTTAGGTCAGATATATAGGATTGAAGGTTCCTAAACGTTGACATTTAAGACTGCTTTTCTATGTAATTCTGAAGCTTGACTAGAATTAAGAAGTTGATTACATCCAGTGTTTCACCATAGCCAGTAGTGTTTCAAAACATCTATTCTTTGTTCTGGGCACTGTTCAGTGTACCACGGGATGCTGATCATTAGTTTTTTCATTGATTTCTGCCTACTAGATGGCAGAAAGAAGCTCTATCTCTTTAGTTCTGTCCACTGGATGTTTCTCTAGACATTGCCAAATTCCCACCAGTTGTCACCAGTTTTGAGAATGAATGACCTAGGCCAAATAAATCTAGCAGCAACCAGGTGGGCTAATGCTTTTATTGATGAGCTGCCACATCAGCACTATAACATGTTGGTGTTAATAAGGGACATATCTGTAACCAACATTGGAATCTGGTACAGTCACCTGTGGTTGTACAACTGAAGACAATGACTGTCCTCTCTTAATCCAATAGTCATTGATTGTTCATGAAACTCTACCAATTATGATTGGTTACTGATAGATTTAATCTTGTACAGACCCAGTGCTGACAACCACAACTGCTAAAACAATCTGCTACAAGATCCAGCTATACCATGCTTGGGCATCTTACTGTAGATATACTGTTCATCCATTTTACATCTATACTTGTTTATAGATACTGTATTCACAGTAGCCCCAAACTGGAAACTACTTACATGTCCATCAAGTGATCAATGAGTAATGAAAATGTGACAATGTTCTTAGGTGCAGCAGATAGATATGATTCTATATAAAGATAAGGTAGGATAGTTAGACAAGGTCTTCAAAAACCTCAGAGACATGCAGAATATGGCATTTAAAAATATTTTTATTATTTTAAAGATTCACTGACAATGAGACAGATTAACTCCTGGCAACACTCAGCCTACCTCAAAGAAGATGATGAGCATCAAAGAACCTCTTTATGGAGATGGCTTCAAATGTGGCAAACAAGCCACTGGGGAAAATGTCTTTGTTTCTACCACAGACAGAATTCTGGCTAAAGAGTGGCAAGCTTAGATGCAGGCAGAGTCCTTGGATGCAGGCAGAGTCCATAGCCAAACTCTGCCTAGACCGGGTAAGCAAGTCCTCAATAGTTCCTGTCCCACAAATATGTCTGTCAAATATATTGGGCCAGAGGCTGAAGAAGATGCTCCAACGTTATAGAGAATTTTGGGTGACTATTCAGGTAGCAAACCGCCTCTGTCATTTTCTCATTTGGAAAGCTACTAAACTGCACTCCTGGAATACTCAGGTAATCACCTTTATTCTTTCTCAAGTCTCTGTATATATGTGTAATAATATAAATGTATATGTAAAAAAAAAACTAAAAAGAAAATGTGGCAATGCATACAAGAGAATATTGTTTATCTATTAATAAAAATGAAATTATTAAATATGCAGATAAATGGATGGCACTTGTAATAATAACCCCAAATGAGATAATCCAGACTTTAATGGACAAATACCTTATATTTTCTATTATATGTGGATGCTAACTTTTAAACTTTAGATATATTTGTTTCAATCCAAAGAGCCAACGAGATCAGGTAAGGGAACAGTGGGCAGTAGGGTGTCTTCAAAAGAAGGAGAAAAAGAGTAGAGTGTTATAAAGAAATAAAGGTAAAACCAGAATAGGAGGATTAAATAGGGCAGGAAATGGTTGGTTAGACTAAAGGAGGGAGTATAGGAAGAGAAAGCTAACACTAAAGCTTCTAAACTCTGAGCTATGCACAGCTACTTAGCTTTTAGCGCTAGGACATAATGTCTGTTCTCTTTAGAAATATTTTCATGGGAAATAATTGAATTACTAGTAGCAAACAAAATGTATATGATGACATAATCTCTTTAAGATGTTTTAAATATAATGAAAATATTTCACTATAATTTAAGAAGGATATTTCTCTAGATCCCTCCATAAATAGCTTTATTTCTTTCATAAGCATAAAATTATTCATAATCAACATTTGGGAGAAGCATTGGAATATTAGAATTTTGGGGAGGAGAAGAACACAACGGTGACTAAGATTTTGGAACTTATCTCTAAGCTTTGAAAATATTTTAAGTTCATGAGTGAGTTAATTGCCTTTATTTTATTCTTTTAAATTTTGATTTATTATAATTTATTCAGATTACATCCTGATTGTTATCCACTTGCTTGCATATTCCCTTTCCTTCCCTCCCTCTTCTGCTCTACACCCTCCCCTAGACCTCAGACAGAAAGGGGACTTCCCCCACCATATGACTACAGCCTACCAGGTCTCATTCTGATAGCTTGCTTCCCTTTCATCTGTGTGCCTGCCAGGCCTCCTCACCAAGGGAAAGTGATCAAATAGGGGCACCAGAGTTCATGCCAGAGGCAGTCCCTGTGCCCCAACAACCGTGGAAAATGAGCTTGTCATTGTCTATAACTGAACAGGGGATCTAGTTCATGTCCTTGGTTAGTGTAACAGTTTGTACAGACCTTCCTGGGTCCAGATCCACCAGCCTCAAGAGTCTTTTTCTGGGGTTCTTGAGCCCTCTGGGTCCTTCCATCCTCCCAGTTCTTCATACACTCTCATAGCTCTGGCCAGAGTTCAGCAACAAGTCCCAGCATCTGTCCACATCCCCCACTGGGTGGAGTCTCTCAGAGGATATCTATGTTGGGCTAATATCCTCTTATAAATGAGTATATACCATGTGTATCTTTTAGGTCTGGGTTACCTCACTCAGTATGATCTTTTCTATTTCCATCCATTTGTCTGCAAATTTCAAGGTTTCCTTGTTTTTAATAGCTGAATAGTATTCCATTGTGTAAATGTACTATAGTTTATCCATTCTTTGGATAAGAACAGATGCTAGGATTAGCTTCAGGACTTGGGGAGAAGTAATGAGAGTAGTATTGAAGGATGGGGGCATGGAAGGACCCAGAGGGTTCAGGAGCCCCACAATAAGATGATCAAGGCCATTGGATCTGGTCCCAGGGGGCCCTGCACAAACCGTTGCATCAAACAAGGACAATGGATGCAGTAAATCTAGACCCCTGTTTAGATCTAACCAATGAACAGCTCATTCTTCATGGTTGTGGGGTGAGTGGGGACTGCCTCTGACAAGAACTCTGATAGGTACTACATTTTTTTCTTTTTTTTACTTTTATTGAATGTCTATGAATTACACACCAAAATCCCTCTTCTCTCCCCAGTAAAATAAAACAGACAAACAAAAAATCTTGTCACAGAAGCTGTAGTGTATCATGCAGCATATCCTTTTGTCCATACCCTGATGACATGGGAGCGAATGAGCAAGCCCTGCCATGAAGATGATCAAGGCCATTGGATCTGGCCTCAGGGGGCCCTGCACAAAGGACACAAGAGTGGGAGAGCAAGCCCTGCCCTGAGGGCACAGGAGAGGGTGAGCAGGCCCAGCCAAGATGACACTGGTGTGAGAGAGTAGGCCCTGCCCTGAGACCATGGGAGCTGGTGAGCTGGCCCTGCCCTGATGACATGGGAGTGGGTGAGCAGGCCCTGCTCTGAGGGCACAGGAGCAGGTGAGCCAGCCCTGCCCTGATTACATGGGAGCAGGAAAGCCAGCCCTGCCCTGAGGACATAGGAGTGTGTACTACATTTTTTTAATTGGGTAATTTTGCTTGATGGTGTTTAATTTCTTGAGTTCTTTACATATTTTGGATATTAGCTCTTTGTCAGATGTAGGGTTGGTGAAGATATTTTCCCAGGCTGTTAATTTGTTTTGTTGATAGTGTCCTTTGCCTTATAGAAGCTTTTAAGTTTCATTAGATCCCATTTATTAATTGTTGACCTTAGAGCCTGAACTGTGGGTGTTCTGTTCAGGAAGTTGTCCCCTGTACCAATGAGTTCAAGGCTCTTTCCCACTTTTTCTTCTAACAGATTTAGTATGTCTGGTTTTGTGTTGATGTCTTCAATCCATTTGGATTTGAGTTTTGTGTGGGGTGATATATATGGGTTGATTTGCATTTTTCTACATGTAGACATCTAGTAAGACCATTTGTTGAAGATGTTATCTTCTTTTTTCATTGTATGGATTTGATTTCTTGGTAAAAAAAACAAATGCCCATGGGTATGTGGATTTATTTCTGGGTCTTCTGTTCAATTCCATTTATCAACTGTGCCAGTACCATGCCATTTTAATTACTGTTGCACTATAGTACAGCTTGAGTTAAGAGATGGAGATTCCTCTGGAAGCACTTTTATTGTACAGGATTGTTTTAGCTATTCTGTTTTTTTGTTTGTTTTTTTCATATGAAGTTGAGAATTGGTTTTTTAAGGTCTGTATTGTGTAGATATTTTGATAGGGATTGCATTGAATCTGTAGATTGCTTTTGGTAAGATGGCCATTTTTACGATATTGATCTCTTGTTCCACAAGCATGGGAGATTTTTCCATCTTCTGATATCTTCTTCAATTTCTGTCTTCAGAGATTAATTTTTTTCATACAAGTATTTCAATTGCTTGATTAGAGTTATACCAAGATACCTTATATTATTTGTGGCTATCGTGAAGAGAGCAGTTTTCCTAATTTCTTTCTCATTCCATTTGTCCTTTGTATACAGGAGGGCTACCTTTAAAATTAGGTTTCTTTTTTTAACATATGCATTTATATTATTACACACGGACAAAATAAACTACATACAGCAGGAAGAACCATGAGACAATCAGGAATTATATAATTCTTACATTCATAGTGATTTGGCTATTTGTATTTGTCAAACTTGAAGTAAAGTGTTGAGTTTAAATTTCTGAATGAAAATCAATATCTATCATATCTCATGTCTACTAATTTAAAACATCTCTTTTCATTCAAAAACATCTTAACTCATAACCAACTAAGCTTAATTGTAAAACTAAACTATCTGCTCTTCAATCCTATCACAGACTTGAGAAGGAATAAAACATAATTACCTGAGTGAACTGGAAGTGCAGGTTAGCAGCTTCCAAAATGAAGGAATGATTGAAACAGTTTACTGCCTGAACAGTCACCCAACACTCTCTATAATATTGGAACATCATCTTCAGCCTTCTAGCATAGTATATCTGTCAGACATATTTGTGAGGCAGGAACTATTGAGGACTTGATTACCCTATCTTGCCAGAGTTCTGCCATCAACTCTGCCTGCATCTAAGCTTGCCCATTTTTAGGCAGATTTCTGTCTGTTGCAGAAATGAGGACATTTTGCCTAGTGGCCTGTTTGTATATTTGAAGCCAACTCTATAAGTAGGTTCTTTGATGCTCATCATTTTCTTTGTGGTAGGCTGGATGTTGCCAGGAGTTAACTTGTCTTGTTGTTGAAGAACCATTAGAATAATAAAAACATCTTTAAATGTCATATTCTGTAGGTCTCTGAGGCTTTTGAATACCTTATTTAACTATTTTAACTTATATATCTATAGAATCATATCTATCTGTTAGACTTAGGATACATGTTCTTGTGATAAAATTAGACTAGTATTTGACATGACCATGATTTGTTCAAGAAACAATTAGCTTGTATTACTAAATTATCCTACACAGCCTACAGCACCACTTTCAAGTTATTGAAAGTAAACCTTGCATTATAATTGAGTTGGATGGTTATAATACCTCATATTAGAATATATATATATATATACATATATGTGTGTATATATACATATATGTGTGTGTATGTGTGTGTATAGTGTGTGAAGAATAATCTAAGAATTGAATTCTATACCAATGTATCAGAATTATGCTTATTTTGCATCAATATACAAAATTATATACCAATGAATTAAAAATAACTTTATTTGTGAGTAACAATTAAGGCTTGAGTTGAGGAGCAGTTTCAATAATCTACCTTTTGTTCTATCCTCCCCTTATATTTCTATATCCCCCTTTCTTTCTTTTTGGCCCCTATCTCCTTACCTACAAAAGAGAGATAAAGGAAAGGAGAGACATCCCCGAATTTAGGCTAGTTTTCTCTCTGTGTAAGACAAATAATAACTTATAACCAACTCCCAATGAAAACAAGAATCTGTAGACCAAGGGAGCAAACAGAAACTTACCCAACCCCCTTAAGGGAACTGGGATGTCATTCTCTTAAGGTTTCTTCAGGCTGATTTAGGGCAAATAATTCCATTGAAGCCCCCCCCCCCACAATTGGGGAAAATGGTTAAGCAAGCCAGGGATAGCATTTGTGATCCAGTTTCTAAATGTTGAGAAATTCCAGCCTTAATTTGAGTCCTGTGTGGGACAGTTTGAAATGCTGGACCAATTGGGATCAGAAGCTTTCAACACCACTGTCCTGGAAGCTGCCTGTTCTGCTGGGTAACAGCAACTGAGGTGCCTGGGGCTGGAATGTGAAGGATGCAGGATGTTAGAATCCAGCATGCTGAGAGGAATGAATCCTGTCAGGTCTTATTCAGTGTCAGTGTCCAGTTCTTTTGTTCTGAAAACATAATTTCTCCCAATCATTATACAGTTCTAACATTATAATTGTGTGAGGTGTGCTGGATGCACGAAACAATAAAGGATGGTTCTCTGCTCATTGTATGAGCAGAAATAAGACATCTGCAAATCTTCCTTCATGCCACACTAAGAATTGCCTCTAATAATAAGTCACAGAGAATCTGTGACCAACATGAAGTCTTGTGTACATATAGACATTTGTATCTTAGCCAGTCTCAGAGCTATTCCCATGTAGTGGGATTAGCAATATAAGTTACCTGCTTGTTCTGCAGTTTGAATTCTTTACATTCTGATTGCAGCCCCACCCTCATCACTTCCTGCCTTATCACCTCCTGATCTCACCCTCTGCTTCATCACCTCCTGATCCCATCCCCTTCCTCCCTTAGTCCTTAGAAAGGGGAGTCCTCCTCCTCTAGCATCTGACCTCAGCTTATCCAGTGATTTTTTTAAAAATTAATCTTGTATTTGGCTATTTTGCTTAAGGTGTTTATCAGCTGTAGAAGTTCTCTGGTGGAATTTTGAGGGTCACTTATGTACACTATCATATTGCAAATAGCAATACTTTGACTTCCTCCTTTCCTATGTGGATCCCCTTGATATTCTTTTGTTGTCTTATTGCTCTAGTTAGGACTTCAAATACTATATTAAGGAGATACAGAGAGAGTGAGCAGCCTTGTCTAGTCCCTGTTTTTAGTAGAACTTCTCTCCATTTAATTTGATGTCAGCTATTGGCTTGCTGCATGTAGACTTTAATATGCTTAGGTATGTGCCTGTATCCCCGAATCACTGTTTAGTCTTTATGTTTTGTCCAAAGAACTAATTCGTATGATCTTGGTATTCTTTCATGGCTAGATTCAAACAGCCTTTAGAAATCTTTTATTTGCATATAATAAGATTTGCCTGAAGTCATACAATTTCATCAGCATTTGGTATGGAATATCCATAGAAAAGGTGGAATATTTCGACAGTAGTTACCATATTAAATGAAGAAATCTCTGATGAGTTATGTAGTACAGTGATCTCACATGTGGTCTTGTGCCTTTATTCTTAATCTTGTTCAGTTGCAAATAATTTGCTCCAAAAAACCATTTGTTGCCTGTACCAAAGCTGGTACAATCCTATCCATAGACATGCTAGCAGTCTCATAAGTCAAACTGCTTAGCTTGAAGAGAAGTAAATATATTTATTAAACTTGTATTCCTTCCTAGTGGTAGGATCTCAAGAGCATGAGAGTAAAACCAACATCTTCATAACACATTTGTAGACACGGACTCTAAGAGGAATAGCTGGGAAACCCATGAGAACACTAAAGCAGTTTTATTCCTTTTTTTCCCCCAACCCCTTTAATTGTATGATGTAGCAATGCAGTTCTAGTGATGTTTAAGTTCAAGTTCAAGATATTTTTTCACAGCCACTGAAGAGTGGTTTGGCAGTGATATATGAAGGTTAAGAGGTTTGGCTTTAGGGTTAGACAGACCCTGGCTCCGTTCTCTATCTACCACTTAGGAGCTACTTAACCTTGAACAATTTATTTAATCTCTGTGATCATAAGATTTCCCATCTATAAAATACAAATATTACCATATTTTATAGTGTTGAACTGAAATTAAATGGGCAATTAATTTAAAGCACTTATACTCAATTATTGAATATTTTCATCCCTATACACTTTCTTTACTTATGAAAACTTAGCTCACACAGTGAGGAGATCTATACAAAAGTACAATACTAGTAGCTCAAAACTCAATGACCATAACAGTAATAGATAATGTTCATTGTATTATTTCCAAGTACTTTATGTTCAATATCTTGTTTGATTTGCACAATATTAGAATTCTGTTCAAGATGGGGAAATAGACTTTTCTGTCTAAAATAATGAAACAAAACAAAACCCAATAATAAAATCCAAAAACAATACATAAAACGCTTTCATGAAATTGCACATAAAGCTATTAGAAAAGCTAGATTATTGAGGTGAGCCCATTCTAGTTTCTAGCTTACTGAGGGAATTCCAGGCAGTGCGAAAGAACTCTCAGTGGACATCCAAAGAGGCGTCTTCAGTTGAAATATTCCAGCTGAAAACTGAGACTGAGGTTTGTAGGGCAGAGAACAAGACATAAAAGAGGTGCCCAGAGAATCCACGTAGTCTGTGGAGATCTCTCTTAGAGCATGAAATGTGCAATGGATAGGAAAAGTGACATTTTAGACATCTTAGACGAAAATGGTAGTGAATTTGAAAACACAGAAACAGGGGAAGGACATAGTGATAAACTATAATAATGTTGACTAAATAGATCTTTGGTGAGCTATAGAATTATCTCAAGTCATCTACTGTGTGTATTTGGAGTTCTTTAAAGGAGAAAAGCAGGCAAGTATTTGAAAATATAAGAACTGAACATTTCATAATTCATATAAACCCACAAGCTCAAGAAATTTAATGATGTCCAAACACAAGAAACAGAACACCAAATTGTATCATAAACAAATGTCTCAAAACCAGCAATAAGATCTGACAGAGGAAAGAGCATCCAACAGAGGAAAAGTTATATTATGGATGGATCTGACTGACATACAGAGAGACAGCAGCAGGCTTCTTATTGGAAGTACTGCATAAGAGACAAGGACAGAATAATGTATGTTCTGGGAGAAGAAAATTGCCAACCTGGTATATATGTATTTGACAAACAATTGTGAAATAAGGATCTTTGTAGTCTAAGAAAGTAAAAACAAATCCTTGAGGTAGAAGAAAATTTATAGCACATGGAAATATGGATCTAAGTAGAAGAATATGCTAGGTGCCCAATTAAAGACAGATTAGATAAAAACAAGACCTAGGAATATGTTAGACACACTATGTGCTTTAAACATGACAACACAAACAATTTAAAGAGGATAGAAAGTAAAAAACAATCTAATGATATTCACAAGGAAAAAGGGTAGCTGCATTAATATCAAACAAATTTCTGATGAAAGATTTTCACATCCTAATGAAGATAAGTATATTAGGGCTCATATATATACCTGGCACCATAGCCAGTGTTATAACAGAATAAACAGTCATGTGTTCGTACATCAGAAATAGCTGAATCTTTTCCCCAGGTCATACAATTAGTGGTTAGAACTCAGATTGACACTAGTGGCTGCTTCTCTTCAAAGTACTTGTAATGTGTCTAGCTCATGAATATAGATGTTTCAATATAGAATTATCTCTTAATTTTGATATAAATTTCATTTAGCCAAAACCATACATATATACATATATACTCATATATATAGATGTTATCTCTTCACCGAATCTCTCTATAGCTATGTGGCTATGTGGCTATGTAGTATTTCTAGTTTAAATCTGTTAGTTGAGGTCAGATTCTCTTCCTATGTTTAATTTTGGATTATTTTATGCTTAGTCCACAGTGGCTGCATGCAACATGAAGGTGAACTGATGGTGATAAAACTATCATGCATTCATTTTGTGGCTGATGAACAAACATATTGTGATTTTAGTGTACCAGGTAGCCCCAGAAAACAAGAGCTATTCTCCAAACTATTTCCACTATAATTTTGTGTGTAATGTTTTGAGTAAATGGTCATATAGTTTAAAAAATACATTCTGTTTGATTCACTGTCATCAATGATTTCTCTTCTGTATTTTTGGCTTCTTTATTTTCTTGTATTTAATTTAGGACCTGAAACAATGCTATTTTAAAACATACATTATAGGTCTTCAAAAACCTCAGAGACATACAGAATATGGCATTCAAAAAATTTTTTTTTATTATTTTAAACATCCACTGACAATGAGACAGGATAACTCATGGCAACACCAGTATACCTCAAAGAAGATGATGAACATCAAAAAGCCTCCTTATGGAGATGATTTCAAACGTGGCAAACAAGCCACTGGGAAAAATGTCCTTGTTTCTATCATAAGCATAAATCTGCCTAAAAAAGGGCGAGCTTGGATGCAGGCAGAGTCAATGGCCAAACTCTGCCAAGACAGGATAAGCAAGCCCTCAATATTTCCTGTCTCACAAATATGTCTGTCAGATATATTGGGCCAGAAGGCTAAAGAAAATGCTCCAATGTTATAGAGAGTTTTGGGTGACTACTAAGGTGGTAAACTGTCTCTGTCATCTTCTCATTTGGAAAGCTACTAACCTGCACTCACCAGCATACTCAGGTGATCACCTTTATTCCTTCTCAAGTCTCTGATGGAGTTGAAGACCAGGTAGCTTAGTTATACAATGAATATTAATTGTTTAGGGGGTAAGATGTTTTATGTCTAGATAGATATTTTAAGTTGATAATGACAATATGTGGTGCAGATTGATTTACATTCAGACTTTTAGATACTCCCAGATAGGGAAGATGTTTTTTTCAAGGCTACCAAATACAATTAGCCAAAACACTAAGAACGTAATGTTTATATAATTCCTGATTGTGACATTGTTCTTCTTGCTATAGGTAGTCTATTGTATATATGTGTAATAATATAAATGTATATGTAAAAAAATAAAAAAATATTTAATTACTAATACAAACAAACAAACAAAATATACTTTATAAAGATGTGAACTATGAGAATGGCAGCATAGTTGCTTAGTTGGTATGGACTTCACAGAGAGTAATCAACAAATCATAGCTTTATATCATGTATAGTACTGAGCCCCAAAGAGTTAAGTACCCAGACTCCTGAGCTAAATCATGCAGGGAAAATACTTAATAGCTATTTGCACAGGAAGAATAGTGGTGACCTTGTTTCTTCTCAATGTATCCATTTTCAATTCAGAGCCAAACTTGAAGCTCCTCTTCCTGCCAAAAAGAAGTGGGATAACCCCCTGTCTATCATGCAACAGAGCCGAATACTGATGTTCCGCAGAGCTCAGGCAGCCAGCCAAAGACTGTGAATTAGACAGCAGAACCTGCTCAGTTGTATTAGGAGAAGCCAGGCCGACTTCCTGTGAAAAGAGTAATCTGCAGCAGGGCATTTATTAGATGGTACTGGGAAGTTTATAAATACTCTTGTATTAAAGTTAAGTCTATTGAGAGGAGAACCAGAATAAAAGCTTCCTGGCGTTATTGATAGGTAACCTGATGCAAGGAAACATTCTGTTGCAGACTGGCCTGAGCCAGAGAATGGGTAAGTCACAAGGACCAGAGTCAGCCAAGTGCATAGAGGAGCACCGCTAGTATAGACCAGAACAAGGAATGTTACTATTACAAATCAGATGAAGAGTTTTTCTAGCAAACTGGGGACGATGTACATGCAACCTATTCTCCTTTATCTATTTAGTCATTAAACACATATTGATAAACCCTGAGATAGAAGGCTGGAATGAAAGTGGATCTAAGAAGACACCATTCTGATTTCTTTGGAAATTATTGGCTAAGGAAGGAGACAGCTTAATAAAGTAATCAAAATGCAACTGTGAAGTCATAGCTGTGAGAATCATCCGCCCAGCCAAATGTGCCCCTACAGCTTTCTCCTCTGCCTGGAGCACGCATACACAGCCAGATGTCTGGCTAATTCGCCCACCTTTCCAAGGCAGTTCATCCACACAACTCTCTTTCCCAGCCTCCTTCTACCCACTGTGTCTGACACGACATTTTGCTTGTAACTATACTAGTTACTATACTTGATTTACTAGGTTAAACCATAAAGGTGCTGCTTGTCTATATAAGAATACATATCTCTTGAGGGAGAAACATGTATTGTTTGTTAGATTTACATGCCCTGGTGCCTACTAATATACTCAACATTAATCAGTGTGAGTTAAATGTGTGAATTTGTGGGAGTCTACTATGGTGAAAATAACCCAAAATGTTATAAATTACTATAAATGCAACTTGTAAAATGTATAGTATATCATTCAGGTTTTTAGTTTTCTCCACTTTTTTTTCCTATTTCATGAAGTCAAAGAATCAATACCTTAAAATACAAATCAAGCGTCAAACAATATAACAGTCTCCATCTAACTCTTCATTTTAGTTTTGATACCCAGGCTGTGAGCATCAGGAAAGTGGCTTCCTTGAAGAGTATTATCTTAACTTGAGTTATTTTTGTCTTAGAGAGCCACAGACTATGTAGACTCAACACTATGCACATGAGTACATTGTGTTTCACGTAATGCTTGATGTTGCCTTGGCCTTTCATTGCCCCTGCCCTTTTGTCTAGATCTGGAACATACCATTTTTTTTCAATGCTGTTACACTTGCTTCTTTCCATTACTATTTTCTTTGTTTTGCCATTCATATTTCTCAAAGCTTTAATTTATGGAATGTTCTCAAAAATGTACAAAGAATACGTGAGATCAGAATTGTTACAGAAATTTTCGGTTATACAGATCTATTCTACCCCAGTGGTTCTTAACCTTCCTAATTCTACAACCCTTTAGTACAGTTACTCATGGTGTGGTGACTCCCAGTGATAAAACTATTTTATTGCTACTGCATAACTATGATTTTGCTACTATCACAAATTGTAATGTAAATATCTAGTATACAGAATATCTGATATATGACTCCTTTGTGGGTCGCAACCCACAGATTGAGAAACCATAGTTAGAGTCTCTCAGGCACTCGGTATATTGTTAAGCATTGGTTACTTGCCAGAATCTGGGGATTTATAAATGGGAGGACACAGCTCCTCAAGGAGTTGCTTGGCTCTATTAGCCCTGGAATTAAGCCATTAGAAATGCTTCATTGCAGCCTAAATTCTGGGCCAATCATGTATAAGTGTTGTCATAATTTAAAGAGGCTGGTGAAAGTGCAATTCTCTGGTTAATCATGATTTTCCCCTCCCTTTTCTTTAGTGGCCCCAGGTACACTTAAAGAGTTCACTGTAGAAATTGAGTGTAGATGTCACTTTTTGTCTTTCTTACATAGCCAGAATTCACAGACATGTTTTAGATTTTAGAAACATACTTATTGTATTGTCAGACTGTTGTACTAGGTACAGACCTCTTGTTGTCTTAGATACTTGTACAATTATAACTGAGAGAAGCCTTGTTTTTAATCACCCTGTGTTTTTTTTAACAAAATTTTTTATACAACTTATTTTGATAATAACCTTACACATCCCACCAGGTATTCCCAGATCCTCCCCTTATTCAAGTGTGTGTTTGCGTTTCTCTCTCTCTCTCTCTCTCTCTCTCTCTCTCTCTCTCTCTCCCTCCCTCTCTCTCTCATAAATAAAAATAAAACACCCCCACCAAATACGTCTGTTCATCTGTTTTGGTTGGTCATTTATTCCTGGGCTGGATCCTGCCCAGTGTTGTTGATTACTCAGTGCCACTCCATTGATGAAAACTGATTTTCCCTCCATGAGAAGATATCTATTTCAAATAGCTTCTTGGTTATGAATGGAACTGTGTACCCACTTCTTTCTGTACTGATTTTGTCTGTCTTGAATTTGTACAGGTATTCTGTGTGTTGTCACAGTCTTTATATATGTCCCAGCTCTATTGTGTTTGGAAAACTGTTTTTGTGATGTCCATCATCTTTAGCTCTTACACCCTTTCTTCCTCCTCTTCCATACAGGTCCCTGAGCCTTGAGTAGTGGGATGTAATGAAATCATCTCCTTTAGGGCTAAGGGCTCCAAGGCTCTCACTCTCAGCACATTGTGCTGAAATGAGTTTCTGAGTTAATTACCATGTACTGCAAAGAGCACTCTCTCCAACAAATGCCAAGCAATGATCTGTGGGTATAGCAACATTTCACTGTGGTTTTGAAGTGTGCCACACAGTGGCTTACTATGGCGAAGAACCCAAGCTTGAGGAGCATGGGAGATACATTTGGAGTTACTGAAGAGCCATGTCAGAGGAATTTCTTACATTTCACTAGGTTGGTAGAACTTTATCTTGAGCTTAGCATAGGAAGTGTTTAAAATTCCATTGTTTACATCAAGGTGATGGTGTAGTCAGAGGCACAATTTGACAGTTACTATGGTCACAGCATGAAGAATCCATTGAAGAAATTGGATATGGAATGAATGAGAATGGCCTGAATTAGACATATGGTAAATATAGAGGAAAGAATAGACAGTACATTGAGTTTGAGGTGCAGAGGAATTGAAGATGGAGCAAAACACAAACCCTGTGTTTCCAGCTTGAGCTCTTAGGTCTCAAGGAAAAGCACTCATTTAAGAAGGTAATGAACTCTATAGACAGCTAGATTTAGTGTGCCATGAAGGACTTTGCCTTCTTAAAAGACTAAGGAGATAGAGGAAATTTATAACTAAGGAGTTGTCACAGTGGAAAGGTCCAGGACAGAAAGAACAATGGGGAGTCAGGAAAAGTATAAAGCAATATAGAATATGTTGGTAATAAAAAGAATAATAGAAAATCAGAAATACTTTCTGTGAATATTGTTTGAAAACAGGAAGGTCCCAAGTTTAATGAGGTAAAGTTGCCAGTCAGGTTTGGCCCCATCCTGTTGGTAGATGGATGTCCTGTGGTTTTCAGGGAGTTATCTTTGCCCCCCCACAAACCCTACACTTTGACAGATAAGTATAATCTAGATATGGTAATACATGGCTCTAGGTTTTTACCCATTGCATGAGCTACATGAGTGACCCAATTTTCTGCAGAATGATCATGTGCTGTTCAGTTCTTTTCCAACACTTGAACTCTGTCTAACACTTGCCACAACATTTTTCCTATCAGTGCTCAAGGTCTGAAGCTTTCTTTGTCCTTTGAGTCACAGTTATGTGATCCTTTTAAGTACCATATAATTTCCCCCATCAGAATATATTTTCAAGTACATTACTGCCAATTTATATAGATACACCCCTTAATGAGCTGTACTACTTAAAGGCCATATATTTAAAAAAAAAGATCTGTTGATGTATTTTCAGTAATTGGTACTGTAACTGAAATGTTTTCATGCATAATACACCCATCCCCCCTCCCACACGTGTGCGTTTGAGAAACTGAAATGTGTGGGTGATCTGGTTTATAGTGCAGATGTTACTCCTTCTGTTTACAGAACTGTTCTATGTCTGAGTTGTTCTGCACTGAGAGGAATTTTCTGACTTCAGTGTCAGCTGGATGAATGGAGCCAGAGGGCTGAGTTACTTGTTAGTACTACTCACACTGGTCATGGCCAAAAGAGGGCAGCAGAGGGTTCCTGACCAGAGGTCACTTGCCATGGTACAATGAGGATCCCAGTCAAAAGGAGAATTTGGGGTGCAAAGGGCAAGGTGGTAGGCACTCTTTAATGAAGCCAGTCCAAGATGATGTGGGGGTTTAGTAAGGAGAGAGCTTGGAAACTCTCTGGTCTAAAGAGAATGCTTCAAGGAAAAGTAGGACGCTAACATTAAAGAGTGAAGCAGAAGTAGTTGGACATTTGGTCTGAGCTAATTTGTAATAACTGCACTCTTTGCTACAAGGGCCGTCTTTACTCAAGCTAAATTTCCACTTAAAAAAAATCAAAGGTTCCATAGGATGATGCTAACTACATGTCCTAGAAGGACAGTCAAGCTCAGAAGAGTGAATATAGAGGAATCTGTCTCTTCCTATAAGACTAAAGTGAGAATTGCTACTGATAAGTGGGACGGGCAAGAATGGTTTCAAGTTAGTCTTATCTTGGGCTATTCTCTTCTTGTCTGTTGTGGCCCAGCCACATCAGCATCCTTGTAGGACCTCAAGCGTACTGCTTCCTTCTTGTCATCACTCAGAACTTGCCTTAATTGTAATTTTGTAAGCAAATCCTTTTATGTTAGTCTTTTGTTCTTTTCTATAACAGCCTCACTCATTGCCATTTAGAATTATGAACTTAAAAAAATTGTAGCGACCTCATGTGTTTATTCTCCATTCTGACCAAGTATCATAACATTTTGATTGTTGTGGTAGCTTAAGAAGTGATGGGCTGTCCTAGGAGGCAGGGAGTTGCCCATCAAGAGTGGTGTTTACGAATTCTGGTGCCTCATATTTGGCCATGTCCCCTTGATGGGGAGGCCTGATGGCACTCGGAGGAAGGATAGCAGACTACTAAGAAGAGACTGGATACCCTAGCATCGTATTCAGGGGGAGGAGGTCCCCCTCAGTCACAGTCATTGGGAAGGGGAATGGGGTGAAGCAGGAGGGAGGAATGGGAGGATGCATGAGATGGGATAGCAAATGAGATGTAATATGAATGATTTCATTTTTCAATTAAAAAGTGAAAAAAAATTAAAAAAACCAACCCCCCCCAAAAGAGTGGTGCTTAATGTTCACTGAACATAAAGTTAACCAAGATGTTATAGCCGGGATACCAAGACCAGATGGACTGCTTCTGAAATGACTCTTGTAGTTCAGATCTATCATTTGATTTTATACTCAAAGAAATAAAGAATATGAACTCAGTTGCAATACCAAATTCATTTTTTATCAAAATGAAAAGGCATCAGAATGTGTGGCTGATGAGAGTCATAAAGATCTTTCTAAGCAGCTAAGACCATAAGAAAGAGTCATTTAAAGAAGTATGGAGCTTGGATGTGTGAGTGCACTGAAGTTAAGTTCTAAGAGAAAGGTTTGTGGACAAAAGCAGATCTGAAAGTGACTCCTGATTCTTTCTGTGTCTTTTCTAACTAAATAGCTTATGGCACAGAGTAAATGAACAATAAATATTTGCTGGATACAGAAATTTTAGGAGCCACATCAGCTCTCTTTCATAAACCAATCTTGTTGGGTTCTCATCTTTCAGTACTGTTTGTCTGTTTATAGGTTGTGGCCAAGTATAAGCATAAGACCAAGACTTTGCTACAAATATTTTCAGTTTTGTAAAGTTGCCCCATATGTTTCCAATTTTGCTAGAATTGTCAATTAAACATGTGTGATAACTAATACTTCTGAGAAGACATACTTTAGGCTCAGGAGGTGGATTGGTCAAGAATAGAGCTTGCTTCTCAAACAAGAGGTTTTGAATTTGATCCCAGTACTGGTTAAAACCTGTTTGTGGTGTCGCACCCTTGAAACACAAGTGCTAGAGAGACCAATATGCGAGAATTCTTGAGGTCCACCCATAAGCCAGCCTTGCCCTAATCAATGATTCTTAGACAAGTGAGAGACCCTGTTTTAAACACCAAGGTAGATGATACCTGATTGATGTACGACACATGAGGATTGGGTTTCTAGATCTGTACATACACATGTGCATCTGAATCCATGTAAACAGTCTCACCTACACACACACACACACACACACACATACACACACACACACAACATGCTTTAGATAATTAGCTTTTCTTTTTTCAAGACATGGTTTCTCTGCATAGCCTTCACTTTCCTGGACTTGCTTTGTAGGCCAGACTAGCCTCAAAGTCAGAGATCCACCTGCCTCTGTCTCCCTGGGTGCCGGGATTACAGGTGAGCTTTTCTTATTTCTGCCAGATATTAATATTATTAATTTATTTTAATACTTATAACTCATTCATAATATTAATACAATTGATTTTATAATATGTCTTTAAGGTGGAGCCTGTGGTGTGTGAGCATGCATTATCATCCTTTATTGAATGTCATAGCATGCCTATGGCTTGCTTCTTTCTAACAATATGGCAATAGTGATATAATGCCATAGCTGTAATTATGTTGCTGTGGAAGGCCTTGCTAATTGACTTGCTCTTTCACCTTTCTTCACTTCTAGCTTTGAACAAAAGCTTCCAAGAAGCTTGTACAGCCAGAGGAAAAGGAATTCTACCAATAACCCAAAGGACTTTGGAGGAACCTCTTTTCCAGTCCAGTCTCCGAAGGAGCCTCTTTCTTGCTAATGCCTTGTTTTCAGAGAACTCAGAAGATAAAGGTGAACTGGTTTTAGCCACTAAGTTTGTAGTAATTTGCCATGAGCTATTGGGATTAATGTAGCTGTGAGCACAGGAGCAGAATGTACAGCAAACCCAGGAGCTCCCCAGTGTACAGCAGTAAAGAGACAATCGTGTCTCACATTTGACTGTGTGGAATGTGCAATTTAAGTTATTTAGTTATTTTTTAAACCCTTCCTGTCCTGATATGTCATTTTTAGTTTTCACTGAAATTCAGCTTGATGCTTTATTTCCTGGAGTCACTTGTATCAGATAGTCATCTCTCTTATTCTTGATTTAGCATTGTCTTTTCCCAGATTGAGTCATTTTAATTGTGAAAATTTATGGGAAGCTGTGATAATTAAACATTCACTGCATAATGATAAAACCAGGGTTGTTGATATTTCCATCTCTTTAAATAAATATCTTTTATAAAAAGAATTTTGACTAACATGTAGTAATTTTATTCAGTAGCTAAAGTATGGCATCAACATAGACACCAATTTGGCATAGGTTAGATTTTGGTTCTTCTCCAAAGGCCCCTGTGTCAAAGGTAAGGACCCCTGCCTCTGGAGCTCTTATGCAAAGATATAATCTTTAGTGGGTGGGTATAATTGGCAAAAGCTAGGTTATTGAGATTGTATTTTTGAAAGGTATCATGGGACCCTGGGCCCTTCCTTGCTATTCCTTGGTCACAGTAGGGTGAACAAATTTCCTCCACAGTACAGTCTGTTTGTGATGGGTTGTGTTATCATCTTCTCAAAGTGACAGGGCTAATAAGAATTTATTGGAACCTCTGAATTTATGAATCAGAAAAAAGTTTTTATTTAACATTGATTCTTTCCAGCTACTTTGTCATAGCTATAGGAAGCTGATGAACACAATCATTTATGGGTGTATTGAAAAGTAAAATAGGCTGTGTATATACATAAAAATATTGCCCTATCATTTTCAGCATAATGAATGACTTTAGGGGAATATGATAGTATATGAACTATAAAATTCAGAAAGGCAAATTACTCATTTTTTTCTCACATGTTTTCTTTGTTAAGATTTTATTCCTGTGAAGAGACACCGTGAATATGGCAACTAGTATAAAGGAAAACATTTAGCTGGGGCTGACTTACAGTTCAGAGGTTTAGTCCATTATCATCATGGCAAGAAGCACAGCAGCATGCAGGGAGATATGTTGCTGGAGAAGGACAGATTTACATCTTGATTCATAGGCAGCAGGAACCTGAGATGCACCTCCTCCAACATGCCACACTTAGTTCAATTGTGGCACTCTCTATGAGCCTATGGTGGCCATTTCTTTCAAACCACCACACATATTGGTGTTAAGAAAAAGAATAGTGAATGTACAGTAGAGATTGTTAAAGGCTGGGAAGTGGGGAGGAAGAAGAAAAATGGTGGTTGGATACAGATACTCAAGAATTCTTAGAACTAGTAATTTCTCATGATTATACGTTGTGAATTTTGTGAATAAGTAGAAGAGAGGAGTTTAAATCTTCCTAATATAGTGTAATGTTAAAGAGATGTAAGTCTTAGCGGTGTTATTACAGACATCACCACGGACAAAAATCAATAATGGAATCATATCACATTTATAAATTTCTGTGTATGAAAGGATACCATCTACAAAATAGCAATACAATCTTCATTGGAGGAAATAGTTTAGAATTTTTAAAAAATATGTTTTATTAGTTTATTCATATTACATCTCAATTGTTATCCCATCCCTTGTATCCTCCCATTCCTCTCTCCCTCCCACTTTCCCCTACTCCCCTCCCCATATAAATGTGACTTAAGGGGACCTCCCCTGTATATGCTCATAGGGTATCAAGTCTCTTCTTGGTAGCCTGCTATCCTTCCTCTGAGTGCCACCAGGCCTCCCCATCCAGGGGACATGGTCAAATGTGGGGCACCAGAGTTCTGTGAAAGTCAATCCCCACTCTCCACTCAACTATGGAGAATGTCCTTTCCATTGGCTAGCTCTGAGTAGGGGTTTGACGCTTACTCAGAAATTCTAAAGAATCCCACAAATTCTACGAGACTCAAATAATGGTTTATGGTTTGAACAACCGTTTCTCCCAATAAATGGACAGTAAGTTAATGACAGATGCTCAGCATCACTGTTCAACAGTGAGAAGCACACCAACATTAAAATAGGCAGCACCTCATTAGAATGGACACTATGGAACCATCAGAAAATAAAAAGTGTTGGTGGGGATATGAGATTCTTGTACATTTTTGTTAAGATTGCAAAAATAGTACACCTAATATTGAGAAACTGTATGAATTTTCCTCATAAAATTAAAATAATCCATTTATCAGATAATATAGTGACTCCACTGTAAAACTTGGGGGCCAGACGAAAATGTTGTTTTTATATCCTCAGAGGAGGTGATAGAATGAAAGCAGTACTCAAGCTCTGCAAATACATGGCTTGTGCTGAGTCTAGAACATCTCTGTCTGTTATAACTATTCTGAGCCTAGGCCTAGAAGCTTTTAGCCTCCATACCATCTAATCTTCTGTAACCTGAACCTTGATGGTTTCAGCTTTCAGCCTCCATATAATCTAACCTAGGCTAGAATGTCTTCAGACTCTCAGACTTACTGCTGGATCATCTCAGCCTTTCTAGCTCTTTATGAACTCTCATTGACTGGTTCAGCTCAGCTGTTCTATCTCAAACTCCTCTCCAAGCTGATTCATTTAAACTGGCTTCTCTCTTGTCTCCTGACTGAATTGCTCTGCTTGTCTTCAAACTAACTCTGGCAATGTGTTCTACTCATCTGGATCCTTGTCATTATCTGGCCCATTCTCTCTGCAACCTGTCTCTGTAAAACTGACCTGATAAAACTGTCACAAACACCCTCTGCCTCCTTCCAGTCCTCCTCCCACTCTCCCTGAATGGCTAGTAAGTAGCCTCTCTTTTCTGTGCTGTTCTTGTAAGAGTTGGGCATACCCTATCTCTGACTTATTCTGGTAAATCTTTCTCTGATTCATCACTTTGTCAGTCCCTCAATTAGAAATCACTTTCAAACATTGATGATGCTTCCTTCTATAAACTGATCTTAATTGCATTGTTTGTGATTAAAGGTGTGTGCTAAGGGCATATCTATATTCCAGACAGATCATACTGTAATCCAGAGTGTTTCTGCATATCAGCCAATAACACAGACCTAAAAAGTCTTTAGATGTGATCCTTTGCCAGAGCAGCCATGTTGCTGGATTAAAATTTCCCTACACTCCACTTATGAGTGTATATGTCCAAAAGAATTAAAAACCAATGTGTCTAAAACACTTTTATATCAGTGTTTATACCAGCAACATTTGTAAGATCAGTGTGAAGTTGTATATATGATTATAAACATGAACTTAAGTCCTGGAATTTTGAAAAACCAAGGTGAATCAAGGATACAGAGCAAGAATACATTGCAGACAACTTCTCTGTCTGTTTAATCTATTTGGTTTTAGTTAACATAGGGACCAGTGCTTACTCTTGAAACTATTCTTATACAGCCATGCCTAGTCTGTCTCAGCTTCTTCCTGTAATAGTTATCATAAGTTTATCACTGAAGACTGGGAGGTTTATTAAATGTAAGTGTATTTTCACAGAAATGTACACGCACATACTCATACATGGGAATCTTAGTGTCATTGTGAATTTGAAGCTTTTGCTTCAGAGTTTCTTAAAATAAATTTTCCTGAATTACAGAGAATGCAAAATACAAGTGTTTGAATGAATAAAGCTGACTAGATGATGGGGATAATATCCTGAAGACTTAGAGGAAATGTACGTGTTACTATGAGGAAATGTACGTTACTGAGGGGAAATGTATGTTACTGAGAGGAAATGTATGTTACTGAAAGGAAATGTACGTTTCTGAGAACTTTCACTGTAGGAAACAGACTTTTGATATTTCTGATGTGATTTCAGAAAAAGGCATTTAGTCAGCCCCAGCATGAAGGGTTTTAATTGGTTCTCTCACATGCATATTTGAGAAGAAGTTTTAAGTTTATCCTCCTATTACTGAAAATTTTATATTGCTCTTTTTGCTTTTTTCTGTTAATATTGCATAGTTTAATGGTCATAAAGACCCAATGACTACTTTTATTTCCATTTTTATTTATTTTCTGTTTGTGAATCTCTGCTCTTGTTCATGTCTCTGTGGTTAAAAGTGAACAGCGGTACTCCTGCACAGGATCGTAGTTCAGTTTCCAAGACCCACATCTGGTAGCTTTTAACTGACTTGACTAACTCCAGATCCAGGAGATCTGACACCTTCCAGCCTCCATGGGCACCTGCATTCATGGTCACACACCCACACACAGACACACAAATATCCATGTCATTAAATTTAAAACATGACCTAAAAAGCCAATCATAGCCATTTCTTAAGGAATCAGGGATAGTTTTGGAGACAAGGTTACACATCATTACTTAGGATATGTGATGATTTGCTTCTAAAAGACAGCAAGCCAACCTTGGGAGCACAATAACTGACAGTTAATACAAAGCACCAGACCATACAGTAACAACTATTGACAACAAAATATCTTTTGAAATTGTTGGTTGCCTGCTTTTCTATCACTTCCCCCTCAGGATGGGGCGAGGGGCTGCCTCACCAGGCCTCAGTTGAAGACGATGCACTCAGTCTTGGTGAGATTTGATGTTGTCCCTTGGTTAGGTCGGTGGAGGGGACTCCTCTTTTCTGAGGAGCAGGGGAGGGGGATTTGGAGAAGAGGGAGGGAGGGAGGGAGGGACCAAGAGGAGAGGAGAGTGAGGATGTAAAGTGAACTAATTAGTTAGAGAATTAATTATATACTACTAAAATGTCTTTCAATAGATGTCAAATTAAAATAGTTAGAATATATGCTATTTGGCTGAAGGCCACAAATTAACCAAACAAAGCATAAGGTCAGACCATAAAATATGTTGATTATTGCAACTGATTGAAAAGGAGATTTATACTTGTTGAAAGCCAAAAGTCTAAGGAATGATAAAAAGGGAAATGAATTGAACTAAAAACACATCTGTTGAATGGACGGGTCTTCAGTTTTTCAAATGAGTGGACTCATTGCTATTTGAATAATTGACAAACTTCTTGGAAGTAAGAGAATTTAAGAAAATAATGACATTTTACTACAAATAACCAAGCAAAACCATGTATCTTTATTATTCTTCTATAACATTTCATTGAAGAGAGTTTAGTATCCTTAGCATAAACTAAGTGCTAAGAATCAATACTAGAAAGACAAATACTCTAATAGGAAAATAAGCTAAGAATATGAGCAAATAATTCAAAGAATGAAACTAGCCAGTAATGCAGGAAAACATATTCAAGCCCAGCACTTATCAAACTGCAATAAATACAAACTCTTATCTGCTACAGACTTCCAATTTCCAGTCTTGAATAATGGTGATATGGAATTTAGGTGAGTCTATATTATTGATATTTGAGAAGGAAAATTTTGAAACAATGCCTGTTTTAAGAGCCTTAAAAATTCTTCTTGTACCTTTGATTGGCTAGTTTCTCCCTTAGGAATATATTCTTGGTTCATTTTGTTTTGGAATTTTGTGTTTTGAGAAAAGGTTTCTCTGCGTAGCCTGGGTTGTCTTGGCTCATTTTCTAGACCAGGCTGGCCTTGAACTCATAAAGATACACCTGCTTCTGCCTTCCAAGTCCTGAGATCACAGGCATGTGCCACCACACCAGCTATTGTTGGGTCATTATAAGGGATGAATTCCTTATGATTAGGAATCGTCACAGATTCATTATTTTTAATGTTGAAACACAAAACCAAAATAAACACCCAGTTGTAAAAATTGGATACAAAATCAAGCTTAATAGCAATAGTTAATGATATATTTGAATGTCAAGATATATTGATTTTTGAGAAATATAGACTATGGTAGAATTTTTAGTGAATACTTAATTTGAAAGGACAAGTATCACTATTTTTAAATGCTATAGTCTGAATGATATTATTTGTGACGATCTTTGATTTTTTTTTTTTTTTTTTGCAGGACACATTGGAAAGACTGTAAGCATTGTGTTTTTTTTAAACTTTCAAACTTACTAAAACAATAGAAATTGTTCATATATGAAAATAGGACATAGTCATATACATGTTTCATAGAACCAAGCTTCACACAAATTAGATATTTAGGGTGTTCATGAAGAAGATGTTTTTGAGAACTATTTTTTTTTCACTGTTGAGCAAAAATATCTTACTTGGGGAAGAACTATAAATTAAGAATGTTACTGGTCACAGTTATACATATAAGGGGTTTTGTTTTGAGAGCCCTAAAATTATTGTTAAAATAACCCTCTAAAGCCTTCAGCTTTGGAGTCTTAGAAAACCCTGAACAGACAGGTTGAAGGAACTTTGGAGCATTTGACTCATTTTTTTTTCCCATTTTCCATCTGAGAGTATAGGAATATCCTCAATGCAACAAGCCAGAAGGCAAATGCTCTCCTCTGGTAGTTCCCCCTCTGTATGGTATACTGTGTCAATTTACATGAAGGTTATTTGGAAAACGTCTCTAGTAGCTCGTATGGTTAATAAGCTCGTTCTTTGTGGTTTGAACAGAATGTTACTCATACTTTGCTAGATGGTTTATATGAAAGTGGGCCTGTGTAAGTTGACATCGACGTGTCCACCCTCTTAACATAAGATGCTCTGGTCTAGCTGGTTATAGATACACTTTTGGATGGGAATGGGGGGCATCAGTGTTAGATCTTTAGTATTGTACTGATTGTAGAGAAGGCCTAGTCTTTGGCTATTATTTCCCCAAGTACAAGGTTTTGAGTATAGTTTCCATTAATTCTTTAACTCATTTTCTTTTTAAATTACAAATGGAGGTAGCTAATTTTCCTTTGATGCAGACTTTGAAAATGCTGTTCTGTGGCTACCTTTGATTTAGGGTATACATCCTACTTCGTTTATAGTGACACAACAAGATCTTACATGCTTTGACAATTTTTGATTAAGTAAAAATGATGTTAAATAGTAGAAAACATTTTGCATACTTTGAAAAAGTATTGGTTTCATGTTCCTTCTTATTTCTTTATATATCACCCTCAACCTTGGAAATATTTGGAATTTGTTTTAAATTTTTCATGTATACATATTAGTCTTTCATGAGCACTTTCATTACTTATTAATTATATGTGCCTCTCCACTCTTAAAATGGTAAATATTTTCAGCAAACAGATAGAATAAAAATAGTAGGAAAATAAACAAATGGCATTTAAGAAACAAGGTGCATTTTTTCCCCTTTAACTTTGTGATACTGAAATTGTCCCCAGGGATCCTGGCTGCAGATTATTAGAGCCATTTAGAGATGTAACCAGTAATTGAGTCAGTGTATTTCAGAGTCTGGTCCTCATCCTTGCAGGGCTAGGAACTTGGTCTTATCAGGTCCTAGATAATTAGGCCCTGGGAAATCACTTCGTTTCAGTGAATGGAGAGATATATAAACTGAAATATCAATTTACTCTCTTGTAATGAGAAATATAACTGTAGCTAGGACTGAATTACTCCTATCAGCAGATCAGCATATTCTTTCCCTGTAGGCAATTTACAAAGTTTATAACATTTAATCAGAAAACTCATCTATTGAACATAGATATATGTATATATTTTAATTTTAGGGAGTGTCTCTCCTAAATTAAGGTAAGACTAAATTAAGACCACAGAAAATTGTCTTACTCACTAGAGGGCAGATATTGGCTCACTGTTGAATATATAGGCTTCTAATCTTCATTCCCTGATTGTACATGGAAAATAATCCCCCATCTCTCTGTAGATTACTACTTTTTATAACTATATTATATATTTTACACTGTTAAAATTATTTCAAATATGAATCCAATAGTTCTGATTCCAAAGCTATATATACTTCATTTGGTTTTCTCACTGAGAAGTATCATGTAAGTTGTGTAGGTAAATGTTTTTGAACTCAGTCTTTTAGGATAGCCCACTGCATACTTCACATTATCTTTATAAAAGCCACAAATGACATGTTCGGGGTCAAATCAGTCAAACGATCAAATCAGATTCCCAGATGAGGTCATACAAACAGTTTTGGATTCCTCTTGTGCGTTTTTTCCTGGGTTATGGTACTGGCAAAAGATCAAAATCAAGATTCTATCCAAGCCCAACTTGGTGAGCCAATAAGTTTATTGACAGAGGAGTGGAAGATGGATTACGTATAGAAGTGTGAGTAATTCATTGGAAAGGAACCTCCTATAATGTTGATAATTAAGAAGATGCAAAATGGTGTCTGTCCCTCCTTCAATTAATCGACTACCCTATCTCGTACCCCTCAATAGCCCATGCTGCTGGGGGCAGCTTGGAGCAATGCCAGGAATCGCAGGTGAGGGTCCCACGTCTCCCTCTCTTTCTTCTATGGAGTATACATTACTGTATCACCATAAACTTATATATATATATATATATATATATATATATATATATATATATATATAATTTCATTTTCAAGACTAAAGTTATGAGCCAAAGTTACCTCTGCTTCACGATAGCTAATTGTCACATCAGACCCTGAGGACATTGCATTACTCCAAACTTTTCATTTGCTTTGAGTTCCCCGTTCTTACTTTCTTAAGATTATTTTCAAAAATCTCTGGAGATCTTGCCCTCTCATGTTTTCTAATGCTCATGAACATTATTGCATCATTGCACTATTAGAACGTGTATCTATATGAACACTACAGATGTCCTGCCTGCCATCACTGGCACTGGCTCCTGCTTTTAGGCTGCAGTCATGTGCCTGGTGCATGTGCTGTCTTGCACTGCATGCAGTGTGGGGCCTCATTTTCATAAGAGCTACTGTTACTAGGTTATGTCACCATGGGAGCTGCTGGGAAGGCAGATGCAGAAATAAAGAGATTTGCATATATGATAAGAGTGGTTGACAACAAAATTAGAAATTTCTCGATAAAATCAGGCCCCAAGGACATGGGTCGGCAGAGACAAAGTAAGGGAATGAATGCACCTCAGAACAGTTTTTGTGTTTATCAAAGAATAAGACTTACGAAGTGGTAAAGAATTCTAGGCTGTCTTCAAATGTAAGAATGTAGGTTTATGAGAGTATAATATTTTTAAATAGTATTTCTTGTTGTTTGCCAAATAAAAGTATAAATTAATGTTTCTAGTTTAGATATAGACTAGACTTGGGATAATTTTCTGGTTTATGATATATTAGTCTGTTGACATCGTTCTCAAGTGAATCACAGTGTAAAGTTGACTGCATGGATTCTTACCGATTATGATCAAATTCATGATTCTCTGACCTCCCTCTTTGTTCTTAGACTACAAACATGCATGCATCACCATGCTTGGCTAATATGTTTGGTTTCTTAGTGAAAAATGTTCCTGTGTGATGCTACTTTCCCAGCATGTGTGTATGGTATTATTCCTGGGTCATGGTCAGAATGATTATTTTTTTGCCTAATAAAATCCAGAAATGGAGTTTCTGAATTATTTCTCTCTAGTTTTCAAATCCTTATTCCTTGAAATGGTTGTGATTTAATTACATTTAGGGATAATATATGAAATTACTTTCAGTTGTGGTACTCCTTTGAAATTTTCTCTAATAGACATGTTCACACATGTGTGTACACATAGATAATTATGTATATAGATTCTCACTTGACTTAAAATAGAATATGTCCCAATAAACCCACTGGAAGATGAGCACTTAACAATATGAAATACACTGTCTTAGTTACTATTCTGTTGATGTGGAGAAACATTGTGATGAAAGCAGTTTATAGAAGAAAGCATTTAATTGGTAGCTTACTTACAATTTCATAGGGTTAATTTATGATATCCAGGTAGAGAATGTGGGGACAGGCAGTCAGGCATGGCCTGGAGTAGTAGGTGACAGCTCCCATCAGATTCATAAGTTGCAGGCAGAGAGAGCAAGACTGGGCCTGGCTTGGGCTTTTGAAATCTGAAAGTCCACCCACTGTGATGCACTTCCTCCAACAAGGCCATATCCATTTCAACAACCTCACACTTCCCAATCATTTCCAAACCCACCACCAACTGAAAACAAAACATTCAAATGCATGAATATATAGGGGTCATTGTAATTCAAGCCATCATATATATTTAATGCCCCTTTCTACATATTGCTTTGCTGAGCCTACCTTTCACTTGTTATCCAGAACAACTGGTATTTCATTTCCTCAGTTGGAGGCAATTATGCATATTATTTTCTATGTACTTATTTATTTTTGTTTCTTCCCTCTTTTCCTACTTCTGGAGCTAGCCTTCAAGGGCCGTGACATTTGTTTTGAAGATGACAACAAAACAAAATCAAACTACCCTGCGCTCCTACATCTAAACCACGGGGAACATTATTTTTAGTTTATCTTTTAACATCTATATAGCACAGTGGCAAGTTTGCATTTCCCTGCTGATCTCATTTCTATCTTCTCAACACATTAAAAAATATGACACAATAATTGAGATTTCAACTCCAGGTTGCTTATTTCTGTAGCACCAAATTGCTTGAGTTGTACAGCCCACACTACTAAAATGAGGTATTAGATATTTTTTTCCTAACTCTTCCTCAGACTACAAAATTTCATTCCACTGGGCTCAGACCAATCTATATCATTCATTAACAATTTATGAAGTTACAAAGTTTCTTATATAATTCTAAGGAATAAAATATCAGCAAAAAGGACTTTAATATTTCCTTATTAGTAAGGGTGAACAATCTTTATAAGAACTATGACTTAATAAAAAAATCACAATAATTATATGATAGTACTTGAAGCCCAAAATGGTCTTTTTCTATTGCTCTCCTTTAAGTTAAAATGAAGGCCAGAGACTTAAAACCCCATTGAGAATGGGAGAATACAAGAGATGGGATAACCATAGAGATGTAACAAGAATAAATTAATAAAAAAAAAACCCATTGAGTCAAATAGTAGGTATTAATCCTGGGTATTAATTACCTTGTGAGAAGGAGCTAGGAGAATAAGTTAATGCATGCTGAATGGTGACAAGTTAGGTAGAAGATTGACTTTACTGTTTTCCAAAACTCAAGGAGAAAAGGTCAGTGGATTCCAATGGCAGCAAATTGGCAACTCCCTAATCAAATCATTCATTGTACTGGGAAGGTAACTATGGCCAGAGAGTTTGTCATGACTTTCCAAGGCATGTTGGCAACATTTAGGGATGAAACACCCAGTTATCTGATTTTCAGTCAGAGCACTTTATTAAGCCACACTTTAATCTTTATCCCATCATACTTGAGCATTTTTGTTAACCTCAACATTGTTATAACAATGCACTCTTCTTGGCAGTGAATTGCAGCCATTTAGAAATAGAGTTTTGCATTATAGATTTAAACACCTTATAGAAAATTTTATTTCCTTTATACTTTCATAATTTCCATACACATGCATTCTTTTTAATTACAGTTTACAAAAGTGTCCCAGGCGTTATCTCCGCTGTATGTGTGATTTTTCTCATGATATTTCACAGAGAAGCAACTTTCTCAGTGTACCATGTGAGTAGTGTTTGAGAGGGCCAGAGTTTTATTTTCAAGTTGCAAATTGGAAGACATCCTTTTTAGTAATTATTATGTTTTTGTTTTCAGGCTGGTTCTATTGTATACCTTGTCCTATTGTTGAAAAATTACTGGAGGCCACGTTTGTGTAGCAGTTTGGTTGATCTGTCACTATCAATCAATGTGTCTATATCTCTAACAATTCAGCCAATGTCATTCTAAGCCAGAAAGAAAGACCATTCTCCGTAGATGTTATTGCAATATGTGTCAGGAATACCTCCATTTATAAGTAATGGGAAGCATGCTGCCCATGTATAGTCATTTAATTGTTGTTTTGATGGTGACATTAGCCTTGGATAAGAATTGGATCCTTTGAGAGGCTTATACCCAAAGAAGACAAGGTCTCTTTTTCAAGGATTTAGAGATATCAGCATGCACTGACATGGCTTTGTGTTTTCTCAATTGAAGATTAAAAATGAAATGGAAATTGCCTACATTGAAATATGGAAATTGCCAGCCATAACTTTTAGTATTGTGGAGTTTTTCCATTACCCTTGCCTACAAAGAGTCTCAGCGTTGGATAATTTCACACCAAAAATAACATGGCATAGTCGTGGTTATCACAGTAAATTATTTGTATTGTTATTTTATTATTATTGTTGCTATTATAGTACCTATTTCTAGTTCTTGGTGGTAACTAGATGCAGTTAAAGGAACAATATGACTTAGCCATGAATAAAATATTTGACAAAAGTTCACATTTCTTTAATTCTTTACTTCTTCTAGGCATGAGAAAGTTATTGAATAAGAATGCTATGATGTATGGAAGGTGATATTAACACAGCTGTCTCCCATATTCAAATAAAGAAAATCTGTTTCGATTTTCTGTAATGGAAAAGTGAGTACCTCATTGAACCTAGCATTTGTTCTGCTTATTACACAGAATAAAAAAATTAATTCATGATAGGCTCTTGACTGTTCACCTCCGTTAGCTTTTAAACTCTGAGTTTTACAGTTTAAAGCAATCAACAAAAAGAAAATATTCATATTTATAAACTGGCATTAAGATTAGAGACACATCAAATCACACTTCTTATGTAAACACATCTCTAATCTTTTGCTTAATTCCAGATCACTTTTCAAGGTCAATTTTAATTTCTTTTTAAAATTTTCATTGTTGTGTAGGAAACTTTATCAAATTGGCATCTTGTTCTTTCAGTTTTATCAATCTAGTAGTACACCTAGAGTTTGTATAGTGCTGTGCCATGCACTCAAGAATACAATGAATATTGAACTTTTGTCCTGAAGCAGGTGGCAGTTTATCTGGAGAAACAAGCAGTGTGTAGACAATAGCAAATTGATAATTAAAAACAATAGTGATTACTGTGACATTCACATTTATATCCAGAGATGTCTGTTCACATGTTATCAAATATACAAAAAGGGGTAGTCTCAAGATGTTGATTCTAGTTATTTCTTGCATCCATCTATGTGTCCTGCTTGTCCTATTTATTTTATTGTACACACACACACACACACACACACACACACCTGATACACAAACACATATTCACATGTATACCTGTGAGTTAGTCTATTTTGTCTAATTGGCTAACATTTTATTATTGTTTATAAATGACTACTGAAATTTAAAGTAAAAGCAAACTAGAGGAAAAATTCAACCTTAAAAATGAAGTGTGGAAAAAGTTTAGTATGTTGAGTTCACTTAAATCATTTAAGTGCAAACATATTTTCAAGCCATCAAGATTACTTTCCTTAAAAAGCTAGTGATAATCTGGCTTGAGCAAAGCCAAAGTTGAGAAAAATTCCCAAAAGAAAAATTATGAATTTGACACAATTTAAGCAATATTTTTACATTTCTGAAAAGTAAAAAACGCTAGACGCTGCCAACATACATAGCAAATGAATTGTGCGTTTCAGAGTAGACTATTCTCTGCAGCTTAATTTTAAAAGTGGGTCCTGTAAATTTGTAAGCATATTTCCCCAGAAGCAATGACACTGTGTTCTGAGGATGAGATGCAAAAGCACAATTATCAGCAATAACTTAATGAGCAACTTTGAAATCTTACATGGTCCAGACTCTGCCCTAGGGGGTAGTGATATACTAGGGAACATAACAGAGTGCCCATCTTCTCCAGGAAAATGATAAAGAGAGCTAGGTGAATGTGTCTCATAAGATCCACAGTAAGTGTTCTGGAGAAAAACAAATCAGGGAAGAGATATGGACTGTATTGTAGGGCTGAAAATTTCATGTGTTGATTTTACTGCTGTGGCTGAAGAAATGGGTCTGGAGCTGTGGGCAAAGATTAAAAAAAGGAGGAGTACTTTGTGGGAATATTTTTGGTATTTTGACATTTCATCTTCTTTTTCATTTGCCCTTCATAAGGCCATAGTTTGTACTCTGGATTTTTGCTGAGATAAAAATATAAATAGAAGCAAGGTGGGAATGCCTGGAAGGCACAGAGGCATGCAGAGGGTACTGAGACAGAAATGGGAAAAGGATGAGAGGGGATTAGAGAGCAGTGGTTACTGGTTCTCTTCCCGAGGCTTACACCAGGGTAAGGGATAGGAAATTGTGCTTGGAATCTTCCATCTCAGTGCCTTTTTTTTTCTTTTCAAAGCTTACATCAGTCAAAGAAGGGAAATATGCGGATGTGCTGGTGGAGAGAGTACAGGAGGCTTGCAGGGGGCACTGTTGATTGTCTAGGTACCTTGAGGTTTGTTTTCACATGAGCCTTTTACACTCAGTGCCTATTGTCAAAGCACAATGCCTTAAAATAGCAATTTTAGATTGCTCCTGATTTTTAGATCAACCACGAGGCTCCTTTGTGGATCCTATTTAAGGCACTCATGTGACTGCAAATTGGTGCTGACTGTTGTCTGGAAGTTCAGGTGGTCTTGGTGGGACTGTTTCTGTGGGGCTGTGTAGCCTTTACAGCACTGGCCGTTTTCGTTGATCTACATCCACAGCCTTCAGTGTCACTTCTGTACCATTCTCTTTATTAAAGTTATTATGTAATGCTTATAACATCAAGGGGAAAAGAAAAAGACCCCCAGGTCTCCACATTCAAATAAAACCACTGAATTAAAAAAAGTGCATGTCTGTAAGTATATGAAGAATTTTTGAGTTTAAACTTTTAAAATTTATTCTTCTCATATATTATATATCTTGACCACATTTTTCTCTCCCACCGGGCCCCCTCCCTTCTGATCCACTCCTCTATATCTCTTCAGAAAAGAGCAGGGCAAGAGAGTTGAAAAATGCTAGGTTCACAAAAAAAAATGAGCTTAAACTTTTAAGCTAAATTTATTTCATGTGTATTTCCCCTGTATGTATGTATGCAGACATGTGTAACACCAGCATGTGCTTGGTGCTCTTGGAGATTAGAAGAGGGCACATGATACCCTAGCACTGATTTACAGGCAGCAGTGAGCCACCGTGTTGGTGCTGTGAATGGAACTTGAGCAATGACTACTCTTAGCCACTGAGCTATCTTCAGACACCCTAATTTTGAGCTTTACAATTCTGTTTGGGTTAGCATATCTAACACAATGTTTTGAGTCATCATCGATACAGTTAATTGATTGATATGGAAGGTGGTTTTGTATTACTCAATGTTGAGGAAATGTAAAAGACATTTCTCAAAGTAAGAGAGAATAAAACCAAGATCTTTCTTGTTGAATGTTTTTCTCTAAGCAGCCCATGATACTGTCTCAAAGCCATTCTCCTTTCATTGTAGACATGCTTGGCTGACCAAGTAGGCACTAGCTGTAAAAGTCAGAGGGGGAAAATTGCTTTAGTGGATTCAAAGTCAGGAAGGAATGCTTTTTGCATCATGAGCCACTAAGCTGAAGGTGCTGAGGGCTGTGTCTTTCTGGGGAATCCCTAACCAAATCTGATAGCCCATAAAGACAAGAACACTTAAAGCCAGGCTACAGGGTGCCACTGTCAGTGGTTTTTAAAATAGTTGCACACTGTTGACTTTAACTCAGTGTTGTGCTTAGGTATGGTAAAAAATGTGTCACTATTTCATTGGTAGAACTCTGCTCAGAGTTGAGCAGTAGTATAAGCTTATAAAGCTCACCAGTAGGACAGATTATCCTGGGGGTAGAAGATGAGAGAGACACACATGTCCCTCTCTTTGACTCAGAGACTGTTACAATAGTGGGTATCTCAAGTTGACATTTTCTTTTTCTTTTCTTTTTTTATTTAATTAATTTATTCTTGTTACATCTCAATGGTTATCCCATCACTTGTATCCTCCCATTCTACCCTCCTTCCCATTTTCCCCTTATTCCCCTCCCCTATGACTGTTTCTGAGGGGGAAAACTTCCCCCTGTATATGCTCATAGGGTATCAAGTCTCTTCTTGGTGACCTACTGTCCTCTCCACTCAAGTGTGGAGACTGTTCTGACCATTGGCTAGATCCGGGTAGTAGTTTAAAGTTTACCGCCTGTATTGTCCTTGGCTGGTGCCTTTGAGCAGGACCCCTTGGCCAAAATCTGCCTATCATAATGTTCTACTTGTAGGTTTCTAGGACCCATTGGATCCTTCTACATTCCTATTCACCCATGGTTCTCTCATCTAGAGTCCCAATAGGGTGTCCTCCCCTCTGCCCCAGTTTCCTGATAAGGGAAGGCTTTCGTGGGACATGCCCCTTGGGCTAGTATGCAGATAAGTGAGTATATACCATTTGAGTCTTTCTGCTTCTGGGTTAACTCACTCATTATGATTATTTCTAGCTCAATCCATTTATCCACAAATTTCGGGAATTCCTTGTTTTTAATAGCTGAGTAGTATTCCATAGTGTATATGTACCACAGTTTCTTTATCCATTCTTCTACTGAGGGACATTTAGGCTGTTTCCATGATCTGGCTATTATGAATAAGGCAGCTATGAACATGGTTGAGCAAATTTTCTTGTTGTGTGCTGGAGCATCTTCTGTGTATATTCCAAGGAGTGGAATAGCTGGGTCTTGAGAAAGCCCTATTCCCAGTTTTCTGAGATAGCACCAGATAGATTTCCAAAGTGGCTGTACTAGTTTGCATTCCCACCAGCAATGAGGGAGTGTTCCACTCTTTCCACATCCTCGCCAGCATGTGGTGTCGCTTGAGTTTTTGATCTTAGCCATTCTGATGGGTGTAAGATGGAATCTCAGAGTTGTTTTGATTTGCATTTCCCGGATGACTAAGGAGGTTGAGCATTTCTTTAAGTGTTTCTCAGCCATTTGATATTCTTCTGTTTAGTTCCAAGCCCCATTTCTCAATTGGGTTATTTGGTTTGGTGGTGTTTAATTTCTTGAGTTCTTTATATATTTTGGATATTAGACCTTTGTCAGAAGTAGGGTTGGTGAAGATCTTTTCCCAGTCTGTAGGCTGTCACTTTGTTCTCTTGACGGTGTCTCCAGCCTTACAGAAGCTTCTCAGCCTCATGAGGTCCCATTTATTAATTGTTGACATTAAGGACTGGGCTGTTGGTGTTCTGTTCAGGAAGTTGTCTCCTGTGCCAATATGTTCCAGGCTCTTCCCCACTTTTTCTTCTAACTGACTTAGTGTCTCTGGTTTTATGTTGATGTCTTTAATAGACTTGGATTTGAGTTTTGTGCAAGGTGACAAATATGGGTTCGGTTACATTTTTTTACACATAGACATCCAGTTAGACCAGCACCATTTGTTGAAGATGCTATCCTTTTTCCATTGAATGGATTTGGCTTCTTTGTCAAAAATCAAGTGACCATATGTGTGTGGATTCATATCTGGGTCTTCAATTCGATTACACTATCAACCAGCCTGTTGCAGTGCCAATATCATGCTGTTTTAATATACTATGGCCTTATAGTACAATTTGAGATCAGGTATGAAGATTCGTCCTGAGCACCTTTTAATGTTCAAGATTGTTTTTGCTATTCTGGGTTTTTTGTTTTTCCATATGAAGTTCAGAATTGAACTTTCAATGTCTTCAAAAAATTGTGTAGGTATTTTGATAGGGATTGCATTGAATCTGTAGATTGCTTTTGGTAGGATGGCCATTTTTACTATGTTAATTCTCCCTATCCATGAGCAAGGACAATCCTTCCATCTTCTCATGTCATCTTCAATCTCCTTCTTCAGAGTTTTGAAATTTTTTTAAACAAGTCCTTCACTTGCTCAGTTAGAGTAACTCCTAGATATTTTATATTGCTTGTGGCTAATGTGAAAGGTATGGCTTTCCTAATTTCTTCCTCTGTAAGCTTGTCATTTGTGTATAGGAAGGCTACAGACTTTTTTGAGTTAATTTAGTATCCAGCCAAATTACTGAAAGTGTTTATCAGCTGTAGGAGTTCTCTGGTGGCATTTTGGGGGTCACTTATGTACACTATCATATCATCAGCAAATAGGGATAGTTTGACTTCCTCCTTTCCCATTTGGATACCCTTGATCTCCTTTTATTGTCTTATTGCTCTGGCTAGAACTTCGAGTACTATATTGACGAGATATGGAGAGAGTGGGCAGCCTTGCCTTGTTCCCGATTTTAGAGGAATTTCTTTGAGCATTTCTCCATTTACTGTTATTTTGGCTATTGGCTTTCTGTATATAGCCTTATTTTGTCGAGGAAAGTGCCTTGTATCCCTGATCTCTCTAAAACTTTAAAGATGAATGGGTGTTGGATTTTATCAAATGCTTTCTCTGCATCTAAAGAGATGATAATGTGGTTTTTTTATTTTAGTTTGTTTATATGGTGGATTACATTGATGGATTCCCTTATATTAAACCATCACTGCATGCCTGGAATGAAGCCTACTTGGTCATGATGAATGATATCCTTTATGTGTTCTTGTATTCGTTTTGCAAGAATTTTATTTAGCATTTTTGCATCGATGTTCATAAGAGAAATTGGTCTGAAATTCTCTTTCTTTGTTGAGTCTTTGTGAGGTTTAGGTATCAACGTGACTATGGCCTCATAGAATGAATTTTGTAATGTTCCATCCAATTCTATGTTTGTAGTAGCTTGAAGAGTATCGGCATTAACTCGCCTTTGAAGGTCTGGTAGAATTCTGCACTGAAACCATCTGGCCTTGGGCTTTTTTTTTTTGGTTGGGAGACTATCAATGATTACTTCTATTTCTGTAGGGGAAATGGAACTATTTAGCTTGTTTATCTGTTCTTCACTCAACTTGGGCAAGTGAAATTGATCAAGAAAATCGTCCAATTTCCTTAGATTTTCAAATTTTGTGGCATATATGCCTTCAAAGTAGGATCTTATGATTCTTTGTATTTCTTCAGTGTCTGTTGTTATGTCTCCCTTTTCATTTCTGATTTTGTTGATTTCAATACTGTCTTTCTGCCTTTTAGTTAGGTAGGGTAACGGTCTATCTATCTTGTTGATTTTCTCAAAGAACCAGCTTTTGGTTTTGTTGATTCTTTGGACTGTTTTCTTAGTTTCTATTTTGTTAATTTCAGCCCTGAGTTTGATTATTTCCAGACGTCTACTCCTTTTGGGTGTTTCTGCTTCTTTTTTTCTAGGGCTTCCAGCTGTTTTGTTAAGTTGCTTATGTGCGATGTTTCCAATTTCTTTTTAAAGGCACTTAGTGCTATGAATTTTCCTCTTAACACTGCTTTCAATGTATCCCACAAATTTGGGTATGTTGTTTCTTCATTTTCATTGAATTTCAGAAACTCCTTGATTTCTTTCTTTATTTCTTCCCTGACCCATGTGTCATTTAGCAGAGAGTTGTTTAGTTTCCACGTACGTAGAGGCCTTTTGTCGTTTCTGTTGTTGTTGAATTGCAGCCTAAGAGCATGGTGATCTGATAGGATCACAAGGTATTATTTCAATCCTCTTGTATCTGTTGAGGCCTGCTTTGTGACCTACGATGTGATCAATTTTGGAGAAAGTTCTATGGGGTGCAGAGAAGAAGGTATATTCTTTCTTGCTTGTGTGAAAGGTTCTATAGATATCTGTTAGATCCATTTGACCCATGGCATTGGTTAATGATGTTATTTCTCGGCTTAGTTTCTGTTTCAATGACTTATCCTTCAGTGTGAGTGGGGTGTTGAAGTCCCCCACTATTATTGTGTTAGGATCGATGTGTGGTTTGAGTTTTTTTTAGCAGATCTTTTACAAATGTTGGTGCCCTTGTATTGGGAGCATAGATGTTCAGAATTGTGACTTTACCTTTGATGAGTATGAAGTGTCCTTCTGGATCCCTTTTGATTAATTTTGGTTGAAAGTCTATCTTGTTTGATATTAAAATGGCTATGCCTGCTTGCTTCTTGTGACCATTTGCTTGGAATATTTTTTTCCATCCTTTTACCCTGAGGTAATGCCTATCGTTATGGGTGAGATGTGTTTCTTGAATGCAGAAGAATGTTGGATCTTGTTTATGCACCCATTCAGTTAGTCTGTGTCTTTTTATTAGAGAATTGAGACCATTGATGTTGAGAGATATTAACGACTGGTGACTGTTAAGAGTCTTAATTTTGATGTTGTTTCCAATCGAGCGTTCGTGTAGCTGTGTTTTTGCCATGGTATAGTTACCTATTTCCTGAGTAGTTTTGGTTGTAGCTTGACCCTTTGGGATGGAGTTTTCCTTCTAGTTCCTTCTGTAAAGCTGAGTTTGTAGATAGGTACTGTTTGAATTTTTTTTGTCATGGAATATTTTGTTTTCTCCATCAATGGTTATTGATAGTTTTGCTGGGTAAAGTAGTCTGGTCTGGCATCTGCGGTCTCTCTGGGTTTGCAGGATCTCTGTCCAGGCTCTTCTGGCTTTTATGGTCTCTGAAGAGAAGTCGGGTGTAATTCTGATAGGTTTGCCATTGAATGTTATTTGGCCCTTTTCCCTTGCAGCTTTTAATATTTTTTCTTTGTTCTGTATGTTTTGTGTTTTGATTATTATGTGACAGGCAGTTTTCCTTTTCTGGTCAATTCTATTTGGTGTTCTGTAGGCCTCTTGTATGTTTATAGGCATCTCTTTCTTTAGATTGGGGAAATTTTCTTCTATGATTTTGTTGAGAATAGTTTCTGGGCCTAGGAGTCTGATATCTTCTCTTTCTTCAATGCTATTATCTTCAGATTTCTTCTTTTCATTTTGTCCTTCATGTCTTGGATGTTTTGTGTCAGGGGTTTTCCAGATTTGACATTTTCTTTAATGGTTGCTTCAAGATCTGTGATTGTATCTTCTAGACCTGAGATTCGTTCTTCTGTTTATTGGATTCCGTTAGAAAAGCTCACCTCTGTGTTGCTCGCCTTCTTCTCTGAGGTCTCATGTTCTCGTTTTTCTTCTATCTGTGTGTTTATCATTGAATCCTTCCATTTTCATCTTCAGATCTTGAACTGATTTTTTTTATTTATTTCATCTCATTTTTTGTATATTCCTGAGTTTCTTCCATTGCCTCCTTATAGGTCTTCAGAGCTTGAACCGTTTTATTTCTTTCTTTCATCTGGTTGTTCGCATTTTCCTGAAAATTTTCTAGTTCCACTCTATGTGCTTCTTTTATGTCTCTCACCTTTTTGGCTGCATCTTCCTGTATTTGATTACGAATTTTATTTGTTTCCTCCATTAGTATGCTCCTTATTAAGGATTTGAGGTCACTTTCTTGTATTTCCATTGTATTTGATCTCTCTGGGTTGTTTTCTTTGGGATAGCTGGAAACTGGAGCGGCCATGTTTTTTTTTTTTGGCGTATGCTTTTACACTGTCCTTTAGACATCTTGCTGGCTTTGTTTTTGTTGGGTAGCTTCCAGAGTTGGATGGAGGGAGTCTGGTGATAGACTCACTAGTTTTCTCAGGATTTCTTTAGGCTCAAAGCCCTGATGCTTCACTGGTGTGGACGGCAGGAGGTTAGCCCTGTCGTTTTGGGCTCTCACAGCCAGTGATCCTCAGCTCCCCTGTGCTATGGGTCTTGCAATCGTTCTGGGTCTCTGAATGAGCGTTGGGTCAGGCCAAGTTATCCACAGCCTTCTGAGTTCCCTGCCAAGTCGAGCCAGGGACACTGGATCTGAACTACCCTCCAAGCTCAGCTAGATTCTCAGGGCCTGATCTGTCTGCTGAGCTCAGCAAGGGATTCTGGGCCCAAAATGCACACAGGGTACAGCCAGAAATTTTGAGCTGGGACTGCGTACCAAGTTCAGCTAGGGATTTTTGGCCCAAAGTGCGTGCTGTGGTCAGTTATTGTCTCAGGGCCCGAACCGTCCACCAAGCTCATCAGAAATTCTGGATTCAAACTGCACACTGTGTCCAACTAGAGTCTTAGAACCGGGACTGTGCTAAAAGCTCCATTAGAGTCTCTGGGTCCAATCTGTCTGCCAAGCACAGTTAAGGACTCTGGCCCTAAACTGCATGCCGAGCTCCACCCGAGTCTCCGGGGCGGAATTATGCACCGATCTCAGCCAGGGACTATGGACCCACAGTGAAATCAGCCCAGTACTCCGGGTCTATACTGTGTGGATAGTCCAGTCAGAGCCTTGGGGCCGCCGAGCCTGTACGCACAGCTCAGGTAGAGACTCTGGGCCTAATCTGCTGGGCAATTCTAGCTAGAGCCTCTGGGCTGAATCTGTGTCAGTGCCCCAGAACTGCCTGCTTAGCTGTGTTAATGTCTTGGGCAGAACTGTTCGTTGAGGTTAGCTGGTGCCTAGGGTGGACCTGAGCGCCCCGCCCAGTCTGCGTCACAGCAGGAGAACTGCAGCTGCACTGAGATGGGTCCCAGGGTGGACCTGAATGCTCCGCCCAGCCCGCGTCACAGCAGGAGAACTGCGGCTGCACTGAGCTGGGTCTCAGGGTGGACCTGAGTGCTCTGCCCAGCCTGCGCCACAGCAGGAGAACTGCGGCTGCGCTGAGCTGGGTCCTAGGGTGGTCCTGAGTACTCAGCCCAGCCTGTGTCACAGCAGGGGAGCTGCCGCTGCGCTGATCTGATGCCTCTGGCAGAATTGCTTACTGTGCTGAGCCAGCGTCTCCACGGCACTGAGCTGAGCCCAGGACTCTTGGGCTGAACTGTCCGCCGAGTCCAGTTTGGGTCACAAGGCACTCCGCAACCCAAATCCTGTCCAAAGTCCCCTCTCCCTCAGCTACTTCCACCGGCCACCACACCAATCGCCTTGACCGAAAGGCTCTGAGCTGCAAACCTCAGCCTCTGCTGCTGCTGTCGCTGGTGCCACCACTGGTGCTGCTGCCTCTGCCGCCGCTGCTCCAATCCGAGAAAATCCATGCTCCTCCCGTGTGTAGGGGCACGCAGGTCTTCCGCACCCTGGTCCCTTGAATCATGGAGCACTCCTGCTGCCGTGGTGTTGGGACCTTGGTGTTCCTGGCTCAGAAATCTGTGCAATTCCTTGAATTGTTCACTGGAGCTTCCAAACATGGTCCACACTGCTCGGCGCCATCTTGGATCCTCCCCAAGTTGACATTTTCTTAGGAATTATGTTTTGAGGGAAGGAAATGGATGAATCCCTGGTGTTAGCCAGAGGAGGAATCTTTCTCCCAGAATGAGATCCATGCCATTCTGAGAACTTACTCTACCATCTTGTAGGACAATGTAAAGCTGAGGCAATACTGGGACAATTATGGGTGGAACCATACTTCCAGTAGGATTGCTTATTCTGCATATCATTTGTCCATGTTTAAGTACAAATCTCATGCCCAAAGTACAGTAGGGGTCACCAGATCTCTTCATCCCTCTTCTCAGTGTAGCCATGTTGAATAAATCTTTCTCTGATTTTCACTGTTGATTGTATCTTTAATTGGCATATAGGAATGTGTGGCTTTCAGAGCCCTGAATTTTACCTCTCAAATTCTGGCAAAAACAGAAATCCTACCATTTATTTTTGTCTGTATTGGTTAATGATATTCTGAAAAAGGCTTTCAGAAATCAATAACAATACCAACAACAATAGTAACAACCAGATTGACACACATAACTGAAAACAAAACCTGATGGGTACCTCATGAACATCTTGCTGGAGTTAGTATTCCTTGTGATTCTTTCATGATTCATAAGGTCAGAGATACTCTTTAGAGGGGAAGTTGTCTCTAAAAATGTTCCTATATATGGGGGCAAGATCAGGACATTCTTATGCCCAGGAATTCAAGGAATATTTGAACTCTCAAAACATTTTCTTAACTAGATCTATATCAGAATCCTAGCAATAGGAGATATGGACCCTGAAACAGCCAATACCTTTAACCAGACAAGTCCTCCAAGAGATGGGGACACCAACCCACCCACGAAACCTTTGACCCACAATTAGACCTGCCTACAAGATGTACAGGGATGTATATGAAGAAGAAATTGAGAGAAGAGCCAACCAATGACCGGCCCAAACTGAAACCCATGCCATGAGAGCAAGCCCACCCTTGACATTATTAATGATGTACTGCTATACTTTCAGACAAGAGCCTAGCATGTACTTGTTTTTGAGATCTCTACTATCAATGTCAAAGTCACTATCTGTCACAGACTTCCAAGTTGACGTGCCAGTAGAACAAGAAAAACATTTTATAGGGAATAGCTTCAACATTATATAGAGTTTTGGCTGACTATGCAGGTAGCAAACTGTCTCTGTCATCTTTTCATTTGGAAAGATCTAGACACCTTGCACATATGTAACAGAAACACAGCTTGGTCTTCATGTGAGGCTCCTAATGACAGGAATAGGAGGTGTTTCTATTTCTGTTGCTTGCCTTGGCATCCTTTCCCTCTAACTGGGCTACCTTGTGTAGCCTCAATAGGAGAAGATGACCTAGTCTTGCTCCAACTTGATATGCTATGTTGGGTTGATATTCATAGAGGCCTCTCTGTCTCAGAGGAGAAAGGGAGGGGGAGAAAAGGGGAGGGCACTAGCAAGAGAAGGACTGGGAGGGGGTTGGGGGTGGAGCTGGGATTGGGATGTAAAGTAAATAAAATAATAAAAAAATACAGTTCAGGATCATAGAAAACTCAAGCATACTTAGAGTTTAATTATATTCCCAAAATGTAAAATAAAAACAGCCATTAACCCAGGGGAAAAATTATAGCAAGAAAGAAAGATGATTTGGAATGAGTTATCTTCTTTTTTTATTAAATATTTTTAATTTTTTATGTATATATTTATATTATTGCAGATATGTACAATAAACTTCCTAAGCAAGAAGAAACATGACATAATCAGTAATTATATAAATGGTATATTCTTAGTGTTTTGGCTATTTGTATTTGGCAGCCTTAAAGAAAACATCTTTCCTATCTTGGTGCATCTAAAATTCTGAATGTAAATCAGTATCTATAATATCTCATCATGATCAACTTAAAACATCTATCTAGACCTAAAACCATCTTTTTTAAAAATTTAAAAAAAATTTTAATTTTATTAATTTATTCGTATTACATCTCTATTGTTAGCCCTTCCCCTGTTTCCTCCCATTCTTCCCTCCCTCCCACTTCCCCCCTTCTCCTCTCCCCTATGTCTGTGATTGAGGGAGACCTCCTCCCCCTATATATGCTCTTAGAATATCGAGTCTCTTCTTGGTAACTTGCTATCCCTCCTCTGAGTGCCGTCAGGCCTCCCCATCCAGGGGACATTGTTAGAAAAGGGGCACCAGAGTTCGTGTGAGAGTCAGATCTCACTCTCCACTCAATGGTGGAAAATATCCTGTTCGTCGGCTAGGTCCTGGTAGGGGTTCAAAGTTTACTGCCTATATTCTCCTTGGCTGGTGTCTTAGTTTGAGGAGGACCCCAGGGCCCAGATCCGCCTGTCATAAAGTTCTTCTTGTAGGTTTCCAGGACCATGTGGGTCCTACTATTTCCCCATTCTTCCAGGTTACTCTCGCCTAAAGTCTCAATAGGATGACCTCTCCTCTGACCCACTTTCCTGGTAAGTAAAATTTTTCATGGTACGTATCCCTTGGACTAGTATTTTGATATAAGTGAGTATATACCGTTTGTCTCTTTTTGCCTCTGGGTGAACTCACTCATTATGATAATTTCTAGATCAATCCATTTGTCCACAAATTTCGAGAATTCCTAGTTTTTAATAGCTGAGTAGTATTACATAGTGTAAATGTACCACAGTTTCTTAGTCCATTCTTCTACTGAGGGACACTTAGGCTGTTTCCATGTTCTGGCTATTATGAATAAGGCTGCTATGAACATGGTTGAGCATATGTCCCTGTTGTGTGGTAGGGTATTTTCTGGGTATATTCCAAGGAGTGGGATAGCTGGGTCTTGAGGAAGCTCTATTCTCATTTTTCTGAGAAAGCACCAGATAGCTTTCCAAAGTGGTTGTACTAGTTTGCATTCCTACCAGCAAGGAAGGAGTGTCCCTCTCTTTCCACATCCTCGCCATCATGTGGTGTCATTTGAGTTTTTGATCTTAGCCATTCTGATGGGTGTAAGATGGAATCTCAGAGTTGTTTTGATTTGTATTTCTCTGATGAATAACGAGGATGAGCATTTCTTTAAGTGTTTCTCGGCCATTTGATATTCCTCTGTTGAGAATTCTCTGTTAAGTTCCAAGCCCCATTTCACAATTGGGTTGTTTGGTTTGGTAGTGTTTAATTTCTTGAGTTCTTTATATATTTTGGATATTAAACCTTTGTCAGATCTTTGGTTGGTGAAGATCTTTTCCCAGTCTGTAGGCTGTTGCTTTGTTCTCTTAACAGTGTCTCCTGCCTTACAGAAGCTTCTCAGCCTCATGAGGTCCCATTTATTGATTGTGGACATTAACGACTGGGCTGTTGGTGTACTGTTCAGGAAGTTGTTTCTTGTGCCTATGTGTACCAGGCTCTTCCCTATTTTTTCCTCTAACTGAATTAATGTCTCTGGTTTTAAGTTGAGGTCTTTAATCCACTTGGACTTGAGTTTTGTGCATGGTGACAAATAAGGGTCTAATTGCATTTTTCTACATGTAGACATCCAGTTAGACAGCACCATTTGTTGAAGATGCTATCATTTTTCCATTGAATAGATTTGGCTTCTTTGTCAAAAATCAAGTGACCATATGTGTGTGGACTCATTTCTCGGTCTTTGACTCAATTCCATTGATCAACCAGCATATTGCGTTGCCAGTACCATGCTGTTTTAATTACTGTTGCTCTGTAGTACAGCTTGAGATCAGGTATGGAGATTCCTCCAGAGGATCTTTTATTGTATAGGATTGTTTTTGCTATTCTGGGGTTTTTGTTTCTCCATATGAATTTGAGAATTGATCTTTCAATATCTTCAAAATACTTTGTAGGTATCTTGATAGAGATTGCATTGAATCTGTAAATTGCTTTTGGTAAGATGGCCATTTTTACTATGTTGATTCTCCCGATCCATTAACAAGGTAAGTCCCTCCATCTTCTGATGTCATCTTCAATCTCTTTCTTCAGAGGTTTGAAGTTTTTTTCGAATAAGTCCTTCACTTGCTTGGTTAGAGTTACTCCTAGATATTTTATATTGTTTGTGGCTATCATGAAGGGAGTAGTTTTCCTAATTTCTTCCTCTGCCTGTTTGTCATTTGTATACAGGAAAGCTACTGACTTTTTTGAGTTTATTTTGTATCCTGCCAATTTGCTGAAGGTGTTTATCAGCTGTAGGAGTTCTTTGGTGGAATTTTGGGGATCACTTATATACACTATCATATCATCTACAAATAGGGATAATTTGACTTCTTCCTTTCCCATTTGAATCCCCTTGATCTCCTTTGGATGTCTTATTGCTCTGGCTAGAACTTCAAGAACTATATTGAAGAGATATGGGGACAGAGGGCAGCCTTGTCTGGTTCCCGATTTTAGAGGGATTTCCTTGAGTATTTCTCTATTTAATTTAATGTTGGCTGTTGGTTTGCTGTATATAGCCTTTATTATGTTTAGATAAGTGCCTTGTATTCCCGATCTCTCCAGAACTTTAAACATAAATGGGTGTTGGATTTTGTCAAATGCTTTTTCTGCATCTAAAGAGATGATCATGTGGTTTTTCTCTTTCAGTTTGTTTATATGATGGATTACATTGATGGATTTCCGTATGTTAAACCATCCCTGCATGCCTGGAATTAATCCTACCTGGTCATGGTGAATGATGTCTTTGATATGCTGTTGTATTTGCTTTGAGAGTATTTTGTTGAGTATTTTTGCATAAGAGAAATTGGTCTGAAATTCTCTTTTTTTGTTGGGTCCTTGTGAGGTTTAGGTATCAATGTGACTGTGGCCTCATAGAAGGAATTTGGTAATATTCCGTCCATTTCTATCTTTCGGAATAGCTTGAATAGTATCGGTATTAGCTCCTCTTTGAAGGACTGGTAGAATTCTGCGCTGAAACCATCTGGCCCTGGGCTTTTTTTGGTTGGGAGACTATCAATGGTTGCTTCTATTTCTATAGGCGAAATAGGGCTATTTAATTTGTTTATCTGGTCTTGATTCAATTTTGGTAAATGGAATTGGTCAAGAAATTTGTCCATTTCCTTTAAATTTTCAAATTTTGCGGCATAAATGCCTTTGAAGTAGGATCTTATGATTCTTTGTATTTCTTCGGTTAGAGCTGAAAACATCTTAACCCCTAAACAACTAAGCTTAATTATAAAACTAAGCTAACTGGTCTTTAACCCTGTCAGAGACTTGAGAAGGAATAAAATTGATTACCTGAGTATACCTGGCATGCAGGTTAGTAGCTTTTCCATTGAGAATATGACAGAGACAGTTTGCTACCTGAATAGTCAGCCAAAACTCTATATAATGTTGAGGTATATTTTCTATAAAGTGTTTTTCTTGTTCTTCTGCCAAGTCAACTTGGAAGTCTGTGACAGATAGTGACTTTGACGTTGATAGTAGAGATCTTGAAAACTTAACCCAAAGAGAATATGAAATCTTAGGAGAAGCAGAGAGGTGTTTCCCTGTCACTTTGCTTTCACTCTCAAGGTTTCTTTAGTCTTTAACCTTCTAGTATCCCATACAATGGCACCCCCACACCTACTTTATATGAAATGGCTATTTCCCAGGCACAGATTTTTGGTCTTGTGTTTGGGACTCTTAAAACTATAGTACACCCTTGCCACTTAAGGGTTTTAGGCATGATTACCATGGATGAGTAGAGAAAATTCAGGATGTTGGAGGAAGAGGTGCCCAGTTTGTTTCATTTCCTGATCCTGGATCTTCCAAGGGTCAGCCTCCTCATATTGATACTTTGCTCTGAATGCGGCAATGGGTTTCATAAGCAGTTCTTGCTCCAACTTCCTTTCCATATTCTGAATAGTTTACAGTCAAATCATGTTAAGTTGAGGAACCATTACTTGGAGACAGTAGCCATTTCCTAGCAAAGCAAACAGAAGGAGACCTGACCACTCTCTCCCTTCAGCCCAGTAGAATCAAGTGATCAGATCATGACATAAAGGTGGCCATTACGTTCTATAGGATTTTAAGTCTTGTGATGGCAATATGACATCTTTTGGAAATGTATGGCATTCCTTGGCTCTGTTCTGAATAGCCCTCCAGAGTTAACTTGATACCTGCTATGTTTTTAAGTTGCTCTTCCAGCCACTCAATCACATTTCAACACATTATCTTTCATTTTGGCTTTAGATAGTATATGTCATTTCCTGCTGTTTGCAACCAACTTGTTATATTATAGAAATGTGTTTAAAATATATGAAACATTACATTTTTATACTCACTGAAACCCACATGTTGCAAAGTGCCAGCACTATAAAACTGAATACTGACCCACAAAAAGAGCATTTCTGTATTTAATTTCAGCCATCTGCAATGAGTTTCCCATGGGATGCAAAGATTTTGACAAGCGTTATAAATGCGAGGAAGAGATATACACTTGCATAGATGGGGATTCCAGGTTCTCCCCGGTGCGTGTGAGGAGCTGTCCAGATGGTGCCTTGATAGACACTCACCAAAGTCCTTTAACGATAACGATTAACAGCTAATTACATTTAATGGAGTCCAGTTGCATTCAGCTGATCAGAAATCCACCCCTGAGTAGATCCAGAAGAGAGGAGGGAGCTCCAGAATGGCCATCTGGATGCTCCTTTCCTACTCTAACACTGAAGAGGGTTTAACTGCCTCCACCACTCCTCTTAGAGTAAGAATTCAGCCTCTGCAAGCTGAATTAAAAAGGGGAAATTGTTTTCATCTCTCAGTGAAAGAGCAAAGTTGGATAAAAGCTCTGTTTGGATGGACAGAATAAGAACCCACTCTACACATTTGCCACAGATCTAAGAATCAGAACATTAAAAATAGTCAAAAGAAGACAAGAATGTGATGACTTATATGACCCAATTCCAAGAAACATACTGAGTCCTACCATATTTTTTACACAGAGCATGTTCCTGTGAAATTAATATAATAATAATAATAAAAAAGGTGATTAATTTATAGATTCTTAGATTAGACCATTTAGTGATTCCTATAGAAACTGATGAGGTTAAGAGTAGAAGTTCCATGGCATGATATTTATTTTCCTATTCAGTTGATGATACTGCCTACCTGTCATGTATACAGGTGCCAAGCTCATCCTCAGCAGAGACCCCTGAGATAGATCTTCTATTCAGAAACCACAGCTTGGCCCTGCTGTTAGTGTAGTCCAATCTCCAAGAAGTGGAGTCATAATCAGCAGATGGCCCAGGAGGGAAATGTACTAAAGTTCCATTTGCTCTCCTCTAAAAGTGGTTTCAAAGAGGCAGTGACGAGCCTCCAAAACTCAATAAATTAGGCCTATATTGTTGAATCTCATAGTTTTATTTAACTAATTAGGCAAACTGGGCCTGTTGAATTTTAATTTTTGGAAACTCTGAATCTTGGAGGAAGGAGTCTAAAAGACTGACTTTTAGTGATGGGCCACAATTAACAGCAACAATTTAAAAGAGATATTCTTACATATTTATTTTCACGTCTTAAAATATGTCTTCCTAGCTTCTAAAATAGAGTTCTTATTTCTTATATAGAAACTCTACAGTTTAACTTTGACTATCTTTTTATATTTAATTAGTCATATCACTTCATTCAGGACAGGCTAATATAACTTTATGTTTATGGCACATTGTCATTAGGGTCAGTTGGGGCCTGTGCTCCATTAATCCTCACACAAAGCCATGTGGAATGTGGCCAGGCCATTGCAGCCTTGCTTCCAGTATTTCTGCTCACATCCCCCTGATTAATTTAACTCATACCAGCTTGGACTTAATTCTGTAGTGGAAATGATAAAAAAGAAGGAACATTGAATATAGGTCCAGTGAGATGCGTTGGTTGCAGGGTCTTTATAATTTGGTTTAGTTATGACCAGAGACTATTTCTTGTGTTCTTCACTATTTTTAGAGCAGAAGATATTTTAAAATATGGATTGAATTATTGATTGATCTAAAATGCCTAGGACTGGTGTTGGGCCTTGCTTATGTCTGGTGAGTGCCTTACCAGTGAGCTACAACTCCAGAATAGGGTTTTTTCCACTGTTCCATTAACTATTATCAATTTGACATACTCTAAGGGTAATATTTTCATAAGTACCAATTTCAAAGGACTAAAGCTTCAGCATTTTATCTGTCATTTCCCAATATAATTCTTCTTTACACATGAGCTACGTTTGTGCTTGAGAAAGCATCGAACACATCTAAGTATGTAGACCAAGGCAGCTATAATGTAGGCACAGCTATAAATTTTCTTGATCTCCTTTAATGTATATTTTATTATTACATGCACTAGATAGGTAAGAGCATGGATTTTTGAATTTGACTTGTGGTTCAAAAATAAACAAAACCTTTTCATCTACTTTGGTTCTCAGAATAATTTGGATAAGGTAGAAGAGATTCTTCTTAAGGTCGTGCTGGATATGTAGACTTCTCCGTTGGAGTGTGGAGGAGCAGTCAGCCAGGAACAGCATGCTCCTCTCCTGGACTTCCCTGCTTCGAACCTGCTTCAGCCTCCCGAGAGATGGGATTCCATGCCTGCTCCTCCTCACTCGGGTCAGTTATTAATAGCTTTTAAAGGTCTTCTCTGTTAACTCATTTGGGCTTGATCACAGACAATATTCTGGCCAAGTATTATCTTCTTGGTTTTACAGCCAATGTTGCTAAGACAGAGGGTTGCTAACCTACTTGCTCAAAGTCAACAGTTGAGTGTTCTTTATAAATCTTAAATTGTGAATTCCAGAGTGCCCCATGCTTCTCATTCACTGCTTCCATCCTGTTAATCAGGTAAAGTGGGTTGGAGAAATGCTTCCGCAGATTCCATCACTTTTACTTCTACAGCAACATGACAGCGTTTGATCCATAAAACTGCAATTTCTGAATGTTCATGGGAAATTAAGGTGCTTAAAAGACTTGAGATGAAAGATTTCCTCAAGTCCTTTAAGCAATATACAGCACTAACAACTTGTGAGGTCCAAGGGAGGGCTTAATAAACACAGGGGAATGAATTGTCTGCTGGTGACGAGGGATGTTTTGAGGCTCTCAGGAATCTTCATACTTCTGTATGCACTCCAGTTATACATACAGGACAGCTTTTGGACACTCATCATTCTGTTATTGCTGTTATTAAAGACACACTTTTGACGTCAGAGTTACATTTTTTCAACAGCAGATAGCTTGCTTGCTTGCTAGTTTTATTATTTATTTTTTCATTAATTAATTTCCTTTACATCATGATCAAAACGTTCCCTCTCTCTTCTCCTCCCAGTCCCTCTCTCTCACCCCCTCCCTACATCCCACTCCTTTTCTTCTCAGAGAAGAGGATACCTCCCATGGATATCAATATGCCTTGGCATATCAAGTGGGACTGAATGCATCTTCTATTGCTGTGGCTAGACATGGCGGGCTGCCCAGTTAGGGGAAAGGGATCTAAAGACAGGCAAAGGGGCTAGAGCAGCCTTTGTTTTTGTTTTTGGTGTTAGAGGTCCCACATGAGGACCAAGTTATACATCTGTTGCATATGAATGGTGGGCCTAGGTCCGTCCCATGGAAACTCTGGTTCGTGATTCAGTCTCTGTGAGCCCCTATGGGCCCAGGCTAGTTGATTTTGTAGCTTTTCTTGTGGTGTCTTTGGCTTCTCCGGCTATTTCAATCTTTCCTCCTTTTCCATAAGATTCCCAGAGCTCTGCTTAATGTTTGGCTGTGGATATCTGCATCTGTTTTCATCTGCATCTGGGTGAAGCCACTCAGCTGATGGTTATGCTAGCCGCCTATCTGCAAGTATAGTAGACTATCATTAGTAGAGTTATGGGTGTGTTCTCTCTCCTGGCATGTGACTGAAATTGTCCAGTCATTGGTGGGTGGAAGGTTTTGTGGATAGTTTGGTTTTTCCCTCCCTCAACTGGAAGTTCCACCTAGCTACAGGAGGTGGCCACTTCTGGGTCCATATCCCCCTTTGCTAGAAGTCTCAACTAGGGCCAACACCATAGACTCTCAAGAGCCTCTCCCACCACAGATACCTCCCAACTGGTGTCTGTTCTCTCTTCCAGGCCTCCCTCAACTTCCCACACCTGATCCTCACTCCCTTTGTCCTCTTTGTCCCCTCTCCCACTGAGTTTCCTCCTTCCATCTACTTCAGAGGTCTATTTTATTTCCCCTTCTGAGTGAGATTCAAGCATCCCTCTGCTCCTCACCCCCCCTTCCCTTTGAGCTCTCCTTGTTACTTAGCTTCTTTGAGTATGTGAATTGTAGTATGGCTGTCCTGTACTTTATGGCTAATTTCCACTTGTAAGTGAGTATATGTCATGCATGTCTTTCTGGGTCTGAGTTAACTTACTCAGGTTGATATTTTCTAGTTCCATCCATTTGCCTGCAAATTAGACAATGTCCTTATGTTTAATAGCTGAGTAGTATCCCATCTTGTAAATGTACCACAGTTTCTTTATTTATTCTTCAGCTGAGGGACATTTAGGTTATTTCCAATTTCTGGCTATTATGAATAAAGCTTCGGCGAACATAGTTGAGCTTCTCTATGTAACATACAGACTGAGTATTTATTTAGAATATATGTGTATATAGGTATATATAAGTGAATGTAACAACAATTAGTGAAAAAAGACAATGAATTTGGAAGACAGCAAGGAAGGGAATAAGGGAAAATTTGAAAGAAGAAAAAGAAAAGGGGAAATGATATAATTATAATCTCAAAATTCAAAGAAGTAATAAGAATGTAAATCATAGAAAAGGGAGGCACAGAGACATTGGTTGGCTGCTTTAGATTTAGTATCTCTGTGCCATTTCTTCTCAAGGATGCTACTGTTTCAGATACTCTAAGCTACAGAATTATGTTCCTTACTTGACCGTTTACATTTCTAACTCATGTTTGAACCTGTCTGTGATGATCCCAGATCCTCTCAATGCTTTTGTTTGATTATTTCATATGTGTGCTAATTTTTTACGGCTATCTTCCAGGTGATATAAGATAGACATCTAAGAATATGAAATACACAATAAAACCAAAAGTTTGTTGGACCTGTGGGAAATATATGATGGTCTCTGTCCAGAAAAAAAGAATAAAATACTTCTGTCTTTACAGAAGTTTTTTCTACATGGAGCATGCATCATGTTTAATACTAGAGAATACTTCTACTTATCAGAATTAGGAGTATGATTTTGTATTAGGAGTATGATTGTGACTTCTTGCTGAAATCATCATAGGTGATAAAACAGTTTAAAGAGAGACCAGCCTTCCTTGCTATGATCAGATTGTTGCATTTTTCACATTAGTTTGACACAATGCAGGAGTTCTACCTTGATGCTGAGTTCCAAAAAAGGAGGTACAGAAGACTTATGCCTGGTAAGGAATGGGTCCATATAGATTCTTCCAGGTCTGGGAAGAGTTTCAAACCATTTCTCATGACCCACATAATACATGATGAAAAGGACTATCCTAGACAAGTTGGAGAAGAGACTCAAGAGTCAAAGCATTGCTTCAGCTCCTAGTAATATCAAAAGTAAATTCCTTTAATACATTTCACAAAACTGGATGTGTTTTTGGTTTGAGATGTAGAAGTTTTGCTTAACTAGACTGTTAGTCAAAGAGCTTTATTATATGTGGAAATCTGGAGTTTTAGTAATTTCTTGAAGTGATTCTGAAGCACAAGACCAAAGGGTGGATCTTTAAGAACCACTACACAGTAATGGGATAACAATTATGCAGATCATAATTGAGAGCAGGGGAAATCTTCTAAGATGCAGTTGACAAAGACTCTATATTTAACTCAGTTTGACAAAAGAACAATTGGAGGCAGCAGAGATTTCTCTGCAGTTTATTATTAAAGTCCTTGGTACAAGAAGCTGAACAATTTCCAAATTTCTCAGGTTTTGAGATTTGGAAGAAGAGGATGAGAGTATCATTATGGAAAATGAAAATAGCTGATAGGCTATAGATAAGAAGCCACGTTCTCTTATCAGATCTCAGACTACTGACATCTAACTAGATGGGTTGTTCCAGATTGACATGAAAAAGACTGGAAGGCTCTCATGAGTTGCCCCGTGTTTTAACATTTTTTTGTTTATGGTGCTTTAGTTACATCTTCATACATTTTCCTCATTGAATTTAATTGATATTGGGTCAAGCTATCACTTTTTCATGAATATCTTCTTTTTAAATTTGCAATGTTTCCCAAATTACTTATACTTCAGCTCTTTTTATTGGCAGGCATTCTTAAATAGTCATGTGGTCAAGAACCTGATATTCTCAGTAGAAAATGCTAAAAGAAGCTTCTCTTAGGTGAAAATTAAAACTTGAGACTGGGTATGGTTAAAAGGGAAAAGATGTAACAGTTGAAATGATGTAAGTTAATGAATAAATAAAATGCATTCATTCTCTCAGTAATAATGTGTGTATGTAAGAATACAAATATTGTAGTCAGTTGCTTACTCAATGCCATAAATAACAATAACAATTATTTGATGTTACTATGTTGTTTTTTAAGGTAGTGTTTGATATATCCCAGGTTGGCCTTACATTCGGTATGTGGTAAAGGAAGGTCTTGAACACTTGAATTTTCTTTCTTCCGGAACCTTGGAATTACAGGCATTCCTCACCATGCTTAGCAGTGATATGAATTATTAATTCAATGTAATACAATACATATTTTTATTATTTTTGTTCGTGTGTGTCTGTGTGGATGTGCACTGTGAATAGCAGGTGCCAGAAGAGATCATTGGATGTCCCGAAGCTGGAGTTACAGGCTATTGTGAGCCACCTGGTATTGGTTCTGGGAGCTGAACATGGGTCCCCTGGAAGAGCAGCAAGTTCTCTTAATCAATGAGATCTCTTAGTTCCTGCAATATAATACATTTTAAATCAATTGTTGATTTGTTAAGAAGTCAGTAACATGGTTTGTTGTTGTTGTTGTTGCTGTTGTTGCTTTTACCACAAGGCTAACAAGCGTGTTGTTCTGTTGGAACCATGGTTTAATACTACAGACCACAGAATGCTTCTCCACTGACTTGATTAAATCAAAGGAAAATGTGTCTATGGCACCTGTGCTTTTGTATGTTGGAGATGGTTGGCCGTCCCCTTGCATGTTCATATCTGAAAAGCCCACATTTCAGCCAGCGGCGATAAGGATACTGTCAGTGCCACCATGGCTGCCATCTGTCACATTGCCTTTGTGCTTCTCAGAAATAGTACATGAGATCTGAAATGCCATTGTCACTATAGCTATAAGCCTTTTGATCTACTCAGTAGACACCAGGTGTTGTCCATGTCTGAATTAGCAAATTTCACAGGCTCAATTTTCCTGTTTTTTTGGTGGTGATGCCTTCCTTTGTGCAAAGCAATTAGGTGGAGTTTGTTTCAGTAACTTACATCTTTCAGTAAAGCTTGGTATATATTGTTGTGAGCTAGTTGAATAGTAGTTCTAAGATAGATCGAAGTTCAGATATAGCAACAGGTAACTTCAGCAAGCTAAGGGGTTATTTTTCTTTTTATATTGTTCTAATGTTTTATTGAATTAAATATAATTGTGTAGTTTCCCTTTTAGTTTTTTCTTCTAGCCCCTGCCTCTCTCTCCTATCTCCCATTCAAATTCATGGCCTTCTTTTTTCTTGAAGTATTATTGTTACATATGTAGGTGAATAAATATGTAAATACAATCTACTGAGTTCAGTGTCACTTTTGTGTGTGTTATGCTTTTTGCCAGATTTCTTGGTATTAGATAACCATTTATCAAGCTGGCAAGGGACTGGGAATAGGCAGTTCAGTGCAGGAACAATGGCCAGGTAGATGGCTAGTTCTTCAAAATCGAGGCTCATTCTCATTTGATGCTCTGCTATACTTGATATTCTGTTAATGACTCAAAATAGCATCTCAAATCCTCTTAATGCTATTATGTTCAAAGTATCAAGAAAGATAAATGTTAGATCTGGGTAGGGGTTTAAATTTTACCGCCTGCATTGTCGTTGGCTAGTGCCTTAGTTTGAGCGGGACCCTTTGGCCCAAATCTGCCCATCATAATGTTCTACTTGTAGGTTTTTAGGACCCACTGGATCCTTCTACATTGCTATTCTCACATGGTTCTCTCATCTAGAGTCCCGATAAGATGTCCGCCCCTCTGTCCCATTTTCCTGGTAAGGGAAGGCTTTCGTGGGACATGCCCATTGGGCTAGTATGCAGATATAAGTGAGTATATACCATTTGAGTCTTTCTGCTTCTGGGTTAACTCACTCATTATGATCATTTCTAGCTCAGTCCATTTATCCACAAATTTCGGGAATTCCTTGTTTTTAATAGCTGAGTAGTATTCCATAGTGTATATGTACCACAATTTCTTTATCCATTCTTCTACTGAGGGACATTTAGGCTGTTTCCATGATCTGGCTATTATGAATAAGGCAGCTATGAACATGGTTGAGCAAATTTTCTTGTTGTGTGCTGGTGGACAGGACAGTCTCCACACTTGAGTGGAGAGTGGGATATGACTTTCTCATGTACACTGGTGCCTCACATTTGACTATGTCCCCTGGAGGGGGAGACCTAGTGGCACTCAGAGCAAGGACAGCAGGTCACCAAGAAGAGACTTGATACCCTATGAGCATATACAGGGGGAGATAATCCCTCTCAGGAACAGTCATAGGGGAGGGGAATAAGGGGAAAATGGGAGGGAGGGGAGAATGGGAGGATACAAGGGATAGGATAACCATAGAGATGTAACAAGAATAAATTAATAAAATAAATTAAAAAAATTAAAAAAAAAGAAATTCAAGAACCAAACCATAAAAAAAAAGATAAATGTTCAGAGAAGAAGAGCAATGACTTCTCTATCCAGAATTAATGGAAGCTAGCACAGAAATATGTTTCTTTGGTTATCACATAGGTACAGTTCCACGTAGGACCAGAATGAAGGGAAGCTGAGAATGTGATCCCTAGGCTAGCACCTCAAGTCTGCAGATTGATGCTTCATCAGGGTGATAGCTAAAGCCTGCATGCTGCAGATGACTTAAACCCTGACATAGCCCACCATGGTGGATTTTCCAGTTTTCTTAAGGGTGTTAGAAAAAGTATAAAGGATAAAGAAATAAATAGAATACCTATTCCAACTTTTGTCTGAAAGTATTTGGAAAACAGCTTACTTCAATCAGTGTGGTACACAATCTGCATCAAACAGACCTTCCCTCTCAGAATCTCTTGATCTAACCTTGACACCATTATAGCAATGGAATCTTTAGTGTGTGTTTTTCAGGTTTTAGAAGAAGAACAGACGTTCACTTCTGGATATTGCTAAGCATGTTTGATGTTTGCCAGAATACCAAGCTGTGAGTAGGCCTGAGTATACAGACAGAGTTGTTGAACTGAAGCCATTAATGTAGCCACACCCACTTGTGAATTATGTATGAGTATAAACTACATTCTTATGTGATTATTTAGTATTGGAAGACAAGGTGGCAATGGTCAATTCAGATTTTATATTCTACCAGATATTTTCAAGAAGGCCCCTGACTGAGGTGGTTTAATCATTTCCCAGTCACTCTGTTGGTGGGGAGTGGATTATAACCCTAAGGTGATGAGATTACTGGACATAAGGCATGCAACACTGAAAGGACAAAATCAGCAGCAACTGACACTCACAGCTTGAGAGAGGCTGACCACAGCTGTCATACAGAGTGACATAAAGGTGGGACTCAGAGTGAACAACCAGAGGCTGCAGGAGGCAGGCTTTGTGATGTCCAGAGGGTGAAATATCCCTTAGTTCCTGTGAGAGAATGTGGCTGGCTTTGAATAACTTTGTAGGTTCACAGGAAATTGAAACTCCATCCTAGGATGCAGAAATTGTGCCTGGTGCCTATGATAAGGAGGGCTGTTTGGCTAGAAGACCTTACCTGTGAGGCCATGATGGAAAGAGAACAGTGGAAAGGGAAAGTTGATCATTAAGGCCCTTCCAATATTACCAGATGTCAGGGCAGCACATAACTTTGAACTTCAATTTTGGGCCTTTCATCACATTACATTCTAATGATTTCCCTGGGTTGAGGCTTCCTGTTTGTCATTGAAGGTATATTTAATTAAGGAGAACCATGTTTTGGTTAATTTCATATTTGCCTTTTCATGTCCAGTGAAGTGTTCAGGGATTGACTAATTCTTATTCTCTAAAAAATACTTTTATGTAATTCATGTTGTAAAGTATATAGACTTTAAACTATCAAGAAGCTGGTAAATATCTGGCCTTTCCTTTACTTTCTCATAGAATGTACTGGTAGTAGAACAGTCCTTATGACATATTCAAGGAGTTTTGTAACATTTGTCTCTGTAAAAAGAAAACAGCTAGTTGTTGTATTGGGCCAGGAATATTCACTTAATTCTAGCACTAGTCCATGGGCTGGTCAGTTAGCTCAAGTACACTATGCAAAAGGTTTGGAGAATCTCATATAATTACGTTTGCACTTATATTCATTGGAGTAAATACTAATGGTAGCTTCCATTGAGAATGGTTTCCAAATTTAGTCAGGCATGTTGACAATGGAGGGTTAATCTAGTGGTCTGATAAAGGGAAAAATCCCTCCCCAAGGCTGACAGATTTTTGGTTGTACATTTTTGCTTCCTCTCTGTAAAGAAACACTGCAAAGCTCAGCTATTAGAGATTGGAGGATTCCAGAAGGTAAGAAGCAACGAAGCTTAGGAAGAGTTTTAAGGTTTTGGGTTTTATCAGGAACAACAACAAAAACCCTTGAATTTGAATAGAGAATGGTCTTTGTTTTTCTTAAAGCAGCCATCACCTGCCAGCAGATCCTAACTGAGGAGTGGTCTCATGAGGACCACGGTCCTTGTTTGAGGGCTGACTGGCTTCATCTTGTGCAGGTCCAGTGCAAGCAATCAAAGTTGCTATGAATCCATGACAGTAAGATCCATGTCATATCTATAAACCCCCTCTTCCATGATGCTCCTCAAATACTTCTTCCTCCCTTTCTTCCCCACCCTGCCTCTCTCACCTGTGTCTGTCTGATATAATCTCTTAGGTAAACCCAGTTAAAGCAGAACACCTCAT
>OU015743.1:115873685-115896846 GCA_907169655.1 Acomys percivali
AGAGAGAGAGAGAGAGAGAGAGAGAGAGAGAGAGATGAGAGATGCACTGATCTATGGTGTAAGAATACGTAAACATTTAGAAGGCAGTTTGATATTGTGTTCCTTTAGCAAAGTAAGTAGTGTAAGTTCTTTATGGGTTATAACCTCTGCCGTGAGTTCTGTCAGGTTTATGGTACCATGCATGAGCTCCCTCTTCTGGAGTATGTCTTAAATCAATTAGAAAGCTGTTGGTCACTCTTGTCACATAAATTCCACTATTGCATCAATGAGAAGCCAGGCCAGTTATTATTATAGCTCAGAAAATTCATGGCTGGGCAAGACTGTTTGTTGATGATATCTCTTCCTCAGCATCTTGCAAAGCATCTTTTAGCATTATGAAGAATAACCAACATTGAGAAAGCATCCGAGTCAGGACCAGCTTGAGTTGTCTATGTTCTACGGCCAAAATAATGTAATGGTTTTGGAAATACAGTCTTATTACCAAGTTATGGTAGGTAACCAAGATCCATGCCAATAGCTTGTGTTGGTTTCAGGGTCACTGGGATCCTCCAACCAACAACTCAAGGGAGGCTTCAATGAGTTATACAAAGTAATAAAAAAGAAGTAGTAGGTATGCAATTTAAAGGAAGATAGGAAAGGTCTGGTAGAAAATTGAAAGGTGTGTGTGTCAGATGGATATTATATAAAAGCATTGTACTCTTCTATGAAATTACCAAAGAATACACAATACAAGAAATTAAATGGTATCAGTTTTCCTTATTTTAATTGTTTTATTTTTTTGGTTATGTGAAATGTAATTAAATAAGATTTCTTCTTTTTAAATTCACTCTTTATCCTCTGTGTATATGTTATGGCTATTGACTTGGTATTTTTGTGGGATTCTTAATAGTGAGAACAAGTGTATCTCTCACTCTTTTGCCTGCTTTAGAACTCTCTTCCTCCTACTGGGTTGTCTTGTCCAGACTAGATAAGGCTTCCACATTGTCTTATTGTATCTGGTTTCCTCCTGTTTGTCTGTCCTTTATTGGAGGCCTGCTTTTTAATGAAGAGGAAATGAAATGGGTATGGATCTGGGAGGTGTTTAGGGAGACAGGTGGAGTGGGGGGGGGGACTTACTGGGATGTAACGTATGAGAGAAGAAATTTTTAAATAAAAAAAAAACAGTTTAGAAAAACAGTTTTTAAAAAACTGTCAAATTGATGGGTAAAATATATGTTGTTTGGAATATAGAAACCATAGCAAAATGAGGCTGACAAATATGAATTGTTATCTGTTTTGCACTGTTTGTTAAAAATCCTGCAGTCAACATGAGGCCATTCAAATATACAAAGAAAGTATTATTAGGTTTAAAAGTAAGAAGAACTCTAATGCAGTAGTAATATGGGATTTCAACATCCCATTTTTATCTCTAGAAAGATGGATAAAAACATGAACTTGTGTATATCAGTGCTGATCCAAACTATACAGTAAATGAGCTTGATATAGTTATAAAACATTTCATTTAAGAGAAATAAATTGTAAGTTTTCTCACCAGTAGACAGACTATTGTCCAGAATAAAAATCACATGATTTGTCTCCAAACAAATCAAATTTGTATAAATAAAATATTACAATAATATCATGTATTCTCAAATCATAGCAAAATAAAAAAGCAAATCACCAAGAACAAAGAAAACACAAGACAATATTAAGAAGCAGCACAACATGCATCTGAACAACAAATGGGTCATTGAACAAATTCAAAGATAGCTGAAAATTTCCAGGAACAAAGTGAGAAAGAAAGCAGAAGTGTGTGAGATACAGAACAGGACTAAGTAGATGGACCTTATAGTAATCAATTCTCATGTTAAAAGTAGAACAGGTAAAAACAACAAACCTAATTAGTTGCTTCTTAGAAAAGATACGTATAATTGACAAATTTTAGATAGGTTAATAAAGAGAGGGAGAGAATGCTTAAATAGGTACAATTAGAGATGGGAATGGAGACATTAAAATTTACCTTACAGAAGTACAAAGGATGATAAGAATCTACTTTAAGGAATTTCAGCTAAATTTTTTTTGACTTTTTTTTATTAATTTATTCATATTACATCTCAATTGTTAGCCCATCCCTTGTATCCTCCCTTTCTTTCCTCCCTCCCGCTTCCCCCTCTACTCCCTTCCCCTGTATATGCTCCTAGGGTATCGAGTCTCTTCTTAGTGACTTATTATCTTTCCTCTGAGTGCCACCAGGCCTCCCCATCCAAGGGACACGGTCCGATATGGGGCACCAGAGTTTGTGTGACAGTCAGATCTCCTTCTCCACTCAATGGTGGAAAATGTCCTGTCCATCGGCTAGACTGGGTAGGGGTTCAAAGTTTACTGCCTATATTTTCCTTGGCTGGTGCCATAGTTTGAGGAGGACCCCAGAGCCCAGACCCGCCTGTAGTTTTCCAGGACCCTCTGGATCCTTCTATTTCCTCATTCTCCCAGGCTTCTCACACCTAAAGTCTCAATAGGATGTCCTCCCCTCTGACCCACTTTCCTGGTAGGCAAAGTTTTTCATGGGGGCGTACCCCTTGGACTAGTGTCTCGATATAAGTGAATATATACCATTTGACTCTTTTTGCTTCTGAGTGAACTCACTCATTATGATAATTTCTAGTTCAGTCCATTTGTCCACAAACCTAGGAGCAACAATATCTGTGTCAAATACAGAAACATTTTTGACAAAATATTAGCAAAATAAATTCAGTAACATATAAAAATTTGTTGTACATCACAATCAAATGAAAAATTCCCCCAAGGCACCAGGATGCTTTAACATCATCAAATCAACAAGCATAATGCACCCTACTAACAGCTGGAAAAACATAAAAGTCACACGACCATCCTAATAGATGTATAAAAGTACTTTGTAAGATTCAACATCCGTAATAATAAAAATACTCAATACTTTAGGTGTAGCAAGACACATCTCAAAATGCTGGAGGCTTTATATAAAAAACTTGCAACCAATATCTTACTAAAATAGGAAAAGTTAACATATTTCCTCTAAGATCTTCACACTGTTTGAAGTCTTGATAGCAGCAATTAAATTTGTAAGGAAATAAAGAATATCTAATTGGAAAGGAAGAAATCTCTATCCATATGTGCAGATGATATTATTTTATATATTGAAATGCCATATGCATTATCAAAAAGCTCCTAGAGTTGATAAATTAATTCAGCAAAGTTGATGAACTCAAACCTTACAAAACATTGAAATTTTATATAACATCATTAAGCATGTTAAAAGAGAAATGGACCAAGAACTTCTATTCACAATATGTACAAAATTAAAGAATTTACTTAACCGAGAGTTAAGCATCCATATACTGAAAAATATAAACCAGTAACAAAAGAAATTTTACCAGATAGAAAATATGGTAAGATAGCCTACTATCATGGATTAGAGAACATAATATTGTTAAAACAAGTATAATACTCCAAACAGCTTTATGTTTGTGGTCACCAAAACAACAATGATATTCATCATAGAAATTTAAAAATATCCTAAAATATACCCAGTATTAAATATGAATCATGTGGAATAACTAAAACAATCCTAAAAATGAAAAAGTGCAGACACTGAAAAATTGTAATACCTAACTTCAAAACATAGTTCAAAGTAGCATCATCAATTAAAACTGACACAGACCAGGAAAACAAAATAGATAATCTAGACATTTGTCTCTGTGCAACCAAATGAGTGTAGACAAAGTTTTCAAGAATACATATGAAGAAATGACTGTAATTACTACAAATGGTATTGATAAACTGAGTTTACATGGGCAGAGGAATGAGGTGAATTCTCTATATTTACTATACAAAAAGTACAAATAAAAATAGATTAAATACATACATGTAAGACCTGAAACAATAATATTACAAATTTAAACATAGGAGACACTATTCAAGACATTGATGTAGACAAAGATGTTTTGGGTAGGATCCTAAAAGGACAGGCAAGAAAAGTAAAAGTAGACAAATGTGATATCAAACTAAGAAAATTTTGCAGAGCAAATGAAAGAAGTCAACAGAGTAAAGGGCCAACCCAGACAATGGTAGAGAATATTTTAAAACATTTTTCTGACAAGGTATTAATACCCAGGTGATATCTATCTATCATCTGTCTATCTATCTATCTATCTATCTATCTATCTATCTATCTATCTATCTATCATCTATCTATCTATCTATCTAAAGTAAAACCACAAGTACTTCAATTAAAATAGACTCACCATCAGCATTTCATGGTAAGAACTTATTGTTGAAGATAGCACACATTTTTGTCACAGGATATATACAAATTAAGCCAAAACTAAGCTGGGAATTTCTTCTTTGCCAGCTAGATTTCATAGTGCTATGCAGTTCTCTGAGAGAGAATCATCAATGTTTTTACTCAGCTGTAAACTTCATGAACTACCACTATAATTGCCAGGCAAGATGTGGCCAGTGGTGTAATAGTGGCGTGAGTACAGTGGGGTTAACCAACTACTTTGTGACTAGATTTCAGGCACATTCCACAAGTGAGAACTTATGCCTGGTATTGTGTAGAAGGTCAAGAGTTTATGGCTGGGGAAGTCTTAAGCCCTAGGAGTGAGGATTCAAGAGTGCAATGGAAATTCTACTATTGCTTTGCTAAGTTGACATGACACCAGCTGCTTTCTAAATAGACATGGTTATATCCATAGATTAGGTATGCTGTCATTCTTCTTAGAGAAGCTTCTTATTGCAACGGAAGGCAGTTATGTGAAGACACGTAACTGGTCAAAGTACTGAGAAGTGATGGTGGATTGCTATGTACTAAATGGGATGGCATGTGCTGTTCCCTCGAAAAGTTAGGGGAGTAAAATGTAAGACGGTGGAAGAGAGAGCAGAGGAACCAGAAGTTATGCTACAAAAAGACATTTCTGGACACAACATGGCTGTTGTATTTATGAACTCACTGCAGCTATGCACACGTTCTTATAGGAGCTATACAAGATTGAGCCAGTTGACATTTTGTCATGGAACACATGGATTCCCACCCCTCCCAGAAGAAGTATTGTTTGTCAGTGGTTGCTGTGGGGGATGTTGCTTTCATCAGTGTTAAAACCATTGATAAGTTGTTCATGGCCTAGTAAATAACTTCCCATTTATGCTCATGCAAACAACCCTGAGTAGGTTCCGTGGGCCTCACAGGCACAAGATGGCATGAAAATAGGCAGATGACTCATTATAAGGAAGGGTCCAGGAAAAGAAGGGGACAGAATGAGAAAGGAGAACAGGGAATGAAGAAAACAAATAAAATTCACTATAGACATGTATGAAGTTGTCAAAGGCAAAGTTAAATGAGCTGAATAATGTGGCCATTTCTCAAAATGTCTGAATAGATAGACATTTCTCAAAAGAAGATGTACAAATGACTAAAACATACGTGAAAAATTGTTCACTGTCACTAGTCATCACAGAAATGCAAACCAAAACACAAATGGGATGTCACCTTAATGCAGCTGGAGAATGAGTTAGAAAAAAAGACTGAATAACAGATCCTGGTGAATATGCAGAGTAATTTGAAGTCTTAGACATAACTTTTGAGGTTGTAAATTACTACATATATTATATAAAACAGTATACTCTATAAAATAAAAAACAAAATTTTCATGTGATCCAAAAACTTTACCACTGAGTACATATAGAAAGGAAATGAACTCATTCTATCAAAGAGGCATCTGCTCTTCATATTTGTTGCAACACCATTCATAATAGCCAATGCAGGGATCATCAAGAGTTTTGCATCAATGAATGGTTTAAAATTTAATGTTTATAATCAGTGGAATATTATTTATTCCTAATTATCTCTTGTATTTGCAGTGACCTGGGTAGACTTTGAGGTTATGTTAAGGAAAATAAGCCAGAGTTAGAAACATAAACATAATATGCCCTCGCTAGTTTGTATAAACTAGAAATTAGTTTCATATAATAATGGAGTAGAATAGTGGCCACTGCGGGAAGGAGTTGAGGAATGAAAGAGATTACACAAATGGTAGTAAAACACAGCTAGAGAACAGAATTGGTTCTGTTTTTCTAAGGCACAGTAGGATAGCGGTGCCTCCTACAATTGGCTATATTTCAAGGTTGCTAGGAGAGTTTAAAAGTAGCATACATAGATGTGATAGAGGCTTGAGTACACTCAAAAGTTCAGTACACTTATTTTTTAACATTATTTTTCTTCTTCTTCTTGTGTGTGTGTGTGTGTGTGTGTAAGAGTGTGTGTGTGTGTGTAAGGGTGTGTGTGTGTAAGGGTGTGTGTGTAAGGGTGTCTGTGTGTGTAAGGGTGTGTGTGTGTGTGTGTGCATGCATGCACCATGGAACTTATGTGGTGGTCAGTGGACAAGTGGAAGAAGTCAGTACTCCTTGTCTCTGCCATGTAGAGCTGAGGGATGAAGTTCCGGTAGTCAGTCTTAGAAGCAATCGCCCTTACCAGGAGAGTCATCTCAATGGCCCCTAGTACAGTGATCTCATCATCATACTCTCATATAAGAATATCAATTATATTGAACTCTATAATAACCTGCTGTAAAAATTATAGTAATATGTCACAATAGAGTAAAATTATCCTGAGAAATGTCCATGACTTTCTCCTTCTGTATGCTCAGAAGTGACTGGAAAAAAATCAGCATGTTCTCCATTCTGTTGGTAGATAGAGCTCAGTCTGGAGGTTATTGCACACAATAAAACAGTGTCAGAGAGATAGGTGCTGGGGACAAAGACTGCATTTCATACCAAAAGAATGGAGGAAGGGGTTGTGACTACTCATGAGTTTCTCAGTTTTACAGTGAGTGATGTGGTGTAGGCATAGGAATGAAGCAACTGGAAGAAATAGCCTAATGGAGCAGAAGAATATTTATGCAATTTCCCAGGAGTGTGTGGAGATCTTCCAGATATTAGACATTGCCCTTTCGCACTCTCACTTGTCTGGTTTTCCAGTCACGGCACCTGGCAGGTATCCTTAGCCTTGAAGAATGGGGGGAAAGAGAGAGAGGCAAACTCCAAGTCATGTTACTACTACATGTTCTAAACAAAACCTCTCTCAAGTGTTCTGCATGTTGAGCTGAGCAGGAGGTTAAGCAGAAAAGGAGACACGTAGAATATGAACGCAGAGGTTCTACTCTTTACCCCAACCTGGTCAACCTACAGCATCTGCAGATCAAGGGAAGAGTCAGGGTTTTCAATAAAGGTGGCTTTAAGCTGCAGACAAGTAACCTAGGCAACCACTCAGAACACGGAGGGAGGAGGAGTTATCTACAGAAAAGCTCATAATGTGATGCCCAGTTGTGTGACCTCTAAAGCTGATGAGATTTTATTTAATTAATTATTTTTTTTATTCAGATCACATCCTGAATGTTATCCTCTCACTTGTATCTTCCCGTTGTTCCCACCCTCCCTCCCTCTTCTGCCCTATTCCCTTCCCCTAGACTTCTGACAGAATGGGACCTCCTCCCTCACCATATGACCATAGCCTATCAGGTCTCCTCCAGATAGCCTGCTTCCCCTTCCTCTGTGTGGCACTGGGCCTCCCCATTAAGGGGAAGTGATCAAATCTGGGGCATCCCCAGTCTTTGCTCTCCCCACAACCATGAATAATGAGCAGACCATTGGCTAGATCTGAACAAGGAATCTAGGTTTAATGCATGTATTGCCCTTGGTTGGTGCGACAGTTTGTGCAGGCCCCACGTGGGTCCAGATCTGCCAACCTTGATGGGCTCCTCGTGGGGCTCTCGAATACTCTGGGTCCTTCCATACCCTCATACTTCCATGCCACTCTCAGTGAATAGGTAATGAAACTAGAGGGAGAGACGTTTATGACAGGACTGTGATTCTGCTGTGATACCTGCTTGGAACCGGAGTTGGTGCTGAGGAATTAACCATGGGCATTTGGAGGGCTCGAGGCTTCTCCTGGGCAAAATTTCCATGAGGATTGTTGTGCAAAATTTTGAATGTAAGGAAATAACACACTGTGGCAGTCTGTTTAAAACAAAACAAAATCAGTAACAACGAAAAAGAAAAATCAGTGTTAAGGTAAGACGGGTACTTTTCCTCTCCAAAATATTTATTGCTTAGATAGAGCTATGTGGTAGAGTGTTTTCCTGCCATGCCTGATGGTCTGGATTCAATGCCACCAGTATAAGAAAAACCCACGCTAACAAAAGAATAGTTGTTAAAACAGGTGCCAAACTCTTTAAACTAGATCTTAAAGACTAAATCAGGCCCACAGGTCCTCACAGCTTTCTGAGACAGAGTTAAGCTGTGTGTGCTTGGCCTAAGAGTGTCTGTGATATATGGTCCTAACCAGCTTGGCTTCTCCATGCTTACTATTATGCATACCATTGTGAACTAAATAACACGATGTGAAAGCTTCCTGTGCCCCTAAAAGGTTATAAAATGTTAGATTGCGCCATTGTTTGTGGGGATTTGCTTTAGAGAGACTCCTCAGGGGGTTTCTTCAGGGAGGAAGCCTGAGGGCAGCTCAGAAGCATCTTCTCTAGCCTCCCCTGGCATCCCTCTCTTGTTGGCTCTGTTGCTCTACATCTCTCTCTCTTTCTTATTTATCATTCCTCTCCAGGCCTTAAAGGGAAGATTCTCTTCCCTTTAAGGCCCTACTTTTCTTAGACTTCCGTAGTATTCTGCATTGTTCCCTGTTTAATGAGCTGCTGCCTCCCATCTCGAGACCCCTTCATTCTGATGAACCTCATCCTCGAAGGGGATCTTGAGCTATGAATTATGTGCCGCTCCCTTTCTGGACTGACTGACTGCTACTGCTAATTTCTTTAGTCATAAATCACTTTTAATCAGGATAAATGTGTGCGCAAAAAGATGTAAATGTAATGTAAAAAGAACAATGATGCCACAACTCATGACATTTTCATATGTTCGCTATCGTCTTATACATGACATGACATTTCTAATTTAAGTTTATCAAAGTCATTAAAATTATAAGATATTTTACACATTCCACAAAACATATGTTCCGTAATTGAAGTCATTCTTATTCCTCCAATTCAAACTTTGTATAAATTTATCTAAAGTTTCAGAGACAGATTAGTAAAATGGGGGACAGCTCCAATGTGTAGTGTCATTTATTGTACATGGTTTTAATTATTTAAGATGTTATTAGAGGATGTGTTTAAGAATACACTTGGCACTATTGTGCTGTAATATCAACTAATTTATACATTATTTTAAGTTGAGTTTATTTGAATGAACACAAAAATTTTTTCATGATATTTCATTTCAAAAATAATTTTCAATACTTGGCTCACTTCCTAGTGTCGTCCATGTGTTTTTCACTGTATCAGTAGGTGGGAGATATTCTTCTGTTGTGCTTGTGTTATTTTTCTCTGATCATTTTTAGATACCATTCAACTGAATATTTTAATATGCAAACATGTCAATTTGCTTTTTATTAAATGTAGTTTAAAAGCTCTGTCCCATGATGAGCTTTTATTGTGTGTAGACATATGTAGGCTATTAGACTTCACGGAAGAAGTAAAAGCAAAACAAGTCAACTAAACGCCTCCACTGCTTGAAATAAAGTTCTGTGAGATGAATTCTTGTTGCCTAAAATGTAAAAGTGATTGGAGATAAAGAGATATGGCTTCTAGCTCAGGGCAGACCTTCTCACCTGAGTGTTGGGAGACTCCTGGAAATTGGAAATAAGTGTCATGATAAAAATGAATTTGTAGGTAGGGCTACCAGTTACTGTGCAGAGGATAAATCAGAGGCAGGAGTGGGTGAGTGGGTGGCAGAAGACAGTGCATTTGTTAGTGCTGTTACAACAAATTTCCACAATGGTGGGAGCTTAAAACATCTTTTTCACTATCTTATAGTTCTGGAGGTCAAAAGTGAAGATTTCACTGGGCTGAAATTAAGGTGTGGGCAGAGTTGTATTTTTCCTAGAGATTCTAGGGGGAGAATCTGATTTCTTGTCTGTCAATCTTCTAGAGGCTTCCTATGTTTCTTTGCTAGTGACCTCTTTCTCCCATCTTCAAAGTGAGCAAATGTTTCAACATTCCTATTTCTTCTATGAACCTGTTTTCATCATTGCGTCTGAGTTTTAGCCTCTTCTGTCTTAATGAGGACCCTTGTAATTACATCGGGCCCAGCTGAATACCCCGGACACTCTTTCCTGTTAGGATGCTAAGGTTAATCATGTGTGCAAAGTCCTGCCCAGTAAAGTAATGCATTCACTAAACTGAAGACTAGGACATGGTTTCTTTGAAGGACCATGTGTGTGCGTGTGTGTGTGTGTGTGTGTGTGTGTGTGTGTGTGTTTGTGTGAGATATGTAATGTTATAATATAAATTCACACATGAACTAGTGAAGAAATAAACTAGAGTGGTAAGTACTCAACCAACAAATTCTGCATCTCTCTAACTAAGCAGCATCAATCATCTGGTCTCTCCTCCTTCACGATCCCATGAGCTGTTTAGTCTTACTTTTCATTCATTCTGAAACATTTTTTAATTCACCATCTGAGCGTTTCCTAAAAATCCTCATTTCATCTTAACAGTGAGCTTTCTTTATCGTCTTTTGCTCTCCAGATTTTGCTTCTCCGGTGTTAAATTGCATTTCATTCTGTGGTTAAACTAAGATGAACACATTTAAGTTATCTTCTCTTTACTTAGAGACTTCTATTGCAATTTTATTGTTTTGTTATTTTCTTTAGATTATTAGACCTTTCCACAAACAAGGCAGGTGAAGGGATAATCCTTTCATTACGAATCACACAGTGAATTCATTTGAGTTGCCAAATTTCCTCTTTAAAATGTCCAGATCAGACATTTGCACAGAATCTAAGCTCTGAATCCTTTCTGAATGCTCCTCAATTTGTTCTTCCCTGGAGTGACTACCTAAATTTCCATTAAAATAAATAACCTTAAAGGATAGTAGGTGAAAGTTTCTCCCTTTAGAAAGGGAGACCTGAGGATGCAGTGTTCTATGATATCACTAAATTGTTATTTTTCTATTTCCTTTTTCTTTTCAGTGAACTTTGCATCCTGGCCATAGGCCCCTCTCTCCCTCCTCCCTTACGGTCCCGCCTTCCTTCCTTATTACCCACCTCTCTCCTCCTTCCCTACTTCCAAGAGAAGTGCAACCCCACTCCCAACCATATCAAGAGGTGGCATCAGGACTGAGCGCATCCTCTTCCCCTGTGTGACAGTAAGGCAAAAAAGCAAGCATCAGAGTCCATGTCAGAGCCAGGTCCCACTTCCCTCACGAGCTTCCCTCACTTGGTCACATGATGACCAAGCTACCCATTGGCTAGTCTGCACAGGGGACCCAGACCATGCATGGTTCCTGGCTAGAGCCCCAGTCCTCACAGGGGCTCCTGGGCCCTGCTTAGTTGGCTCTGTCAGCCCTCCCATAGAGCTCCTATCCCCTCTAAGTCCTGCATCCTTCCCCAAGGCTCCCTGGGCTTTACCCTACATTTGGCTCTGGGTCTCTGCATGTACTTCCATCAGCTGTTGGGTGGAGCCACTTAGAGGGTAACTGCCTGTTGTTGTTTAGCCCCCCCCCCCCATACTGCTTTGGGTTATGGAGCTTATCAAAGCAATAGGAAACAAAGTGTGACATTGTATCTCTAAGATCAATATGTTCTACTCCACCAAGGTACCAAGGTAAGGAGAAATGTATTGGAAGAAGCACACATATACAAATATCGACATACAGGTACACATGCACTCCATGGGAAGACACGGATACACTGAGCTCCTAATGTGCTAGGTACATAGACATCAGAATATTAAGCTACCTTGTTTTTCTCCATTTATGTAGCCAAGAGTGTGTTTGTCTGTTTGTTTTTACAGTGCAGATTCAGAGCACAACATACTCAAAGTCATAGCTTCAGAAAAATCAGAGTCTGGAATGGTGATTTTATGACCCAAAGCTAGTGTGTCAAATCACTATTCATTTAAAACATTTTTAACTTATTATAATTTATTCATACTACATCCTGAATATTATCTTCCTTTTTTTCCCTCACAGGGAACTCATCCTGTTAGTATACGATGCTCTACTCTCCACACAAAAGGAACATTCCCATATTCTCCTTACCATGAATATAGCACAACTACAGGGTTCAATAGTTCAAGTACAGCCAGGAAAAAGTGGTTATTTGGAAGTGTGTTTGGAGAATATTTTTAAATTAGGGCTGTCTACAACTCTGCCTACAAGGAACTTTCAAGTATTTCTGTCATATCCCACAAAGGACCCTTTCATCATAAGTCGAGGAGTCATTTTATTGATAAAGAATGATTGCATTTCAGCCCCACCATGAAAGAGGGCATAAGCATGTAGGGAGTAGCACAGAGAACAATGTTTTTATTACTCTTAATAGCTACCAGGAACAACTCCATCCTAAATCACTATGGTGAATGATTACAGAACGGCAAAATGAGCAAGAGTTACTGACCACTTTGACAACTCTACCTAACACAATATTTTAATGGACAAGAGGCTTAAACATGATGAAGTGTAATTGTGACAGCTCCAACAATTTTGCTACCCATGAAATTTACTCAGCTAAATGCTGGCCTAATATATGAAGATAAATACATAGTAACTCCTATTATAAATAAGCAAGAAAACAATGAAGTGATAAAGCTTAAGGTGAGGGGTAAAACCTGCAGTGAGATTGAGTAAGAATGGCTTAAAGTGTCAAGAAAGTCTAAGAAGGAAAGAAGAAAAAGACATGGTGATTCCCCTCGATAAGGAAGCATCACTTTTGGTTCTATATGAGATCATTTGGTAAAGTTGGTCTTGCAGTGAAGAGAGAGCTTGTGGGTTACCTGTCAGATATGGTTTATGATTCAATAACTGTGAGCCTATTTAACTAAGAAGGTGAGCTCAGGATCTACAGAAACAATAATTGATATTCTGTTAGAAATCAAATTGACATAAATGTACTTTTTAAAAACTTCATTTTGGGGATATAACAAGTATATCATTACCTCTTTCCCCTTCTCTCTTCAAGTCTTCTCACATGATCCACTTTGCTCTTTTTCAAATTCATGGACTCTTTTTTCACTAATTGACATTACAGCCATTGCTATGTCATTAATCCTTTCATTCCTAGCCTTCCTATAGGACCCTTCTTACTCAGCTGCCTAGTTAACTATGTAAAGCAGGTTAAAATTGCTGCTGCAAGGGGGAAGATATGACCACCCACCCCAAACTAAGTCCACACTTTTACTCATGGCCATAGAGAAAGTAACAGGCCCCAAGGCCCCAGGAAAAGTAATATTAGAGGACAATTCTGACCTTGAGCCCCAGCACAGAGGTCCTCAATACCTGCCCAAATGGGAACAAAGGCCTAATCCATCAAACACCTCGTTCATAGTTACAGGAAAGTCCCTAAATGTATTAACCTTGCCTTTTAGCTTCTGAAGTTCTTCTGATTGGTAACTGGAGGGTGACAACCAGGATGTGGTTTTTATGCATAGAAGACAAAAGGTTGTAAGGGTCAGGGCTGCATGATTCAGGTAAGTTCCCTATGCAGCCTTTGGTGGCAATACCTTCTTTTTGGCTTTAAGAGTGTTCATGTGATGGTGTCTGGTGGGCTCACTTTGAAACAGTTACATGCATATATGTATCTATATATGTATAGATATTCCTAAATGCAACCTGCTTAGTGTGTACGTTATTTCTACGTATGCTTTTAAGATTCAAGATATGTAGTCTTGATACTGCAAGGTTAATTAAAGAAGTGGGTATAACCAATGTTGTGTTATCGAGAACAAATGAGTGAATCATGGCCATGTACTAGGCATTGTATCTGTCTTATTCTTAACTATAATTTTTCAGAGTTACATTTTATGTAAACATAGGTAAAGTAATTTAGTTTGCAAAATGAAATTGATCCATATTTCATTTCTTATATGTATTTGACCTACTTAAATTAAAACATTGCAAACCTGTGTTAGTAACTTTTAAAATACAATTGATGATATGTGTATACATGTATATAAATGCATAGATATTATAAATGATTAGAGTCCTGAGTGTGAGAATCTAATTTAAGAACATCTGAAATGATAAACACATATGCATATAAATATTATAAGGATAACTAATTCAAATTTGTGACTATACTACCAGCAATTTGAGATAGGATTTTGAGAATGCAGTACAACTTGTTCAATAAAGAAGTAATCCATCAGGGCTGACATATATGGATTCAGGGGGCCCTGCACAAACTACTGTACCAACCAAGGACAATGCATGCAGTAAACCTAGACCCCCTATTCAGATCTAGCCAATGGACAGCTCATTCTCTATAGTTGTGGGGAGAACAGGAATGCCTCTGACGTGAACTCTGGTGCCACATATTTGACCATTTCCCCTTGGTAGGGAGGCCTGGTGGCACTCAGAAGAAGGGGATGCAGGCTAACAGGATGAGACCTGACAATCTATGATTATATGGTGGGGGAGGAGGTGCCCTTCTCTCACAGGTGTAGGGGAGGACAATAGGGTGAATGGGGGAGGGAGGGCGGAAAGGGAAAATACGAGTGAGGGGATAACAGTCAGGATGTAATCTGAATAAATTATTTTTCACAAAAAGAACTAATCTTTTTTGAAGAAAAGTTTATTTTTAGTTTTAAAAATTATTTCTTATTACTTTTTGAGATAATAATTATATCTTTTACTTCTTCCCTTTTCTCCTTCCGAGGCCTCCCATTTATCCCTTCTTTTCTCTTTCTTAAATTCGTGACCTCTTTTTCACATTATTACATATTTATATATGTATTTAGAAATATAAATAAACATATATGGATACACACAAATATATATATATGCACATATATATTCCTAAATACATAACTATAACCTGTACAGTCCTTATACTGTTGTGTATGTATGTATGTATGTATGTATGTATGTATGTGTGTGCATATATATGTTTTCTGGCTCAGTTGGTGTGCTCTTCTCTAGAGAAGACTATTTTTCCCGCTCTTAGCATTCCTAGGCTTGCCCCATACATCTCACTATGTCTATTCTTGTTGTCCTTGTTCAGCTCATGTTTAGGCAGTGACGTTGGTGAGACTTTATGAGTGTGGCTTCTGACAATCCTGGAAGACATCATCTCACAACAAAATCCCTGTTCCTCTGGCTCTTATAATCTTTCTCTCCCCTTGTCTGCAATAATGTGTATCCTGTGGGACTGGGTTCCATGGCTTTAAATTTTAATTGGTTGTGATTTTCTGTTGCAGAGAGACATTTTCTTGATAAGGCATGAGGACTACACTTACCTGTGGGCATAAGGGCAAATGCCTATAAATAAGGATTGGTCTGGTTTGGTAGAGTAATGGTTTTAGGTTCTCCTCCAATATCCATTACTTCATGAATTGTTAGATTTCTAGAGACAGACACTATTTCCCTCTTATTGAGCAGATCATAAGTCCACATGAAATGTTGTTGGTTACCATCAAGGTACTTATGCCACTACTGCACCACCCTTAAGATTATGGAGCCATACTGGTTGTTGTGTGGTTCACCGGTGTTATAGCTGGGTGGAACTATTGGTTGCCTCTCAGCTTTGGAAGTTTGCATGGTGCCTTCTGGTACCATGGAAACTAATCTGCAGTGAGGAGGCACTCAGGTCAGGTCTAGCTCAGGGCCCTTAGGCCCTGTGTCTGCAGAGCATGTTTTTTTTTTTAGCGGTACAGACTCCACTTTCACCTCTGTGGTGGGGTGTGTGCAACTTATGCCAATAGCAATAGCTTGAAATGCTTTTGGCGTTTCTCAGACAACTGTGACGAACAACTCATGGGACTTCACATGCCTAGTGTTGGGTTTTTGTTAGATGATTTACAGTTCTTGGAGGAAGCATTGTCAAATAGGAAAATTAAAATATATATGTGCATATATTTATGTATTTGTATATATATGTATTATGTGTGTGTGCTTACACATATATATGTATAATATATATATATATATATGCTGACTTGCGTGTATCATAGGTATTTCTAAGCAGCTAGTAATAATAAGATTAAGCTGTGTTTCTTTGGCATTTATTATTGTTTACCACTTGTATTATTTTACACAATTAATAGAACTAACACACACACACATAGACAGAAACAGACACACACACACACATACACACTGAAAAATAACTATTTTTTTCTTCATTACATTTGGCATGTACTAGAGTATATTAAATATAATTAGTCCAAAGGTTCGGGAGCAACTATATGCTGCATTAAATCATTGTGTTTTTGTCATCTTTATAGAGTCATAAAGTGAGCTGGGTTTGAGCTCCAAAAACATGAGAAACTGTGTTGGAACACATGCTTCCGGGCTTCTACCATCACACATGTTGTTATTGTGGCCCGTTTCCCCACCACTGATTGTGCAGATTTGTGATTTGTGTGCCCATTTCTATATTTGGACAACAATGTCTGAGATCAGTCTTAGACTCCTTTAGCCAGGAAAGACATGAGATAAGTGACAGGCTAATACTGGAAGATATACTGAGGATTCTAGATGTGCAATCAACTGAGGTTTCTGGGTTAATGTTAGAGAAGGAGATTTTAAGAGTACACAGGTGGTTGCTAGAGAAATCATGAAGGACAATGTAAACTCCAATTAAGAATCTATATTGTGTTTGTTTGCAAGTGTGAGTAAATAAGAAAAATATGTGAGAATTTATCAGTGCACATTTTTTTTGTGGCATTGAAAGGGAACATTTCAGTGCATGGCTAAACACAGCAATGATGCATTGTAGCACATGGGCTCCTACTCTTTACCCAGAATCTATCTGCAACTTCTACTCAACGACAAAGAAATAATCAGTTTATCCAGTGGAGTTTCACTGGGTATATTAATTAGATTTGATGGCAGGCCTCATGCCCAAGAGTAGATGCTCAACAGAACACAAATTCAATAGTATTTTTATAGATTTTTTTTGTCTCACTTTGGTTTGTTTGGGGATTTTTGTCTTGTAGGGCTTTTGCTTATTTATTTTGATTTTTGTCTTTTTATTTTGTGGGATTTTTTATGTGTTTCTTCTTTGTGTTTTTTGTTTGTTTAAGAGAAAGAGAAACTGACAGACACACACACACACAGACAGACAGAGAGAGAATATAAACATGGGTGGGAAAAGAAGTATGGAAGTTCTAAGAGTAATTAGGGGATAGAAAAAATGATCAAAATATGGTGTATGAAAATGTTTTTCAACAAAAGTTTAAAAATTGTATCTATTTAGTTTTATAATTTCAATAATTTAAAACAAAACCACTAAGAAATTGTACAAAGAATGTATCAAGGAGATAAGTCATAAACCTCAGATGAAAACAGAGGTTACAAGATAAGTGATTGTTAAGAGGATGCTAAGTACTGCGAGCTGAGAAAAAAAAGATGTGAATCGGGAGCTGTAATGATGAAAGACTGACAGCACAAAAATAAAAGAAGGCAGTGATGTGAGATACATTTTATGGAGGATTTCTAGCCTACAGGGCAGAAGGATTAAGATGAGAAGATGATGGCAGTGAAGATGAAAAATGAAAGATAGGGAGTGTTCACACAACAGTTACATGAACAGAAATCAGAACAAATGGGGGAAGAATCAGTCATCAAAGTTGTGTCTGTGGAAAACTTTCCAAACTAAAGAAAGTGTTGAGTTAGCACAATGAAGGGTCTCACTGGGAAGCAGGCAGCACTAATGAAATGAAGCCAATATTTAGACACATCCTGCTGAGGTCTCTGAATTTCAAAGGAGAAAGAAATGTTCTTCAAGCATTCAAGTAAGAAAACTGACGTTATTTGTGTAGGAAATAAATGCAGTCAGTCCAGGATGTCTCCAGTACTGGATGACAAAGCTAGCAATAGTATTTGATGTGTTGAGCCAGTGCCAATATTAAAAATGAAGGGCTCATGTGCAGGCATGCTGCCTTCCTTATCCAGTGTCAACAAAAAAATTCTATAATATCTATGAATCATAAGATGAACCACAAGTTCCATCTTGATTATATTACTCAGTGATACTCTCTGGTAAAGAGATGAATTAATAAAAGAAATTATCTTTTGGGAATCATGAAGCTATATTGCAGAAACTTTGGTAATGAGTCATAAGATCAGCTAAATGAAAAATTCAACTAATTAATATAATCATTACAAACAAAATCAGAATATAAATTTCAAAATAAATTCTAACAAGATTAATAATATAAATTATTAAAATGCAATAAATGTCTGGGTATAAAAGTTTAGTTCAGACAGTGAGAATAAGAAGTGCGCAACACTAGATGTATAACTGTTAAATCAGTACTGAATTTTACATGCAGTTAGAAAAATCTTAGTGATGTAAGCTAACTTATTTGTGAGTTTAAAGGACACCATTCTTTTATCCACAACTATTCATAATTTGTGTCTCTTCTGCTCTGTAGTACTTTGTTTATTTTGTTGTTCTTTGTTGTACATGAGCTCGAACCTGATGTCTTGTTCTGCGTTACTGAGCTCCATCCCCAGCCTTCCTTCCTTACTCTGTATTTTGGGAGAGGGATTCACTAAGTTGTCTGGCCTTGATTTCACAGTCCTCCTGCCTCAGTCTCTCTTAGCTATAATTACAGCTGTGCATCACCACCTTCAGAGCACACAGTCATTTTCTCACAATTCTGCTGTTTATTTCCCCTGTCTTTGCAGAAGTAAGCAAAAAGTTATGGTGCCTCTGGGAGAACAAAGGAGTGAGCACTGCACTCTTGGACTCTTTGTTACCATCCCAGAATATTTTTTCCTTTGTTGTTAGGACCAGTCTATTAGAAATCCTATTGGTGAAGCTATTTCTGTTCAGAGGAGTCCTAAGAAGATTCCCAGTGCTTGATTTTCTAAGACTTAGAAAGCATTCAGAGGCAGTCTATTTGTGGACCACTCTGTGTGGCAAAAATAATTCCCTTTGATTCTTAATTACTTCTATGACCTGCATTAATAATGTCAACCTGCAACGTCAATGTCATCTTGGGAATGTGGCTCTCTTCTTTCATGTAATGCTTGTTCATAATTTCAGAAACAGATAACAGTCACTATTACTTTGGTCTGGGAATGACACGAACCAGGAGCCAGGCTGTGCATTTAAAACAAAGGTAGAAAATCCAGACTAATCTCCAAGGTCATGTTGCCACAGAGGCATGTGGCTGTCTTTGTTTCAGACTGCTGTCTGTGATCAGAGGGTCTCACAGCCTCTGCACTGCCAGCTTGGCTCCATGCTTCTCTTCCCAAACCTCTCCACTGATGTCAGCTGTAGAGTTAGAGGTGCTGCTGTTTTCTGTGTACCCAGACTTACATTCACCCTTTGTCCTTTCATTGATTGCATGGCTCCCCCTCTTCCCTGCTCCTCAGACCTTTATAATTGGGGCCATTTAGCTTCTAAACCTCAGTGTCTGTCCTGCCTATAACTCCTAGAGTGAACTCTGTTTGGGTGGAGAAGTATTAGAGGGATTCTGTCTCTGACACTATTCCAGCTGCCCTTCATCTCACCCTCCCTTCCAGCTAAATTCCCTTCCCTGGATTCCGATTTGATGACTAGGTTTGTTCTGATAATCCGTCATGTTCCTCGTGCAGCAGGATGTCATGTTGCTGTTAGGAGCCTGTCTTAAACTGCCTTCTGGTAGCTAAGCCCCGACTTTCTGACCCATAAAGACTTCAGGCCTCTAAGGAATCTAAAGTCGCAGAGCTGTACTGAGTCCCTGAGCTGCACAGATGCTTTGCTTTGCAGCTTTCTTGTTTAATACTTATGTGGATGGAGGCCGGGTATAACACTTCCTTCTGCTCCTTTTGTTCTTTGCACTATATCCTGTTTCTGAGTTCTCAAAATAAAGGAGCATGATGCTTGACAAGGTCTCTCTTACCTGTCCAAGTCTCCCAGCATTGCAGTGAGCCAGTTCTGGTTTTGACTGCAGAGCCATTGCATTCTCCAAGGCCTTTTGGAATTTCACCAGGCACAAAGGCACCTAGCAACATCAAAGACCCATGAGAAAACACTCTGCCCTCTTCTTTCTGTAGCTTCTTTCTGAGTCTCACTCAGGAACCTGAGCTATCTCAGCACCCTGCTGTCCAATGTCTCCCTTCTCCGCTCAGCTGGGTTATTGCTCTCTGCTGGAGCCTGATGACTGGGAATCTGCTCCTGGGAGAAAGCCCAGGCACATGTGGAGCTGTGCTTCCCTGTTCTAGAGAAACAGCATCCTGTCATAGCTTTGTGCCTGCAAACCTTTATTTCTTTTGTTCAGTAATATGGCTATTTTTTAAATGAGAGAATGAGCTTGAGTCTTGCTGCTCTGCATCATTAGAAGCACAATTCCATGCTCTTGTTTTAACTGATTATGTTGGAAGTTTCTTGTAGTTTCACACTCACTATTGGTTACATTTTGTGTATATTGTGGAATTGCCAAATGTATGAAGTTCCAAACTAACTCATATATCCACTTATCATTCATAGGTAAGTTAAATGCTGTTCTAATTTTTTTAAAGTTTATTTTATTTTCTATTAATTTATTCAGTTTACAACTCAGTTGTTCTCCTATCACTCATATCCTTCCGTTCTTCCTCCCCTCCTCCCTCCATTACCATCCCTTACGTCCATGTCCGGGAAATGGTCCATTAGGGAGGGTCTCGGCTACTCTAAAGAAGTCATAACTGACTTACTGTTACAATGGCTTTGAAAAGTCTATAAAAATCTATCTGTAATGAACAAGAACCACATGGCTTTGTTTACATTGTACCAAAGAAACAACCTTGCATTGCCTTATCTTCATCTCTGGGAACTTTCCCAGCTCCCCTCTGTCTCCCTGCCTCTCTCCTAGTTGCTCCATGTTGCTAGGCAGACCTTTGCCACTGAGTTACATTTCTAGGCCAGCAATACTTTCCTTGTGTTCTATCTAAAGGCTTCTGCTTCTGATCATTGCCATATTTATGAAGTCCACTATCCATTTAAATGTTGAGTCAAACTTCCATGATCCAAAATCAGAAGGATTTCAAATGTATTTTTGATATATTTTGTTTTATCTCTCGTTTCCCCAAAATGGAAAAAAAAATCAATGTAGCTCCTAGTAGCTCTTTAGAAACCATCATCGTACCAGATTATAAATGATTACTCATAGGCAAATGATATACTAATATACTAATCTTGTCGTATGGGCTTATTATCTGGCCCAATCTCCTCAAACAGATGTCTAAAAGTTGAGAATACTCCGAATAGGAAGCTTTGTGTTGATGCTGGGGCCAGCAGATCTCAGAAGTGAAAGAAATAGTGCTGAAGCCCTTTGATTATTTAAAAGGAATTTAAAAATGCATTTCCTGGGTCTTGAGGAAGCCCTATTCCCAGTTTTCTGAGATAGCACCAGATAGATTTCCAAAGTGGTTGTACTAGTTTGCATTCCCACCAGCAATGAAGGAGTGTTCCTCTCTCCTCACATCCTCGCCAGCATGTGGTGTCCCTTGAGTTTTTGATCTTGAGTTTTTGCATTTCCCACTCCTTGGAATATACCCAGAAGATGCACCAGCACACAACAAGAAAATTTGCTCAACCATGTTCATAGCAGCCTTATTCATAATAGCCACATCATGGAAACAGCCTAAATGTCCCTCAGTAGAAGAATGGATAAAGAAACTGTGGTACATATACACTATGGAATACTACTCAGCTATTAAAAACAAGGAATTCCCGAAATTTGTGGATAAATGGATTGAGCTAGAGATGATCATAATGAGTGAGTTAACCCAGAAGCAGAAAGACTCAAATGGTATATACTCACTTATATCTGCATACTAGCCCAATGGGCATGTCCCATGAAAGCCTTCCCTTACCAAGAAACTGGGACCGAGGGGAGGACATCCTATTGGGACTCTAGATGAGAGAACAATGGGAGAATAGCAATGTAGAAGGATCCAGTGGGTCCTAGAAATCTACAAGTAGAACATTATGATAGGCAGATTTGGGTCATGGGGTCCCGCTCAAACTAAGGCCCTAGCCAAGGACAATACAGGCGGTAAAATTTAAACCCCTACCCTGATCTAGCCCATGGACAGGACAGTCTCCACACTTGAGTGGAGAGAGGGATTTGACTTTCTCAAGTACTCTGGTGCCTCACATTTGACTATGTCCCCTGGCGGGGGAGACCTAGTGACACTCAGAGGAAGGACAGCAGGTCACTGAGAAGAGACTTGATACCCTATGTGCATATACAGAGGGAGGTAATCCCTCTGAGGAACAGTCATAGGGGAGGGGAATAAGGGGAAATGGGAGGGAGGGGAGAATGGGAGGATACAAGGGATGGGATAACCATAAAGATGTAACAAGAATAAATTTATTAAAAATAAATAAATAAATAAATAAAAATGCGTTTCCTAAGCAGAGATTACACATCCTGCAAATACTCCTTTCAAACATAACTATTAGGTAGGAAGATGGCACCATGTACAGAGGTGTGTGATATGTAAGCCTGGTAACCTGAGTTCACTTTCTGGAGATCACAGGAAAGCAGAGGGAGGAACTGACTCTACAAAATTGTCCTCTGACACCTGTGGCACGCTGTGATAAGTGCAAGCCCTCCCCATCACAGCATGCACATATAATACTAAGAAGAAAGTGATTCAATTACATTGAACTAAAATGTAGAAACAATTTGCTAAATAAACATATAGAATATAACTTTTAAATTATTTACTCTATTTTGACACTAGAGTTGCTCAAACTAATTTGAAAAAATGGATATAAATATCATATCAAAGGATTAAAACTCAAAAATGGTAAATGCTCATTCATTATTTAGCACAAAGACACTTGGAGATAAGTAGGACTTTCAGGTTAAAAATACATTTTACACACACACTCACTCACACACACACACACACACACACACACACACACACAAACACACACCTATGTCATCCCACAGGTATAATAATCTGATAGAAGCCAGGCAAAATGTGCATGCCTGTAATCCCAACACTTGGGAAGCAGAGGTAGGGAGAATCTCTGTGAGTTTGAGGCCAGCCTGGTCTACCAAGCAAGTCCAGGTCCACCTAGGCTACACAGAAGAAACCCTGTCTTGAAACCAAACCAAACCAAACCAAACCAAACCAAACCAAACCAAACCAA
>OU015743.1:115896856-115909213 GCA_907169655.1 Acomys percivali
AAACCAAACCAAACCAAACCAAACCAAACCAAACCAAACCAAACCAAACCAGTCTGTCAGAGTAGTTATACATCTTTCCTAGATAAAGGTGAAAACATAATTTATTTTATATTCCACTTAAAATAAAATGGATTTAGAAAATTTACTTTTAATAGTAGGAAGACTTTGAAAGATTATATAATTCATACATGCTAATGAGTAGGTAGCCTATTGCTTATGTAGGAAAGAAGGTCAGAAGATATTTATAATTAGCTTTTATGTTAGAAGTTCAGACACATGGTGACTATTTCCAAACATGTAGGTCAGCCTTTCATGTATCATACTTGTTTATACATCATAAAATTTCTATAGTGCATGTCATATAAACCTTACTGCTCTTAATGAGTAAAGAAGTTAGTGAGGAAAGGGAAATTTTTGACCTGCCTTTCCCAGGACAATGGACTTAGATAAACCATCTTAGAGTTGTAGCTTTCAACTCTGTTGAGATTGCAGCTTTTCTTTCCTTTGACCTCCACAACTCATGCAAGTCTTCAGAAGTGTTAGTCAATTCTCAGGCTTTGACCCAGTGTGACTGAAATTGACTTGTAGTTTAGGAGAAAGCTTCTCTTTCCACCTTTTAGGGAACTTATGTGGGCAAGTTCTATTTCTTATTTCATCCTGTGATTTAGAGAGGGGCAGTAAGTTCCTGCCCTTGCCACTGGTTCCATGATGGATGCTTGATGGCTGTATTCAATTAGCATTAGACACAGTCTTTTCCTGTGACCTCATCAATATTTCAAGTAGAAACCATGCATCTGGGGCTCATGTGCCTTCAACGAGAAGCCTTCTTCTCATGGTCTCGGGATGGAGCAGCGTGAAGCTGTGAGATCCAGATTTGCTGAGGCCACGTTACTGGGCTGAAGAACCATTGCTGAGGCAGCCAAGGATCACCTCGTGGATATTAGGGATGTTGTCAATCCCTGAAAGAGCCTGAAGAGGAACATGAAGGGACGTTAACTCTTCAATGCATTTGGGTTGTACTTTGCAATTTCTGAAGCCAGAAATTATTCTAAACTTTGAAACCAGTGCATTTTACTTAACATTAAACCCATTAAAGTGTGTTTCCTTTCAGTTGCTAAGAAAGGATTTACAAATAGAGTGGCAAATGATTGACGTTGATGCGTGTAGTTGATTACGTTAACTATGACTAAAAGGAACAAGGTAAACATGGCGACCTTGATCCTGAGGTAACCAAACATGCTAAATTTTCATGGAATTGTTCCAATGACAAGCAGAGGTTATGGACAGGTTATAGCTTTAGAGAATCTGAAATACGAAAGTTCAGAATATTGGAAAGATCTATCCACTTGTTGGAACAGGCACCCCATGATAAGTGCCCGGCTAAGTGTGAAGCTGCTTTGTGTGAAGACACAAAGGAAACAAAAATATTTTTCTGGCTACAGCATGAAACACAAGAGAATATGGGAAAACTGCCAGGAGACAGATGTGAGGAAAATGTGGGAGAAAAGTTAGGGCTTAGAAAACCCCCACTTTCTTTGGCCCCCGAACACTCCTGAGGTAGAGACATCAATATTCTCTTGGTGAGCATGTGGACAGGGGGAAGAGTATATGCTTTATGCTTTAGACTCAAACATTCTCACTTCAGATCAAAGCTTGCCTATTTCCTAGTAAAGTGACCTTGGGAAGGTCTTATACCTTTTCTATGCCTCATTTTTTTAAAATCTCAAAAATGATAATAGTTATAATTTATAGGTCATGAAAATGAGTTAATTTCTGTGAAGTGTTTAGAATAGAGCATATATATCCTAAATGGTACCTATGTATCATCAGCTACTATGTAGCTGAGATATAGTATGTAAGTTGTGGATAGAGACTGATACCTTCACCTCAGCCAGTTACTTGGGACTTCCCTAAATCAAGGTAGAACCTATTTGCCTGAGGTTAGGAAACGGTCAGAGAACCGAGACATGTAGGCTAGATTCTTACAGGAGGATCTACACAGAGGCCCAACTTGGTTAATTAGTTCAGGGAGATTTCTAGACATTAAAAGTTTGAAATATAAAATTTAGGAGGTCATATCACCAGATAAATATCAAGTCTAATTTTAAAGTGATTACTTATTGCTTAGCACCACAGGGAATACCCAGGACTTATTTCGTGCACCAGCAGAAAATAAGCTGCTCAAAGTTATAATCCCAGATGGGAGCTTCTTTTTCTAACTCCCACTGAAGTGGGCAAGAGGATCAGGGACTCAGGAAGATTATCTCAGAGATAGAATAAGTTACAAACAATTGGCTGACCAAGGGCACCTCATGAGTATAGCTGAGAGTTCTTAATGGCTGAGAGGATATGACAAATATTAAAAACCTCAAACATTTAAAACCTAACACTTTCTAACAACACATTAAAGGTGGAAAATTTATATGTACATCATGTGAAGAGTTGGATTCAAAATACAGGCTAGATTAAAATGTAGTATGTAGTTATCTTAAGGCTGTGCGTGTATGGAATATAAATAAGTTGCATGTCTGGAATTGGTGAACATTCCCAAGATAGCCGACTTGTGTTTGTGAAAATATTCTCAAATCTGAAAAATCTGCCATCCAAAGTCTTTCAAATCCTAAACCTATCAGCTAAGGGGTATTTAAATTTGAACAGTTTTGAACCAATGACTATAATCTGTTCTGAAAGCTAAAACATTCTAAAGCTCCAAAGTGGTTTAATAAAATTCAGTCTTCCTGGTCTTTCTCTGTCACTGACAACTGGAACATCCACTTGGTTACCATTTTGTTCACTGTTTGCTTTTGAGGTGGTAAGAAGTTATACTGAAACTAAACAGAGATAAATTATTTTCCCCCTAGGCTTTGCTGAATATAGAAAAAGAATGTTACTTTTAGTTTTTCTCTCAGAAGTTTGAAAAACAGAAGAGTGAGTCTATGAACATATTACCCAGATGCTTTGCTGTTCAAGTTACTTTTCTCTTACACTGAAAAGCAAGCTCCCTTCTTTTTGTTTGTTTGCTTGTTTTTTGAGGCAGGGTTTCTCTGTGTAGCCTTGGCTGTCCTGGACTCCCTTTGTAGACCAGGGTGGTCTTGAACTCACAGAGATCTGCCTGGCTCTGCCTCCCTAGTGCTGGGATTAAAGGTGTGTGCTACCATGCCCAATGCAAGATTCCTTCTTTGCATTGAGGAAACACCTATTCTTTATTCTAGGTTGAACCCAAGTTCTCTTAAGCTTATTGATAGATTTTATATTCATAGCCAATAAATTATAAGGAAGAAATTATTATTAGGACTTTGAAGAAAGAGCAGATGTACTCTTTCCATAAAAGTAGACTTCATTTGATTCCTGAAAAGTCTATGGTAATTTTTCTTGCATTATCAAAATCAGGAGGTAGGAGAGGATTTGTAAGAAGCACACTGTAGTGTTTTGAGAGTGAGGTTTGTTATGATTTGAATGTGAAAAGCACCCAAAGTTCATGTATTTTAATACTTGGTCCTTACCTGGAAATACTATTTTGGTAGGTTGTAAGAACTTTGGGAGTGGAGCCTAGCTGGCATTTGGTCACTATGAGCAGGATTTAAGGGTTATAATCACTTCTGACTCCAACCAGAGCTATCTGTTTCTTATCTGTCCATGTTATAAAAAGTGACAAATGTATGGTCCTGCCACTAGGGATGGAGTCTCTTTCATGCCATGATTTCCTCAAAATGACAGACTGAGATTCCCTGAAACTGTGAGAAAAACTGTTCTTCCTTGAGCTTCTTCTCTTGATGTCTTGTCACAGGAATGAGAGAGGCAATATGGAAAACTGGAACCGAGAAGTTGTGTTTCTTTGTTGAGAAACTTTACCATATGCTTTGTGAGCCTTTGGAGGGAGTTTGTGGAAGCATTGTTAAAGTTTGTGATCTATAACAACTCTAGAACACCATAAAGAGAACATAATGGGCCATTTTGATAGGAGTGCTGGAGACCAAACTGCAGATAGAATGTGGATGGTAAAGCCTGTGTGGCTTCAGAGAGGAGCCAAAACCTTACTAGAAAATAGACTATAGGACATTCATATTGCTGTAGGCCATCGCTCTGGCCTTATTTGTTCCCGTTTACTGAAGATGTGTGTGAAACCGAGTTTAAAAAAAGATAATGGACTAATTTGATTGTCTGAGAAGGTTCAGGGCTTTATACAAGCTGTTGCATGGTTCTTATAGGTTACTTTTAGCTATGATTATAGGAGAGATTTAGAGCAAAACTGGAAAATAAGGATATAAAATATATGCAGTTTTGCATGGAGTGGGAGAGAGCATGGGAGGCAGTTGTAGTCAGGAGCTGGAATGTTGAAGAGATTACTATAACTGAAGAGAGTCTTAACACTTGGAAGGTTAGAATTGTGCCCTGAGGGTAAGATTATTTCTATCATAGGCTGTATAGCTACACTACAAACTCATATAAGTATTTTTTCAATTAAAGAGAGTAACTGAAAAGAAGAAGAGTACTTTAAAAATGTACTTACTAACCACAGAGGTTAGGTATAGAGTGGCAAACTAGAAGTAAGGGAGGATCTCCTAAGGAAGAAATATATATATATATATATATATATATATATATATATATATATATATATATGAAGAAAATTGGGTGTCTTAGGGTTTCTATGGCTATGATGAACTACCATGACAAAAAAGCAAGTTGAGGAGGAAAGGGTTTATTTGGATTACACTTCCAGATCATAGTCTATCATTGAAGGAATTCAGGACAGGAATTCAAGCAGGGCAGGAACCTGGAAGCAGGAGCTGATGCAGAGGCCGTGGAGGGGAGCTTCTTACTGCCTTGATCCTCATGTCTTGCTCAGTCTGCTTTTTTAAAAATTATATATATATATATATTTATTTTTATTAATTTATTCTTGTTACATCTCAATGGTTATCCCATCCCTTGTATCCTCCCATTCTTCCCTCCCTCCCATTTTCCCCTTATTCCCCTCCCCTATGACTGTTCCTGAGAGGGATTACCTCCCCTTGTATATGCTCATAGGGTATCAAGTCTCTTCTTGGTGACCTGCTGTCCTTCCTCTGAGTGCCACCAGGTCTCCCCCTCCAGGGGACATGGTCAAATGTGAGGCACCAGAGTACGTGAGAAAGTCATATCCCACTCTCAGTCTGCTTTCTTATAAAACCTACGACTAGCAGTCCAGGAATGGCAGCACCCACAGTGGCCTGGGCTCTTCCCATCAATGACTAACATGACCTATATACGGATCTTATAGAAACATTTTCTCAATCAAGATTTCCTCTTTTCAGATGACTGTAGCTTGTATCAAGTTGATGTAAAACTAGCCAGAACAATTGAGCCTTTGTCAGATTGATATATAAACATATCACTGTTAAACCATAGCCTTTACAAGTAAAACACATTAAAAGTACAGTCCTCTTAAAATTGCCAAAAATCTCTTTAAAACCTAAAGTCTCTCAACTGTGAGCTCCCATATAAATAAACTTTTTTACTCTGTGAGGGAAGAGCCAGGGACCAGTCACAATTAAAATAAAATCAATGCCAAACTCCAAAAGTCTAAATAAATCAATGTCCACTGTCTGGGATTTACTCACAACCTTCTGGACTCATCTGAGGGCCTTGGATCACTTCTCTGGCTCTGCTCTCTTCAGCACAGACAGCCTGTGTTCTATGTTCTGTCTGGCTCCACTCCACTACTGCTACTATTCTTTGCGGTCATCCATGGTAACGGCATCTCCAAAATGCTAGGGTCTTCTGCTGCAACTGGGCTGAACTTTCAGAAACAGCCTCACACGGGCTCTCTTCATGGTGGCAAGCCTCCAGTTCTTAGCATGACCCTTCAATCCTGGGCCTTCAACAGCTACTGAAGTTACAACTTCAGCAATGGCCTCTCCTGGCCTCACACAGAGCCATGCCCCAGCTGCTCTCCATGACTCCTTCATGCCTTCAAAACCAGTAATACCTGGGTGACTCTTACATTACCAAGTTGGCTGTCAGCATGAGGTACAACCTTAGCTACCTCTAGAACAAAACCTTTGTGTGCTGACTCTTAGGAAACACTTCCCAAAAGTCTTTACCTCAATGATGCTAGTCTTAATTACCACTTATTTTTTTTCAGTTACAGTTAAACAGCATCCATTATTCTAACAAAGAGAATGTTTTACTGTAATGGTTCTGGTATCTTGTGAATCATAGCTGATTCTTCAGCGCTAGCTAATCAAAACCACAGAATATTAATTCTAAATAACTAGTGACTGAAATAAAGTCTTTAAACTTCCCTCTGAAACTGCCTCCATTTTTCTTTGCATTGCCCTCAACATTTTCATCTTACAAACTCCTACAGAACAGCTCACCAAAAATTGAACACTCAATGGATTTTCTTGCACCAAGCTCCAAAATCCTTCCATAATCACCCCCAAAAACAACGTGGTCAAGTCTGTTACAGAACACCAAACTCCTGGTACCAACTTGTTCTAGTTGGGTTTCTATTCCTGTGATAAAACTTCATTATCAAAAAGCAAGTTGAAGTGGAAAGGTTTTGTTTGACTTAAAATTCCACAGCACAGTTCATCATTAAAGGAACCCAGGACAGTAACGCAAACAGAGTAGGAACCTGGAGACAGAAGCCGATACAGCAGCCCACAGTGGGTGAGGCCCTCCCCACAAATCACTAATTAAGAAAATGCCCTACATTTTGGATCTTATGAAGACATTTTCTCATTGAGGTTCCCTTCTTTCAGATAGCTCTAGCTTGTATCAAGTTGACATTGACTATCCAGGACAATGGGGTAGACTGGAAATGGAGGATCAATCAGAGAGCAGCAGGCATGACAAGGGGAAGAGAGGGAATACAGGGAGGGACAATTAATTTTAAGGGCCATTTGACAGGTCACATAGAAACCTACTATGGTAGAAGCATCTCAAAACATATACATTTATGAAAGAAATATAAATGGAGTCACCAAATAACAAAGTCTAACTAGATATCTTTTGCCAGCAACTGAAACATCCAGTGCCAGGATTGGGTTACATTTGAATGGATTACATTTAAGAATGTAAGTGAGTTGTTGGTTAGGTGGTTGCCAAGGCTACTGGTGGTTCCACATAAATGGTAAGGCCACATTACTGAGGACCATACTTATATATCTCAAAGAAAGGTTGATCTCCTGTTAAACCGTAGCATTTACCCCTAGTCACTTAGTGTTCATTGTATTGAAAAATACTTTGCCTGCTACCATAGAAGGAAGCTAGTCACCCTCCCAGCTACAAACCCTGTGATCTACAATCATGACCTTCTTGCATGAAACATTGGTGAAATAGTGGCACAAATATTATGAGAGTAACAGACTATTATCTGAGTGTATATGAGGCCCACTCCATGAGATGGAACCCATGAATGGGGCACTGTTTGAGTGCCCCAAAATCTGAGACTACATAGGCCATGGACTTAGAGGAAAACCCAATACTATTATTCTATGAAAGTAACATAGCCATAAAGTGACTCCTGTTGACTCTCTTCTACAGCCATAGATCAGTGTCTTGCTGAGCCATTATCAGAGAAGCTATCTCCGGAAGCAGATGTGAGACCTACAAATAGACAACATGCACAGTGAGATATCCTGGAACACTCAGTCTTAGACAGGATGTGTCTTCACATCCCTCTCTCAAGGGTTCATGGAACTATGTGGCAGTAGTAGAAAGAATGTTAGCACCAGAGGCAATGGATGAAATCAGAGAAGCCATGTTTTACTGACACAACAAGACTGATGCACTTATGAGCACACAGAGTCTGAGGCAGCATGCATAGAGTCTGGACAGGTCTTTGCAGTGTGTGCCCAATGCTGAGAGGGAATGTGAATGCAAGCTCATATTCCTAACCCAGAAGCTGTTTCCAGATGACAACTACTTGCAAAGGAAAAATTAGTTTTCTCCAACAGAGTTTCACTGGGTATATAAACTACACTTAAAGGCAGGACCCACGTTTGTTTTCTAAAGACAGAGAGAAAGAATGCATGGAGTTAGATGGGTAGGCACAATGGGGAGAATCTAGGGAAAGATGAGAGAAGAAAAAATTTGGATCAGAATGTATTGTTCAAAATATTTTAAATTTTAATAAAAAATATAGTTGAAGCTTTATCCAGCTAAAAATAAATTGTTTTTTTTTTCTTCTAAATTTCTGTGTTTAGGCTGCTGAAGCACTTAAGCAGCCTGGTTACACCTCAGGCTGGTGAGAGAAATTGGCTTCATCCACATAGCATACCTATTTTTATGCATGTGGAACATAAGGTATGAAGACTTTCACGAAAAGCTCTACAGTACAGTCACAGACCTATGTGGTCAGGAAATGTGTAATAAGGTCATATTTCACACATGGAGATCCACAGAAACATGTGTGGAAGCTGTGATGATGAAACCTGGCTTGCAATGAAGACCCCAGGATATTGGTGATGTCAAACATATCTATCAGAAAATCTTCAAATAGAGAATAGAACTTGCTTAGAGAAGAGGATATGTTAGCTGCAAATTGTAGGGTCCTAGGGATGGGGCAGACTTGGAGGCCAGAGGATACCAACACACACACACACACACACACACACACACACACACACACACACACACTACATTCACACTCACACCATAGATTCTAGATATGTAGTTACAGGACATGTTTGTCTTTCTGGGCCATGTCTTGCTTTGGTCTGATCTTTCTTTTGTGCCCAGACACTGATTCAATTTAGAATGGGAATGTTTACTCTGTGACATTGTTCTTTGGAAGGATGTAACTTGATGTTTGCTTTTACAAGTGCTCACAGTTAAGTGTTGCTTGGGTTCTCAAAAATCTTTGGAAGTTGGAACAATGAAGTTGTTAACAGCTACGGAGACTCATAAAATTGGAGGGGGTGCATTTTATAAGTGGAGACCAGGGATGGTTAAGAGTGTAGTGGCTAAGTGTAAAACTTGATTGGCAAAGAAGCCATATTAGAATTCCAGTTTTACACTTGTAAATTGTGGTGCCTTGGGAAAGTTAATGCCTTCATTCCTCATTTTGTAATATATATTGGGGTGATGAAAATGAACACGCTCATGCAATTATAGTAGAAATATCTATTATCTATCTATCTACATCTATTTAATCAAATCTAATATAATCAAATCTATATCTATCCTATCATCTATCTACCTATCATCTATCTATTTATCTGTGATCTTACACCATTTATCTACCACCTTTCAATATCAGCATCATCTCTACATTAAAAAGTACTAAATAAGAATTACTATATTTTGTTATCTTGTACACCTCCTTGTGTCTGAAAAGTGCCTGTTATTACAACCCCAATGTTATTAATTCTGTAATAGTTCATAATCAGCATAAAAACTGTACTTCAATAAAATAATATTTTGGAAAACACTGCACCAGAAAACTTTTGCAAAATACAATGCTTTTTTGTAAAATATTTTATTTATTTATTATTTATACAGTATTCTTCCCCCATGTGTGTCTGCACGCCAGAAGCAGGCACCAGATCTCCAGATCACATTATAGATGGTTGTGAGCCACCATGTGGTTGCTGGGAATTGAACTCAGGACCCTGGAAGAACAGACTGTGCTTTTAACCTCTGAGCCATCTCTCCAGGCCCCAAAGTACAACTCTTTAGGAAAACCATAAATTGCATATGAAATTGACTTTTCCCTATCAAACCCACACTTTTTTCCTGGTGGGCGACTTGGCTGCCTTACTGTTTTACAACTTTCCAGGTACTTATATTAAAATGCATATACATAAATAAATGTTTAGCTTGTAGAGTTGATAAGGGACTCTATCCACATGCTGTCTCAAGCTCAAACAACTTTTATCATTTCTATGGTTATGTCTTATAATTTGAAACTCCTTTCTTTTTTTAAAAAATTATTTTATTATGTTTCTAACATATACATTTATATTATTACACATGAATAAAATAAACTCTTATTTCTCAAATTAAGCATTTTTATGAATAAAATTTAAACATAACATTTCCTGTATTCTTCAGTAACCCCAAAGAAACTCTAATTGAATCAGTTTGTGTATGTCTACAGCTGCGTAAGAAAGGCACATACACATTTATCTTCTGATAAGCTTATAATTTTATTTGACTAGATTTGCCCCAGTAGACAAATAGTTTTGCCTTTTAAATAATAGCAGAAAAATTTGTAATTGTCTTTTACAAAAGCAAGAATTACCATTATTTGAACACACACACACACACACACAATCATTTGGCTACCAACTGTGGAATTCTATATATCAATTCTTTTTGCTACTGCAAGATTTGAGACTCATGTGTTTTGAAGGGATCATCAAGACACTTCATTGCTAAAATTAGATCTTGTTGGTTAATAAATTGAATCAGAGCTATGAATAAACGAATCAAATGAATGAATGGCTCTTCCACAGGCAAGATTCACTGAAGTGTTCACCAAGCATGATGTGTCAACTGTTCATTTGCCAGCCTTGATTCAATCTGCCTCATGTTGCTATCAATTCCTAGGGATTATTCTTATTAAGTTCTCAGAGATATCCATCCTGGCAAGGTCAGTGTGTGCCTTCTATTCTTTTTCTCAACCCCTCAGCACCGAGGGTCTTCCTGAGATGGGTTTTTAAGCTGTCACATGTCTCTACTCAATGTCTCTTTGGCATATTCTCTCAACATTCTTCTTGCTTATGAGCTCTTTAGTGTTTAGGCGTTTTCTTTGTTTCTCTAAAGGTTTTTATAGCAGGTCTCATATGCTCGTACAGATTTAAACAGCCATACGTTGATGGATTCAATTTACATTTTTGAGTTTCATTTTTTTCCCTCTACTTCCAACTAATTAGTAATTTATTCTCATCCTCAGTGTAGACACAGCAACACCTCACCAACCTCTACATAAATTACCAACACTCCATCCGTATCAGTCGGTCCATAGTCTCTTGGATGTTCAGGTCCCTCTACTGTTCAGCGTCAGATACTGTCTTTCTCCTGTAGCATGCAGAAAGACTTTGAAAGTTAGGTTTTTCTTCTTACCTACTTAAAGTCATTCCAGCGTATTTCCACTGCATTGGGAACTAAGCCCAAACCAGCTCCTATATTTGCCTTCGCAGACCTTGGGTAGAATAACCCTTTGTCTAAAATTCCAGCTCCCAGGCTTTTCACAGCGCTCTGGTCCTATTGCTTTTTACCTGTCTCCCAGGGTTTTGCTCCTTTTAGAACCCATGAGGACTGTCCTTTCTTCGACATTTCACGTGGGAGGGCGACTCTCACTGTATAAGTGTAACATGATGACATTATTCTTCCTAAGCAGCTCCCTCCCTCATCCTCTTCTCTATCATATTGGCACATTTTTAATTCTTTCACCAAATTCTGTATTCAACAATTTTATTTTATACTAAGTTTTACTTGGTTGCTATTTATAACTCCCTAAACCACCATGCAGATCTAACTTTTTGAACAGATATTTGCATAGAGACACCTAATAGTATAAAGAGTAAAGTGAGGTTTTCTGCCTTTGTATAATCAGCTTAGATCTTTAATGGAGATAGATGTTGCTCAAGCTCATTGGCTGCACATTAGATAATGGGGATAAGAAAAGCTGAAATACAAAGTTTGAGAGCAATATTCTTGACATATTTCTCTACTATAAGGTGATACAATGAATATGAATTTTAGTTTGTCAACTACTTCATATTTAAATTATATTCAATAATATTTGTCTTTACTCATTCCCCAGGCCTCTGGTGGAAATAAATAAAATATCTCATATTTTCTTTAAAAAGACATAATTCTCAGTATGTTCTGCTGTAATTTTGAGCCTTGGTAAAAGCCCAAGATGAAAAATATGTTTTATGTAAGTTTTACTGGTGTTTATCTTTATGGCTTTTGAACATTTTGCTCACCAAGCCCATATTGAACCTGACTTGTATATCAAGGTGTTTGTAAATGAGTATTGGAAATAATATATTTGAAGAAATTATAATAAAAATGTATGTTTTTAACACTATTGAAAATGAGAAAATGTTATAGGAGCCTAGAAAACCTAGAGAAAGTAGCTTAAAAGGTTTTTAGCTCATAGCTTTCCCATCTCTAATGAAGACAACAAAGCCATTTATCAAGGGGCTGCAGACCTGCGACTGCTTGGCCCATTGTAAACCCTTAATAAATAGCTGTTGAAGGACTAATGTGGAGAACTAGTAAATTGAACACTCTAACAGACAGAGGAAATCTTGGGTTTCTCTGGAAGACTTGCCTGTATTACACAGTCTCATTTCTCAGCTTGCCTTTATTATTATTATTATTATTATTATTATTATTATTATTATTATTATT
>OU015743.1:115909223-115933690 GCA_907169655.1 Acomys percivali
TTATTATTATTATTATTATTATTATTATTATTATTATTATTATTATTATTATTATTATAGTTTATAATCCCAGTTGAACAAGATCTGTGAGCAACCCAGGTTGTGATGAATAAATCCAATGTTGAGAAATATAACATTTTCTGTTATGTATCTGAACCAGAGCTTCAAGAGGAGGTATATTTTTCTCCTCTATTTTTGTGTTATGTTTCTTCTGATTACTAGAACACTTTATTAATATATATATATTCCTGTATTCCTTAGCACCTTGGCTCATTTACATACCCAGGTCTTGCTCTCTTGTTCTCTATTGCCCCTTCTTTTGGTCTTTAGATTCAAGTGCCCAGTGCAGGAAAGTTGGGTTTTGTCAATTCCGCCCTCATATCTTCATGAAATGACAACTCTAGTTTTATGAATGGAGCTTCCTTGCCTGATAGAGGAGCCTATCTGTGAAGTTGACTGAGAGGGCATCAGCATCACTCTGGTAGAAAGAGTTGAGAAGCTATGATTCTGGACCCCAGCATGTTTCTACTACAGGAACAGGCAAGTGACACACAAAACCACAGCACAGTCTGAACACCACTGCACTGCATAGATGGTTAACTATCTCAAGACTATATGGCCTATCAGGGAAAAACTATCCTACCCTGGAGTTGGAGAAAGGCATAAAATTTCATTCATTTTTATTTGACAGATACAATTCAAATGATGTTAGTATTTTCACAAAGTGACTTTTTTTCTAGTTTCTATAAAGTAGAATTTTATAGTTAGATTATAGCTAATGTCTGGTTCCGTTGTCTCATGTTATTATTTTCTATAAAACAGAATTTTATTGTTATAGTAGAGCATCTATATTCATTTACTTTTTTCAATATAACAATTGAATAACTCAGAAAAATGATGTACCAGTAATTTTTAATGTCCTGCAACTCATTTTTTACTAGCTGTAAACATTTAAGTAATATTCTTTTTATCTTTCAAGGTTGCCACAGTTTATTTCTGCCTCTCACCTCCCTACTGGCTACAGCTAATTTTTTGGCTGTTAGATAGACTACAATTGTGACATAGCAAATTGAAAGCTCATAATCAAGTATTGGAACTGTTCCAAGTAAGTACATAAATGGTCTTAAAATACTTTCTCAAGAGTGCAACTTATATTTCTTACCTCATGATCGGTTCATGGCTGTATCTCAGCTAGGTGACTATCTACCTTGATGCTGGTATTGGTCTTTAGCTGCAAATGCTTTTATTATATATACTTACTTGCTTTACGAGTTTGTGTGTGTGTGTGTGTGAGTGTGTGTGTGTGTGTATGTGTATGTATGTGTCTGTGTGTGTCCTGTGGCCTGATATGTGCAAAGTTCAACACAGTATTTTCAGCAGTTCAGTCTGTTCTTTTACCACTTCGGTCCTGGAGAGTTAATTCAGGTTGTCAAGCTAGCAGCAGTCTTCGCCCACTGAGCCATCTTGCCAGTCCAATTCCAAATATTTTTTTAACTTGATAGTTTGTTTAAAAAGAAGATGACACAATGGCTTTATCTTTTAAGTCAGAGTAAAACCTTTAGAATAAACCTTCCCAAATTTAGTCGGTTCTTTTCAAGCCTTTTATTATAGTGGAGTTAGAGTTATTACAAATTTTATCAACTATTACCCCATGAAGTGACTTTTTGAGAATAAAAATATTTTATCCAAGAAAATGTCATATAATACTTCATCAAGGTTAACATAAATAACTAACTTCTGTAATTTAACCCTGTAATTTGAACTGACTACAAAGTACAAGGTACATCCTTCACTTCAACAAATGAAGCCATCAATTGAAATTTGAAGATCAATTCGGTATAGGGACCACAAGAGCCAAGGAAAACCTGGCTTCTGCTGTGAAGGAATTTATATCTGGAGAACTGACAAGGTCAAAAATCATAGGAATGTATTTGTCATGGAGACAATACCGAAGGGGATGCCCAGCTAATTACTAGGCATCACTGCTTCTTAGTCCCACTGGGCGGCACAGTTAAGGCAGATGCTCAAGAGTGGCAGGTGAATAATCAACCTCCTATTCCTAGACAGGTGGCAACAACTGAAAGCCCAATCTTGACAACTGTTCTTGAGATGTGGGTTTGGGTCCTTGGAGTTCCAGGAGTCATGATGGTAGTGCCACTAGAAGGCAGGAGCATGTGTTCCAGCTAATGGGCAGTCTCCCAGAGAGTCTGTAGCACAGTCTTATTTGCTGAATGCCACAAAAGAAGTACAGAGCTCAGAAACTCAAACAACACAAGTTGTTCCCACAGTGGGGACACTGGGGCAGCGTCTGCACCTGTCTGCAAGGGATGATTCTCTGTTATGTGAACAATGGTGACTCATAAATACTACAGTAGAAAAACCATGTTGCATACATGTCTTTATTCTGACAGTTATACACTAAGAAATGTAAATTGAAACAATGGATTTTGCCAGAGAACTTAAGTATTTTATGATTTATTATTTCAGGGTTCTGTTGGGCTGCCGTGCAGAGATAATTATTAGAGTTACCTAGGGAAAGGACAAAGTATTGGTGTATATCTTAAACTGGATACAGCGGTATACTAGTGATGATATGGTTTATTTAAACCAGATGGAAAAAGCTGTCAGTGAAGTCAGATACACATATAAACAAATCTACTGAGTTTGGAGTCAGATCTGGATTTATAACATTTATTTTTCCTTCATTATTTGGACTTGAGTGAATTGTCTTCTTGACTATCAAAAGTTATAAATGAATCATAAACATTCCAAATATATATAGTGTCAGCTAGGAGAGCGTGCCTGTCACTCATAGTGTTCAGTTAAGAGGACCCAGGCAGCCTGCTCAAACTGCAATACACTACGGAATTGACAACAAGTTAATGAACTGAGGGAACCTCATTTTCCTGACTGGTGTATGGACTGTTTTCGGCCTTGGAAGATTGTTGTCAAAGCCAAATGCCTGGTTTTGAATTAAACCTTTACTGACATGGCAAACTACTTAATTTTTTGAGATCTTAGTTTCTGCATCTATCAAATGAGGATTAAAAACAGTATCTCTGTCTCCAGCAGCTGTGAGGATGCAATTTCCTTTGTGGAAGAGTTTCTAGGCTGTAACCAGATATGTAGTAAGATAATAATAAGACGGGACCACTATTGTTCAGAACAAAGGGACACATTGGAGTTGAAACCTATTTGGATTTTTGATAGAAACTGAAAGGGACTGTACTGCTTGGCTTTGTGTCAACTTGACACAAGCTAGAGTCATCAGAGAGGCAGGAGCCTCAGTTGAGGAAATGTCTCCATGAGATACAGCTGTAGGGGATTTTCTCAACTAGTGATCAGTGGGGGAGGGGCCAGTGCACTGTGGTGGTGCTGTACCTGAGCTGGCTGTGGGTTCTATAAGAAAGCAGGCTGACAAGCTGGGCCGAGCAAGCCAGGAGCCAGCACCCTCCATAGTCTCTGCATCAGCTCTTGCTTCCATTATTCTGCTCAGTTAAAGAGTTCCTGTCCTGGCTTCCTTTGATAATGAATAGCAACATGGAAGTGTAAGCCTAATAAACCCCTTTCTCTCCAACTTGGTTTTTTGGTCATGGTGTTTTGTTGCAGCAACAGAAACCCTGATTCAGACAGGGAGCCACATGAATATCAGATTTAGGTTTATTGTGCCAAGATGGTAGGGGGTCGGGATTTAGTGCTTCCTTTAGATTTCTTTATTGCTGCTGGGATTTCATTTTTGGTTTTGACAATAAATCATAATTTAAGATGGGCAAAAGTTGAGAAAATCTGCCCTCTGTACCATTTCCTGAGGCAAAATCTGCTCACTGACTGACAGAGAAAGTAATTTGTGTCATAGTATTAATGGCTGGTAATGGATTAATATGTCACCCCTTCAAGGCAATATATTTGCATTTTAAATAGGCACCTTCTGCTGGGGACTTGGATGAAGAATATCAGAGCCTTAGTACAGAGTGATGTGAGGGAGTTTTTTTATTCAAAGGAAGCTTTGGGCACTGCTGGAATTGCCGGGCTTTGGTATTTAAGCATCTCACAGAGGAAAGCTGAATTTTTGAGAGCTCTATGGCTGCCCAAAGCCAGTTCATTTGGTTAGTGAGGCTGAAATGTTGGTAGAAACAGCCTCTCCCCCTGGCTCAAAGAATTAGAAACACTGTCCAGCGCTGCTGAACTCTGGACTAGCTACAGCAACAGTGATGCCCAACCCAAACCCATACAGACTTTGCCTTCGCTTCTACAGAGCAGCAAAAATGAAATCTTGTTGCCTACAAAACAAAAACAACCCATTATATCTGGCTCTATACAGTTGTGTCACAAATATTTTAACGATCAAATTGCAGCAGTTCAAGTACTCTCTGAGTTGTTGGTAATTAGCTTCTCTAAAGACATCCAGAATTTAGCCCACAAGTGTTTATGGAACGCTAATGGAGTGGCGGACACCAGGGATTGAGCAGAAGCCAAACTGAAATTCTTGCACATCAGCCTCTGCCTGGAAGAAATTATTTCTGATAGGTACAGAAGGGGGCATCCGTAGCTGTGCCTCCTAAAATGTTTGGTCATACAGTCACCTCCTCCCAGCATGTGTTGTCTGTACTCTGCTCTGGGTGCCACTTGCCTTCAGCTGTCATTCTCTGAGTCATTTGGCTCAGAGACATAGTGTCCTTTTTATCCCTGTGAGCCTCACTGAGCTTGCTTAGGGCACTGGCGTTAGCTATTCTTCCCATTTTCCAGTCCTCGGAGAGCCAGGCTTGTTTGAATTCATGAAAACTGATGAAGAAGTTTCTGTCCTTGACTCTGAGGATGAGCAAAGCAGCCGCCCTTGTGTGGAAGCACGTCATTTGAATGAATGAGTCAGATTCTGATCTAGTTTCCCCTATAAGATTTCTTGAAGACAAGCTTATGAACATCAGCCCATTCTTCCTAAAAACCACAGCTCTCTATCAGGGCCAGAAACCAGATGATGCTCTGCATAGCTTCAGTTGTCCACTTGATGCTGCTGGGAAGAAGGAATCTGGATTGCCCTATTGCTGCCACTGGAGTGGCCAATAGGCATGGCTGTGAAGGATTTTCGCGATTGCTAATTGATGTTGGAGACACAACACTGAGGGCAGTTCCTTTTCTAGACAGGTGGGTCTGGGCTGGATAAGAACATAGCTCAAGGTAAGCCTGGAAGCAATGCAGATAAGCATGCCTCCATGGCTACTGCTTCAGTCTTTTGCCTTGAGTTCCTGTTCTGGTTTCCTTTGATGGCAGACTGTAGCCTAAGTCAAATTAGCCATTCCCTCCTCTAGGTGCTTTCGATCATTGCATCTATTATGAGAGCAGAAGCAAACTGGAGTAGATGAGGACTTGATGCTACCCTTCCCGGTCTCTTCTCTCTGCTTCTCTGGAAGAAAACGCCTCCATATCCAGTTGCAAATGAAAATTTCATATTTTCTTATTAAAACAATTATACAGGCAAGTTGACAAGTTGGTATTCTTTTTTTTTTTTTCACAACTAAGCTTAAATGCCTGTCAATATTTTAAAAAGAGGAAGCACTGATGGAGTTAGAGGTTAGTAAAGTGAGGCATACCCATTCTGGGCACTAAGGCTACAGTGAGAAATAGATGTGAAACCAGCAGCTGACTCTCTCTATTCCCTTTAATTGCGTCCTCATTGGCTAGAGAAGGTGGTTCCCCATGGGTTTCCTGATTGTCAGACCCCAACACAGAGTAAGGAGAAGTCGTGTCTTCTGATACATCACTGGGAACTTCTAAAAAAAAAAACCCACTTCTACTAATGTGCTCTGCAGCATTGTATCTATTGTCCTATGTTAATGTCAGACAGGTGTAATTAGAGTATACACTTTTTTTTTCATGGAGAAGGAATGAGAAGCCTTCATATGTCCTCTGATTGTCCTAATTGTTTTCTGGGAATGGGTTCCATATAAGGCAAGGAGACCATGGATGCTGAAGTGGAAGTGGATCGCATACCGGATACCAGAACGTGAGAGTACAAAATCTTCTACATAACACCTTATATTTCAAGTGTTTTTTAAAAAAGGTATACTGACTCTACCACTTATATTTGGCCTTTTCCAAGAAATCATGCTTTGGACTGTCAGTCTGAATCAAAAAATGATCTCATGTCAGACATTGTTCTGAGTCTAAAATCCTCTCCTCTCTATCTAAGCTCCTGTGCTGACTAGTTATGCCTGGATTTAGCCTGTGCTGGCTAGTTATGTCTGGATTCAGCCTGTGTGCCTTCACAAAACTCTCTTTTCTGCAGCTAAAGCTTTGCAAAGGCAACTTCTAAGTCCTCCAGTGTCAATAGAATAGAACTCTTGGCTTTAGCCCCCACCCTAAACCTTTCATAACACTGTCTATTCTGTGCCTGGGATTTTGGAGCTAAAATAATCACATTGGTACTCAGTGGGTAGAGCCCTGACTCTGCATTCTCTCAAGTTGGTCCCCATGTCACTGTTGACCTCCGCACTTAGGCATGTCTCATGGACTTGACCATTGAGAGAAAACACATCTAGTTACATCTTTGCACAAAGAATATATAATACATGCTCAATTCATGTTTGAAGAAGCGTGTTGACTAGTACGCTAAGGACAAAAGATAGACTTTTTCCCTTCTGAAATAATGATACTTCTCTATGAATAAGTATTGAACATTTTAATCAGGATGAGAGGAAACAGGGTTCCAATTACTATTTTTTTAATCACAGTTGTAATTTGCCTGCTTAATTATAATATTTGATGTATTTTAAAATATATTTGTCGATTTTCCATCTAAATATTTTCTCCCAACTACAGAGCACAGATAAATGATCTGAGAAGTTTTATAGAACTTCATAGACATCGTTCATGTAAGTTGGGATGCAAGCCTTAGGCACTCTAAAGAGAATCAGTCGAAACAGCATAATTTCAAAGGTATTTTGTCTTAGCAATACACTAAACATTCACTGTTTTATCAATCTCTGAACAATTTTTTTTCTGCTGTACTGAGAGCAGTCCTCCATTTTCCCTAGTTTATATTATCCATTTTCCATAGTCTAAATAAATGTGGAATGTGCACATTTTAAAGAATACTCATTCATATAAAAATGGGAACAAAGACAGATAGTGTGTCATAGCAAAAAAATGTTCAATAATATTCTTTCCCAATTATTCTATAGTTTGGACAGTGCATTCACGGTAGACTGCCTTGTTAGTATGACATTTATGGATGTTGGAACCTTCCTGTATTATTTACCATCTCTACCACTCACTAATTGGTAGAGTATATTTAAAAATCTTTTGGTGGGAGAAAAAGAAAAAAGAAACCAGTAACAATAGCCAATTATTCTGCTATTTGAAACCAAGAGGCAGCCTGATGTCTTCAGGAGCAAAGCTATATTCTTTTACAGAATATTACACCATGTTTCTGCTTTCATCTCCAAAATGTATCCACCCAGATTCTTTCATTCTCTATGACCCTATTCATTTCTGCTTGCATTTAAACCTTTGCTCACAGCTGTAGGAAATCAAACCCCAAAATAACAGCTCCTTGGGAAAAAAGAGGGATGGATGAATGCAGAAGATGTCCAGGGCAGCTGCCCCAAGTAGCTTGACAGTTCTCCTAATGAGCCACATTCTCTTATACCTCTCTGACTTTTTTTTTTTTTTTTTTTTTTTGGTGCTGCCTCTTCACATGAGAAGTTCTTACTGTCATTTTCTAAGGAGTTCCTTTTACTTTTTCATGTCTCTGTTCAGGCATCAGTGCACTAGGCAGCCTTCCCTGGTCTCCCAAATCTAGTATGTGTCCTGTCTGTGATCCCAGGAACCTTGTACCACCTCTGTCATGACAGAGCTCTCTGTGCTATGACTGTATCCCTGATCATTATCCCTGGTCTTATTAGAGATGTAACCCTCTAGTGATCTGTCTGGTTTTTTTTTTTTTGTATCTGAGATGCCAACTCAGGAACAGTACTTGTCATGTATGACTTGAATAAATGAAATGAATGTGGGCAGATATGACCTCTGGCTTTTCAAAAGTGAGGAAGGAACATCCTGCTGAGGATAGACTCATTTCTGAAACATTTTCTGTTTCAGTAAGGCGGTATCACCCCTCTCTGTTAGTCCTATTTTAGACAGTCTGTAGTATAGTTGAAACATCAGTACTAGGAGGGCAGATAGACAGACAGATAGATAGAGAGATATCTTGGATTTTCATTTCCAGCGAAAGGCTCGGGCACTGGCAACTGCCTTAGGTAGATGAGAGAAACCCAGGGCAGAGAGCACATTTGTTAGACGTGGGGCCTGCAGGGTGCGTGCAAGCTTTGGAAAGCTGACTGAAGTTCCTGTGTGGTGCTGATGCTAGGGTGAATTGCAATGGGCCCGCCATTGTTTTTATGGCAGGAGAGAGAGGTGAGGAAGGTCACTGCAGCAAACTCCGGCATGGTCTGCAGAAGTAGTTGAGAAGAAAAAAAGGTGCCATGAGGCTAAGCCAGGCAGTGATTAAACAGTAGTCCTGGATCAAGGCCGGAGACTCCAAATCAAGAGTTCCGCAGGCAGCTTTAAGTGCCAGCAGGGGTTAGGCCTGTGCAGGTGAGGGGAGCAGTGTAAGCCCAGGCATACATAGGAGGCCAGGCGCTCTGTTCTCACCTTCCTCTACCTCTGCAGCTTTACCAGGGCATCATCTCTTCAGTGTAAGGGATATATTGCAGGAAGAGAGACAGGAAAGTGGAAGCTGCCTGTGATCCCAAGTATGTTTTATTTGGAAAGGTACCTTAAAGGACTAGCCATGATATTAGTCATTTTCAAGTGCAAAACTGAACGAAATAAAAGTTATTACCGTTATTATTTTCACCAAATTCGGGGTTTAAGATAACAGTTCGCAGAAAACAATACATTTCTATGTATCTAAGTTCACTTGTGAGTAAATTTTGCAAACTTATATTATATGTTTAGCCCCAACGTAGTGGTTACTTGGTGTGACACAGGGCTTTATCATACAAAGCCCAACTAGTACCTAACAAACCATCAGTATTCCATGATTCCTTGCTTTCAATATCCATTATGATGTGATATAGATTGCACATGTGACAGCATCATCAATAGTTGCCTATGGTCTTGAGATTTTGTCAATTGGCCAGCAAATCAAACCATTAAGCTAAGTCAGCACGGTGCAGGTGTATTTATGCACATCTCCCCATTATACATAAGGAAGATAAAGCAAAAGAAATCCAACAGGATCTTTAGAAGCCACAAAATTTCTGCCAATACCAACAAACTGAAAGAGGAGAATTGTATCAATTATCCCATTTATTCAGGAAAGCTATCATTTTGGTCTATTTATATACAAGTTCCTTTTAAACAACATACACGTTTGGCTAAACAGGCAACAGCTGCCATATTCCCACCTGTGCCCCATTGAAACTATGGCTTTATTATGCCAGTGTAATTTCCCCAGACAATGCATATTCCTATTTTTCACTGAATTTTTTGAGAAAAATAAAATGGAGGGTGGAGGAGAGAAAGGAGAATAAATGCGTTTCCAGGACACTTGAATTAAAATATTCTGAGAATCATTTCCAGCCTCATTTAGAAAAATCAAAGTGAAGTGGAATATTGAGGCATTTATTTGCATAAGCCTGGATCTAGTCTTCATCACCGTGCCTCTCCAAAGAGGGCAGCTAACAGGCTTCTGTCCAGGATGCTTTAGGGCTCTTGGGTTTCTCGGCCTCTGTATTAGTAGAACTAGGACTTCTCCAGAAGAGAGAGCCATTGCTATTAACTTGAAACCATGGGTGAGGACAGATGCAGAAATCCTGGCTTTACCACTTCATGTGTTTCTGGAGAAGTGCCCAAAGACAAACTATAAAGAACTCTGACCTGTCTTAGGCAGTTGGGCGTTCTAAGATTTTCTAGGGTGTGTGTGTTCTGATAAACTTCCCACCCCCAGCTGTAGTGGCAAGAGAAACGTAATGAGCTTCCATCTTTACCAATGGGTAGTAATGACTGTGTCCTCAGTAATGATCATCTCCCATGCCTTAGTCCCTTCATGCAGTGCTTTGAAACCTCTAGGACACTTTCCTGGCCACTCAATATTAAGCTTTCATGCCTGTATATGGTTCAAACTTCCTTCTGTATATCTGCCCTGGGTCTGGAGAAATATTAGAATTGGGTTTTATATTTTCCCTTTGAACCATCATGTTTTTATTTATTTTGTTTCCCCGCTGTTTTATACCTGTTCTCTTAAAACTGCTCTAAGAAATTGTGGTTTTGAACAATGTGTTCCTGACTGTCTAATCCCCGAAGACAAAAGTGTCTTTTTAAATTTTGTTTTGTTTTTGCCTCAACTTACCCAGAATTCTGTAGTCTCCATAGGCATATACCTGTAGTACTGTAGGAAAATGGACTTACTTCCCCCACAGCAGTAACCTAGACTCAGAATTCCTCCAGAGGAATGATCTCATCCCATCTCTCTGTGCATGCCAAAAGCTACCAACAATGTTCACCGAATATTAGTCTGTGTCATGAAGGATTCTTAAAGTAATGGATGGCATAAATGAAAATTTCTCTTTTGGTGATAAATCTTATCTTTATTATTACACAAAGAACTGGAGACTTGGGAGTTGAAAAGATATGCTCAAGGGATTACAACTGGTGAAGGGAAGGGTGGGTCTTGGCATCTAATTTTCCTGATGGATAGGGTTTACATTCTGGTGTCTACCCACAGAAGAAAATCAGACCTTCATAAGTCCCACCTTTGTGAAACTGGGAAAGGACATGCTTTCACTGATTGCTCTAACTAGATATCGTGAATGCAAAACACATAGCCAGAAGGGAAGAGAGTTGTCTCTGGGACTAGCCCATCAGTTCTCACATCCCAGCTCCTTGATGCTGCCAAGTGCCTCCACATGTGTATGCATCTCTCATGAAAATGAAGATAAAATGCTTCTCTCTCCCATTAGGGTATTAAAAGGGTTAAAGAAGCTTGTGTCAATCATTATAATAGTGCTCAGGACACTAGATGTTCAATGACTTTCCTATTTTTTTTTATGTATGTTTGTTGCTACAAGAAGAAAAGCCAGAAAAATGGAGAATCCTTTCATCAGTGTGACATTTGACATATGAAATATTTCAAATCAAGAAGTGCAATATTAAAAATGTCCGTTGTGGAGGGGAAAAGGCTGAGAATCTTTCGGCGTGTTGTTTGTCCTTCTGGATGAACTTTAAAGATCATCAAGTGAAATCAAATACTTCCTGTAGTACACAAACAGAAAATATCTCCTTCCGAGGGAGGATCCTGATGGAGAGGTACAAGTGTATTTTCTGGTTGTTGGGAGCAATTTGGCAAAGAAATAATATAAGCAGACATCATTCCAAGTAAATACTCCTTGTACAATAGTCACTGAAAAGCCATTAAGCATGCCTTCAGATCAAAATTTACAGCAGAACCCACAGATAAGATTCACGGCCCTTTGGTTTGGAAGGGGCCTCCCATGGCTGCACAGAGAATGTTTACAGAGCTTTTCTTCTGCAGCACTATGTGTTACTTAAGTGATATTATGTATGCTAAGGGTTGCTTTGAAATGCAATAGAAATAAAGCATAAGGGTAATACAATAAAATTCAAATAAACTGAGACAACATGCCAGTTTTGAGACTCACCTGAGTATCTTGGAGTCACACTGGCAAAATAACGTGTCCAGATTAGGCAATTAAGACAGGGTCCTCATTAGCAAATGTGAAAATGCATGAAGGGGGTAGCAGGACTGAACGGTATTAAATGGGATGTTGCTAGAGCCTGTTGTGAGTCTGCAGGATCACCAAGTAGAAAAAACATAATAAAGCAAACATCCCCTGGATGAGGGAAGAAGTGGAGACAGGCTACTGCTGACAGTTGGAAGGCGACATGCAGAAGGGATAAGGACACTTACAGAAATGGAAGAGTCTGGTCTTGTCTCCCTTCTGCTGGTTCTGAGCAACATGATTTTTAAGAAGCTGGGGCATTTCCATACCCTGCTCTGTAAATTGCAGGGTGTAACGCCTGTCTACTTTGCAAACCATGGTAAGACTCAAATGAAGCTATGGCTGTGTGAGCATTTTTGAAAGTTTGAAGTGTCAAAGAATTCAAGTATTCCCAAAGATAATTTTAAAAGCAAACTCCAAGGTGAGCCTTTCTCATGCGGGGAGGCTACATCTCTCATTTCAGTGGAGAATAACAGTGGGCTGCTTATTTGCATAAAAGGGATAAAGTAAGAGAAAGTAATGGAGCAGGGAAGAAAATGACTAGTGTTTAACAAGTGCACGAAAACAATTGTGTTCTGTTTTTCCCTAAAATGTATCCTGGGAGGCAATATAATTGAAAATTTCTGACTCTCAGATGAGCACAGACTATCATTTTGAAGAGGTCTTGCTTAGCATGAGCTTGTAGGATTGAGTCCTTCATGCCTTTAGGGAAAATTGAATGAAGGGCTGAGGGTTCTCATTAGGAAGTAATTTTCCTCTGGCTGAGTAACTCAGGATACTACTGCTGTGACAGTCAAAACCTTGCCAGGCAACCCAACACCACCGTGGGAAGATAACCAGAGCAGTACAGATTCTTTCTCAGACTGGATGCACTGGAATAAATTAAGAATGTAGCTAGCAACCCTATAGTATGTGTCAGGCAGTATTATTTTTCACCCTGAAGTAGAAAGCTCAAACTCACGAGCTCTGACAGGTCACAAGTTTTGGGTAAGATATGACTGATGGGTTCAAAGTATAAATTGCAGATTTCTCCTCAAATAAGATAATCTATAACATTATCCATGTAGAATACACTAACAATCCTATATGCCGTCTGTCTTAATTACTTTTTCGTTGTCCTAAGATACCCAAGACCAAGGCAATTTATGAAAGAAAGCATTTTTGGAGCTGATTGTTCCACAGGCATAGAGTCTACTGTATTAGCATCACGGAGGAGAGCATGGCAGCAAGGAGGCACGGCACTGGAGCAGTAGATGAGAGGGTACATCCTGATCCACAGGCACAAAGCAGAGAGAGACAGCTAAGCATCACTTGGTCTTTGAAGCTCAAAGCCCACCTCCAGTGACATACCTCCTCCGAGTTCATATCTCCTAATACTTCTCAAACTGTTTCACCCACATGAAACCAAGCATTCAAATGTGGGAACCATTCTCATTCAAACTAACACATCTCCTTAAGCCTATAAATGTTGGGATAAAAGCCTTTTTTTTTTTTTGAAAGTTCACACATCAGCTAAGTAGAATAACCACCAACCACCAATAACCACCAAAAGCCAATGATATGGAAGATATTCATAACAATGAAACTAGATATATTTCCAACTATATATGCTTTAAGACCATTTGTCATGTAAAGCACAGACTGGAAACTCTCTCAAGGTAACACCGTGAACTTCTAGAACTCCTGCTGACCACTCCTGCCATGGTGTTAGAGAGGTAACCCAGGACACTGAACAACTTGCCATTAATAAGAGAATCTTAGTCCTTGCCTAAACACCCTTCAAAGAACAGGGGCAACCTTCCATCAGTTACTGTGACTGTCTGCGGCCCAGGACTCAGTTCTCTTCTTGAGTCATATCCACCTTCCACTTCTCATCTCCTCCAAAAGAGGTATTGGCCAACTACAAGTTGACACAGAAGAAAAATGACTGTCTAACTTGACCAAAGATGCATCCGTTCTCAAATGCAGTTTTTGCTGCAGATATTAAAAAAGGAACTGGATGAACTAGCCTCTAGCTGAAGGACTGTTTCTTGCTTAGCATCCTTTCCTTCTCTGGACTTATTTTTCTTCCTGAAAACTCCCTTACCACTAATGAGAACCCCCTTTCAGTCTCTGTTCCTAAAAGACTTCAAAGAATACCTTATAATAGTGATATATTGTTACAGATGGAGGTTGAAATATTACTGAGAATTCTATTGGTATTTATTTAGAAATTGGTATTTATTTTAGAGATCATCCCCTTGATGAAGGTCAATTATATTCCAAAACAACAGGGGTGAAGGAAAAGCTGCTTATTTTTCTCTGAGATGGTCCTCTAGGAGAAATGATCTCATTTGGAAAAGGAAAACCAGCCTAGTGTTTATCTATTGCTGAAAAGCAAATTACGCAAAATGTCGTGACTTAAGGCAGTATGTGTTCTGTGGGACAGGAATCTAAGCCTATCTCGGCTTGTCCCCTGCTTCAGGCTTTCTTAGAAACATCCATCAAGGTTTTATTTGGGCCTGGGGTTTCCTTTTAAACTTGGCTCAGGGAGGACATATTTCCAAGCTCATGTGGTTGCTGGCAGTATCTAGTTCCTCGTGGAATATCAGGTTGGAGGCGTTGGCCCCATGCTGTCTGTTGGCTGGAGGCTCTCCGCGGTTCTTTGCCATGTGGCCTTCTCCAGATGGCAGAACACTTTTTCCAGGGCTGCAAGACAGAACATCAACATAGAGGGTCTGCTGGAAAAAGAAAAATTGCTGTCTAATGGAGCAAACTCAGAGGAGTGATGTCCCATCACTTCTGCTGTGCTCTGAAAACCAAGCCACTGATTCTGTTCACACTCTAGTGATGGAAAGACTATACCATCCCAAGCCCACCAGGAGGTGTGGACATCAGGGCCATATTGGACTCTCTCTCTCCTGCTGATTTTTACTTATGGAGATCATAAATGAAGATGAACCAGTGGAGGAGGAGAATATCTATTTAGAGCTGTTTAATCATTGTAGAGTAACATGAAGCACTGAGAATAGTATGAAGCATTATTTAAAAGAAATGAGGAAAATTTGTCACACCAAAATCAAATCTATTTTTTCCTCACACAAGTTTTTTTTTTAATTTTAATTTTGTTAATTTATTCAGTTTACAACTCAATTGTTATCCCATCACTTTTATCCTCCCGTTCCTCCCTCTCGCTTTCCCCCTATTCCCCTCCCTTAGGTCTATGACATGGGGGACCTCCTCCCCCACTTTATGGTCATAGGCTATCAAGTCTCATCTTGGTAGCCTGCTTACTCTTTCTTTGAGTGCCATCAGGCCTGCCCACCAAGGGGAGGTGGTCAAATATGGGCCACCAGAGTTAATGTCATGGAGAGCAGGGATAAGTTTTTGTCTCAGTGACCAGCTTGAACTGAAATAAAGAAAGAACCAAGAAACCCCCTAAAGAGAAAAGATTTTCATTTAAGCTTATGTGAGTGTGAGTTCATTTCCATGCAATGCATTTCAATCAATGCCAAAAAACAATGCCTTCAGAAAAGAGGGGCTTGTGCTACAACTTTCCATAATGTGAATAACTTTCCTGTGTTCTTGAATCCCAGGTGACAAGAATAACCGACTCCAGCATGTGGTGTCGCTTGAGTTTTTGATCTTAGCCATTCTGATGGGTGTAAGATGGAATCTCAGAGTCGTTTTGATTTGCATTTCCCTGATGACTAAGGAGGTTGAGCATTTCTTTAAGTGTTTCTCAGCCATTTGATATTCTTCTGTTGAGAATTCTCTGTTTAGTTCCAAGCCCCATTTCTCAATTGGGTTATTTGGTTTGGTAGTGTTTAATTTCTTGAGTTCTTTATATATTTTGGATATTAGACCTTTGTCAGATGTAGGGTTGGTGAAGATCTTTTCCCAGTCTGTAGGCTGTCGCTTTGTTCTCTTGACAGTGTCTCTAGCCTTACAAAAGCTTCTCAGCCTCATGAGGTCCCATTTATTAATTGTTGACATTAAGGCCTGGGCTGTTGGTGTTCTGTTCAGGAAGTTGTCTCCTGTGCCAATATGTTCCAGGCTCTTCCCCACTTTTTCTTCTAAGTGACTTAGTGTCTCTGGTTTTATGTTGAGGTCTTTAATCCACTTGGATTTGAGTTTTGTGCAAGGTGACAAATATGGGTCCAGTTGCATTTTTTTACACATAGACATCCAGTTAGACCAGCACCATTTGTTGAAGATGCTATCCTTTTTTCATTGAATGGATTTGGCTTCTTTGTCAAAAATCAAGTGACCATATGTGTGTGGATTCATATCTGGGTCTTCAATTCGATTCCACTGATCAACCAGCCTGGTATATACTCACTTATATCTGCATACTAGCCCTATGGGCATGTCCCATGAAAGCCTTCCCTTACCAGGAAACTGGGACCGAGGGGAGGACATCCTATTGGGACTCTAGATGAGAGAACAATGTGAGAATAGCAATGTAGAAGGATCCAGTGGGTCCTAGAAACCTACAAGTAGAACATTATGATAAGCAGATTTGGGTCAATGGGTCCCGCTCAAACTAAGGCCCAAGCCAAGGACAATACAGGCGGTAAAATTTAAACCCCTACCCTGATCTAGCCCATGGACAGGACAGTCTCCACACTTGAGTGGAGAGAAGGATTTGACTTTCTCATGTACTCTGGTGCCTCACATTTGACTATGTCCCCTGGAGGGGGAGACCTAGTGGCACTCAGAGGAAGGACAGCAGGTCACTGAGAAGAGACTTGATACCCTATGAGCATATACAGAGGGAGGTAATCCCTCTGAGGAACAGTCATAGGAGAGGGGAATAAGGGGAAAATGGGAGGGAGGGAAGAATGGGAGGATACAAGGGATGGGATAACCATAGAGATGTAACAAGAATAAATTAATTAAAAAGATAAATAAATAAATATAAAAAAATAAAAATAAAGGAAAACAAAACAAAACAAAACAAAACAAAAAAAAAGAATAACCTACTCCACTTCCTGCTCTTACCTTCCACGGGCAAACTTTTTAAAAATTAAAGGTGAAGGATTATCAATTAACAGTAAGTAAAATAGAATCATTTATGTTAAAGCCTACCATTCTCACACCCTGTTAAGAAATGGTATAAACACCTTATCTGACAATAGTTTAAAATGTAGGAAAGGAATATAATTGTTGAAGCATGTGCTCAAGCTCACAATGAAAACTAGACACATGGTTGCTTCTCAATCATAAAATATGTTAAAGCATAGCAAAAGCAATGTTTTAAAGGAAAAACAAGTTCTATAGTAACGAGAGTTTCCTTAATGCAAGATCAGTAAAAAAGTGACTACTTCTTGAATTTTCAAGGTAGGATAAACAAAGAAAGACATGGTAGGCATACTCTAATGAGAGTAATGAATTCATCTTTATGTGTATCAGGAGTTCATATGCCACTTTTCTTAATATAAACAACATTTCTAGTATATCTCTCATTTTTCATTGGTCAGTTAGACTTAACTTTTTTTCCTAAGGTAAATTCCACATCATTTATGTCTCATTTTTCCAATTACCTTGAAGTCTCTGAATCATTGAGGCTATGTATCCTCTTCTCGTTCTTTTTCTCAGACACAGAGCCTAAGACATGGAGGTTTATTAACTACAGTTTAATTTTGAGTATAGGATCTCGCATGATATCCCAGGCTGGTCTTAAACTCATTATATAGCCCAGGCTGACCTAGAAGTTATGGCAGTCCTCTGGCTTCAGCATCTCCAGCGCTGGGATTACACATGTGAGTAATCAGAACTGACTACTGCCTGCATTCTTGCATTTTCCCTGGAGAATGTAGTGTTACTTCATGTTTAAAAAAAAAAAAAAAAAGACAACAGCAAACACAGTTTGTTGAAGCCCTTACAACTTAAGGATTTAGTCCACTAAATTCTATTTCCTTTTTTAGATTTTGTTACTATTTTTTAAATTTTTTACTTAATTAATTTACTCAGATTACAACTAAATTGTTATCCCATCACTGGTATCCTCCCGTTCCTCCCTCCCTCCTGCTTTCACCCTATTCCCTTCCCCTAGGTCTATGACCAAGGGGGACCTCCTCTCCCAATATGTGGTCATAGGCTATCAAGTCTCATCTTGGTAGCCTGCTTATTCTTTCTTTGAGTGCCACCAGGCCTTCCCACCAAAGAGAGGTTGTTGAATATGGGGCACCAGAGTTCATGTGACAGTTAGTCCCCACTCTCCACATAACTGTGGATAATGTACTGTCCATTGGCTAGATCAGAGTAGAGGGTTCGATGTTTACTACTTGTACTGTCCTTGGTTAGTGAAATAGTTTGAGCAGAACCCGTGGACCTGGATCTACCTGTTATAATGTTCTTGTAGGTTTCTAAGACCCTCTGGATGTATTTCCCCATCTCCTATATTTTATCCCTCAGTTGAAGAATGCATAAAGAAACTGTGGTACATTTACACTATGGAATACTACTCAGCTATAAAAAACCAAGGAAATCCCCAAATTTGCGGACAAATGGATGGAACTAGAAATGATCATACTGAGTGAGTTAACCTACAAGCAGAAAGACTCACATAGTATATACTCACTGATAGTTGGACACTAGCCCAAAATGCATGTCCCATGAAAGTCTTCACTTACTAGGAGATTGGGATAGATGTGAGGACTTCCTACTGGGACTCTAGTCCACTAAATTCTAGACCCAAACTTTTCGGACAAGGTGTTCAGTGCATTTCTTCTCTTTCTGAAGCAAAGAGGTCGGTCTTTACAGACAGAAACTTTTAACAACGTAGAAATGCCTTGGTGCCTGTTCTTCTAGTCCATATAGCTGTTCCAGAAGCCTGCAACTAAGGTGCCAGACTAGTCCACAGCCTCCAGAAGTATCCTTCTCTGTTACTCCCACTTCAGGGTTTTGTGAGCCATACTTAGTAATTCTTGGATGTAGCATCATGGTTTGAATCTGTTTTCTTTCTTTTCAGGTTTTCTTTCCTGCATTTCCTTAGGAGCGTCACACTTCTCTTGCTCCATGTAAAGACAGCAACTATTACACTTAAAACAGAGTTTACTCTAGAACAGTGGCTCCCAACCTTCCTAATGCTGCAACCTCTTATTGCAGTTCATCATGTTGTGATGACCCCCCAACCATAAGATTATTTTCATTGCTACTTCATAACTATGATTTTTCTACTGTTATGAATCATAGTATAAATATCTGATATGTATCCCCCAGAGGGGTCATGACCTATAGGTTGAGAACTGCTGATCTAGAATGACCCCATCTTAACTTGATTTCATCTGGGAAGTCCCTACTTATAAATAAAGCCTCATTCTCAGGTGCTAAGGTTTACTGATTTTCTATGTCCTTCTGGGGGACGAGGGGAATCACAGTTCATGACCCAAGCCTCTAATCTCTTCAGATCCATCTCTGTGAGAGAATGTCTATACTCTATAGTCAGGTGGCATGGATTTGGAAGTTTCCAGCAGCCAACATTATCTCCAATTAATCTATGAAAACTTAATCATAAAAAATGCTTCCTCTGTGATAAAAATAATTTGCTTTCTAAATGCATCTCAAGTGTTCTCAATGTTTTATGCTAGTAACTGGATGGCTGTTTCTCATGTACATGCCTTTCTTTATCCACTCTTTATCCTCATTCTGAGCTCAAGGCTATTGGGCTGCTTCTTGTGGAGATGAGAGTTATAGCAGTTTTATTACTTGAAGGTCAATGATGCAATGGGTAATGGTTTATCAGTCTTCAATTCTGGTCCTCTGACTTTATGTCTTAGGGCAGTTATCTTCAGCTTAATTTCACAAGGAATTACCTTAGGGGGACCAATGCCCAGGGACCCCATGCTTGTTTTCATAGTCTGGATTTCTAGTTTCAAAGTGCAGTATAGAGCTTATCATTTTATGTACACATGAATCCCTGAGTATCTTGTTGAATTACAGATTCTGTCTTAGAGTGTTTGAAATACTGCCTAATTTAGCATTTGTGTGTGAATGTGTTAATGTACACGTGTCGTGGGTGTACCTGTTCATGTGGGTGTGTGCACGTGTGCGTATGGATGCCAGATGTCAACATCGGTCTCTCCCTTCATTGCTCTCTACATTATTGCTTATGTTGTTAGTGTTGTTATTACTATACTTATTAGTTTTGAGAAAGAAGCTTTAAGTATCTTGGAGCTAGAACATTCACTCAGTAGATTATTGAATGGACAATGAGCCCCAGGGATTTTCTGTTTTCTTCCCTGCCCTAGCTCTAGGTTTGTTTGTTCATATCACAGTAGTAGGCTTTTCCATGGGTGCCAGGAATCGGAAGTCAGAGTCCTGTGTTAGCCCAGCAGACACTTTATTGACTGAACCCTACCACTCTATCTTTTAATTTATAATTTAGCAACAAATTTTCAGCTGTACTGCTTTGATTGAAAGTAGCTAGAACACCAGTTCTGAAACTTGGCCTGCACTGAGATCAACTGGTTTTTATCCAGGTTTTAAGTTTTTTTTCAGATGTGAGTGTTTTTTTTTTTAAATCTCATTTTTAGGCTTCTGACGTTGACAATAAGTACATAAAATTCCTCAGATATTTTGAGTTTGGAGGGTTATTTTTCCACAGGCCAGCATACATCAATTCCACTAGTTAATTTCTTTGCAGTCATGTAGGAGCTCCACTCACTCTCAGCTCCTTGATCACCAGGAGACCTGCAGTGGTGCAATCTGCAGATGCTAATGATGAGCTTTTTGCTGTCATGTACAGTGTCACCCTCATCTCAGGAAAAATGAGTGTTTCACCCGAGACTCAGCAGAGTACATGATGCTCCAACTCCCCAAGTGCTGCCTGAAGCTTTTGTACCTAAGAATGATGACAGCAATGAAACCAGATGGCAGGGTTCTAGAGGATGCTTATTTCAATTTTGTTTTTACTTTTATAATGCAGTATTTTGTTTGATAAAAGAAATATTTTCTTAAATGTTACTAAGGTCTAACTAGAATTGTCTCTTTTGGTCAATTTCTAATGACTTTCTCTAAGTTTATCATTGTTTTTCTTTCTTTTTTTTATCTCACACAGAAAAGTATAGTTCTGCCCCTTTATTAAGGAAGGTTCACAATGCAACAAATGGAGACTATTAAAGAAAGCCAAAACCAATCAAATTGCAGTGGAGCCCAGTCTCCATATCTGCAATGCTGCTCCCATAACAAAGGTCCAGGGAACATTGTGGAAGAGGGGGCAGAAAGATTTTAAGTGCCAGAAGATAGGGGAGTTTTCTGTGAGATTTGTCCCTGAGTAATACGAAGGCTATACTTATAAGTCTCACTAGCATCACTGCCCAACATAAGATGAACAAGAACAACACTAATAGAGATGCCAAAGTAGTCAGGAAAAAAAAAACCCTACCAAGCTCCAAACCTGTACAAAGAGCTATAGGCAACAGAGGAAAGCTGGAAGAGGAGAAGAACACAATGGTGCCACCCACATTCATGGGCAGTTTGTCACCTGGAGCTTATCCTCTTTGAAAAGGTCATTACATGCATACTAAAAATGTGCCTTTCTACAGGCATACCCCGAAGTGTGCCTTTCTAACACCCTAGCATCACCTGACCCATTCAATGTGGCTATGCTATCAAAGTAACTATCACTTTATAGAGCTTCATGATGTAGATGCATCCAAAGAGAAGTTGTTTCACAAATTTCTGTAGATAGAATATCAACTACTGATAGTTTTATTGATCTCTTTATCAACACCATCATTACCATCATCACCACTACAACCAACACTATCATCACCACTACCACCACCACCACCACCACCACCACCACCACCACCACCACCACCACCACCACTATCATCCCCATCACTACCAACACGATCATCATCAATTATCATTATCTTTATTTTGCCATCTTGCCTTTACTTGTACTTGCTGGTACATCCCTTACTTCCTTTACCGATGATGACAATTGAGTTGCATACTGTGGCTTCTTTCATTCTAACTCATCTGTCCCAGATCTTTCTATTCACCTCCTATGGCTTATTGATGGCTACATCCTTGCTCTTTCTTTCTTTCTTCTTCACCTCATACTTCTATAATTTTTAAATACTCTTTACCATGATAGTCTGAAGGTGGAGAGGAAGGTCTGCCTTCTTGCATCAGGAACACTGCCGTATTATTTAATGACTGAACAGTATTCTCTTCTGTTGCTTCTTATCTAGCTAATGAATGCTTTGTGGTTAGAATTCAATTTCCCCGGTGTTTACTATTATAAACAATTACATAATAGCAGCCATAGAAGTCTTTCTGTGGATAACTCAGATGGAATCCTAAAAACATAATTTCTAGGTCAATTTTCATATATTTAATGATGTGTTTAATTATGTCCACAACATTTCAATACACTTTGCCCCAATTTATAGTGCAGATTCTCTAGTGCTCACTAAATCCTGTGTAAAATATCAATTTACTGGATATTTCTTAGTTGTATGAATTAAAATTTGATGTCATTTTAATATTGTCTCTTTGAAGAGATTAAGCACCCTGTATGCATAATACTCTTCTGTGCAAAACAGTTACTGACTGTAATTTTCTCTTATTATATTCTTTCCACAGTGCTTAGTTAATCTGCTGGTTCTTTCTATTTCTTTTCAATCTCCTTGAGATAAAGGGCACTATCTTCGGGGCTGTATTTTCCGAATTCAGAAAGAGAGCACGAAGAAGATAGCAAACATTTTCTAAATAAAACTGGAGCAAGCATATTTTAAAGCATTTCAAATCCTTGATGTTTGCTTTAAATTTAATAGTCAAGACAATTTTACAGTCTAGGCCTTGAATATTGTTGAGGACAAGCAAGGCACCATGATGATTATGAGCCTTTGTAATGAGATTTTTCTCATTTCTGTGGGACAGCATTTGTATCCTATGCATAGGACATATGTAGACTTTTTATATTTATCTTCTGGTAACCACTGGGCATATCACAGTATTAAGTCTTTCAGCGTTGTTATCATGATGGGTGGATGGGTTCTTACTTGGTCTTACTTTCTTTAGCCCTACCTTAATTCTGTGACTTCTTTTCCTGTGACTTCTGTTTTTCTGCTAAGAAATGGAACCAGAAATTCTGTCCAGATGTTTGAAAACAAGCCTTGCAGACAGCTGGAAGAAACAGGTGTACTGTAATCTATGGACTATTAACATATCTAATTGAATAAGTGTTGGTAGTTACGAAAGTAATTAAGAATAAAAGAAAGCTCCGTTAAAAACGCCTAACAAAAACATTGCTGACAATCACTGACAACTTAAAACTCATTTTGCAAAGCTTTCTAAAAAGAAAATTGAGCATTCTATATTGAATATTACCTTTTGTCTTGTCATTTACAAGGTAACTCTAATGAGAATCTTGTTTATCGTTCTACCAAGTCTTTCTTGTATGTGCTGCGTGCATTTTTGAAACAGCAGCATCAGCAATCTAATCTGCATGCTTTCTCCTGAACATTTATAGATAGATTAAAAAAAACCCATACTTACCAATGTTCCTTCAATTGTCTTTGAAAGTTGCTATGATTCCTCTTGTACAGAAACACCCTCCTTGTTGGATAAGAAAGTAGAAAGCACTATGGCTTCTTAGTTGTTAGGTTTCTTGATTGAAACCCATGAGTGGTTCTGAATAACATTTTATAACTTTTTCTAATTGTATCAGAAGTATTGGATTATTTTAAAAGAAATAAAGAAATAGAGGAGGAAATCTGTGTCATAGAAAATAAATCACTCATTATAGAGCCTCATGGAGAGAGTGTAAACATATACATATACACACATACAATAATAATTATCTATATAATATATGTTACTGTGTGTATAAGCACACACACATTACACATATATAGAATGTGTGTGTCTTTACTGAATATAATATAAAAGCATGTTGGGACTTTTGTTCTTGTTTTTGTTTTTAGAGACAAGTTTTCTCTGTGTAGCCTTGGCTGTCCTGGACTCACTTTCAGATCAGGATGGCCTCAAGAGTGTTAGGATTAATACGTGCAGTAAACATTGAACCTCTACCCAGATCTAGCCAATGGACAGGACATTCTCCACAGATGAGTGAAGAGTGGGGACTGACTTTCACATGACCTCTGGTGCCCCATATTTGACCACATCCTCTTGATGGGGAGGCCTGGTGGCAGTCAGAGGAAGAATAGCAGGCTATGACGAAGAGACTTTATACCCTATGATCATATACAGGGGGAAGAGGTTCCTCTCAGTTACAGTCATAGGGGAGGGGAATAGGGTGACAGTGGAAGGAGGAATGGGAGGATAGAAGGGATGGGATCACAATTGAGATATAATATGAATGAATTAATATATAATAAAAACGTGAAAAAAAAAACCTAGGAAGAGTAGTGTCAACCTAATTCTGATTTAAGAGTAGAATTTTGCCAGAACAGAGGAGAGTGGGGTTTATTATAAACGATTTGCATTTAGTGAAGTGATATAAAACATCTTACTACTTAGAAATGTATCGATATTTGCTTAATTCATATTAAAAAAAGGAATGCTAGGATTACAGGCTTATCCACTGTGCCTGGTGGTTGTTGGGACTTTTAACAGAGAAAAGTAGTGTTAAAACTATTACAGGGCAAGCCCGGTGACTCATTGAATAGGGATGTTTCTGACAAGCTTTATGGGCAGAACTACATAGTACAAGTTGTCCTTTACACACACACACACACACACACACACACACACACACACACACACACA
>OU015743.1:115938467-115966006 GCA_907169655.1 Acomys percivali
CACACACACACACACACACACACACACACACACACACACACACACACGTAACCTGAAATTGGAAGGCAGATTATTTGTAGGGCCAAACAAGTCTAAAGGGAGTGAAGGGACCAATGAGAATGAGAGGAAAGAAAGGTAAATTGCAGTATGTTAGGAAAGCAGAAAGACTAGTCGCAAGGAGAGAAAAAGAGCACCTTCTAGATGTAAGTAAACGGATGGGAGATGGCTGTGGTGAGGCAAACAAGAGCAAGGTAAATGATATGCATACATGAAAAGCTTTAATAAAATCCACTATTTTGGATAGTAGCTAAAAGAAAAACTAAAATTATAACTCTGAGAATTTGACTTGGGGCATCTTTGCCATAGTCCCTGCACTCCTCAGACACTCAGAAAAGGGTTCCTTAAGTTATGGATGGTCTAGAAAGTGGTTCTTTTTGTGATGCTGTGTAAATCAATATTCTGATTTATAGCATTTTCCCTGAAAACATATTTGTAAAGAGAGATTTAAGCTCTGGTTCTTGGGGAAAATATTTTAGCCTTTGGTCCAACTCAAATACATTCAATCAGGAAGGAAAATGGTGATGTCATCTCTAACTGCAAGGAACTGGACTCTGCCCACCACCTAAATGCACTTGAATGTGATTCTCTGCAGCACATGCTGGAAGCACCCAGCAGACCAAGACCTTGATTTTCACCTTCAGGATCTTAAGCAGAGGATCGGATTAACCGTGAGAAAACATTGTGCTGAATTTCTTAAGTTTGTTATATAACAGTAGAAGGCACACATAGATAAATTACACTAAGAAAGAAGAGGAATTAAGATGTCTAAATCATCTGCGCATCTTCTCCGTGCTTGGCTATTTACTAACAAAGGTATTGTGCCTCAAAAGTCCTGCAAAACTGACAATGCGTGGTTGTAACTTTATTACATTCTTGCCATCTGTTATAACTCATACTTAATAGAAATAAAGTGAAAATGGATTAGATCTATGAATAAAATATGATAGATTTTTATTCTTCTTCGAGATAGCTACTATCTGTTCTTATGGAAAGATTATTCCACCTTTGATAATCTTTCCAGTGGTAAATTCTAGATCTTATGGTAAGGTCTGAATGTTTGTATTTCTGCCCCACCCCCACCCCCAGTTTATTATATTTTGTGAATACTCACCAGGGTTACTGCACTGGGATGTGGGGTTTCTAAGAGAGCTAGCTCATGTATAGAATAAGTTTATTTCCAAAAGAGCCTTTGTACTACCATGTGAGGGCATAGCTAGAGAATCAGAAAGAGCAGACACTGTTGGAGCGTCAGTCTTATAAGTCACAGACTCTGTTACGCTGCAGAATTCATTTCTTTTCTTTAAAGACCATTAGTTTATGGTGAGTTCAGACCATAGCCCACAATCACTGAGCCAGTCTTGAGACTGATTAGTGTAATGCATATGAAAAGAAGTGGCCCACATTTTTTCCAAGCAGATGCTTTAAGAGGTATTTCCTGGTTTGGTAAGCCTTGCTTTCTCTTGCCTTCTGACACAGTTGTGTGGACGGCGCTGTGCTCTTAGCCTGAGTCCTGGAGTGGAGTAGGCTCCCATGAATCAGAAGTATAGCTAACCTAGGACAGCCTGAAGGATACACAACCCATTAATGTTTATAATTATGAGCCACCAAGGATTTGAGAGTACTTTTCATATAGCATTACTGGTCTAAGCCAAACAAATCAATAAGCAACCACATGTTACAACAGAAACTGAAAGTATGTGGCGTTATCTGTAAGGTGAGACAGGAATGGTGAGCAGACTGTCATTGGAAGCTACCTGGGTAGGAGGAGTATGGCATTTTTTTCAATGAAGATTGCTGGAGTAACTTGGAACTCATGGCTGTAGGCAGAAATACAGGAATCATTAGTAGTGCTTGCTGGATATTATGGCTGAATTTAACAGATCATTTAATAGTGATTTTCAACCTTGGCTTAAAAAATGGAATCAATTATGAATAAAAGCGATTGATTAAAGCACTTCTCTTTGATAAGGATATAGCTACGGTAGGGCTTCCCTGTCTCATGTTATATCTCTGTAAACCATTTTAGCTGGAAAAAGGAGTGAGTGTAGCTCTGCTCATAGACTGCTCACCTAGCAGCACAGAGCTCTGAGCTTGATCCCCCAAACCATATAAAACAGGCAGCATGACTCATGTTTTTAGTCACAGCTATGGAGGGGGTGCAGGAGGATCCCAAGTTGAAGGTTATCCTCTGCTACATTAGTGAGTGTGAGGCCAGTCTGGCTGCATGAGGCCTTGTATCAATTTTTAAAAAAAATTTATTTTATTAATTTATTCATATTACATTTATATGGTTATCCCATCCCTTGTATCCTCCCATTCTTCCCTCCCTCCCATTTTCCCCTTACTCCCCTCCCCTATGACTGTGACTGAGGGCGACTTCCTCCCCCTGTATATGCTCATAGGGTATCAAGTCTCTTCTTGGTAGCCTGCTTTCCTCCCTCTGAGTGCCAACAGGTCTCTCCATCCAGGGGGCGTGGTCAAATATGAGGCATCAGAGTACGTGTGAAAGTCAGACCCCATTCTCCACTCGACTGTGGAGAATGTCCTGTCCATTGGCTAAATCTGGGTAGGGGTTTGAAGTTTACGGCCTGTATTGTCCTTGGCTGGTGCCATAGTTTGAGTGGGACCCCTGGGCCCAAATCTGCCTATCATCATGTTCTTCTTGTAGGTTTCTAGGACCCTCTGGATCCTTCTACTTTGCCATTCGCCATGCTTCTTCAATTTTTTAAAAACTGGGTGAAAAGTATCTAGAAAATTAAATATGCTCTCTTCTTATAAAAGTCCCCTAAATTCAAGGAACAAGCTAAAAAGTCTGTCAGTGTATTCTTTTGGTTGAAATCAGATTAAAAAAATACCCAGTCTTTGAGTGAAGACAGTTATATCATTAAAGGATGTACCAGCCTATAAGCTAAACAAATCTGTATTTTTCCATGCAAGAGGACAGGAGGATGCTGAGCTCTTATGCTCATGTAAATTGTGGTCAAAGAGGATGGCAATAGTTTTCTGAAAGTAAAGCCAGTGGTCCAGTAAGTCCCACAACAGTTGTAGTGAGCAGACCTGTGAGCCCACTGGACATCATTTCCCACACCAGACCAGGGCACTCTGACATCTGTCCTGTAGCATGAGATTGCTGTGAATGGTGGAGCAGTAAGTTTCCTTTCTAAGTTGACTGTGCTTTCTTAGACTCTTTTCTGTTGTCTTATGGATGGCGAGAAGAGCTTGCCCTTTCAGTTCACATTCTTTTGAATGAAGAGAGTAAAAATCTAGTTCTACTGAAGAAGCTATTATGAGTTCAGGAGCTTAGAGTATGAGACTATTTTTTTGTGAGACTTCTGAGTTTTAACTCATTAATTGGTTGGTGCATGTTGTAAATTGTGAGTTGCTGTGGCCTGTCAAAGGAGAGCACAAATGATATGAGCAACTTCCAAACCGGGGTTTTAAGAGTCATTACTTGGGCTCACTGTTTCTTTTCTATTTTCTGTGAAGCAAAAGCTGGGTGTGAGCTACTCCCAAGTGAGGAAGACTCGAGGAAGAGAGGGAAAACTGTTCCACAGCAAAGTAAGTTATACAAGAAGTAATTACAGCTGGGATTCCTTTTGTCATCTTCCTCTTATGCAGTTTTGTTAATTGATAATTATGATAATTTGAGAAACTTGTATGAATAATTATCATTTTCAATAAACACAATTAAATACTATCACACATGCAATCTAAAAATTCCCAAATTCTGTAGTGGGAAGTTTTAATTGAAAAGGCCATTTTTTAAAAAAGTAACAGCTGATGAAATTGAGCTGAGGCATAATCATTTAACAAATAATCTTTAATAAATGAGAGATTCTCTGAGGGATCTGGAACACAGACTATAGAGGCAAAACAGTGACTAGGACTTATGTTGTTCCCCACTGATACTTTTTTTTAACTGTATAAAAATTTTCATGTACTTATGCTTGAGTGATTACTGTCCAAATAACTTATTATTCATGGCTGAGGCTAGAGTTCTGTTCTTAATGTTTAATCAGAATGATGTTAAAGATCTGAGTGAAACACCACAAAACCAAAGAACTTTATTTTCCAAAACAAACACAACCTTTATTTTTTCCCTGTATATAAAGGACACCCTCATGTCAGAGCAATAGGCTCAGGCTTTGTATGACATGGAAAAACTAGTCTCACACACTAAATGGCAACTTGGCCAGACACACAGTTCTGGGGGTAATGGCTGTGTACTTAAAGAATATGTGTATATTGGTTTCCCAAGTTAGCCAAACTGGAGGTTTGGACACTATGCATACATGCCTCTTGTTTCTAAAACCAACTGAAATATGGTAAGTTTTTAAAGCAAGATAATTTCTAGATAGAGACACAGAAAGTCACTGACATCATTTCTATTTATAATTTGAGTTTATTGTAAGGAAAGTCATGAATTAAAATTGCAAAGGAGGGGGATACATAAGGCTTATTTGAATGGTGTTTTGAGACATGAAAGTGTTGGGGGTTGGTCTGATGCACTGCGTATTCAGATGCTGAATTCTGTGTCCTGAGATCTTGTTGCAATACAGATGTGAGCACTGTCATGTTCATTGATCAATGTTGCATAAACTTTGTTCCTCAATTATCTCTGATTGGTTAGTAAAGTTGCTGAGAGTCTCTAGCTGGACAAGAGAGGACAGGGAGGATGGACTTCTTATCCAGTGAGGGTCTTAGGTAGGGAACATGAGTGAGAGCAGGAGAAGGAAGAATGAAGGTGGGACTGGGAGGAGAGGAATGAGGGGCCTATGACAGGGATTAAAGCTAATAAATGAATAAATTAACACAGAAGAAGAAGAAGAAGAAGAAGAAGAAGAAGAAGAGGAAGAAGGAGAAAGTGAAGAAGAAGGAGGAGGAGTAGGAGAAGAAGAAGAAGAAGAGGTAGAGGAAGGATGTGTCCATGGGGATTGACCTGATGGAGTAGAAGCAGCCCAGGCAGGACCAATAAGGCATATAACTTGGCGAACACGACTTGGAAATAGCAAGACTAGCTTAGATGGGTTAGAATAGATCATTGCCTGCCCAGTTATAGAGCATAAAACTTATTAATAAATATAATATGTCTCTGTGTTATATATATATATTTTTGAATAATTTATTTGGAATTAGGGGAAAATGGGAGGGAGGGGAGAATGGGAGGATACAGGGGATGGGATAACCATAGAGATATGTCTCTGTGTTATTTATTTGTGAGCTAGAATGGGTGGAGAGAAAAGGGCCCCAAAATTATAACATATCATTTCAGAAGTGTCCTTTGTGCTATTCTCTGGCATTAAGGTGCATTATAACTGGGAGCTAAATGCATGAACCCAGACGTCTCTTGAGCTTTGCCTCACTGTTTTGTTTGGGTGTCATTATGTAGGCATCATTGAATCTCCACATTGTGCCCTCCGTTTCCAGGATAGTTGGTATGGTGTGAACAACAGTTTCCACTAAAATTACTTGGTTGCTTTTATCACATGAAAGGATGCTGGAAATTTGGGGCTTCAAGATTTTCCTAGAACTCAGCCTGTTCAAAACCCATACAAGCAACATGAGATTCCGACTCAAGATAGAAGTAAACCTGACCCTACTCTTAGAGACAAACAAAAATAAAACTAAACAGAATCCTCAATAGAGAAATATCAAATGGCTGAGAAACATTTAAAGGAATGGGCAACATCCCTAGTCATCAGGGAAATGCAAATTGAAACAACTCTGAGATTCCATCATACACCCATCAGAATGGCTAAGATCAAAAATTCAAGTGACAGACATGCTGGCAAGGATGTGGAGAAAGGGGAACATTCCTCCATTGCTGGTGGGAGTGCAAACTTGTAACCACTTTGGAAATCAATCTGGTGCTTTCTCAGAAAAATTGGAATAATACTACCTCAAGACCCAGCTAAACCACTTCTTGGAATATACCCAAAAGAGCTTCACCACACAACAAGGACATTTGCTCAATCATGTTCATAGCAGCCTTATTTGTATTATCCATAGTCTGGAAACAACTTAGATGTCCCACAACTGAAGAATGGATAAAGAAACTGTGGTACATTTACACAATGGAATACTACTCAGCTATTAAAAACAAGGAAATCTTAAAATTTTCAGGCAACTCTAGATGAGAGAAGCATGGGAGAATGGCAAAGTTGAAGGATTCAGAGGATCCTAGAAACCTACAAGAAGAAAATTATGATAGGCAGATTTGGGCCCAGGGGTCCTGCTCAAACTATGGCACTAGCCAAGGACAATACAGGCCGTAAACTTCAAACCCCTACCCAGATCTAGCCAATGGACAGGACATTCTCCACAGTTGAGTGGGGTATGACTTTCACATGAACTCTAGTGCCTCATATTTGACCACGCCCCCTGAATGAGGAGACCTGGGGGCACTCAGAGAAAGGAAAGCAGGCTACCAAGAAGAGACTTGATACCCTATGAGCATATACAGGGGGAGGAAGTCGCCCTCAGTCACAGTCATAGGGGAGGGGAGTAAGAGGAAAATGGGAGGGAGGGAAGAATGGGAGGATACAAGGGAGGGGATAACCATTGAGATGTAATATGAATAAATTAATAAAATAAAAATGGAAAAAAAAAAGAAAAACCAAAACCAAAAAAAAAAAAAAAATTGCAGGCAATTGGATGGAACTAGAAATGATCATCATGAGTTAGGTAACTCAGACTCAGAAAGATATGCACAGTATATACTCACTTATAAGTGGATATTAGCCCAACATAGATGTCCTCTGAGAGACTCTACCCAGCAGGGGATGAGGACAGATGCTGGGGCTTGCTGCTGTACTCTGGGTGGAGCGATGAGAGTGTTATGGAAGAATGGGGGGTAGGGCAGTGGAAGGATCCAGAGTGTTCAGAAACCTCACAAGGAGCCCATTAAGGCCAGAAGATCTGGAACCACGGGGGCTTGCACAAACTGTTTCACCAACCAAGGAAAATACATGCAGGAAACTTAGATTTGCTGTTCAGATCTAGTCAATGGATAGCTCATTCTCCACAGTTGTGGGGAGATTAGGGACTGCCTCTGACATGAACTCTTGTGCCCCTGATTTGACCACTTGCCCTTGGAGAGGAGGTCTGGTGGCACAAAAAGGAAGGGGAACCAGGCTATCCTGATGAGGTTTGATAGGCTGTGGTCATATGGTGGGGGAGGAGGACTCTTCTGTCAGAGGTCTAGGGGAGGGGAATAGGGTGAAAGAGCAAGGGAGGGTGGGAATGGGAAGGTACAAATGAGGGGATAACATTTAGCATGTAATTGAAATAAATTATAATAAATTTAAAAAAATAAATAAAAATTAATAATTTAATATTAAAAATAAGTCATCCAAAATATTATATTTCTTTATGGACCAACATAACTTTACTACATATTTACACACAAGAAAAGACACTATAAGATCACAGGAAAAGAGAAAATAACATATAATGGTCCTTTTAAGTCTGAAAAAAAAAAAAGGAAAAAGGAGTATTGGGCATGGGTTTGCTTTAGTATATATCTCCATGTCTGTATTAAAAATCAGTACACAGGAGTCTGTGGCCAGAGCTACCGTAAAGTTAGTAGGTACCACTTATTCCTTTTGCTTTGTAATATTCACCACAGGCACTGCCTCCTAACCATCCTCTGAGCTAGGCATCATATTTCTTGTTTATGGTCCAAAAGGATTCTTTTTCAGACCCAAAGTATCTCAGCAAACAGCATATATCTATTACTATTGCAAATTCATTGTTTCCTATTTATGAGGATGCTTTCTAACACGTTTACAGACACAGCTTGGTAGAGAGCAGACCAAGGACATGCTTGTGATATTGCATTAAAACTAATTTGTATGCCAAGTCTGGGGCATTTGTTAAAACAATTCTTATTTCACATCCTTTGAAATTACAATAGAATAGGAAAGAAAATAAGAAAAGTATTTACATTTCCAGGGATGCCCTCAGGACTGCCCCAGCTTGTTACCCCAGAATCATAGCCAAGAGAAAATGTCCCTGAAAATGTTATAATTCTGTTTTCTATGGAAAGACCCTGAGATTATACTTTTAAAAAGATGCCTTTCAGATGTTGGTGATTGCCAAAGGAAAACACAAAACTTGTGTATGCTATAGTTTTACTTTGGTCTCATTTATTATTTGCATCAGTGGAATCAGAAAAATAGCTTTAAAAAGAGTTATCAAATGGACTTGACTTTCTAAAGAGTGCCTTGATGGTCAAGTAAAAAACAAACAGCCTTGCAGCTTTAATCAGAGATCAAGGTGGAAAGACAACTGACTTTTTTTTTCTCTAATTGCTATCATAATGATGAAGAATACTCACAGTATAGTTTGCAATATATCAAACCAAACCATTATTGAAGTTTTAAATCTCTCTCTCTCTCTATATATATATATATATATTTTCCTAGTGAACAATAACTTCATTTTATTACAAGCCACTTGGGTAAAAGTATCTATTTTCTTTTAGCAGTCTCTGAGTTTCTTGTCTTACTGAAGTCCTTGTTTTATTATGGTTGAATTTGTGCTCAGTGAGTGAAAGCACAGTTCTTTAAAGAGTCTTTTCTACAACACACATATTTGTATCTTTGTGACAAGCAAACAGAGCAGGTACCTGTAGCTACATGGTCCATATCTGGTTTATATTTTTACTTCAATGATCTGTGTGTCTGCTTTGTGTTTGGACTATGATAGTTTTGCTACCATACCTCTGTAGTGAATCTTGAATTCAGACCATTTTTATTTTCTGGTGTCTTCTTCAGTTTCTCTCCTCTCTCTCTTTTGGGGGGTGTTTAAAAATTTTCATTGTAGTAATTGTTCATTTCCTCGGTTAAATTTATTTCTAGGCAGATTATTATTTGAGATTATTGTGAATGGGGTTATTTAGTGATTTCTTTGTTGGCATGCTTATTATTGATGGGAATGTGGGCAGTACATTCAGTATACTGATGGAATATTAGAGGACAAATAATTTTCTTGTAAAGAAAAAAGTAACATTTTCAATCATTTACTGAACATCCAGGCTTGATGGAACAGTCCTGTAATCCTAGCGCCGAGGATACTAAAGCACAAGGATCAGGCAGTTCAAATTCAACACTGGTTCTGCTTACATAACTTTGGCCATGCTAACCCCCGTAACAATAAGAAAAGGCAAATAAAACCAGAGATTCCACAGAAATCATGGTGGTTTTAATGCCCAAAATTTGGAAGTCATCAAGATCTCACAGAGAATAAAGTATAATGTGTAAACTTTACAATGTTTTGTGTGTTGGAAAGGTGTTTTAAGGTGATTTTCACTCACTCCCCAAGTCTCACTGCATATTTTAACCACAAAACAAACGTTTCATCTTCTCATATGAAGAACTTTCCTTACAGAACGTGTATTTACTCATCACTCACTACATCGGGATGAGTGAAACTGAGAGTATAAATGAGGCCACTGACAGTATTTACCCTAATGGGTTTTGTAATAAATTGCAGCTCACTACATTTGCAATGATCGTACTTAGTCTCACATAAATGAATACCCTGGCTATATCCCACCAGAATGAGGAATTTCTTATTAAAACTCATAGTATGGTGATGGGACGCAATGGTTTCCTCTGCAGAACCAAGGACTTGGGTGTCTATGTGCCCATTCTGTGTACCCTGTTTTCCCTCTTCTGACTAGTTGGGTTGGTAGGATTTGACGCAGAGTGATGAGCACCCTGTGTTCTTGACTTAATACATGAACACTAAGGGGCTTGGGCTGAATGGTTTCTAGGACAGAGAGTGAAGAACCAGACTGTTCTACTTCTCAGACATTGCAAGAAGACAGCATCAAGTGCCTTCCTGATTCTGATGTCTATGGCAAATGGTGTCTGTACCGCTGATAATACCCTTCACCTAAAACTGGGCTGAACAGCTAGTCTTCGATCAGGGCACTTCCTAAGTTATAAAAAGAGTCTATTTCTTGTCTTCCCCAGGACTAATTTATCCCTATGTCTTTGTAGGATAAGGAACTGTAAGTCCTGGTTATAAGTGGGCATTTCTGGGAGAATTCTTGGACACACTGATATGTTGAATTAGGCTGACTCAGTGGTACGAGGCTCTCAAGCTTCTTTACTTGCACTTGAAGCACTGGCCACTGGGGGGCACTGTTCGAATAGCTGAGGGAAGAGGCAGCTTGAAAATTTCTGGGTAAAGGTTGGAACAGAGGTTGGGGAGGAAGAGTGTTAGGGAAGTTCTGGGTGGTACAGAAGGACAGGAAACTTAGCACTGAAATATAGAGTACTCTTTTCCAATGATTAACGAAGTCGGCTAACCCTCCATAGCCTAGTTAACTTGAGTGCAGTTGAAGTTGACTCACCGTGGAGTCAGAAAAACTGCACTGTGCACATCACAGCATTGATTTTTAAAACCCAAAGCTGTCCGAGTGCAGCAGAGATTACTCCTTCAGGTGATGCTGGAAGCGGGAGTGATGGATGAACAGAAATCTGGGTTAGGCTGGGTTTCCGCAAGTTGGGTGTCCTCCTGGGAGCAGGCAGCTGGAAGAATCCATAGCAAGGGTCATCGCTGTTAGAGCTAGTTAGGGCAGCCCTCTGTAGGATGTAAAGAGAGTTCCCATGACTAACGACTAACGTATAAGAGCTAGAATTAAAGTAAAAGGTCTGCAACAGACCAGACAGGGGTTTGTGACAGAGACAGAGTCTGAAGGAGGAACTATTTTAAGGCAGTGTGCACTCTAATTGAAATTAGCTTATGTTTGCCAAAACAGAAGTCAGATTCAAGGACATTTACTATTGTCTACCCACACATTTGTTTCAGCTAGAAAGACTTAAGTTACTGTTAAGTTCGAAGATTCAAAGAGAAAGACCACCGACCCGAATTATGATGGCCAAATTAATGAAGGCAAGCAATTACTTAAAGCATGCTTTTTTATTCGTGTACACTGGCTGTCTCCCCCTAAAGTGAGGTTCAAGAGGTCAGCATTGTTCATGGGAGAGATACAGCTCAGGAGTGGGGGTGGGGTTCCAAATTGGGGGTGGGGGTTGGCAGGCAAATGGGCGGGGTTACAGCAGCAGAAAACAACAAGGTAAGCATAACAATAGGTGGTCATAATAATCTTTTGGAACAAAGGTGAGGTTGACCATCTCCCATTTGCAGTTAAGGTTATAGGTGGCACATAGCTCAATCCTAGGAAAACAAATTTAACAATCATAAGCAGTAAAGAACCTCATTTGTATTTATGATAAGATGGCTTTCAAGTCCAAGATGCAGACAGGCTGGTTCATCATTGGTGCAGATTGTGTCTTTACTTCCAAGGAGTCAAAGTAAAGTTTTTGTTATAAAAAGCAAAGGTAGCCGGGCGTGGTGGTGCACGCCTTTAATTCCAGCACTCGGGAGGCAGAGGCAGGAGGATCGCTGTGAGTTCAAGGCCAGCCTGGACTACAAAGTGAGTCCAGGTCAGTCAAGGCTACACAGAGAAACCCTGTCTCGAAAAACCAAAAAATAAAAAAATAAAATAAAGTAAAAGAAAAGAAATAAATAAAAAGCAAAGGTGAGACAAACATATTCCAGATGAATATTTCTGAGTTTCTGTGACTTGATATATATGACAGGCAAGACGGCATAGCTGTGGCAGCATCTTTGAAAGAATGGTGCCGATTAGCAATATTAATGAGGAATAACAGGGTCTAAAACCTCTGCAGAAGGAATATATAAGAAACTGTCTTCATCTGAGTCATAGAAAAGACTTGAAAAAGCTCAAACTGGGCTAGCACTTCAGTATCTCAAGCTGTGTATGAGTTCAGCCTTTATCAACTTTGAATCGTCTGGTTCTAAGGTGTTGTTCTTCATCCACGTGGCTGGGAAGACCATGGGAATGACATTGTCTTTGAAGAGAATTTATTTCTCATATCATCCTTGAAGACTGGGTTCAGGGTAGTGAATGAGAAAAGATGGGTGTGGCCACAGAGGGAAGGAATTGGACTCTGTCATGGAGAGTGTCCAGGGTGTTCTGGGCTAGGCATTCTTGAGCATGGGATTTTTTCAAACAAAAGATGGGCCTTCTCTAAATGATATATATCTAACAATGACTATAAGTTACTTTCCGTTGCATTTTTTTTTCTTGATTTTCCCTCCAGCTTAATGGCAAAGCTCTATTAAAATTGCAGCCCTGCTGTTTCTGCTTGGGGCAAAGCACATTAGAGAGAGCGGTGGACACAGAAGGGAGCTATAATCCAGGCACTGCTGACTGTAGTTTACAGCAGGACAGGGCACAGCAGGCAGTGACAGGGCATGTTTAGGGAACATTTAATTGTTCTCCAGAGATGCTTGGACATAAGGTTAAGAGAAGACATCTTGCAGTGAAGTAGGAGGGGGCTTTAAGTCATTAAGCTGAAACAATTAATGCCTTCAGCAGCCTCACACTGCAATCTTGAAGTAAAAATCCAAGTCATGATGGGAATCTACAAGGCCCTTGTTTCTTGCATTTCTAACATCCTGATTTCTGTCCATGTTTTTATCAAGTCAATCTCTCTCTAACTTTGTAGACCTTGTCATATTCTGTCACCTCTCTAGAAAAGACCCTTTCACCAGCTCTGGTTCCTCAGGACTAGCTTTTTCTTCTATTCCAAATCATGGGCTAATTGACAACACCTTGAGGTGATCCTCTGCCAGCAGGACTCAAGCAAGCTCTTTGCTGTCTTTCCTTGCTTTCTTTCTTCGTCCCTCTTCATCCAATCCACAGTGCTTCCCAATTATAAAAAGCATATCTGTTTTGTTAATCATCTTTATTACTCAGCATTCTACAAATCCATGAAGGCAGGGGCTTTGACACTTTTCGTGAACACAGCTTAATGAGGTCCTGACCACAGCTCTTTGATTATGGTAGATCCCCAATACAAAACACTGAATAAATGAGTCGTATGCTTATTAAGAAAATGCAACCTTATTGTAGCTGTCACTTTGACATGGCTAAAGGACAATTAACTCACCTACAGCGTGCTTTCAGAAGCTCTTTATGAGCCTGACTATACATTTCTTAGATCTGCAGCAGTGTTGTATTTTAGAGACCGGCTAACCCACTTGCTGCATGCCTACTGACACTTAAAATGATTCTACATTTTCAACTCTTGAAAACAACAGAATGGGAAGTATCTTACTTCATTTATATTAAGACCCATTTGTATTAAGACCCTAATTTTGCATCTTTCTGGTTTTAATCTTGTGCTTTACCTATGAACTTTGAATAAACCTGTGAAACTAGCATTGGTGTTTGCTTTTGGTATTCTTACATCATATGTTCAGTACCGCACCCCCCCTCTCGACTTTGATCTTTGTCTATTACTATTTCTAGCTTCTTTAGGTTCATGACTCTAGCTTAGCCATGGTTCAGGACCCGAATTGTAGTGCATATTTTCTGATTCCTGCTTGGTTCCTTAACACAGTAAGTGCTCAGGAGATGGAGACCAAACATGTTCCTTGGCCAACAGTTGCTGTGCCACTAGCAAGCAGAACTAGATCATTACTGTCCTCAGGGGTCCGTTTAACCACAGCAGTGTCCTCCTTATCTGCCTCTCTCTCTCATTTGATCTGAGCTGCAGTCACACTGAGAGCAACTGTATTTTGGACATGGATAAAACACCACATTATGGGGTACAGGTTTGATTTCTTAAATGTCTCCACCAGAATGTAAAGCTGGAGAGAAGTTTGTTCTCCATGGCAAGATCACTATGAAATGTGTCATAAGAAAACACTTCAGGCCAGATTATTCCTCAGTCTAAGTCTTTAACTTTCTCCTATAGTGTAGCCTATAGTGTAGACCTGCCAGCTCAGTGACCTGTGTTATTCCACAGATCACTGTGAAGAGAAAGTATGTGTGCTCATACATTGCCTCAGTGCTCATCTCACTCAGCTTTCACTCACTAAGTAGAGAAGTAGCAAAGTATTTCTACCTTTGCTCAAGCAGAAGTTGCATAGTGTATCTACGATGAGTCAACAGGGCAGAAATTCTGGTTAACTCTGACTAGAACCAATAAATGGAGCTAAATGGGAGTAGAAGATTCCGGAACATGATTTCAAGGGAAATAATCTTGGTAAATTTCAATTTAAAGCCTGTTAATTTCTATTTTGGCAGAATATTTTAAATAAAATACATAAGCAGAATTATGGAGAATAAAATTGTCTCATAATTGTGAGTTTTTAAAATAAAAATAAAATCACTTTGTTACATAAGGTTTTTTCTTAAGATAATCTGTCATATCAATGTCCATCATTAGCTGCTTGTGTTCAGAGACAGCACATCATTATTATGTATCATTGTTATTATTTGAGTCTTTTCTAATTCTTTAATCAGTCCAATTCCAATTATTGATGAAAATATTGTATTAGTCTCTGTGTTCCTCATAACAGGCAGAGAAGGATGATGACTGATGCTTTGGTAAGGAATTATTCAAGTGGAATCACTCAACCCCTCTGAATATTAGTGAGTATATGTCTATTTCTGGTACAAGCAATGGCTAACCTCCGTTATTCTCCTCACTTTGCCTAAAACACCTTATCTATAGAAGCATAATCACAATAATTGTCTGGGTCCCTGGAGCTTTGTGAAGATTAGATAATGTCAGGGAAAGTGCTCTTTGCTGAAGTAGTGGTATTATGACCTTTATTCTCCACTTAGAACTTGTCTGAAAATAGTTCTATGATAAGTGCTCATTAAAGATTTTTAAGTATGAACAGTAAATGATATGGAAAGAAAGTAGCCATAGACCTATTAAGTGACTAATAGGTACAGTTAGGAATAGCAAAAAAGAACTGCAGAAGAAAGTTGTTAAACTTTTGATAGAAAAGTTATCTAGGGTATAGGAGAAAAGGAATTCTCTAATACCTGAATGAATTATTTTTCAATCCATCCATTCCTCCAATCTCTTTTTTTCCCTCCCTACTTTCTCCCTCTTTTCCTCTGTACCTTTCCCCTTTTCTCCTTCCAATAAATACTTGTTATATAGGACAAGGTTCTTGCACCTGATTGTGACCAGAGTTTTGTTTTTCTCTGGCCTGAAACAGATTCCGCAATTGATTTTTTCCCCCGGGAGAAGCTACGGAGCATTTGAAACAAGAAAGCAGCTAAGATTTGGGAAGAAGCAACTAATTTTAGAGAAGCTACTAAGTGTGTCTAGTTTAATGGTTAGAATAATGGTCAACGAAATAATTCAGACTATTAGTTTTTGGTGAGGAGCAGTGCTTCTTGTGCTACGTTTTCATATCTATCCTTTGGATTTAAAAAAATTATTAATTTATTCAGATCACAGCTCAACTGTTACCCCATCACTTGTATCCTTCCATTCCTCCCTCCCTCCTGCTTTCATCCTATTCCACTCCTCTAGGTCTATGACTGAGGCTGACCTCCTCCCCCACTATATGGTCATAGGCTTTCAAGTCTCATCTTGGTAGCCTACTTATTATTTCTTTGAGTGTCATCAGGCCTCCCCACCAAGGGGAGATGGTCTAATATGGAGCACCAGAGCTCATGTCAAAGTCAGTCCTGGCTGTCCACATAACTGTGGAGGATGGCCTGTCCGTTGGGTAGATCAGAGGTGGGGTTCAATGTTTACTATTGTATTGTCCTTGGGTAGCGCAATAGTTTGAGCAGAACCCCCTGGGCCCTGATCCACCCATCATGATGACAAACATGCAGAGGAGGAAATTAGGAAAACTACACCCTTCACAATAGCCACGAACAATATCAAATATCTAGTAGTAACTCTAACCAAGCAAGTGAAGGACTTGCTTGAAAAAAACTTTAAATCTCTGAAGAAAGAGATTGAACATGACATCAGAAGATGGAAGGATTTCCCTTGTTCATGGATTGGGAGAATTAACATAGTAAAAATGGCCATCTTACCAAAAGCAATTTACAGATTCAATGCAATCCCTATCAAAATATCTACACAATATTTTAAAGACATTGAAAGATCAATTCTCAACTTCATATGGAAAAACAAAAAACCCAGAATAGCTAAAACAATCATATACAATAAAAGATCCTCCAGAGGAGTGTCCATACCTGATCTCAAGCTGTACTATAGAGCAACAGTAATTAAACCAGCATGGTACTGGCACAGCAATAGGTTGGTTGATCAATGGAATCGAATCGAAGACCCAGAAATGAATCCGCACACATATGGTCACTTGATTTTTGACAAAGAAGCCAAATCTATTCAATGGAAAAATGATAGCATCTTCAACAAATGGTGCTGGTCTAACTGGAGGTCTACATGTAGTGAAATGCAATTAGACCCATATTTGTCACCATGCACAAAACTCAAATCCAAGTGGATTAAAGACCTCAACATAAAACCAGAGACACTAAATCGGTTAGAAGGAAAAGTGGAGAAGAGCCTGGAACACATTGGCACAGGAGACAACTTGCTAAACAGAACACCAACAGCCCAGGCCTTAAGGTCAACAATTAATAAATGGGACCTCATGAGGTTGAGAAGCTTCTGTAAGGCAGGAGACACTGTCAACAGAACAAAGCGACAGACTTCAGACTGGGAAAAGATCTTCACCAACCCTACATCTCTTTGGATTTTGATAGCTCTATGGTGTTGTAGAAAAATAAAAAACTCTCAAGGGCTTCTCTATCTCAGCTAGTTGCTAAATAATCGAGATAGAGGGCCAGAAGCCTGGAGATGATACTCCAACATTACAGAGAGTTTTGGGTGACTGTTCAGGCAGGGAAATGGCTCTTTCATCTTCTCATTTGGGAAGCTGCTAACCTACACTTCCTGTCTATTTGGGTAATTAATTTTATTCCTTCTCAAGTCTCTGATGGGATTGAAGACCAGATAGTTTAGTTTTACAATTAAGCTTAGTTGTTTAGGGGTTAAGATGTTTTTAGGTCTAGATAGATGTTTTAAATTGATAAAGATGAGATATAATAGATATTGATTTATATTCAGAATTTTTGATGTACTAAGGTAGGAAAGATGTTTTCTTCAAGGTTGCCAAAAACAAATAGCTGAAACACTGTGAATGTAACATTTATATAATTCCTGATTTGTCTCATGGTTCTTTTGCTGTAGGAAGTTTATTGTATATATGTGTAATAATATAAATGTATATGTAAAAAAGAAAAATAATAAAAATCATAATTAAAAATAATAATCAAGATAGAGATCTTTTGGTATTATTAAAGGTTTAAAACATAGTAACTGGACAAGATATCAACCCACTAAGATATTTTTCTATTTCCCAGGTACACACCCTATGGTAGTTGTAATAATAATTCCTGCCTGGTTCACTTCTGTTCCATTAGTCTGTCCTCATGGCCATGTGTTCATGGCAGCTTCTTTCTCTCTGGCTTCCTCTCTGCCTGCTACATCTTCCTCCTTTGTTCATTCTACCACTCTGGTCTTGTGGTCCTTCACCTACCCCAAGCTGGGGAAACTTAGCTTCCCTGTGTCTCTTCTGTCCAGCATAAGCTGTCAGCAACTTTATTAACTAATTAAGGAAAAGTTAAGTAGAACAAGGTTTACATAACAAAGACAGGTGTGTACGTGAGAATGTGCTCCTTTGGGAGGCAACCAGATGTTGGAGGCCAGTAATTAGCATCAGAATACACAGCACCAGATCAAGGCCCAACACTATGGCTACTTTCTTTCTGTATCATTGACTCAAAACTTTAATTGTAGTTTATCACAGAACTATTTTCGGAATAGTTCTAAGTGGAGAATAAAGGTTATAACACCACTACTGAAGCTTAAAAAAAGTGAGTTAGCTGCCATGGAAACGAAGTAGGAATAAGGGTAAGAAAGATGGTCAAATATGGGGCACCAGAGTTCATGTGAAAGTCAGTCCTCACTCTTCACTCAGGGGAAGGATAGCAGGCTACCAAGAAGAGACTTTATACCCTATGATCATATACAGGGGGAGGATGTCCCTCTCAGTCATAGTCATAGGGGATGGGAGTAGGGTGAAAGTGGGAGGGAGCGAGGAATGGGAGGAAAGAAGGAATGGGATAACAATTGAGATGTAATATGAATGAATAAATAAATAAATATATTAATTTAAAAAAGAGTAAGAAAGATGAGCAGGCCCATAAACGATGGAAAACATGATTAACGTTGGTATGATTAAGGCTGATGTGTTAGAAATCATATACTGTGAAATATAGTTTATTTTCTGTAACTGTAGTTCAGCACTGACCAAAAGTATCATGAAGGAGGAATGAATTTGATTGGAATACACTTCCATGTCCCAGGCCATCATTCAGGCATGTCGGGCAGAGATCAGGTAAGAATGTGGAGGCAGGAGCTAAAGCAGAGAGTATGTAAGGACACTGATTACTGCCTTGTTCCATCTGGCTTGCTCAGCTAGATCTCAGATACAGCTCAGGTCCACCTGTCTAGGGAAAGTACTACTCACAATCAGATGGGCCCTCCTGCAGCAATTGGCAATTAAGAATACACCATGCTGACTTGGCCACAGGCCAATTTGATCTGGAGAGTTCTTCACTTGACGCTTTCTCCTTTCAAGTGATTCTAGGTTTGTGTTCAGAGGACAGCTGAAGCTAACTATGACTAAAGGTCTTCAGTGTCAGTGAGGAGGGAGTCACTTCCACAAGGAAGGGGACAATTAAGAATCTATTACAGTCAGTACAGTTTTAAAAAGTTAAGGACGTGGTATCCCTCAGTATTTTCTACACTAGGAAAGACAAAAATCATACAAGTAACAATGATCTTAATTATCATAAAATAATTTTAGTGGAACAGAAATCAATACATATGAAGTTCATGTGTCATTTAATAAAATATTTTTTCTTTGAGAAAGCTTAGTTTCTACTGTCAGCATAGTGTGAAATGATTTTAAAAATGAACAGCCAGTCAGTTGATATTGGGAAGTGACACTCTCCAGTCCATGGGTAGCCTTTACAGTTTCTTGCTTGCTCTTTTACTATTAAAAATATATATTCATTTATGGGCGTGGTGGCACATACCTTTGATCTCAGAACTCAGGGAGGCAGAGGCAGGGGAATCACTGTGAGTTTAAAGCCAGCCTGGTCTACAAAGTAAGTCCAGGACACCCAAGGCTACACAGCAAAACCCTGTCTAATACACACACACACACACACACACACTTGTTTGTGTATATATGTTTATGCACGTGTCTTTGACTGTGTAAGAATATGTGTGTGTACTGGTGTATGCATGAAGGTCAGAAGAGAGTATCTGATTCCTCAGAACTGGAGTTACATGTGTTTGTTAAATACGTGACTGGTCACATGGATGCTTTGATCTCAACCTTGGTCTTCACAACTGTATAGCAAACACTTTTAACTGATGAGTCATCTCTTCACCCTTCGACATGCATTTAACAGCTCCTATCTCTGGAGGTGGACCTAGAGGCTACTGAGGATATATAAATGTGTGTATTTCCAATAGAATGATAATGTTATGAACACAATACGACTTAGTCATATTTTAAAAATTGAAATTATGACATCAGGAGTACAGAGAGATGGTTTAGTGGTTAGGAACATGTATTGCTCTTGCCAAAGACCTAAGTTTGATTCCCAGCAACCACTCAGCTCAGTATTACTTTTAACTCCAGCTCCAGAGGAATATGACATGTCTGGCTTCCCTTCCCTGCACTTTAGTATACATTTCTCAACACAGGACAGGCCTACATGCACGCACATAATTATGAATAAAAGTAAACCTTCAAAACATTAAATCAGTTAAGATATTGTTAATCTAAGCTTAGAAGCTGCAACATACCAACCACTCTGGTAGTGTGTGTGTTGCAAGGGCCATTGATGGAAGTAAAAAGTCAGGGGTGTATGAGAAACCACTAAACAGTTCAGTCAATTTTGCTAGAAATCTAAATCTAAAAGTTCTAAAGCATTTGATAATTATTTCCAAATTATTTTTAATGACAATTAAATTCCATCATACAAAGGAGTCAGGGACTCATTTCAAAAGTAATCTGCCTGAGGAAAAAAGTTTAGTTCTAGCTTATTGATGTAAGTGATGTAAGCAATGAACATATTTCTGGCAAATCAATCAATTTGCTCCTCTATCTGTAACCAAATACCATGGTTCACTTTTGTTGCACAGAGCAAAGAAGCACAACCAGGGATAAAAAGAGTGCAGAAAAGCTCACTGCTGTCAGTAAGTAAGGAGCACGCTAGAGACAGTGCTGGGAAGTGTGCCTCCCTCCACAGGGAAAGTGAGGCTTTAACTGGGGAAGCTCATAGATTTATGTGGAGGGAAAACTCATGTCACACCATCACAGCATGCCCTGCAGGAGGCCAGGCCTGTCTAACATTGAAAACATGGTTATAGTATTTTCTCTGAGCAGGGAAGTTAGTAGTGGACTAAGCAGAATTTACTTTAGATCACTTCAAAACATGTAAGGTGAGGTAATTCGGTGATTTTCCTTGTAAGTTTCTCCAGGCGGCCTTATAAGATGACAGACAATAACATTGATGGCATGTTAGCAGTTGCTTAAAGGGGTGTCATCCACCCTCTGCCACCCTAGTACAGATGATCGCCCCTAAAAAGGACTGCCTAGCAGCTAACATAGCTACTCTTAGTGCCTGATGCTAGGCAGAATATATATATATTCAGTTAAGGTTTCTGGCTGTGGAGTGTCACTGGGTCTACCAATCACACTCCATGGCAGGCCCTGTGCCCACGAGTAATTGGCCAGCACAAAACAAACTCAAAGGTATTTTTGTGGGCTTTCTGTTTTATTTTGCTTTGTTTTGGATTTTTTTTAAAATCTTATTGGTCTTTTGCTTGTTTGCTTTTACTTTTGTTTTTGTGTCCTCATGGTTTCTTTTTTTGAGAGATGGATGAACATAAAGTTGGATTGGTTGGGGATAAGTATCTGGGAGGAGTTGGGGATGGGAGAAAAAGCACGATCAAAATCTATTGTATAAAAAAGATTTTTTAAAATAAAAATAAAATAAAAAAGGATTTCCCTAGTCAGCTGTTTCCATCCCTATTTGCTGTCATAATTCTTCTTGCATATTAGTCACAAAATGAAGGCCTCAGGGGCTGTACCTATGCTGAATAGCATTGCTTCAGTGTTAGATCTTCGAGGATATAGAAAAAAGATTTGTCCCAGGAGAGCTTGTTAGTGTTCTATATCCAAGATCCTAGTTCTTGGTTCAGTTTCCTGTTGGTCAGACACCAAGGCACATACAGCCCACTGTGCAGTTACCTGTTGGTTAGACCACAGGCCACACACAGCCCACTGTTCAGTTTCTTGTTGGTCAGACAGCAGGCCATACACAGCCACTGTCCAGTTTCCTGTTGTGTGATTGCCAACTGAGACACGGGCATCTACTACTATCTGAATTTTTCTTACACTCAATTTCAAATGCTGCTGAGCACAGTAATACAAGAGTTGAATGGCATTTGATGTCTCCAGACCATGGCACTGGCTTTCTAGCAAGCATGCTGGGCAAGTTTTCTTCAAGGTTGGTGTTGTTTACACTGTACCGTTCTCTTTGACATGGCTCTTTCTTCTTAGTCTAATGGTTAGCTGGAGATTTTCCTATTTACATTGCTTAGGCATTTTAATAAAAACTGGAGAGTCAACACTAGGTGAATATTTTCCTCTAATCCAATACCATAATATTCAATAAACTTAGAATTTGCTTTTGGCATTTAGGATTAAATGCAGAATTTTGTTCATGCGAGGTCATTGATCTTCTACTGTGTTGTATTGTAGCTCTTGTCACTATATTTGTATTGCTTACAAGCATTTTCATGACAATGACTTAGTCATTAGTTTTGATTGGAGGTCTTCAACTAGTATATGATTATCAGCCTACAATTTCTATGTCTGTACTTCTATGTACAGTTAGCTATGACCTTGGGCAGATCCCACTTTTAAAATTCAAATCTCTTGTCCGTTAAAGGCTGGCAAGTCACTAAGGTGGTAAGACAATCTAGGAATCCTACTCTTATTTTCCTTTTTTATTATTAATGAAAAGCACCTATATAGCCACAATGTCTGGTGTGTCCTATTCCTCATTGAGGAAAATCAGATTGCAATAAGGATTGAGCTAATTTTGGGAATTCCTGAAGATAGGTACAGTTACATAAGACCTTCTGCTATATATATATAAAAAAGACAGGGGAGCTGTTACTATATTTGTGGGGTTTTGAAGGTCTTGAGACGCCACATTAAGCTCTATCTACTTTGAAAAACACAATTAGAGCTTATAATCAGATTTTCTGATTTTAGCATCTAATCTTTCTTGAAGATGATCTCTAGACAGTTTTGGATGACTCTGGAAACCCTCTGCATATTAACTATTCATAGTAGACATTACAGCCTGCGGCATTTGGGGTGATGTCTGGCACACATGTTTTGTTCCGGTTCTATACTCTACCTTTTCACACACTCATCTAAATTTGCCTTCTTCCTGCACTAGACAGGAGCTCCTTGAAAGTAGAGATTATGCTATTTTATCAGTATGTCACAAACATTCAGAGTAGGTAGTTCAAATATTATTATGGTTCAAAAAATATGTTATCAGGCTCTGTCTTGGGTCCTCCTGTTAAATGAGTGCATGTGTAGGGATATCTGGAGCTCATCCCTTTTGATGTTTCTTTCTGAAGATATGTTCCAGCAACCTGATGCAAAACAGGTCAAATTGCCTGAACTTTATGATTCCATTTATTGTGATTATTTTTTTTTTACCATTTTCTGTTCAGAAGTCTAGCTTCCCTTGACCTTTGATGAAACATTTATGTGCCCATTTTAATATTTAATATTTTATCTTTTGGGTTTTCTTTCATTTTCTGCACATTTTATTGGATTTTTACAGAGAAATGAAAAGGTCAAAACAAAGGAGCAGCCTGCTTGGAAGCAGGTGCCATAAATAGCAGGCTCTTTCTCCTTATCAGTTTCTTAGAAATCCTCTTAGCTACTTACAGTAGGCATTCCTCTTGAGTCTCAGGGACCTGCTTGATCAAATGTACTGCAATGTGGGAAAAGCAGACAGATATCTGAGCCTTTAGGTTTCTTGACTGACTTCCCCTAAGCCAAATTGCTAGATTAACCCATCTTAGCCACTCAGTCTGCGCAGCTCCCTTAGTAGCATCTAACACAGTGCCGCCAAAGGCCTCGCTACAGCAGTGCTTTCTGTTCAAGATTCAGTTGTATTGGTTCACAAATCTATAGTTTCCAGTTGTACTTATTATTGCAACACTTTAATTGCATAGAAAGAGAAAGTCCATAAGTACAAATGGAAAGCCCCTTTTAGTAAACTCAAATGTAAATATTTGAAAGTCTAGAAGTCAGATATCTAAAGAATTAGTTCGGAGTAACACAGTTATAGGATATTAGAGAAATGTATATCTAAACCATTTTTTTTTGCTATGATATCCCAAGAAATTATTGAGATTCTTCACGTGTTTTCAAGAATGTAGATATTATATATGATGCATTTGCAAGTCAGGAAGAGTCAATGAAGTCTCATCATTAAGCAAAATAACAAACAGACAAACAAAACAAAACAAAAAAGGAATAACTAACCAGGTAAACCTTGGCTCTACATAAGGTATTATTAAGGATAAATGAATATGCATGAAATTTGTTAGGTTAAAATATGGGCATGACATTTTAAAACAATCTAAGTGATTACTGAATTAATAGAGCCTAGCAGCCTGGGAAAGCCAGGCTCTTCTAGACTAGTTCATGGACTCCAGAGACTCCTAGATCTAAAAGAGAATAATAGTATCCACCTGCTGCTGGAGGTGCTAAGGACCCTATTCTTTCCCTATCAAGATTTAGGTAATTGTTAAAAATAGAATTTTTTAATTTGAAAATAGATCATTTTCTCACACGCTATATGAGATTAGCGTTTCCCTTTCCTCCATAGCTCCCAGTTCCTCTCCACGTCTCCTCTTCTCTGTATCCACTCCCTTTCTGTCTCTCATTAAAAAGAAAAGGCTTCTAAGAAATGCCCACCCAACCATGACAAAACTAATTATGATAAGATGAACCAAAACTATCGTATTGAAGTTAGACACAGCAACCCAAAAGGAGGGAAACAACCTCAAGGGCAGGCGCAAGAGCCAGAGACCCACTCGTTCATATTCAGGTATCCCATAAAAACACTAAGCTAATTGCTACAGCACATATACAGAGAGGACCTGATGTATAACCCCGCAAGCCCTGCGCATGCTGCTCCAGTCTCTGAGCTATCCAAAGGGCCTTGTTCTCCACAACTTCTGCCTCTCACAACCTTTCCACATCCTCTTCTTCAGGATTCTTGAGTGTTGAAGGGAAGGATCTGATGGAGACCTCCCATTTAGACCCTTTCTCTTTGCATAATGTCTGTGGGTCTCTGCATCTTTTTTTCATATACTCATAGAGGAGTCCTTTCTGATTTTGGCTGGATAAGACACTGATCTATGAATCTATGAGTATAGAAGAATATCATTAGAAATCATTTTATTGATCTCCCCCCCCCTTTTTTTTTGCTTTATTCTAGGCTCTCTGGCTCTTGGTTACTGAAGCAGTATCATATATGGCCTCCTTTTTCATGGTCTTAAGTCCAATCAGCCATTGTTTGGCTACCCCTCCAAATTCTGTGCCACTGTTTCCCAACATTAAAATATATTTTAAAGTTAATAATATAGTAAAAGTACTAGGAATGTATAATTATGATATTTGGAATAAAGCAAAATTCTCTGACTTGTATGAATAATTTGGTCTTTGTCAAGTGGCTTAACTGGATAAAAGTTAGAGTTATTTTCAGCTATAAAATATAAAAGGTCATCAACTACACCACTCCAGAAAACTACAACCAATCAAAACACAAAGTTGTAGACCCCAGTACCGAGGCAAACATCTACAAAACCCTCTCATACTTAAGATGCAGGGAACATTGTGGAAGAGGGACTGGAAAGATTGTTAGGCTTGGACGATCAAGGAGTTTGATGTGCAATTGCTGCTAGGAATTCCAGAAGCTATACCCCAAAAATCTTACCCACATGACAGACCAAATGTGAGCTGAACAAGGATGATGTGACATGTGTGAACATGCCAAATTGGACAGGAAAATAAAAATAAAGTAAAAACACTAGACCCCAGTTCTACACAGACAACTACAGGCAATTGAGGAAAGCTGGGAATATAAGAGGTCACTCTCCTCAAGGAAGAGCACACCAGTTTTTTAGTCAATGACAAAAGCTCAGTCCTGAAAACATAATGCAAGTAGATTTTACAGACTGATCAGGTTATATTTAGGAATATATCGGTGTGTACATTTGCACATGCATCAACAATTAGTAAAAATAGATCGTGAATTTGAAGGAAAGTGGGGAAGGATATATGGGAAGGTTTGAATGAAGAAAAGGGAAGAGAGAGATGTTGTAACTAAATTATAATCTCAAAAAAATGTTAGTTTTATTTATCTATAATGTATAAATTATTATCAACTATATCTTATAGAGTTGATTGCTTAAATGAGATAGTATATAATATTGTTTCTGAAGAGATAACTCATCCTAAAATTTTATTAAGTATATTGCATATTTTGAAATAATATTTAGGCATGCATCTAAAATTCACGTGGACTTATCTTCTGTATTATGTTAGTTCAGAATACAGTGAGAGGATGAAGATTGCTCAGGGCTTTGGAAGCTTCAGTCTATTATAACACTGAGCTTGTGGCAGAGGACAATGGAACACTCTTGTCATATTACAGCTGGTACAGAATGAGAATGGAAGTCAGGAGATAATATATAATCCAAAGGACTTTCCCTTTACTAACTTCCTCCAGAAAGGCTCCACCTCCCAAAAGAGTTTAGGTCATCTCAAATTGTACAGTCAGCTGGGGACCAAACACTCAAGTGAGGTGCTGGAGGAGGTGAAGGTGTATTGTATTGTATATTCCAGTCATAATGTGTGTTCTCAGTTTTAATAAACAAACAAGACATAGGAGAAAACAGAGGGGATTAGTCACCCAGTGACATCGTGGCATGAATTTAGCTACCAGAGCAAGGCCAACCTGTAGATTCTGAATCTCTCTCAGGGAGTGACTGGACTCTAATTTCTACCAATTGGTTTGGAGATGGCCAGATTTGGGGTGTGTGCATATTTTATAGCTCTTTATGTTCAATAATCTCAAGTCACCTTCCATAAACAAAGTAGAAGCTAGCTTGTCCAGACATTTCTGAATACTGCCTCTGCTGTGAGTGGAATCATGCCCCTGCAGGATGACTAATCTAGTGCATTAATCAATCAGACAAACTGTAAACCTTTGCAGCCCATTGATGTATAGGATGTCTCGAACATGTGAGCGACACTCATTGAGCCAACAGCTAATCTTTTAGTAAATTCTCTCTGAGCCTGCAAGAACCAATTGAAAACCGTGTGAATCCACTTTTTCTTCTTTGTCTAAGAAGCAAACAGGACAATTTGCTGTCTGAGGATATTGCCTCTATGGAGCGATTTGATTATCTTATTTAACTGATGTGTGCATGTGCTTGGAATTGCACATTTAAAGAAAATCGTGCAGCTGGTTTTTACTGTCAGTTTAGGTGTGTGGGATTCAGTAGTGAGAGCTTGCTGCTGTGGGCCTGGCTGAAGAGACCACACGAGTATGTACGGTGTACTTGAAATGGGAGCCTTTTAGGAATTCAGTAGTTATTTAACTCATCAGGCATTTGTGTCAGGTACCAGAAGCTTTGGCCCTACATAATAAAAGCACAATATTTCTGTAATCAAATCCATAATCCTTTCTAGATGAAAGCAGGCCCTGTAGCTGGGCAAATATGAAAGATAAACACTCCCCCTTTACCATTTATTGGAAATTTGAAAGCACTGCCGGGGAAGTGCAGTTGACTCTATAAGGTTGCTTGTTTTAGAAACTCTCATTGCTTTTTATTATGGTTGGACTGTATTTCTATTCTGGACTAGCCACATTGTATCGTGTTGTGATTATGTTATTTCAGTTCATTGTGTTTCTGGAAACAGGTTATGGATATGTACGCTCTGTTTCTAGCCTTGGAAAATGGCTCTCTCTGAAAATTCACAAGAGGGGAAAAGATATACTAGAGTTAGCTTTTCAGTACCAAATCAGCCTAGCAGCAATACGCAGTCTAGCCATAGCACACGCTTTCCCAGTTTTAAACACTAGTCTTCTAGGTTAGAGTACAAAGTAATGGGTATTTTCACATATATGTTTGTTCTACATTTTCTCAGTCATCCCTCTCCCTCACTCCTCCTACAAATGCTTTCTTCGCCTCCGCCTCATTCCTTTTTCTTCTCATCCATCCTCTTTCCTGCTTTTCTTAATGCATGTGTTCCTCTATTGCTGCTATTTCCTTCTTTTCCTTCTTCTCCTGTCATGATCCACTTTCTAGTTTCCTGATAACAACACACATGCTTCATCTCTCTGTATCTCTCTCTCTCTCTCTCTCTCTCTCTCTCTCTCTCTCTCTCTCTCT
>OU015743.1:115973728-116034504 GCA_907169655.1 Acomys percivali
CTTCCTCTTTCTGGGGATGAATCTGTTAATTACTGTGCATTTGAAACACACACACACACACACACACACACACACACACACACAGACACCTGCATGCACACATGCAGGAACATTTACAGGTACAAGATGCTTGCATTAATCCTCAATTTATAGGATGATACAAGCATTTTGTACTTGAAACTAATGCTAAATGTGGGTGTGGTAATGGAAAACTGGAGAATCATATACAGTCATATTGCTTTGGTTAAGGAAAGAAAAGCAACAAAGGATAAAGCATCAAGGAAAATAGAAGGACTTCAGAGGAGACTGAAGAGATAAAGATAAAAAGAGTGGAAAAACAAGTCTCTAAGAGATTCCCAGTGAGGCTGACATACATGGAAGGAAACACGCTCTTTTCTTCTTACAATGTCCTTGCCTTTTGTAATCACTAGCAAAACCCATCTATTCCATTAAGGCTTTGGGAAATGTTTTCCTTTTTAGAAAGGACTCTTTCTTCAAGGTAGATGTAGGATGACGTCAGATAGTCTTGAGAGGCACCTCTTGACTACGAGACTCCATGGGATATAGGTTTTCACTCTACATCACTATATTTTCATGTGGAGATAATGAATATCTTCAAATAAACTCTGGGTCTGGAGTCTAGAGGTTCACAGACTTAATGCACAAATAATTATTGCAGAAGAAATATATGCAGATATAAATTGTAGATTAAGGCAGGAGGTGGGATTGAGAATTTATAATCACTAGAATATATGGATCAACCTTGGCTCCCGAATTCAATTTCAAAGGCTAAAATATAATTGAGTAATTTAAGGTGTATGTATTCCCACAGATACCACTTACAGCAGCAAACAGACTATAAAACCATCTTAAGACTGCAGCAGTGGGTGGTCCAAATAACGATGAGGTTTATTGTTCCTGATTATTTTTCCAGTGACTCAGCTTGGTTAGAAAATTACAGCTTTCAGTTTTACTATTCAAATATTTTTATCCTATTTTTTTCTTCTAATCATAAGAGCATGACATATCTAGTGTACAAATGGGGAGGATGACAGTCTGTAAAAATCTTTGCTATATTTTATTCTCATTTTTTCTTGTGTTATAATATCTGCTTTCATTTCAATTTACTATAAGGACAAATCTAAAGCATGAATTTCATAAAATAAAACACACTCAGTCTACAACTGTTTATTGTTTGGCAACATGCCAGAAAGAATGGTTAAGATCATGAAAAACTATTCAGAAGAGGAAAAACAAAAAGACCAAGGTTGTCCCTGTAGATCATAGAGAAAGGGTAAAATGATGTATGCGTGGTCATTACCCATCCAGGCTGATTTAACAATTACTGTATTTATGGGTAGCTAATTGCTTTCCTTTGAATTCCATATTTTCTGTGCCTGGAAATGAAAGAGAAAAAACATTGTATTTAGAAATGTTTAATGTTTACATGCTCTTAGCTATCAATGATTTTGGTTTGTATACTTAATGTTGTGGTGCTACCTTCTACATCGAGTCTGTAGTTACGTAGTTAAAGCAAAAATTAGACGATTCTGGCCATGTTTTAACCCGTTTTATTGTTCAAGTTTACAGAATTTTAATGTTAAATTTAACTGTTCAATGTATTTACATATTAACTAGCAAATCAGAAGCAAGCATACTTCTAAGATCAAGGAATACAGTTGGAGGTCCTCCTAGACCTTGAACCTATTCCCTGTCCTTACCCCCCCTCCTCACATTCCTCTTCCATTTGCAATCACTGCATTGACTCTTTTTTTTTTTTTCTTAAGTATCCAGGATGACTTTATTGTCACCTAGCTTCAGGCTGTCGTCTTTCACACATGGGTCTTAGTTTATGAAGTACTGCTTGTGTCGGAGGATTCAAGCTTAAAGCAAGCACCTCAAGAGACTATGTCAAGGGTTCTTTTTTCCATTTCATAGTGTAGCAGTGGTCCTCTGCATCCCCAAGGTCATGGTATAGAGGCCTGGGATGGGATCTTAGCTTGGTGGATAGACCCCTGGGCTGTCTTGTAGTAACTCTTAAAGTCATTATTTTTCCTGTATTTCCAAGTAGACATTCCACTCACAGAGTTTTCCTCCCTGACCCCCCAACAATTTCTCCTTTTCACTGTTCCTGACCCCCACCCCTGACCCCAGTGTAAATTTCTTTTCTTTATCTTTCCTTTTTCTTTTTTTTAAGACAGAGTCTCATGTATCCATAGTAACATATATCTCGCTTGAAGGCAATCTTGAACTTCTGGTCTCACCTGCTGAGTGCTGGGATTAGAAGTGTGTGCCACCCTGCCGATTTCACGTAGTGCTAGGGGTTCAAACTCAGGGCTTTGTGCATGGAGGGCAAGCACTCTGAAAACCGAGTTCCATCCCCAGCCCTATAGTTGGAAATTCTTAAGCCACACAGAGAAAGACTATGAGCGTGGCCATTTAAAGGGAGAGAGTTACCTCTCCAGGAGTTTAAATAGTTGATTTTTATGGGCAAACTTAAATGAAGGAGAGAATTATTCATGAGTTAAGGCAGAGAAAATGTGGAGGATTTCAGGAGTGGGTGAGGCTTTTCCTAATACAGATTTTTCTGATGTGCCATGGTATCGGGCACATGATGGGATTGGGTAATCTTGCATGCTTAATTACATTATGTCATTATAATGAAGCAAAGGACATGGGAGATGGAATTGGTAGGCCATGTTGGATGATAGACTGTAACACAATTCTGCAGTTGTGTCAGGCCCATAGCCAACTTGCAGTTTGTTTCTTTTCTTCCTATGCCTACCTATCCTACTTCCCTTCCTCATGGAGAGATTTCCATGCCATAATCTTAAGGGGTTGAGGAGAGCTCAAGATCCATTTTCTGTAACTAATTCTATAAAATCTTGCTGCCGGCCCTGCCTGTCAAAGGAAATGAAGTCTGTGACTTTCCAAAGGTACAGTGATTGGCTCTGAAACTGAGTGGGCTGAAAGGTAGCAGGCCTGTCATTTTGTCAGGGCACTCCTAAAGTTGAAGGTTTATCATCATTTCTTGCCTTTGGAAATGTCTCTAGTCCCTTGGAAGGAAAGCTTAATGGACAAAGAATTGATCAGAGTCTGAAGAAAAGCTTCCATCCAGCTATCCTGAGGCCCAGGTATTGGTGTGCTTAAATAAAAATTTTCTTTTAGAACATTATTTAAATCAAATGATGTTGTAGTTGTCTCACAAGAGTTATCCTTGTGACTATAAATTTATATATGTGAATATATATATATATATATATATATATATATATATATATACATACTTTTGTTTGTTTGTTTTTTGAGACAGGGTTTCACTACATGACATTGGTTGTCCTGGACTCGCTTTATAGACCAGGCTGGCCTCTAATTCACAATGATCAGTCTGCGTCTGCCTCTCTAAGTGCTGGGGTTAAAGTCTTGTGCCACCACGCCCAGCTTAAATATAGTATTATTATACTCCATTTTCTTTATGAATTGTATGATAATAGACATAGGATATTTCCAGATTTTTCTTTTACCAAACCAAAATAGGTAGTTGTAAACACCCTTACCAGTACATAAACATATAAGCATATATTTTTTTTAATGCTTAGAAGTAGAATTTCCAGTGAAAAACATGTTCATTATAGAAAACTATAACAGGGTAATATGTGGGGAACAACTCAATGTGGGTGACAGTACAACCACCTCTGCACCAAGACTCGGAAAACGTAGAGGAAGAAGGGCCAGAAAGAGTGTAAGAGCCAGAGGATCAGAAAATCTCCTATGAGATTGTATCTTCTAGACACGACAGGCAAGCTTCACCCATAATACCTCCACGGCATTGCTGCCCAAACAAGATCTGAACAAGCACACCACCAACAGACACACTAGAAGGGAGAAATTTATGTGGTCCCACCCACACATAGACAAAGAACTATAGGTGACTACACACTGCTGTGAATGGAAAAAAAAAAGTCTTCCTCAAGCATAAACCCTTTAGGTGGTTATCTAATACTCAGTGGTATACAAGTAATACTAAATGGAGTGAGCAGGTTGTATTTTTAGATTTAGGCATATATAGCTATTTTATACACACACACACACACACACACACACACACACACACACACACACACATACACACACGCACACATTGGAGAGAGAAAAGCAAATGGGGAAGTGATATAATTGTATTTTTATTAAAATTAAAAGTTAAACCTCTGACAAGTATGATTAAATAAATAGTGTGTAGTAAAATACACGTATGCATATCTTTTGGGCTCTTTTGTTTTCTTTTTCTAATTTTTTTCCCTTTGTTTAAGTTTTTAAAATTCCAAAGTCATTTTGCTGAATTTTGCTTCCACACTATATGATTACAATGCAAGGTATGCTTGCTTACCTCTGTCACCTACTCCCTCCCTCTCTCTATCCTCCCTCTCTCTCTCCCTCTTTCACTCCCTCATCCCCTTTCTCCCTCCACAAGCAAGAGTTTTCTTCTTTCTTTTTGAGACAAGGTCTCATGTATCCCAGGCTGTCTACAAATCACTATGTATGTAGCCAAGGATGATCTTGAGTTTCTGATTTTCCTGCTTCTACCTTCTATGTGCTGGGATGACTGTGATGTGCCACCATGGCCAGGTTATCCTGCACTGGGCACCAAGCTCATAGCTTTGTACATACTAAACAAACACCAAACCAACCGAGTTATACCTCTGTTCCAAGACTTGAGATTTTTAAAGGTGGAGCTAGCAACCAATAGCCAAGTGTTAACTTGGCTAACCATTTGCCTCTTTTTCATTTTGCATATCATTTGTGGAGTTATAAAGGGCTGTTAAATTAACAGTGTCAATTAAGAAGTTAGTATACCTGGATATTATATGTAATTAATGGTATATAGAAACACTGAAATTAAATTTGGGATTATTCTAATCTCAGCAACATCCAGTTTTATCAAGTACTGTAAATTTTAGCCACTCTATGTAATCAAATCGAACTGTGACTTGAAAGTACATTTCTCTATTTGTCAATGAGGCTGATGTTTTTTCTTAAACTCACTTTCAGTTAGATTTTTTTCCTGTCCAGGGCATATTCAAGTCTTTACTCTTACTTAATTCATATCTATTCTTACCAGTTTAAAATGTGTGTTTTAATTTGATATTATTGTAGATCCATATGCACTCACAATAAATAATATAGAGAAATTACATTTTCTCTTTACTCTTTTTCTTTCATGAGGGCATCTTGCATAGGTACGTCATTATATGACAGTGAATTAAAGAAATTAAAACTGATAAAAATTCAATGATATTCTGGCTTCACATCTTGTATGTATTTCTGTGTAGATTATATATAAGCATGTTTATGTATAGATTATATGTATATGAATTAACTTTTATGGCATTTTATTGCTGGCAAAATTTGTATATCCACTGTCATAGTCAAAATAACAATTCTTCTAAGAAAGCACCCACTCTACAGTTGCTCCATTATAGCCACAATATTTCAGTCCTCACCCTGAAACACCAAGTCTATTTTTTCCTCTCTATAGTTTTGCTATTTCAAGAATGTTACATAAATACAGTAGGACAGCATAAAACTCTTTGGGATTAGCCTCTTTTTGGTCCAGATTAACTTCATTCTCTAGAGATATCCTTATCTTGTTGCATGACCATTTTAAAAATGCAAACATACAACCAGACATATGGCAATTCCTTTGGATATTCTCCAGGGTGATATAACATATTTTTTTCTAATTCTTTCTCATTAAGACCTATTGCCTATTTATGTCTACTGTCCTTTCACCCTTGAGATAAAATGAGCACATGTGTACATTTTTTTTTTTTTTTTGCCTAAACTACAACACTGAGATATTGCCACATTTGCAGCTGTCAACACATCCTGTGAGTGCCCTGGAAGACGATGACTCTAATTTGAATTTAGTCAATCTGCATCAAGGTATAGTTGTTCTATCATGATTTTGCTAGTAAAAATTTAAATCCTCTAGGGTTCAATAAAGTTACCTCATCAAATGGCTCATATTCTAAAGCATGTCTGCTTTCTTTTAAACATTTCTATTGGTTTCTATAATATTTGCATTTATTAGAGTGCTTGTTTGGAACATAATCCTCAAGGTTTCCATTTTCATTTCCTTCTGCAATTCCTATCTTTTTAGTTAAAATGCCTGTGAATAAAACAGTAATAAAAATTTTATGTCTTCAACTTGTCTAACTCATGAGCTCTGTGTGATTGTGAATTATTTTGTTTACAGTGTCTGTGTCCCTTAGCTCGTTAAGATGTCTTTCACCTTTTCCCAGGTTCTAGGATAAGCACATTCCCTTAAAGTTAGTTGTTAGTGTGGCTGCAGTTTTTACTAATTGCTTGGCAAGAAGCTAGAGTAATAAAAACAGGATGTATTGATTCCCACAAGTCAAGCTTATGGTTATTGACAGGTTGACAATATATCTTTAGTTCTCCAGAGCAAAGATTAGAAATCAACATAGAACTCAAAGGGAGGTGACAGATTAAACAAACATATTTGCTATTAGCATTTCAAGAGAAAAAAGTTACAAACTTCACTAGCTCCCTGGCTTAAAAGTAGAAAATTTCTTTTATCATATCTATACACTTATACACAAACACATCGTCAGTCATAGAGCGCTGGAAGGTATTTGGGAGCTAGGAAAGGAACTGGGGACAGAATTCTTTTGGTGCACTCTAATGAACCAACATCTGTGACACATAGATCATTAACTACAGGAGCTTGAACCCACCCTTAGGATCAGCTGCTCAATTCATTTCACTGTAACGATGTGAGAAAAAAAATGAGAATGACAAAAATTGTTGACATTGCCAAGACATCTCACTTGGTCATGGCAGATTTATGACAGCCTGGATGGTGTCACTGTTGGCCAACTTGACATGAGTCAAAGAATGCTTTGTATGTTCATCCAGCATGTTGGTACTGCCTACCTACTATATTCGTAAGAAACTGAACTTTCTTCATAGATCGATGTGTCAGTGTGACTGAGAAACCTTCCAGTTTCTGGGGAGTTGGATAAGTAACAAGATGCATTACAAGTGCTACTGTGGCGATATGGACAACTGGCCGAGAAGTCACTAAGGAGGAACTAAACAAAAACAGTTTATTGCAGTACATTTATCATGTCTCTCCAAGTCTCTGAACATTTATTTTAGGACAGCAGTGTGGCAAGGGGGGCTATGCCATGTAACTTGTTCTGGACTTGACCATAATGACCTGACCGTTGAGGGTATTGATTTCCATTATAGAACAACATCCTGTGGGTTCATAATTACTTTAGGTTTTATTGTTTAAGAAGCACTGGAATTAGAACTCTCTAGAAATAATGCTTGGTATGTGCCCAGAGCTAGAGAACTATTTGGATGCTTGACAAATAAAGCAATTATAGAACAAATACATTTCATCTTCTAGGGTGTCAATCAGAGGATTATTCAAATATATCTCAGAGTTAAGATTTTGATTTGTCTCACCAGTTAAAGGAATAGGATATGTAATATGAAGGTTTTCCAAAACGTAGATTAAAGATACATACATACAAAGTGCATATACAAAATACTATGGCCTTAACCTATGAATCCCCATTTTTTACTAACTAAGGTAAGTAGTTTCAATCAGACACACTCTGATAAGTTTTATCTGTCCCAAGATCCACATTATAAAACATTCTTGTCATCTATCCTTCCTCCTTTCATTTCCCACTTTTGGACATTTAGGGGAGGTGAATATCCGATTCCTTCAGCCTAGCTATGATTTCAGCAGCAACTGTGGTACACAAGTCCTAAATACATCCACAAATTCCTGTAATTATTCCAAGGGGAACAACTGTTCTTTGTGGTGGAAAATTCTAAAAGATACTTTACACAGAACCTGAGATCTCCACACACAATCTCCAAATTGAGATCCTGTAACTGTGGCTTCTTTCTTACCTCTTATTTTCCCCTTTTCCTAAAGGTTATCTTTGTAGTCACTTCTCAGATAAACTACCTGCACCTGAGTACTTATTTTACCTTTGCTATGGGAGATCAAAGCTTAAGATGCTTCAGAATTCAGAATGCCTATGTACTCGTCATTATTAGTCATTATGCTTTGATAATTGGATAACCTTTTTTTTTTTTTTTTGGACTAAGTCACTGCCTTGTCTCTATACAAAACATTTTTTTAAGTTTCATGCTCCATATCCACTAACCTGTACATTAAAAATAATTACTTATTTTTAATTATTTAATTAAATCTGTTCAACAACATAGCAAATAGAAAAACCTTCCAGAACATAATGTGAGATTTGCTGAAACTACTTTCTGTACTGAATTTTGTTTCTTCAGAGAGTTATATGAGGTAGGAGAGAGAATAAGACACATTTTAAATACATCTACTTGAATTACTCCTCAGCTTATTGCTTTTAACTGTTTAGGAACTGAGTTCAAAATAAAACCTTAATTTTTTCCTTTCTAGCTGTAAAACTAGTGATGTTCATCGCTGAAAATACAGAGTAGCCAGAAAACCACAAGGCAGTATGCAGTAATCTTGTAAAGTTTTACATCATCCCAAACTAACCACTGTTGCTATTTTACTAAGTGTCTATGTTGTTTTGAGAATACAAAAAGAAAGAAACAATGAAGCTGAGAAGAAAAAGAAAGGAAACAGACTAATTTTCTTATTTAACAGCATTACATTTTTTTTTTTATTTCTACCTGAGAAATTTGGTACCATGTGCTTTGATTGTATTCTCCCCCTCCTGCCAGATTTAGTCCCTCTTCCCTTCCTCTAACTTCATGTACCTCCCTGATTTGCTTTGTTTTTTTTTTTAACCCATTAAATGCAATTTGTGCTCTCCATATATTTTTGGATGTATGGCTTTCCCATGGTGCATGATCAATTTTCCAGTGTCTACCCTCATAGTGAAAGTTGACTCTCTCCATCTCCGGGTATTAATTGTCAATAGCTCTTCAGCTAGAGGTGGAACTTTGTTCTCACCTCCTTCTCCATGATTGGATTTGGTTTGGCCTGAGCTTGCACATGATTGTGCATATGGTCACATTGTTATTTATATGTGCAGCTGCTCTGCTGTTTACAGAATGTGTTATTTCTTTGTACCTCTGACTCATACAATCTTTCTGTCCTGCAGTGATCTCTGAGTCTTGAGAGAACGGTGTGTGATATATATATTCTAATTAGTGCTGACTGTTCACTGAATCTAGACCAGTTGTGGGTGTCTCTGTTAACCACGATCTATTGCAAATAGAAGCTTCTCTGATGAAGGTTGAAAGATGCATTAATCTATGAGCATACAGATAAATTATAGGTGACCAAATGTCCTTGCTGTTTGGTAGAATGTATTTAGGTATATATCCAGAAGTGATATAGCTGGGTTTTGAGGTAGCACTAGTCTCAATTTTCTGAGAAAGTGCCAGATTGATTTCTGAAGTGGTTGTAAAAGTCTACACATAGTCCCATTATTAGTAAAAGCCAGAATCTGGAAATAACCTAGATGTCCTTCAACCAAAGAATGGATAAAGACAAGGTGGTAAGTTTACACAATGGAATACTACCCAGCTATTAAAAACAAGGACATCTTGAAGTTTGCAGGCAAATGGATGGAACTAGAAATGATCATCCTGAGTGAGGTAACCCAGAACCAGAAACACACACATGGCATATACTCACTTATAAGTGGATATTAGCCAAACATAGATTTCCTCTGAGAGACTCCATCCAGTGGGGAATTGGAACAGATACTAGGACTCCACACTGGACTCTGAGAGGAATGCTGAGATTGGTAGGGAAGAATAGGGGCATGGAAAGTGCAGGAGGGAGCAGGTGCTCCACAAGAGGCCTACAGGAGAACATCAAGGCCTACAGATCTGGCTGCACAAACTGATGCACCAACCAAGGGCAATGCATGCAGAGATCCAAGACCCCATGTTCAGATGGAGCTGATGGATAGCTGATTCTCCACCTAGGGGAGGCGGAAGCGGAGACTTATGCTGAACCTCTGACAGACACTATGGTTCCCACAATTTGATCACTGGTCCTAGGCAAGAGGGCCTGAGGGCACACAGAGGAGGGGGATGCAGGCTATCCTAATGAGACTTAATAGGCTGTGGCCAGACAGTGGGGTAGATGGGCCTCCCCATCCGAAGTCTAGGGGCAGAGAATAGCTCAGAATGCAAAGGGAGGGTGGGAATGTGGAAATAAGTGTGGGCAGGTAATAATTGGGATGTAATGTGAATAAATTATAATTAATAATAAAAAAAAAGCCCATGGGGCATGTCCCATGAAAGTCTTCACTAACCAGGAAACTGGGACAGAGGGGCGGACATCCTACTGGGACTCTCGATGAGAGAAGCATGGGAGAATGGCAAAGTTGAAGGATCCAGAAGATCCTAGAAACCTACAAGAAGAACATTATGATAGGCCGATTTGGGCCCAGGGGTCCTGCTCAAACTATGGCACTAGCCAAGGACAATACATGCAGTAAACTTCAAACCCCTATCCAGATCTAACCAATGGACACGACATTCTCCACAGTTGAGTAGAGAGTGGGGGTCTGACTTTCACACGTACTCTGGTGCCCCATATTTGACCACATCCCCTGAATGGGGAGACCTGGTGGCACTCAGAGGAAGGATAACAGGCTACCAAGAAGAGACTTGCAACCCTATGAGCATATACAGGGGGAGGAAGTCTCCCTCAGTCACAGTCATAGGGGAGGGGAATAAGGGGAAAATGGGAGGGAGGGATGAATGGGAAGATACAAGGGAGGGGATAACCATTGAGATGTAATATGAATAAATTAATAAAATAAAATTTAAAAAAAGCAAAAAAAGAGATAAATCATAGGAATGACTCAACACTATATTCATTTAGTAGAATAATGATAATAGGTTCTCCCCCAGGGCTTATGACCTATGTTATCACAGGTTCTTAGCCCAATGATTGTGTCAGATAAGGGACTTATCTTGTGGAGCAGGACTTAAAAGTAGTGAGAAACTGGTTGTTTACTCCACTATTTTATGATGCTCATGCCACTATTGCACCGGTGGGCATGTCTTACCAGGCCAGTCAATATTGTAGCTCACAGGGTTAAAACTGATGGTTACTTTCTCCTCCAGGAGCATTTAAAGCACTTTACAGGTTTATGAAAAAGTTAGCTGTAGAGATAAAGTTTTGAGGTCAGTACCAGCTTGATTTCTTCATGTTCTATGGTTAAAATATGAGATATCTACAACCAAAGGTCTTATTATCATCAAGTAACCAATAACACCAGGAGTAGCTTCTATATAAAAATAAAAGTAGGCTTTGAAAAAATATCAGTAAACTTATTAATAAAATTATAATACCATTTATAATGCATTTTGTAATTTTATAATGAAATTTTATAATACCATTAACAAAACACTTGGTTGATATATTTTCAAACCTATGCTTTAGTTATAACATTACTTTTCTGTTTTTTTAGTAAATACCATTTTTATTAATTCTTTTTTTAGAATTAATTTTCTCATCATTTATTTATTCAACAAATATAGGTGACATACTATGTACTAGGAAAATATACTCATAATTAAATTCAGAATTTACACTCAGTCTTATGGGATCAGCTTTCAATTGTTCTCTAAAACAACTTACAGATTTTTAGGACTGATTGTTCCTAAAACTCAAGTATTCTTTGAAGTTGTTCATTAATTTCTTTTCAGATATAAACCAGAAACTCTCACCCACTGGACTATGCCACAACTAAGAGTGAACTGACTCTGTTGCTGTATGATTTTAGCAGTCATAATCTGTAAAAAAAAAAAAAGTCAAAGATATATGAACATATGGTTTTTTTCATTTGAAGCATATAGTATTTCATTTGCTCATTCAGAGTATATATGTCAGGCCCTTACTACACTAAAGATATAGGAAGGCCTACAGATAAAAAAATTAGAAAAACATAATGTGTTATAAAATGATGTATTAGTTAAATCCACAAGAAAATGTAAATGGCAGAGAAGATGATGAACATCAGTGAGTCTCCTTATAGAGAAGGCTTCAAATGTGGCAAACCAGCCACTGGACAAAATGTCCTCATTTCTGCCAGAGAGAGAATTATGCCTAAAAATGGGCAAGCTGGAGTGCAGGCAGAGTTGACAGACAAACTCTGCCAAGACAGGGTAAGCAAGTCCTCAATAGTTCCTCCCTCACAAATATATCTGTCAGATACATTGGGCCAGAAGGCTGAAGATGATGCTCCAACGTTATAGAGAGTTTTGGTTGACTATTCAGGCAGCAAACTGTCTCTGTCATTTTTTTCATTTGGAAGCTGCTAATCTGCACTTTCTGTCTACTCAGAGAATTAATTTTTATTAATTCTTAATATTAAATCATTTAACAGCATTTATAATGTCATTAGAAAAACAATTTTGATATACTTTTAAACCTCATAACTTATTTTTAATATTAATTTTTATTTTTAATAAACGAAATTTATTAATTTTTAACATTAAATGTTTTGACTGTAGTTTATAATGCCTTGAAGAAAACATTTCACTATTATCCTTCCAAAAGCTGTTTTCAAGGATGTGGATATTGTAATTTCATTAAGACTCAGCTCAGAAGGACCCTGTCCTGTGTCAATACTAACTGGTCATCTTGAAAATTTTGATGATTTTTTAAAAGGGTCCATAATTTTCCTTTGTTCCTATCCCAGGTGTATATTATATATATACACACACATATGAGCATAGGATTCTGTGAAACTGAGATTATAGATGATTGTGAGCCACCATGTGGGTGTTGGGATTGAACATAGGTGCTTTGCAAGAGCAGCAAGAGGTATAAATCTTTGAACCGTTTGTCCTGCTCCTGACATGTCACTGTTCTTTGCTTCCTGGTCAATGTGACCAGCTGGCATTAGCACCTGCTGCCATGACTTCCTCACTAAGTTTTCTGGAATCTCAAACTGTGAGTCAAAGGAAACATTTTCCCCTTAAGTTGCACATATTAGGCATTTTTGTCACAGCGATATGAACAGTAACTAAGATAGGTATTATCTACATAAATGTCAATTCATTAGTCTTATATCCACGAGGAAAAATACATTAGTAATGTGGGTTTCCTCAAGAGCTATTGACCTGCTGACCCAAGTTTCAGCCATTTTTGCCTTTTATTTTTCTCAGCTATATCAGACTATGCCACTAGCTGAATGTGAGTACAATAGAGTTTTTGAGTGTTAACAGTTGCTTCAGTCTTGTTAAACAAGAAAGCACACCTGTATGTTAGTTATTTTTTCATTGATCAAACAAAATCCCTTACAGAAACTGCTTATGTGGGTGAGCTCACAATTTCAGGTGATTTCACTCATGTCAGAAAAGCAATAGTAAGGGTTTGGGTAGTGGAAGAGAAGGAGTGCAGTGGAGGATGTCAATGGAAAGGTCTGGAAAGCACAGAGAACAAGAGCAAAGCTGGGGTAACCGTCAAAACCTCTCCCCTTGTAACATAGTTACAAAAGGAGTATGTGTGTGTGTGTTGTAGGTAATAATATGATAAAAATAAGATGGTCATAAAGGTCTACATTACTCTATACACACCTCTGTCTTCACACACACACACACACACACACACACACACACACACACACACACACTTGTTTTTTCAAGACAGGGTTTCTCTGTGTAGCCTTGGCTGTCCTGAACTCACTTTGTAGACCAGGCTGGCTTCAAACTCAAAGTGGTCTGCCTTCCTCTGCCTCGTGCACCACCATGCCACCATGCCCGGCCCTAAAAGTTATATTTTAAAATAATTTTAGAGCAGTTTTGATATGGTATATTCATCTTTAACTGTATTTGTTTTCCCACAAACATTTACAACTATTTTCTCATTATTTTTCTAGTTGCTCTTCATCCATTATAACTGCTTGGAATGTTGACAATGTTTTTGAATTTTAACAATTCATTTGAAGTACAAATGAATTAAGGTCTAAAGAAACAATTCTGGTTATTGTTTTTTTTCATTGATTTCATGTTCATTTATATTCCATGATCATATAATGCTTTACACTTGGCAGCATCTATTTTGATTGACATTTTATGATTCATTTCTTATAAATGTATTATGCTATATTTCAGACCTTTCTATTGTAAGGTATATGACTCAAATAGTAAACCTAAGCTAAATTCAGGCAATATATTGAGTAATGAGAGGATTTGTCTTTGGCCATTGGGTGTTACCTAGTGTTCTGTGTTTTTTCTTAAGGTGCATAAGTGTAAAGGAAATGCAAAATAGAATTCTTGTATAATATGGCACAATATATAAAGTTGGGCTTGTCATTTGAAAAATTAAAAGTCGTAAAACAAAAATAATTTAGAAAATGGTCAGCAATTTCCAACTAGATAACATTTACCTTAGAGACTACAAAAGGTATTTTTTTTTTTTTTAGGATTATAAGACACTTTTGTTAGAAGTTCTGACTTTATGGAAATTCATGAAGATAATTAGGGCAACAATCAAAGGTTTCTTTAACTCAACTACTTTATCTTTTTTTGTAACAATTCATATATATGAAATATAAACATGAGTACATATTATAAATTATTACACAGACTGTTCTTAAAATAATCATGTTTTATATCTGAAAAATTGAATATTAAGTAATTCTGTTGTACTGTTATCTTCAACATTTTAATGTTGTGATATGTGCAAGGCCTTGGGTCAAGTCAAAAAACACATCTAAAATGTGTTCAGTGGGTGTCGTAGTTCACTCCTTAATCTCAGTACTCAGGAGTGCTTTGGTTGCAAAAACTATTGGGAAGGTAGAAGGTGGCTAACCATGGTCCACCTTTTTGTTTTAACAGATTCTCTATGCCTGATAAACTAGACCTTCTGAGGTGACAATCTGTTTTCTACATAACAAATTGCTTGTTGCGGTTAATTTTCAAGTACGGCCTAATAACGTTTATTATTAGGCTTATAATTATTATTATGACAGTATTTTCTAACCTGCTAGCAATCAATCAAAATGCAGACACCTGCTATATTTTAAAATAGTCTTAGTTAACCTGGGGCAGGGAAGATATTAATCCCCTAAACAACTTTCCACAGTGGGGCACGTATGGGATACAGGTCCCAATCCCATGCCATCTGCTTCTAATAATTTCTATCAAGCTACCTCCTATCCATAATCCCAATACTTGCTAATTATCATCATAGGGGCCAAGTCTCCATCCATACTGACGATGTGCTTCTCCTCCTCCTAACCCAGTGTGCAGCCTCCTTCTTCCTTTCCTTTCCTCCTGTCTCTCTTCCTCCAAAGATTCACTCTGTCTCCCCACGACCTGGAACCTTAGCCACACCTATCCCATTTGCCCTGACCAAGTGTGATGGCCTTTTATTGGTCAGTCAAGCAGGTTAGGCTTGTAGGCAAAGTACAGGTGGGACAGAGATGGCAAGCAATAATTAGCATCAAAATACATCAGACCAACCTCCAACAAGTCCCCTTTTCTGCCTAAATAAAAAGGCCATTTCTAAAATATATATTAAGAACAATTATGAAAAACAATAAAAACCAATAGGTAAGGCTTACATACATAATAACTAATCAAAAGTATTTGGTAACTTTGAAGAAAATATTATCTATTCTATCTTGGTGAGTCTAAACTTTTGAACCTATATCAATATCTATCAAAGCTCATATCTATCAACCTAAAATATCTATCTAGACCTAAAAGTATCTTCTTAACTTCTAAACAACTGAGTTTAATTTTAAAACTAACTACCTGTTCTTCAACCCCATCAGAGACTTGAGTAAGAATAAATTTAATTACCTGAGTAAACAGGAAGTGCAGGTAAGCAGTTTCCAAAATGAAACAAACAAACAAACAAAAAAGCCAACCCCCCAAAAAACAAAACAAACAAACAAACAAAAAACCACCAGAGACAGTTTGCTGCCTGAACAATCACCCAAAACTCTCTGTATGTGAAGGATAATATTAAATTTGAATACTATTTCAATGTATCAAACTTAAACTTACTCTGGATCAATATATAAAATTCTATATAAATGAATTAAAATTAACCTTATTTGTGAGTAACAACTAAGGCCTTAAGTTTAGGAGTAGATTCAATAATCTACTTTTTGTCCTATCTTCCCTATATATTTCTATATTCCCCTTTCTCTCCTTTCAACCCTTATCACCATACCTAAGAAAGAAAGATAAAGGAAAAGAGAGAAATCCCTGAGCCTAACTTTGTTTCTCTCTGATTAAGACCAATAATAACTTATACCAACTCCCAATGACAATAAACATCTATAACCCAAGAAAGGAACAAAAAACTTACCCAACCACCCCTTAGGGAAACAGGGCAACTTTCTCTTAAGTTTTCTTCCAGCTGATTTGGGGTGAATAACACCTATGTAGGGGCCCAAATAAAATTGGGGAAAAATTGTTAAACAGCTAGGAATAGTATTTGTGGTCCAGTCTCTAAGTGTTGAGAAATTACAGGCTTAATATAAATCCTGTGTGGGACAGTCTGATGCTGGACCAACTGGGATCAGGAGCCTTCTTTGAAGCTGTCCTTTTCTGATGAGGAACAGCAACTGAAGCACTTGGGGCTGGAACATGAAGGCTGTAGGATGTCAGTGTCTCAGCATGCTGGAGGAATGAATCCTGTCAGGTCTGATCCAGTGTCAGTGTCCAATTCTTTTATTCTGAAAACATATAATTTCTCACAAACATTATACAGTCCTAAAACTATGAATATATTAGGTGTTCAGGATGTACAGAACAGCTAAGCCTACTTCTCTGCTTTATATGAGCAGAAGAAAGACACCTGTAAATCTTCATTCATGCCGTATGAAGAATGGCATCTAATAATAAATCATGGGGATTCTGTAACCAACAAGAAGCTATGGCTATGCATAGGCATTCGTGTGTGTCAGCCAGTCTCAGAGCTATTCCTGTGTAGTGGGATTAGCAATATAAATTAACTGCTTGTACGGCAGTTTGAATTCATGTAAATATAGACTGACTTAAGTTAGCAGTCTCTCTTTTATACAGGTCTGTTTCATTTTGACATCTTTCAAAGAGTAAGTATAAAATCACCATTAACAATGAACATACAATCATTATCATATTGAACTGAAAACAAGATTGTATAGTTCTAAATGTCCTTCTCTAGGCTCTACGGCACCTGATGTACAGGGCAGTCGGCTACCTGCTTCCTGAGAGAATGCTTCCCATTTTAGAGACAGGCTGGTTGCCCTGAGCAAAACAAAAGGCATTAAACTTTAAATAAACTTTATATAAACTCCCATTTTATTTTAGAGTTTATGCATACCATAAGCATCTCGTACGTGGGTTTTTACATTTGTCGCGGGTGTTTTTGTCTCACCCTTCTCACCATATGAGAGTGATATGATACTTCCACCTTTTAAGCATGTAAAATGTAGCCTTTGAGTTTCTGGGACCTAACTAGGCTGATATGTAGTTTGTCAACTGCAATGCTTCTGTGTCGCATTGCATCTGGTGTGACTGCCTCCTGTCCTCCATGAAAGTGGCTCACTGCTAGAGCAAAACACCTCAACTCAGCATGCAAAGGCACGAGAGGCATGCAGCTTACATGTTTGTCTCTCTGCCCCGTCTTGGTCCTTACACTGACCAACAGAACATATCTCTTAGGGCAATTACCCTTTCGCACCAGTTCTCCTGTGGAGCTCCACTTTTCAGGAGATTGGCTGTCCCTTTTAGAACAGTGACATCATTTTTCCTTACATAAACCTAAGATTGATGTGTATCCATCCTTTAGATCAGTAAAGATATATAATCCATTATTAGGAAAAAGAATTTACATAGTAACTTTAAGGAAAAATTTGTCAATTTGAATCCTAGACTGTCTTTGTAAGTAGCTCATCTTATCAGCAGAGGGTCACTTCCTGACTTACTGTGGAGACCAGGCTAGTCTAGAACTCAGAATTCTGCCTGTCTTTGTCTTCATTGTGTTGGGATTAAGGGTGTGTGCCACCGCTCTGCTCAAATATTTCATCTCCATTCCAGTCAAAATCTTCCGAAATCTCAAGCAAAAATCCAGCAAGGAATCAACAAAAGTCTAAGCCTTGGCTCAATTGTGTCAATTTAGGATTCAGTTAGTAAAGTCCTGTCCACCATCCCTTGGAATTTAATTGTTGCTATCTCTTTTTGGTGGACCCTTTCCAGAAAGAGCCGACAAACACCTTGCAGCTAAGGAGCTCTAAATTCCAGCTGCTATCAACTTTATGGAGAAGAGTTCGGTTTCTTCTTCCCTTCTTGTTGCCCGTAACTTAGCCTCACATCTCTCTGTTTTCTGCCTTTCTCCCTTAATATTTTTAGAGACAGTATGGAGAAGTATGACTATCCCTAAGGCCACTGCAAACAAATTAATAACTGCCAGACAAAGCCAAAAAGATCCAGGAGCTTTTTGCCATGGCGCCTTGGAGAGGGATCATAGCAGTCTCTATTTTATTATTTTTCTAGGTGGTTAACTCCAATCCCCAGGCCAGCTTAGAAGACCGCCAGCCTTCTCCAACATGCCACTTGTCAGCAGCTGTCTTCTCTCTGTGAGAGTTGAGCCCACAAGCAGCTCGAAGCATTGCCTGTGAAATGCTCTGGCCTAAGAAGACTCTCTGGGAGCCATTCTCCCCACCAACTTATGACAAAATATGATTTTTAGGGGTGTGGATACTTGAATTTAGTTGGGTGCCAATTTGTTGTGGTTAATTTACCAGTATGACCTAATAATGTTTACTATTAGGCCTATAATTATTACTATTACAACAGTATTTTCTTTTTCTTTTTTTAAATTTTATTAATTTATTCTTGTTACATCTCTATGGTTATCCCATCCCTTGTATCCTCCCATTCTCCCCTCCCTCCCATTTTCCCCTTATTCCCCTCCCCTATGACTGTTCCTGAGAGGGATTACCTCCCCCTGTATATGCTCATAGGGTATCAAGTCTCTTCTCGTGACCTGCTGTCATTCCTCTGAGTGCCACCAGGTCTCCCCATCCGGGGGACATTACAACAGTATTTTCTAACCTGCTAGCAATTAATCAAAACATGGACATCTGTTATATTTTAAGATAGCTTTAGTTATCCTGGAGCAGGGCAGATATTAATCCCCTAAACGACTTCACACAGTGGGGCAGGTATGGGATATGGGCCTCAATCCCATGCTATCTGCTTCTAACAATTTCTATCAAGCTGCCTCCCATTAACAATCCCAAATGCTTGCTAATTATCATCATCTGGGCCAAGTCTCCATCCACGCTGGCCATGTGCTTCTCCTCTACCTAATCCATGGTGCAGCCTTCTTTTTCCTCTCCTTTCCTCCTGTCTGTCTTCCTCCAAAGATTCTCTCTGTCTCCCTAAGACCTGGAACCTTAGCCATGCCTATCTCATTTACCCTGCCCAAGTGTGATGGCCTTTTATTGGTCAAGAAGTTTAGGCTCTTAGGCAAAGTACAGCTGGGACAGAGTAAGCAAGCAGTAATTAGCATTAAAATACATCAGAACAACCTCCAACAGATGCTCCTCAAAGCACTAGTTGAGAAGGCAGTTATATATAAGTACACTGGCTTACTATTGACATTATCTCTTAATTTATACTTATTTGCTATCAATGATTTCACTAGATATGTATGTCAAGAAGAGTGTTTCCTTTTTACCTCTTAGTTTAGAAGCAAATGTAGGGATCATAGTTGTACTCAATATTACTTATAATATTGCAATAGTTATGTTTGTGGAAACATGTATTCTGTTTGTGTAAATAATGCATATTTGTCTGCATTCTTGTCAGATTTCCATTACTGTGACAAAGCACCAGAGGTAAGGTTTATTTAAACTCACAGTTTTAGAGATTTGAGTCCATGGCCAGCTACCTATATTGGTTTTTGGCATGTGGGAAGGCTTATATGGTGGAGAAATTGTTCACCTTATGTCATTCAAAAAGCAAAAATAGACCAGAGTTCTTCAATCTCCTTTGAAGATAAAGGGGCTTAAGTGGCCTAAGACCTTCTAATTATATCCACATTTAAAAGCTTCTACAATCTTTTAGGAGTTCCAAATTAAGGGAATACATTCAATACATGGTCTTTTGATAAACATTGTAGATACAGATTGCAGTAACTCACAAGACAATATCTTCCCAAAATATACTCAGTATTATTTTTAATTAATAAATTTTAATTTTTAAAATTTTTAGAAAAATTGAATATTATTATGTTGTAATATATCACTTTTATTTGATCACTTCAAGGCCTTCCATATACTGCTGCTTGCTTTTTTTCAAGTTCATGGATCCTTTTGGGGTAATTGTTACAAATGTGCATATTTCTAAATATACAAGTATAACCTGCTCAGTCCGTATAATGTTACTTGTAGGTATGTTTTCAAGAATGAGCATTTGAACAGAGTAGTTGTTGTGCTTTTTCTCACCGAAGAATGTTTTCCCTGCTCTCAGCCTTCCTTGGCTGCCTGTTGTTGCCTTTTTTTTTTTTTCCTGAACTTGAGCTATTATGCACATGTTTTTCTTTTTCCATGAACATTTTCTTTTTTAGATAATCTCTGGATGTCTGTAGGACTAGTTACTATACCTTCATTTAAAATACTTTTTTCTTTTATCTTTTAAAAGTGTTACATGTAGCCCAGCTTTGTCTCAAATTTTTTATGTATCCAAATATTCCTAATTTTACACCTTGAATTCCTAATCTTAAATTTGTACTTTTATGAGTATAGAGATTACAAGCACATACTACCATACCTCCTTAAAAATAGGTTTAATATGCTATGACAGTAGGTAAAAATAAAAGAAGCATTTTAACATTGGTCAAGCTATATGAGCAAATTTTTATTATGTATTCCAAACATAATTATGTAATTAGTTTAATTGTATCTAAGGCATAAAACCTGAATAACTTTAAATCAAATGTTTGTTAACTTTATTTGCTAATATGTTATTATGTTAACTGTAGAACTTATTTATTTTTTGGTACCCATATAGGTAAACTGAGTCCAAAATTTTGGGGACTGAAGAGATGGACTAGTAGTTAAGAATGAAAAAAAAAAAAAAAGCTTTTCCAGAAGACCCTAGTTAAAATCTGAGAACTCACATCAGGGGTCTCAAAATAGCCCATAACGCCAGCTCCAGTAAAAATAACACCCTCTTCTGGCCTCTTCAGGCACCTGCAGTCATGTGTACACACCCACACACAGACATATGGACATACACAGTGATAGACCTAACCATCTGTGATGCTTATGAATCACAACAACCACCAGCACAGCAAGATATGACTAAAGATGAAACAGTGGTACTCATACCATGCTGGCTACCAACAGCTCAAGTCAACATACTCGACAGCAAAGAAATTATGCCTGGTATTGTTAGTTACCTAGGGCTAGTGACACCCTATATTTCAGATACTACCACCTCTTTACAAAACCAGGATAATTCCTAACTATATCCTAAGTAGTTGTACTTACAGCTGTAGAAAAACATAGCTCTCTCCCCTCATCAAAGAAGTTTCTCTAGATGAGAGAACAATGGGAGAATAGCAATGTAGAAGGATCTAGTGGGTCCTAGAAACCTACAAGTAGAACATTATGATAGGCAGATTTGGGCCATGGGGTCCCGCTCAAACTAAGGCCCTAGCCAAGGACAATACAGGCGGTAAAATTTAAACCCCTACCCTGATCTAGCCCATGGACAGGACAGTCTCCATACTTGAGTGGAGAGAGGGATTTGACTTTCTCAAGTACTCTGGTGCCTCACATCTGACTATGTCCCCTGGCGGGGGAGACCTAGTGGCACTCAGAGGAAGGACAGCAGGTCACTGAGAAGAGACTTGATACCCTATGAGCATATACAGAGGGAGGTAATCCCTCTGAGGAACAGTCATAGGGGAGGGGAATAAGGGGAAAATGGGAGGGAGGGGAGAATGGGAGGATACAAGGGATGGGATAACCATAGAGATGTAACAAGAATAAATTAATTAAAAATAAATAAATAAAAAAAGAAGTTTCTCTTTGCAACAAAGATCATTACAGAAACCCACAACTGGTCAAAATTCCGAGGCGAATTTATATGAAGTTCTCAGCCCCAACACAATTCCTGCACCAAGGGCTCAGGGAACACCACAAATGAGGGATAGAAAGATTGTAAGAGCTAGAGGACCAGGAAGTTAGCTGTGAGATAATGTCTTCTAGAAATGATAGAGCAGATGTACTCATGCCTCAACAGTATGGCTGACTAAAGAAGGTCTGGTCAATGAGAACATGAATACAATGGAAGCGGAAAATCTCATGGGGCCCCTATACCTAGTCGAAGAAATACAAGGAATTAATACCTGTTGAGAGATAGAGATGTAATGTTCCCTAGGGATGAGCTGCCTAAGTCATTCATTATCCAATACCAAATGGCCAGCCCCGAAACCATTCACAACACTAAACCAATTCTGCAGGCTGTATTTATATATTAATGCATACCACAACCCCCCACACACACCCTCACATACGCACACACTCAGCACATGTACACACACATCACATCCGTGTGTGTGTAACAACATGTGATGGATAGTTTTATGTCAACTTCATAAATGCTAAAGTCATTTCAGAGAAGAGAACGTCAATTAAGAAAATGCCCCCAGAATATTGGGCTGTGGGCAAGTATCCAGGCATGTAATTAGTTATGTTTGGGAAAGGGCCCAGCCCGTTGTGGGCTCCTGGGTTCTACAGGAAAGCAGGCTGAACCAAGCAGGGGTATTAGCCAGTAAGCAGCAAGCCTCTATGATTTCTGCATCAGCTCCTACCTTCAGGTTCCTACCATGTTTTAGCTCCTTACTTCCTTCAGTTAGGAACAGTGACACAGAAGTGTAAAATGAGATAAATCCTTTACTCCCTAGGCTGCTTTGGTCATGGCATTTTGTTACAGCAACAGTGCCTCAAACTTGGACAAATAACAACAACAACAACAACAAAAGGACATGAATTTGACAGAAAGTAAGGTGGGAAATAAAAAAGATTAGAGGGAAGGAGCACCGGTAAGTTTGGAGGAAAATGAAGAAGAGGACAGATAATGTAGTTATAGTTTAAATAGAAAATATCACTTTTCTTTTAGTTTCTTTTTTTCGAGACAGGGCCTCTCTGTGTTTCCCTTGGCTGTCCTGGACTCACTTTGTAGACCAGGCTGGCCTCAAACTCACAGTGATGCACCTGCCTCTGCCTCCTGAGTGCTGGGATTAAAGGCGTGTGATACCACACCTGGCTTTTAAAAGACTCTTTATTGGTTCCTTATGAATTTCATATCACACACCCCAATCCTATTTATCTACCCTTCCCTTTATACCTGGTTTCTACCCCTGCAACCTGACCCCCAACAGAGAAAAATAAAAAGCCACATTATGGAAGTTGTAGTGTGTCACACATAGTGTGTCCCACAGTACACTCTCTTATCCATTCTTTGCTTGCAAATGTTCATTGCAATGATTTGTTGGTCTGGTATGAGGCCTCTGCCTTCTGCCACTCTTTCAACACTGGAACCTCTAGGACATCCTTTTCTTGTCCTGTGCCATAGAGATCTTGAAGTCTTGAATTAGTAGGACTGGCCCTTCATGTGCATCTGCAGCTCATTGATGGGGTAAATGTTGGGTTGGGCCCATTCAAAGCTTGAGAGGTATCTGAGCTGGTTAGCTGGAGGGCTTTCCTGCTCTTATACTGTTGGGGCCAGCTCATCAGCAATTGCTGTAACCAGGGCCAGCTCCACCTTTCTGCCCAGGTGAGGTACAGGGCCCATCCTACAGAGTGTTGCAACTGGTTAGGGACATGGTCAGTTCTCCTACTCTCATGACCCCAGGGCCAGTTCTCCTACCTGATAAGGGTTGAGGGAAGAGGAAGAGAATGATGTAATTATGTTTTAAATGAAAAAGAAAATGTGACTTAAAAATCTTTGGAATAAATTTAAAGTATTTCAAGTGTCAGAATCTGGAATTAATGATTTGGATTAATGGATTTTGAAACTTTCTCTCTTTTTTTTTTTCCTGGCTCATATGTTTTATACAACTCTGAATCAAAAATCTATGGCCCCGTATCTAAAACTCACACTGAATGCAATCACTTTTCTTTCTTCATACTACCGTCACCATGTCTGGACTGTGTTTTGTGCAGTGGTTTCCCCAGTATTTCTTGCTGAATATCTTCTGATTTTTGTTTTGTTTTGTTTTTAATTAATTTATTCTTGTTACATCTCTATGGTTATCCCATCCCTTGTATCCTCCCATTCTCCCCTCCCTCCCATTTTCCCCTTATTCCCCTCCCCTATGACTGTTCCTCAGAGGGATTACCTCCCTCTGTATATGCTCATAGGGTATCAAGTCTCTTCTCAGTGACCTGCTGTCCTTCCTCTGAGTGCCACTAGGTCTCCCCCTCTAGGGGACATAGTCAAATGTGAGGCACCAGAGTACATGAGAAAGTCAAATCCCTCTCTCCACTCAAGTGTGGAGACTGTCCTGTCCATGGGCTAGATCTGGGTAGGGGTTTAAATTTTACTGCCTGTATTGTCCTTGGTTAGGGCCTTAGTTTGAGCGGGACCCCATGACCCAAATCTGCCTATCATAATGTTCTACTTGTAGGTTTCTAGGACCCACTGGATCCTTCTACATTGCTATTCTCCAATTGTTCTCTCATCTAGGGTCCCAATAGGATGTCCTCCCCTCGGTCCCAGTTTCCTGGTAAGGGAAGGCTTTGAAACTTTCTCTTAATGTGTTAGTGCAGGTTAGTGTGTGCATGACTTAATGTAATAGTTTTATTGAGATATAATTCACACACCATATCATTCATTCAGGTAAATGCATAATTCAATGGTATTTTATAATTGGTTTCTTTCATAAAGTATAATGTTTTTGAGGATCATTCACAGTGTCATATGTACAAGTACATCACTTTGAACCAAGTGCTAAGGAGCAATGTGTTTTAGCTTAGCTAAAATATTTAGAGGATTAAACATGTCCAAGAGTTTGGACCATCAACTGTGTTTAACATACTTTGATGATTTGTAAGGAAAGTTGTGATAAAAAAAACTTAATATAGTTTTGAAGACAGGGTCTCCCTATTTAAAAAAGGCTGACCTCAAATTTGCAGTTCTGCCTCAGCCTTCTGAATGCTGACTTGCAGGAGGCTGCCAACATACACAGCTAGCAGGCTAATGTTTTTACTAAGAAACTATTCTTGCCCTCTAGAACAATGTATGATCTACCAGAAAGAACAAAACTGACAAAACTTGCCAATCACAGAACCAAAAGACAGGAGGATAAATGAGAACTTACCAACACACACCCAAAAGGGTCCTAATGTCTACTTTCAAGAGTGGCCTGCCAGAAAACCAATTCATCCTGATGGATACTGTGAAGAGAACTTGAATTTTCACAGCAAGTTTCCTGTGCCTGGATAGCCATTATGTTTTTTCCATTTCACACTCTCTGGGAACACAAAGAGCAGAGCCAGCTGTGTGGAATAGAGGAACCACTGTGAGGTCAGCGAAATGCAATTTAGAATAAGCAAACAGCCTTCCAAATGGTGTGCAGGGTCTTCTTAAGCAGGTCTGTACTACAACAGTGGCACTTTCAAGGGAGAATCAAGGCTGTGTGTGTTTTTTTAAGGAAACAGAAGTTGCCGTAAAGTAAATCTTGACAGAAGCTTGACTGGTTCCAATTATTCTCCAATTTTACCAAGATGTAGTTTGCTTTTTCTGAGCAGTGTTGGAACCTCTTTCCTGTGAGCTTCCTGAATGATTAGGTCAGCCTTTGTTATTTACTTGGGTACGAATTAAGCTTAAAAGGTATGCTAATTTGCATATGTACTCAGTGACTTTTGTCAAGAATGCTTTCAAATCTCATTTACGCACTGGGAATACTAAGAATACCGAGAAAGGAAAGAGTTTTAGAGCATTATAACATCTATTGCTTCCTTGGCAAAAAGTTTGTTCAGTGGGAATTATTAAATGCTCTGGTCTTATAAAACCTAGATTTAAACAGCGTTAACACCAGAAAGTTTAAGAACTGAAAATAATAATTTTTTAAAAAAAAATGATAATTTCATTAATTTGTTGAGATTTTTATGCAATATAATTTGATCATATTCACATTCCACCTCTAATTCCCCCTTGACACATTCTTCTACCCTCAATTCTTTACTCAATCATCTTAGAGTTTTATTCTTTCTTGTTTTAAAATCCAGTGAGTCCAATTTGTGTTGGCCAACTACTCCTGAGAATAAGACCTGCCCTTGAGAGGGGCTGACTTACAAGAGACCACACCATTAAAGAAAGTCGACTCTCTCCCCATAGCTATCAAGTGCCAACAACTTCCCAGCTGGTGGCTGGATTCATGCTCTTCCTCCTGATATTTTTGTCTGGCTTGATCTTGCCCAGGTCTGTGCTTTCTGCCCCAAAAGGTGAGTTCATGTATAAAACTGCCCTGTTGCATGCAGAAAACATTATTGCCTTTAAGTTATCTACCTGCGTATTACATTGACACTCTTCTTCCTCTTCCTTGAAGATACTTGTGCTTTAGAGAAGAGTGATACATATGTCCTCTTAAAGGGCTGAGTACTGTGTGGTTTCATAGCTGCTGTATACTGACAGTTGAGGGAGTCTGTGCTAATTGCCATCTACTACTGATGAGGGTTGAGAGATACACTGAGCTATTGGTAGAGCAATGCCATTAAAAGTCCTTTTAATACTATATCCACTTAGCAGAACAATAGTATAAGATTCTCCCTTAGGGTCTGTTACCTATCTAGTTCTAGGTTCTTAATTTTGTTTATAACGTCAGGTCTGGGTTCCAACTCACAGAGTGGGCCTTAGATGCAATTGGAAAGTAGGTGGCTACTTTCATAACATTTGTGTCATTTTTACCCTCCATTGAATATACCATGTCAGGCCAGTCATTGTTATAGCTTGCAGGGTTAGGGTTCATAAGTGGATGAGATCAGTCATTATTTTTCTCTTCTGGTAGTGTGAAGAGCACCTTTCATCACCAGGAAAGCGGGACAGTCGAGATGGAACTTCCAGGTGAATGCTAGATTGGACTCTTCACTTGGTGGTTCAAGTAGGTTGTGCTTTTACAATAGCAGCTTACCATCAAGTTCTGAAGGGGAACCAAGAGCATTGGCAATAGCCTTTAATGTTTGTGGGCATCTATGGGACCCAACTGACCTGCAACTCAAAAAGAGGCAACTCATTCTTTGCACTGGAGTTTTCATTTGCTTGCATTTGGGATATTGTCTCCTCCTATGGGTAACTCCATTTAAATGTGTTTTATATGTGCATAAGTATATGTTTTAAGAGGCTTCTTGAGTAGTAGTTGATTTTCATATGTATTTTAAAAAGGCATTTAGTGTTATTTATCATTCCTCACATTCAGTTTTCTTCTTTTCCCACCCTTAACTTATTTAATCCTTTCTGTTCCACCACCTTTTTGCTTATTAGCACTTGTCCCTCCCTTGAAAGATCTCCTGGTCCTCCATGTCTCCTGCTACTTTCCTGACGTATATGGATATTCCAAATGAAGCACAAATATCTAAATACTCAAGACTAACATTCACAGATGAGAGAAAATATGCAATGTTAGCCTTTTTGAGTCTGGGTTAGTTCTTCCAGGATGACTGTTTCAAGCTTCATCCATTTCATAACCACTAAAAATTTAGATTCATTTGTTCTATGGTATGAGTACTTTGCCTGCCTGCATGTATGTATGCCAAGTGCATAGCCACAAATATAAGAAGAATGCATCATCCCTATGGGTGATAAGAACTCACCCTGGTTCTCTTCAAGAATAGCAAATACCATTAAGCCATCTCTCTAGCCCATAATTTTATTTTTAAGAGCTAAGTTATAATAATTCATTGTGTAAATGTACCACATTTTAATTAATCATCAATTCATAGATGCCTAGGCAGTATCAATATTTTTACAACTATAAATAAGCAGCAATGGGCATGTAAGTGCAAGAATCCCTGGGTGTAGATTCCTTTGGGTGAATGCCAATGAGTGGGCCAGCTGGATTGTGTGGTAGATCTAGTTCTAGCTTTTATGGAAACATCAACCCTGATTTCAACAGAGGTTGCACTAGTTTGCACTTCTACCATTAGTGAAAAAGTGTTCCCTTTTCTGCATAGCCACAATGGAGCCTTCCATGCTTATGGATTGGTAGAGTTAATATTGTGCACATGGCCGTCTTACCAAAGCAAATTATGTTTTCAGCCAAATCCTCTTCAAGATGAAATTTTTCACAGAAATTAGGAAAGAAATCTCAAATTTCATATGGCAGCATAAGCAGTTTGTATAGTCAAAATAATCTTAAGAAAATAACTGCTGGAGGTATTACCACCCCTGATTTTAACTTATACTATAGAGCTATATATTAAAAGAGCATGGCACTGACATAAAAGCAGACACGATGATCACTATAATACAATCAAGAACCTATGGCCACGTTGGCAAAGAAAGAAAAATACAGACTGGAGAAAAGACAACATCTTCAACAAAAGGCACTGGTCACATTGGATAGGTTATTTTTGCTGTAGAATGAAATTAGATTCTTGTCTCTCATCCTGTACAAAACTTAATGCCAAATAGGTGAAGGGCCTTGACATATGATCTTATAGATATTCTTGATCTGATTGGAAGAAAGTAGAGGGAACATTTGAATTTTTAGATACAAAAAGACTTTCTTAACAAGACTCCAGTAGCACAGGCGTTATGAGTGTTAAAATTAACCACATGAAAGTAAAATCTTTTTGTACAGGAAAGGACACCATCAGTTGAGTTGCGAGGCAGCTTGTAGAATAAGGAAAAAATCTTTACCAGCTATCCATCAGACAGAGAGTAAGAAGCTAGAAAATACAAAGAACTAAAAGACCCTAAACATCAAGACTACAAGCTAAAACTGGGATGAAATGAAACTGAATTCTTAAAGGATGAGAGCTGGCCAATGGAAAAAAAATGAATAAGAAATACTGTACAAATTTCAACATCCTTTGCTTGGGAAATGTGAATAAAGCTGCTTTAAAATTTTGTTTTATCCCAATCAGAATGGTGAAGATTAAAGCAACAACAACATATGTTTAACATCTGTTTTTCAAAACAGTAACAAAAATAAATAAAAAATGCTAACATCCTTATTTTGTATTTTCCATGGTTATATTTTAATTTTTAAATGTCAGGAATCTATTTATAAAGAAAAACTTGTGATCTCCTGAGCTTCTTCTGTAGCTCTTCCCAAAACCATGATATTGTTGGAGCCAATGAAAAAGTATAGAAGAAACTGATAAATTAATATCTTGATTATATCTTAGATTTTCCATTGGAATGTCTCATAATTAATTCATATTTATAGTATTTCAATAATCAGATTTTATATCTCACGCTATGAGGTGCTATCCATTAAATAATCTCATCATCTAATACTCTATAATTCCAATGAGAAATTATATATTAATATTAATTAAAGTATATAAAATAATCATATATAAGATAAACTAATTAAATTAAATTATATAAAATAATTAAATTATATTCAACATTATACTTTGTTCTTTAAATATGTATAATATATGTTGACCATATCCACTTCCTTTCTTTTTCTCTCAATTTTTCCTAGATTCATGTATCTGTCTTTCTCCTTTATGCTATCTTTATGCTCTTTTCCTTTTCTTTTGAAAAGTAATCCAGTGAGTCTATTTAGTGCTTCCCATATACCTATGACTGTTGAGCTATCTATCAGAGTATGATCACCCTATGAGGTGCCACATTCCTGAAGAAAACTGACTCTCCCTCACTTAGCAGCCATCAACTCCCAACAGCTCTTCAGCTTGGCGTGGGGACTCAGAAGCCTTTCTCCAATCCATGCTAGAAGCTGACAGGCTTACACAGGGCTGGATGGGCAGCAACACAAACATAATGGCCCTGTCATGTCTAGAAGGCTGTTTCATAGCAGTATTTCTAAAAATCTGGCTTCCACAAACTTTTTTGCCTTTCTTTTGAGTCTTGGAGCAATTGGTAATGACATAGACATACCGTTTATATATGATGACTGCACGTGACCCATTGTGAGTCCCAGTGTTAACTACCATCCACTGCAAAAAAAAATCCTTTCCTGTTGATGAGTGAGAAGTACTAATTAATCTCTGGGTATAAAGATAACAGTTTAGAAGGTAGTTTCACACTATGTCCATTTAACAAAAATAATAGTAGTAGGTTCCTTCTAGGGCCTATGAGCTTCCCAAGTTATTGGCTTTTCAAGACTTGCAGTACCAGGCATGACATTTCTCCTGTTGGGCAGCAGTCTTAAGGCCAATCAGAAAGCAGTTGTTACTCCTACAATGTGTATAATGCTAGCACAGTAATGGGCATGTCTTGTTGGTTATTATTATAACACTCAGTGTTCACAGCTGTTTTTGGCCTTTCTCTCCCAGAAGCTTATGTCCTATGATCTGGTGTTATGAAAGCTACCCATTAGGAGGAAGCTTTTAAATCAGTACCAGCTTGATTTTTTCATGTTCTGTAACCAAAGTGCCTGGTATCTTCAGCAATAAAGCTGTCCCATTAAGTTCTGGTGGTAAATCAAGACTAATGCAATAGCTAGTATTATTTTGAGGAGTCTCTGGAACTCCTCTGACCTATAATTTGAAGGGTGGAGGCATCTCATACCTGCTATTATTTCATAACAGTATGTGGATTCTGGGAAGAACATTGTCCCCCATTTATGGTAACCCCAAAATACATAAAGAGAAAAATTATAAAATAATATGTCTTCATATGGTTTTTCAAGCTTCTTTAGTATTAGTTATGCAGTCCCTTATGTTTCATCTTCTCTGTTCTTTTATTTATTTATTTTTATTAATTTATTCTTGTTCTGTTCTTTTATATTTGTCCATGCTCCACTTTTTCTCTTTCTCCCTTCCTACTCTGTGTTCCACAAGAGATGAAGCTTGTGGTCATTTGTGTATCACTTGTTACACCTTATTCTTCCCCTTTGGAATGGGAACATTCATCCTATTTAATTGTATGTTGGAAATATGTTACTTGCTTTTGATTTCTTAGGGGCTCATAGTTGTTATTTTTCCTTGAGTCTCAGATGTGGTTTAGGCTATGACTTTTTAAACAGTTTTTGAACTCTTAAAGATTATGGGTAAGTTTGAAGTTATGCTTAATGCATTTTGCAATATGAGAGGACTAGGAGCCTATGGAATTACAGGGTGGAAGGCCATAGCTTAAAAGCTATATATGTTAGTGTCCAGTTGGCAAGAAGTGAATTGTGATGCTTGGTTTTGATTGTCATCTTTACAGGATTTAGAATCACCCTGAAAACAAATTCCTAGGGGGTGTCTGTGAGGAATAGTCTAGAAAGTTACTTAGAAGAAGACCCCATTACCCCAATGTGAGTGGCTTCATGCTATGACCTAGAATCCTTGGCTGAATAAAGGAGAAAGGAACAGAGCACCGGTATTCATCACTTTCTGCTTCCAGACTGTTGATGCAGTGGTGACCAGCTGCCCCAGGCCCCTGCTGTCATGGCTTCCCTGCCTTGATGGATTGTATCTGCTGGAAATATAAGACCAAGTAGTCTCTTTCTCCCTTATGTTGCCCTTGTCAGGTATTTTATCACAGCAACAAGAATAATAATTAGTACAGAAACAAAGTCAGGTGTTAATTTCATGGTGTTTATGTAATTTGCTGGTGTGAAACAATTGCCGTTGGCTCTCATGTGTTAGGTGCTCGCAGAAAGTAGCAACTTGGGAAAATAACAAAGGTGTACTCCTATGATCTAGAAGTTCTTCATCAACCAGGGAAGAAAGACATTTTAATAAAAGATTCTGGTCTGTGATAACCTTAGTATAACTATGTTCAGTGATTAGATAATGATCAGGGAATGAAACACTTAGCAATGCAAAGATGTTTAACCAAGAAAGCATGTGTAACCTAGGAATTAGCAAAGTAACAATCAATTTGTCAGGGAGGCAAGAAGAGCAAGAGATGTGTAGCCGAGGCTGGCTTCGAACTCGTGATCCTCCTGCCTCTGCCTCCTTCAGTAAATTCTACCAGTGTGCACCTGAGCAAGAGAGAAGAGAGTCAAGGTGACTACCTTTCTGTATGCAAAAGCAAGCAGCATAAAACATGTGATATGTTATGGATGCCAGGAACTACAATTATTGTGTCTAAGATGTATCATTTTAAATAAAAATAAGAGAAGATTCATATGCCAAAGTCATTGTCTTACACCTTTCAAAACAGTGCAGGCTAAAACAGACTATTTAAAGAAATAACAGTAGGATTATACCTTATAAAAACACAGATTTTCTTCAATGAGTTTTTGTGACATATGAACAAAAATACACTTTAATGTGATTTTAAAAGTGATCTAAAGTTATATTTTACTTTATTTACAAATGTGTAGTTTTGAATGCAATCTATATTATGCCTTACAAAACAGTCATTTCACTTAATTGTGACCATGAGTAAGTCACTAACTTAACCATCTGTGAACTGAAGATTTCCATTAGTCTTGTCCTGACTATGGCCATACTGAAGAGAGGTACACATCCCACAGCCTGTTACTTAGAAGATCATCTTTTTATTATAATCTATGTCCTTTTGATTTTATCAATCTACCATCTATTCTTGAGGGAATTGTTGACAATTCCTATGAAACACAGGTGCTTACAAAGTATATACTGGCATTACTAGCTTCTTATATAAATAAACAACTAACAATTGTACAATATTTTGTTTCTTCCCAAATAATGTTAGATACATTTGGTTTCATTATAGGTTGAATCACTTATTGTCAAAGGAATCTACTATTTTAAGACTATGAGTTTTATAATTCAAGAGCTAGAATTCAGATTATATCCCTAGTTCATTTATCTGTGTAGTAGCTGAGCTTTGCATTTCTTTCATACTTTTATTTTATGCATATTTGATTGCATGTATGTATGTGCACTATATGCATGCCTGGTACCTGTGGAAGCCAGAAGAGGATGCTGGCTTTTCCTAAAACTGGAGTTACAGACAGTCATGAGCTGCCCAATGAATGCTTGCAATTGAGTCCAGATCCTGTGCATGTGCATCTGAGCCAACCCCTGAGACCCTGAGTTTTGCATGTAATATGAACAGTAGTACTGATATATTATTTTCCTGTATATATTGAAGTTTTCCTATGAATACTATAATCTGCTTAGGATTCTATCTTTTAAGGCCAAGACCAACTTAAAAAACTTTTATTGTCAGAGAAACAAATGGAAACCTAGATAAGCTAGGTGACTATGAGTGTAGATGAACACCAAAGTTGAGTGCAGTGCTAGTGTCTCTCTCTCTCTGACTACTATAAATATGGTGTCTGTGCTTTTCAAGGTCATGCTGAAGGATGGGGAGATAATGCTTGCAATGAATTATCATCTCCCTAGCAATGCATCAGTTACCTGATAAATGTCAATTCTCTGTCCCCTTTTATTCTTTTCTGCCTTTTCATTTAAAAAAACCTCTGAGTTGAAACATATTTATAAGCAATGTATTATACTAAGAAAATAATAAAGTCCAAAAAGATTTTAATGGATCATAGATTTCATTTATATGGCATTTAAAAATATGATTTCCTGTTTGGTCTTCAAAAATTGAGTTTAAATAAAGTATTTGATTTAAAAAATTAATTTTTTATGCCAAATTTTTGATAAGCTCCTAGAATGATTTCCTAAGATGTATCATGACTTCTTTATAATTTTCTGAGTATTTGATTACTTCTGTGAGATACCTACAGACACTAGCAAGGCTATCTTTTGGTTGCCACACACTCAGGGGGAGAAAAATAATTTTGCTATGTGAGGTATTTTAATATCAAATAGTTATGAAAGAATAAGAAGAGAAAAAAATGGTGCTTTGCCAGACATTCAACTTTTCAGAGTTTTAGTTTCCATAATAGTTAAAAATAATGAAATGCTGAATTTAGAAGCCCATGTAGATCAAATATCTACATTGTCCTTAAAATAAAAACAGAGCTGTGTCTGTGTAATAAAGTGCAGCTTTGCATTTATTGCTGTGTGAGAAACTCTTTCTCATTTGACTCAGATGTATAGGCACATATAAAACAAAGAAGTAGCTACATTTTCTCATGTGCGAGGACACAGTGGAATGTGAGTTATAACAAAGGATTACTTCTTTTTATTCTACCTGAATTCACCAACTCCATGGTTTAGCTGTAACCAAGATCAAGGCTTGGGTGTAAATATATATCTAAATATGGCATTGAAGCATTCCTTTTGTTAAATAACAAGTTAGAAATCCTAGTAGCACAAGAAAGATTATTATGGGTTTTAGAAAGTGACTTTTTTGGATAGATGTGAGCATGTTTGGTGAAAGATGAGCCTCTTATACATAGTATATCTCTCTCTGAAAAAGTCTTGGCCAATGAACACAGATAGTATACAGTAAGGCAGAATAAAGATGGAGAAACTCACACTTTTGTTTCAAATAATAAATAGTGTAAATTAATAGTAATGCTTTCTTGTTTTATACAACTATAAAAGAGAGATGATATTGTTCATGGAGGCTTTCATGTATACAGTTTGAAATTCATAGAGATCACTTTCTAAAGAAAAGCTATCAATCTCATTTTCTCCAAAGAGCCTTCTGTGTGGCCAGCAGCCAGCAGGGATATGTTCATATCAGGTTTTGACTCTGGGTAGTTTGTGGTGCTGCCAAGAGGGATCTGGGCACACATGAGGAGTCTAATCCATGTAGCAGTCATTTCAGTAGTTATAAGAGTTTTCTTAGGACTTGGCCTAAAAGCCAATGCCTTGTGTTCCAAAGAAAATGCTCCATTTCTTGGGAAAAAGTCACTAAATCAAAAGTGACAAGCAACTAGGAAGTCAATTTTTTTTTCTTTCTCTAGGGCATTTCCCCTCTGTCACTTGTGAGGGATTGGGGCATGAAGTCCATCAATGGCATAGAATCTATTGAGCATTCAATATATTTATAGCTGGATTCTTTCCTAATACAAACTAGCTCATAATGGTTTGTTTTAAAAATGTGGTGGTTTGAAGATATACCTGAGAACTTACAATTTTTGATTAATGGCAAAAAACAAACATATGTATTTGTCATCTTGCAACATTGAGTTGTCACTGAACTAAACCTGTAGTGGAATTATTTTAAAATTGGAAATACTGTAGTAAAGCAAAACATAAAATAGCCTTCTTAGTGATTGTTTTCTCAAACCATTTTTTCTAGGTATTTATTAAACCTTAACAAGTGAAGGAAAGACTTTAAAATTTCAGCATTTTACCCTGAAATAGTTATTGCACAGACAGGTGCTTACTTCTATGGACATATTCTTTTTTTTTTTTTAAAGATTTATTTATTATGTATACAATGTTTTGCCTGCATGTACAACTGTAGGCCAGAAGAGGACACCAGATCTCATTATAGATGGTTGTGAGTCACTATGTGGTTTCTAGGAATTGAACACAGGACCTTTGGAAGAGCAGGCAGTGTTCTTAACCGCTGAGCCATCTCTCCAGCCCGCTATGGACATATTCTCAGTTGTTCTCTTACACATGCAGATTATGGGTGTACTCAAAATTTAGTGATGATAGAGGGATGTACAATTTTCTGAAATGATAATGTGTTTACTCTTCTGAGAATTTACATGTCTTCTGTACACTTGTTCTTCTCTCTCACCCAATCTTCACAAGGGAAAAACCATTGTTTATCTAGTTGGAAATCGTCACTGATTATGGAACCATTGATCACAGGCAGGTTATTGTAACTTGAAAACATAGAAACTAGTTCATCACTCTATAAAATTTCAAAGCTGAGACAACAAATTTCTTGTCATTCCTGCTTGAATTCCATGTAGAAGAATTGATAGACCAAGTAAAGAGACACCATGAGTGCCTAATTAGTTTGCTTGTTCTAGGTTGTCATCCCTGAGAATGACCTTCAGAATTTATATGAGGAAGAATAATATTGAAAGGCAAACATAAGAAGCATTAGAGCCTGATGACCATGAGGTCATGGTTTGTCCTCTGGACTAACTGTTAGTGAGTTTGAAATGTTAGTTGTTTGCATATGGATTATTGAGTGATAAATGGTAACTTTGTCGGCATAAGGTTATTGTGTAATTCAAATGCTGATTTCTGTGTTCCTCATAATAGTTGCAATCCTTGTTCTGAGAATCTCCTATCTCAATGTTATATAAACACTGCTGCCCTATTGTCCCCCTGACATGTCAATAAAATAGCTTATAGCCATTTGCTGAGCAGGAGAGGAAATAGGGCTGGACTTCCTGCCATCCAGGGGAGGAGGAGTTAGAGGAAGAAGTAGAGGATTCATCCAGGGCATTCATCCACAGGCAGAGGCGCAGGAAAGATGAACACTATTCAGCTGTAGCAAAGATAGAACTAAAAAGCAAATACTTTCACGATTTTGGCAACGATGGAATCAGGATAACATAGAGGGTTAATAACAGAATTAAACTGCTCATGATTGTAGTGTAAAACTTTATAAACAAATATAACAGAGTCTCAATTATTGGAGTTAAGAGAGAAACTAGGAGAAACACACATATACTGTAACAAACTTATTTGAGTTCACTTTGATCCTTTACATAAAGGCTTCATAAGGACCCCATGCAGAGATTGAAATGGCTTAGATTGATATTTAGCTGGGACATTACATGACTGCTTGCAATAAAGTCTTGCAAACACTGTTACAATAGCCTCTCAAATGGTTTTAACCATTTGAGTGGTATACACTGATTTCTATTCCTTTTACATTTGTTTTTGAAAACTTTATTAAGAATATTTTGTATCATGAAGAGACTATAAAGTAATAGCCAAACATAGAAGATACAATAGAAGAATTCAATATATTGGTTAAAAAAAGCAAATGAAAACATCCAAGAAAACTGGGACACTATAAAAAGACCAAACCTAAGATAATAGAGACAAAAAAAAAGTGAAGAGTACCAGCTCAAAAGCCCAGAAAATATTTTCAAGAGAATCATCAAAGATTTTTTCCAACTTAAAGAAAGAAATGCTTATAAACATACAAGTAGCTTTTGTATGGACCAGAAAAGAAACTCCATAGCCACATAATAACTAAAACACTAAATCTATAGAACAAAGAAAAGATACTAAAAGCTGCAAGGGGAAAAGGCCAAGTAACATAAGAAGGCAGACATATTAGAAGTATATCTACACTCTACAAATAGAAGAGCCCAAGCAGATTGTTGTAGTCTTCAGAGACCACAGATGCCAGTCTAGACTACTATACCCAGCAAGACTTTCAATCACCATAGATGGCAAAAACAAAATATTCCATGACAAAACCAAATTTAAACAATATCTACTCACAAATCCATCACTGCAGAAGACACTAGAAGGAAAAGTACAACCTGAAGAGGTTCACTACACCCAAGAAAACATGGAAATAAATAATCCCACACCAGCAAAACCATATTCTCTTTCTCTCCATCCCACCACCAGCACCAAAATAACAGGAGTTAACAATCATTGGTCACTAATTTTGGTCAAAATGAATGGACTCAATTCCTAATAAAAAGATACAGGTTAACAGAATGGATGTGAAAACAGGACCCATCATTTTGCTGCATATAGAAAACATATCTCAACTACAAAGATAGACATTACCTCAGCATAGAGGGCTGGAAAAAAACAAATGGTTCCAAGAAGCAAGCTGGAGTAGTCATTCTAATATACAATAAAGTAGACTTTCAACCAAGATTAATGAAAAGAGATGGGGAAGGATACTTCATACTCATTAAAGGAAAAGTCTGCCAAAATGCCAATTCTGAGCATCTATGCCCCAAATACAAGGACACCTACATTTATAAAAGATACATTACTAGAGCTTAAATCACAACCCTGCTCTCACCATTAGACAGGTTATTGAGACAGAAACTAAACAGAAATAATAAAACTAACTGACGTTATGTATCAAATGAACCTAACAGATATCTATAGAACATTTCATCCACCGAAACACAAAAGAATATACCTTTATTTCAATACTTCATGAAACCTTCTCTAAAACTGACCACATAGTTGGTCACAAAACAAGCTTTTTTTTCCTGAGGCAGGGTCTTTATGTAGTCTTGACTGTCCTGGAACTTTCAATGTTGATTATGCTGACCATGAATTAATAAACTACTTGCTTCTGCCTCCCATATGCTGGGATTAAAGACATGTGACAGTAAGCTAGGCCACTCTAGCATTTTTATAATTAGAGGTATTTTAAGAGACAGAGAATGTGGAAGCCTACCTGTGAACTTAAGGAATTGATACTCCAATACCAACTTAATGCAGTGTTGATTATCTTAAGTCCCTTTTACTGAAAAATTTAAAGTGAAAATTTCTTTGATTTAAAATGTGCCACTTCCCAGCAGGGACTTCCTTCACTTGTGGGAGAAGCTGGATTGCCCTGGGTGTCTGGAAGTGAGTCTGAGTTGTGGCTGCAGCTCCTTGTGACTGAGCACCCAAGGTTGTGCAATCTAGGCTGGTCCACTATCTAGACTGATCCGAGCAAGAACCTGTCTGTGGACCAGGGAACTCTGAGCCTGGACAGTTGTTCAGATAAAGCCACAGTCCCCATGGCCCAGCGGGGTCTCCTACATTCTTGGGAGAGGCTGGACTTCCCTGAAGGGTGGGGACAGAGAATTAAACAGCAGCCCCCAAAACAGCTAGTCTGAATCCCCTCAGAAGCATGAACAGCATCAGGCAGAAGCCTACCTATGCTGAACCATTCAGGAGCTTAAGGTGTAGAACAAAGTCTTCTGGAGCAGCAGCCAGGTAACCTGCCTGTTCCAGAGAAGAACTCCCTGATCCCCACAGGTAAGGGCATGGGACACATAATCACTCACCAGCTGCCCACTCTCAATGATGAGTGAATAACACGAGACGCTACCACACAACACCAGAGATAGCAAGATGACTAAAGGAATGCATAAGAATGCAAACAACAAAAATGAAAACAACTTGTCATCGCCAGATCCCAGCTATCCCAAAGAAAGTAACCCTGAGAACGCAAACACAATTAAAATACAAGAAAATAATCTCAAATCCTTAGTGATGAAGATGATAATGGAAGCAATGAATAAAACCCGTAATCAAATGCAGGAAGACAAAGCCAAAAAGGTGAAAGACATAAAAGAGGCCTATAGAGAGGCACTGGAAAAAATTCAGGAAAATACCAACAACTATATGAAGGAAATAAATAAAACAGTTCAAGATCTGAAGATGAAAATGAAAGCAGTGATAAAAGCACAGACAGAAGAAAAGCGGGAATGAGAGAACTTAGAGAAGAAAGTAAGCAACATAGAAGTGAGTTTCTCTAACAGAATTCAAGAATGGAGGAACAAATCTCTGTACTGGAAGATATAATTGTAGAACTCAAAGCTACCATCAAAGACAATGCTAAATCTGAAAAATGCCTGACACAAAATATCCAAGAAATCAAGAACCCCATGAAAAGATGAAACCTGAGAATAATAGGCATCGAGGAAAGAGAAAATACCTTCAACAAAATCATAGAAGAAAATGTCCCCAATTTAAAGAAGGAGATATGCATATAAACATACAAGAGGCCTACAGAAACCAAATAGAATGCACCAGAAAAGAAAATCTTCCCAACACATAATAATAAAAACACAAAATACACAGAACAAAGAAAAATATTAAAAGCAGCAAGAGAAAAAGGCAAGGTAACATATAATGGCAAACCTTTCAGAATTACCCCCAACTTCTCAGCAGAGGCCATAAAAGCGAGAAGGGCCTGCAAAGAGGTCATGCAAACCGAAGGAGACCACAGATGCCTGGCCAGACTATTACACCCAGCAAAACTATCAATAACCATTGATGAAGAAAACAAAATATTCCATGACAAAAACAAATTCAAACAGTATCTATCCACAAATCCGGCTTTATAGAAGTTACTAGATGGAAAACTCTCACCCCAAAGGAACAAGCCACAACCAAAACTACACAGGAAATAGATAACTACAAAATCACAAAAACACAACCTCACAAACTCTCTACTGTAACAAATATCAAAAATTAAGAGACTTAACAGTCACTTGTCATTAATATCTCTCAACATCAATGGTCTCAATTCTCCAATAAAAAGACACAGACTAGTTGGATGGATACATAAACAAGATCCAACATTCTTCTGCATTCAGGAAACACATCTCACACACAGGGACAGACATTATCTCAAAATAAAAGGCTGGAAAAAATATACCAACAAATGGTCTCAAGAAGCAAGCTGGTATAGCCATTTTAATATGTTATAAAATAGACTTTCAACCAAAATTGATCAAAAGGGATGAGGAAGGACACTTCATACTTATCAAAGGTAAAAATCAACCAAGAGGACACTATAATTCTGAACATCTATGCTCCAAATACAAGGGCATCCACATTTGTAAAAGAACTATTTTAAAAGCTCAAACCACACATTGATCTCTACACATTAATAGTGGGAGACCTCAACATTCCACTTTCACTGAAGGATAGGTCATTGAAACAGAAACTAACCAGAGAAATAATATCATTAACCAACACCATGAATCAAATGGATCAAATAGATATTTATAGAACTGTTCACCCAAACACAAAGGATTATATCTTCTTCTCAGCACCCCAAGGTACCTTCTCCAAAATTGATCACATAGTAGGTCACAAAACAAGCCTCAACAGATACAAGAAGATTGAAATAATATCTTGTATTCTATCAGATCACCATGTTCTAAGGCTAGACTTCAACAAGAAGAGAAATAACAAAAAGCCTACACATACATGGAAACTAAACAACTCTCTACTTAGTGACACCTGAGTGAGGGAAGAAATAAAGAAAGAAATTAAGGACTTCCTGAAATTCAATCAAAATCAAGGAACAACATACCCAAATTTGTGGGATACATTGAAAGTGGAGAGTAAAATTCATAGCACTAAGTGCCTTTATAACGATTGGAAACATTCCACATAAGCAACCTAACAACAAATTTGGAAGCCCTAGAAAAAAAGAAGCATAAACACCCCAGAGGAGTAGCCATCTGAAAATAATCAAACTCAGGGCTGAAATCAATAAACTAGAAACCAAGAGAACAATTCAAAGCATCAACAAAACCAGGAGTTGGTTCTTTGTGAAAATCAACAAGATAGACAAACCATTAGCCAAACCAACTATAAGGCAGAAAGACAGTATCCAAATCAACAAAATCAGAAACAAAAAGGGAGACATAACAACAGACACTGAAGAAATACAAAGAATCATAAGATCCTACTTTAAAGGCATATATGCCACAAAATTTGATAATCTAAGGGAAATTGACAATTTTCTTGATTGATTCCACTTGCAAAAATTGAATCAAGATCAGATAAATAAATTAAATAGTCCTATTTGTCCTATAGAAATAGAAGCGATCATTGATAGTCTCCTAAGCAAAAAAAGCACAGGACCAGATGGTTTCAGTGCAAAATTCTACCAGACCTTCAAAGAAGAGCTAATATTGATACTCTTCAAGCTACTCCAAAAGATAGAACAGATGGAACATTACCAAATTCATTCTGTGAGGCCACAGTCACATTGATACCTAAACCTCACAAAGACCCAACAAAAAAAGAGAATTTCCGACCAATTTCTCTTATGAACATTGATGCAAAAATACTCAATAAAATAGTCGCAAAACGAATACAAGAACATATCAAAGATATCATTCACCATAACCAGGTAGGCTTCATTCCAGGCATGCAGAGATGTTTTAAAATATGGAAATCCATAAATGTAATCTACTATATAAACAAACTGAAAGTAAAAAAACACATGATCATCTCCTTAGATGCAGAAAAAGCATTTGATAAAAATCCAACACCCATTCATGTTTAAAGTTTTGGAGAGCTCATGGGAAAAAGGCACATACCTCAACATAATAAAGGCTATGTACAGCAAGACAATAGAAAAATCAAATTAAATGGAGAGATAACTCAAGGAAATTCCTTGCCCACTTTCTCCATATCTCTTCAATATAGTTCTTGAAATTCTAGCCAAAGCAATAAGACATCAAAAGGGGATCAAGTGGATCCAAATGAGATAGGAGGAAATAAAATTATCCCTATTTGCAGATGATATGATAGTGTACATAAGTGACCCCCAAAATTCCACCAGAGAACTACTACAGCTGATAAATACCGTCAGCAAATTGGCTGGATACAAAGTTAACTCAAAAAAGTCAGTAGCCTTCCTATATACAAATGACAGCTATGCAGAGGAAGAAATTAGGAAAACTATACCCTTCACAAAAGCCACAAGCAATATAAAATATCTAGGAGTAACTCTAACCAAGCAAGTGACGGACTTGTTTGAAAAAAAAATCACTTTAAATCTCTGAAGAAAGAGCTTGAACATGACATCAGAAGATGGAGGGATCACCCTTGTTTGTTGATCAGGAGAATTAACATAGGAAAAATGGCCATCTTCCCAAAAGCAATTTACAGATTCAATGCAATCCCTATCAATATACCTACACAATATTTTAAAGACATTGAAAGATCAATTCTCAACTTCATACAGAAAAACAAACAAACAAACAAAAAACCAGAATGGCTAAAACAATCCTATACAATAAAAGATCCTCCTGAGGAATTTCCATACCTGATCTCAAGCTGTACTATAGAGCAACAGTAAATAAAACTGCATGGTACTAGCACAGCAATATGCTGGTTGATCAATGGAATTGAGTCAAAGACTGAGAAATGAGTCCACACACATATGGCCACTTGATTTTTGAAAAAGAAGTCCATTTTTCAATGGAAAAAAGATAGCATCTTCAACAAATGGTGCTGGTCTAACTGGATGTCTACATGTAGCAAAATGCAATTGGACCCATATTTGGCACCATGCACAAAACTCAAGTCCAAGTGGATTACATACCTCAACATAAAACCAGGGACATTAAATCAGTTAGAAGAAAAAGTCGGGAAGAGCCTGGAACACATTGGCACAGGAGACAACTTCCTGAACAGAACACCAACAGCCCAGGCCTTAAGGTCAACAATTAATAAATGGGACCTTATGAGGCTGAGAAGCTTCTGTAAGGCAGGGGACACCATCAACAGAACAAAGCGACAGCCTAAGACTGGGAAAAGATCTTCACCAACCCCGTATCTGACAAAGTTCTAATATCCAAAAGATATAAAGAAATCAAGAAATTAAACACCATCAAACCAAATAACCCAAATGAGAAATCAGTCTCAGAACTAAACAGAGAAGTCTCAACAGAGGAATATCAAATGGTTGAGAAACACTTAAAGAAATCCTCCAAGTCTTTACTCATCAGGGAAATGCAAATCAAAATGACTCTGAGATTCCATCCTACACCCATTAGAATGGTTAAGATAAAAAATTCAAGTGACACCACATGCTGGCGAGGATGTGGAGAAAGAGGAACACTCCTTCATTGCTGGTGGGAATGCAAACTTGAGAAACCAACCACTTTGGAAATCTATCTGGCCCTTCCTCAGAAAACTGGGAATAGGGCTTCCTCAAGACCCAGCTATTCCACTCCTTAGAATATACCCAGAAAATGCTCCACCACACAAAAAAGGACATAACTCAAACATGTTCATAGCAGCCTTATTCATAATAGACAGAACCTGGAAACAGCCTAAATGTTCCTCAGTTGAAGAATGGATAAATAAACTGTGGTACATTTACACTATGGAATAGTACTCAGCTATTAAAAACAAGGAATTCCCGAAATTTGTGGACAAATGGATTGAACTAGAAATGATCATAATGAGTGAGCTAACTTAGAAGCAGAAAGACTCGCATGGTATATACTCATTTATAATTCAGCACAAGCCCAAAAGGCACATCCCATGAAAGTCTTCACTTGCCAGGAGATTGTGATAGATGTGAGGATATCCTACTGAGATTGTAGGTAAGAGAAATATAGGAGATGGGGAAATAAAAGGATCCAGAGGGTCCTAGAAACCTACAAGAAAAAATCGTGGTGGGTGGATTGGGGCCCAGGGGTGTCTCCTCAAACTATTGCACTAATCAAGGACAATACAATAGTAAAATAAAACCCCTACTCTGATTTATCCAATGGCAGGACATTCTCCACAGTTATGTGGAGAGTGGGGACTGACTTTGACATGAACTCTGGTACTCCATATTTGACCACCTTCCCTTGTTGGGGAGGCCTGATGGCACTCAAAGAAATAATAAGCAGGCTGCCAAGATGATACTTGATAGCCTGGTACCATATAGTTATAGACCAAGGAGAGGGGAATATGGTGAAAGCAGGAGGGAGGGAGGAATGGGAAGATACAAGTGATGGGATAACGATTGAGTTGTAATCTGAATAAATTAATAAAATTAAAATAAAAAATAAAATAAAATAAAATGTGCCAATTTTGCATAATGCAATGCTAAATAAAATGAATGTGATCTACGAGCCACCTGAGACTCAGTACGGAAAAATATAGTAATTATATCAGCTCAGGTTTTTAATATTCTATATATTGCAGACTCTTTGCTAAACACCAGTTTAGTTCTTTAAAATAATCAAATATCATTTGAATTATCAGTGATAAAGCTGGAGTTAAGAAACTTCAACAATTTACATTTCATACAGCTACTCAGTGGCAGATCTAATGCAAAATGGTTTTGCTTTGCTGGTTCTTTTCCTCATTTCTCTCATACCTATGCCTAATGACAAAGGAAAGCAAGCTGAATATGCTAAGTGAAATTGTGTTTCTACTGAAAAGAGTCAGTAGCTAACAATCCTATCAATTAATCATTCTCTTTTTTTACACTGTAAGAAAGAATATTTAAAATGTCTGTTGAGTGACTCTTTTTTTTTACCAATGATAGAGTCATGGACAAAGGGTTTCACAACTTTTAGGGATATTTATAAAAAAATAATACTTGTCTATACTAATAATTACCTTTTGCTACATATTTTAAGGTTTTAAACACTCAGGATATGTTTGTATTCACTAGAGGGATAACTAATTTTTGTAACTTAACCAATGGATATATGTTAAAATATGAACTTCATTTAAAAGAACAGATGGAAGTGCTCTGGGGATGGCTTATGGGCTCATTTTATTTATAAAGATACAGTTTCAATTTTCTCTAGCCTATGCCCTCTTGGTTTATGCAAATTAAATAAGGTTTAGGAATTTGAAAGAAGGAAGGGTCTATATACTGGCGAGATTGGAAAAAAGAGCAAATATCGTGCTCACTACAGTTCCCAAGATAGATGATATAGCAAAGGTGAAGGCAATGGTATTGTCCCTCAGATTTATGCCGCTTTGGAGGCTATAGTCAGGTTAGCTTGATTTTATTGAGGACAACGAGTTGTGGTGAGTCGTCTTCTGCTGTCACCAGCAGAAGACATCCATGTGCTTTTGGCTAGGTGTCTTTTCTTTGATCTCAATGCTTCCTCTCCTGGCATGTGGTGAGGGTGTGTCCCTAGAAGTAGACTTATGTCAGAACACAGTCCATGAATAAAGCTGTGTGAGGAGGATTCTGGGGGATTTGTGAAATAACTCTAAGGAATCAAGTCTTATAACCTCTGTTTCTTCATAATATGGGCTATTGTTGGAGTGTGCTTTCCTATCCTCTCAGATTACCCACCATCTTACTTTCGTTATTCTAAGGTGTTTCCACATATGCCCTTGTGACTGTATACAGCCTAAGCTCAAGTGAACTTTGCTCCAGATCTTGAGTGACCCTCATAATATAAATTATCTGATGTTCTAAATTAAGTTGGCTGTTGCATCAAACTTTAGCCCACTCACCCAGGTTCATACCACCAACTAAAGCAGGCATAGAACTTCACTGCTCTCTTTTCAGAGCCTGTCACATCTTACAGAGACAGCCAAGTAGAGTGGTGTTACATTTGTCTCACCAGTGGGTTTTGTAGCTAGTCATTTAGAAATTAGAATGTGAAATTGGTCTGATTACAATGAATATGACATCTGATTAATCAGTTGGAGTCTAAATCTAATTATCACTTGAGCATGGAACAAAATCTTAGGCCACATGTCTATTAAAAAAGATAAATATCACCATTTCAACGTTACTAAAATAATATATTAATAAATGCCCCAAACTCATCATACTTTCTATTAAGCATCTGTAAATTCAGCTTTAAGAAACAATCTTCTCAAATGAGAGACATAGTTCTGTGCAGAAAGAAGTAAAGCTGCATTGATTGAGAGGGATGGTCTGTCACAGAAACCTAGAAAAATCCAATGAACTCCTCAGATATTCAACAAGAAGTCGAAATGATACTACTGGCATACAATAGGTGAAGAATTGAGATGGGAAATGTAAGTATCATTTGTTGCAAACTGTTCTCAATATTTGACTTTTCGTGAAAAAGAAAAATGTAGCTCAGAGCCAAGACATTTCATCATTTGAGTTTCATTATAAAAATGACAAAAGCTCAGTGGCTTGGAAATATTAAAGGCAGCAGAATTGGATGCAGGATTCTGTTAATAGTTGTCAAATCTAGAGAAATCTCAAGCAAGAGGAGAGGAGGAAGTGCAAAATGGAAAAATTTTGAGATTCTTTTTTAAAAAATGCTTTTTATTAATTATTTTACAATTTCAGTGTATTTTGAGCATGCTGACCTCAACTCCTCCTATAGCTACCTCCACCTCCCTTCCTTTCCAATTTTCTGTTCTGTTTTTTCCCCATTGATTCCAGTTTCTGTTGCCCTATACTCTTGGAAGTAGGGCTTGCCCCGGAGTGTGGTCAACCTATTAGGGGTTACATTATTAAAGAAAATCGACTCCTCCTATCCCACAAGCATTGATGCCAGTAGCTCCTCAGATAGTGGTATGAGTTCAAGCCAACATCTCCTCCTCTGTTTTGAGATTTTAACAGGCCTGGGTTTTTCTAGGACTATGCAACTGTTTTCATGTGCCTTTCGACATTTGGAGCACTTTTAAAAATTATTAATATTTATTATGGGTGGAGTGGCAATTATACCTTAATCCAGCTTTGCCATGGCAGCAATGGCAGTTAGACAGGATCAGATTGCTACAGGAAACAAATGCCAATCTTTATAAGCCCAGTTTGTTTCAAGACTAGGTGTGCCATAGCAACATTATTGAAAAGAACATGCAAGACATTCAAACCTGTCTCCACAGAGGCCAGATGCAACCTCCAACTCCTTCCCTATGTACAGGGATACACTTCTAAATATTACAAAGCTATGACAGAGACACAGAAAGCCATGACACCATAAACTCTTTACTGTAATTTCATCTAGAATTTCATGCAGCCCATTGGTCAGGTGGGCATATTTGCATTACGTCTTGGCTGGAGGTATATTTACCCTCCAGGCAAAAGATTTCTTTGCACTCACAAAGGGATTTCCAGGAGCAGGTGTGAAACATCAGTGTTACTATTATTGATACAGGAAGCTGAGATGGTGTGAACAATCCAGAGACTCCTATTATAATGCAACTGTGTTAATTTGCACATGTCATGGTATGATCGAGGATTCCCCTCTTGCAGAGGTTGTAGCAAAACTACTTAGGTGACATCTTGGCTTAATCCTCACTGTGCGTGTGCTATCAACTTACTGCCTCAAAGAAACTGTTCAGAATTATTGATTCTTATGACATAATTGCAGAGTTAATAGTGTGTAAACATTTAAAAATGATTTATGATATCTAACACATTACTTTTGTGGAACTACAATAGTTTTAAGGAATGTGTTCTGTGGTACTTTCATGCAATGTGGGTGAAATTTCCTGTTTTTCTAGAAAATATTATTTTCATGTGCAAAATAAATGTGCATATTATCACTCTATGGGAGTATTATATTTTTTTCAGTACATAATTGAATATTATCAGAAATTCATGAAGGCAAGTATATTATTGCTAGCTTGCTCATTTGGGTGCTTAACTGTAAGACAGTAAGAATTAGATATCTATAGTTCTCTACTCCAAATCGATCCTTCACTGCCCTGTGTACAACATCATCACACACCCTCCTTGCTAGCTGGCACAATGGTTAACTCAATCCTGCTACAGTGCCACTGAAGGAAAAAAGAGTTTCTATTCCCAGATCTGGAGACAGTTGTTTCCACTTTCTTAAGTGGGTACAGGCTGGTGTCGAGGACATCAAGAGCAGGTCAGTTTTGATAATTTAATTATGTGGCTTTGGGGATTTCAGAGTCACTGCAGGTGTCACATTCAGGTTGAATTCTGCAGCAGCATGCCTGTGCCCTAGAAGATGTACTTCAAGGGTACTCACTCCAGCTTGCTTCTTAGAACAATTCCAGCTGATCTTTTGCTGATTTTCCTGTTGGTATTTTTTTTTTCTCGCTGGCTTAGCTGGTACCTCAACTAGAAGTTCAACAGAAACCCCAGGGAATGCGTCGCAGAAAACTTTCTCAGCACCTCAGTATATACTTTTTTTCTTTATTCTTTGCTTGCTGCTTTTGGCAGGGGCAACATAGGCACTTGCTTCAGTGACATCTGAGACTCCGCTGTGTGGAGAAAGCTTCCTTTCTCCATGTTCAGGTCTCTCCCTTCTTTGGCTGTATGTCCCCAGTCTTATAGTATACTGGGGTTTCATCTATTTGTTCTTAGTTCTTTGTAAAAATGTTAGTTATTGATCAGGATATTCTCCACCACTGAGTGGAGAGTGAGATCTGACTCTCACATGAACTCTGGTGCCCCCTTTTCTGACCACGTCCCCTGGATGGGGAGGCCTGGCGGCACTCAGAGGAGGGATAGCAAGTTACCAAGAAGAGACTCGATACTCTAAGAGCATATATAAGGGGAAGAGGTCTCCCTCAATCACAGACATAGGGGAGGGGAGTAGGGGGGAAGTGGGAGGGAGGAATAGGAGGATACAGGGGAAGGGCTAACAATCTAGATGTAATATGAATAAATTAATAAAAAATTTTAAAAGAAAAAAAAGATTTTAGTTCTAGGTGGTTTTGGTACACATACCCATGCCTCTTGGAGAACAGAAAGATTAATATGATTGGCACGTTGCAGTAGATTCCGATATTTCTCTGTTAATTTAAGGGCATTGAGCTCTATTCAGAATGACAGGAAGATACTCCAGCCACATTGTCCCCAAGAAATTAAGTCTTGGCCCTAAACTGTATAATTAAAAAGAAAATTATCACCTAAAATGTTTCAAGAATTTTGATTGCATCCACCTTTCCTATATCAAATTCCATCTTGATTGATAGAAAGTATAACCACCACCTCTTAACTAGAAACTTAAGAGGAATTACTAAATGCATATGATGTATGCATATGTATATATATTTCTTTCTTTTGAAAATTATTCCCTAAATCTGCTCTTAAAACTTTAACAATCAGTGATTTTTGAAGTTTCACGCAGGCCTTTTTCTATAGATTTGATTTGGCACCAAGGGGGTGTACAGTCTGAATCATTTTTTTTTTTAAATCTCTAGCACCATTAGATCAATCAACTATCAAAATTTCAAAATCTTTAATTGTAACCCAAAGGAAAGGTTAAAAATTAAAAAGCTTTATAAGAAAATACAGGTAGCCACATTATCAGTGGGTAATCCAATTTGAAAAGAAAAGAGAGTTTTCCAGGTACAATATTGCTTAGTTTGAAACAGTGGAGCTGTAAAACTTTCCTGAATAGTAATATAAGATAAAAGTTTCCTTCACTCTCTTTGATATGACCCAGGTGATGAGCCATGCTCCATGGATTTTGGGCCACAGTGAAATGTAAGTTAAGGATGAAAGAAATGGACACAAATACTTAATCATTGTCCAGGAACCGGAAGAGAAACAGCAACTTGAGACAATGTCTGACTGATCCTGGTGGAGAGCCTGGGGTTCCTCCATGAGAATGACGTACCTTCTGGTTTTGGTTTTGGGTTTTTTATTTTTTCGAGACAGGGTTTCTCTTTGTAGCCTTGGGCATCCTGGACTGGCTTTGTAGATGAGGTTGGCCTCCAACTCACAGTGATCTGACTGCCTCTGCCTTCCAAGTGCTGGAATTAAAGTCATGCACCACCATGCCCAGCATGACATGCCTTCTGAATGTGACTCTACACCAAGGTTTCTCTGCCACCTACACTACAGAACAGGACTTCTCGCATTGCTGCCTCTTACCAGGCAGAAAGATTAGGTTCTCAGGCCAAAACTATACAGAAATAATTACTCCTAATTATTGGAACATTAAAATGTAGTTTGGATGTACCATTACGATTTCCCCAAGAGCCCAATCTTACTCACTTACCCCCCTCTGTAGAAAGTGCAAAAAGTCAGCCATCAGCAACCATTAAGAACATATAGTCAGAAAAAAATGTTAATCAGACCAGTGCACTTCTCTGTATTCTGCAGAAAATGAGGTATCAGCTGTCAGAATATTTTTACTTCTCTTTTCCCTTCTGGTCTTATCTCTCATGCTCCCTTCAGCATCAGACTGAAATTAAAGATCTGCTGCCTTGTCCAGATAAGCCTTGCGGATGAACCTCACCGGCCTGCTTCTTGGCTTTTCCACTTGTTAGTTGGTGTGCACTTAGTTGCTGTGCTTGTCGGCAATGCCATCATGAATTCCTTATGGCAACAGGTCTTTGTGTGTTGTGGAATGTTACTTTCATTGTTTTCATTGTCAAATTTTCCACCTTTCTTCAATTATTCCATGTTGAAACCTCCCCTCTCAAGTTTTCTAGTGATGTTTTTCATGGCAGGGTCTTGTTTAAACAGATCGTGTGGCGGTTGCAAGATTAAGCACAACAATGATTAGCCTCATACCCTAATACTTCCTCCAATTTCCAGGTGAGTTGAAGGCACGCTAGTCGTCTGAATGCGAAGCAGGAGGTTTCGTATGTTTGGTTGGAGAAGATGACTCAGCAGGTCAGTGAGCACATATCATTATTATTTCACAAAATAAGTGGAAGATTAGCAGGCTCTCTGCTCAGGTGGTTGGTGGAGGAATCAGAGCAGACTGCAAACCTCTACTGTAGGGCAGGGGAATACAGTGTAAAAGCAGATTCATGGTCACACTGCAGGAACACTCAGTTTTCCATCAGTGTTTGACAGGTTTTGGGAATTACTGACAAATGTACTCTGCTAGCTCACCCTTTTCCAGGACCTCTTGCTAAGTGTGGACATTACTTAAAGACTTATTATCAATTATTGTTTTGTTCTTACCTGTTCTTGGTTCCTAGCCTAAGACGTAACTATGAAGAAACTTATCATGGCAAAGTTGTCTGTGGTGAATAAATGTCACAGGCACTTGCCATTTGATTTCCTCACATCTTGAGGTGGCCAAGCATTCTGTTGTCTTCCCTCCCTTTTAGAGACTTTCCATATGTGATTTCTCCCTACCCCACTCCCACGCCACCAACCCCCATCTTCTCCAGGACTTTGAAGACTGAAGCATTTCTAATTTTGCTTGAAGTAAATAAACACTCACCTTAACCCCACCAAAGTGATGGGTCCTAATGTATCAGTTTTCCAGGGACATTCTATTTTTGTGTCTATTTTACTGGCATAGATGTTGAGAGCCTCATTTTTCCCTCAAAACATCCCAATTTGATAGCAAACAAATATGCATTTTGCCTAATGTATGACTAACCTGTCTTTATGCATTTTATGCATGGATTGTAAGCATATTAATTGCCTCAACTATCTGTTAAAGATGTACTCTTCTCTCAGTTCAATACAAGGTCATTTAAGAGTTATTGAAATGATTTCAAAATGATTCTCAGTTGAAATTCTGGAGTAATTTCTGACTTTTTTGTGTCCTCTACCACAATTGCCATTCATTCTATGAGTACTGTTGAGCCATCCCTGGAAATAACACAATATCACTGTGCCTAACTCTCTTCAATCATTTCTACATACCATTATCAAACTATGGTATTACCCTTTCATTTTGTTAAATTTTAGCTTATCAAAGTTCTTTTAGGGATTTATTTCTTAATAGTTCTGTTTTTTGTCTGCCTTTACAACATTAATTTCTTCTGTTCTCTAACACAAACCTTCTGCTCTAGTCAAACCATTAGTCTTCATTAGACTAACAAATAGTAAATTTGTCAAAACCTTTCAGTAGAACAAAGAAAAATCTGGGTTACAATTTGCATAGCAGAAAACAAGAGATTTTAATAGATAATAAATTGAAAAATACATAAAATTGTTCTATAGGTTTGGGATATTAATTATTAATAATAATTTTTCCTGGATTAGCAAGAGCAAGCAAGTGAGCTTCATGGAGGCAGCCCACTCATTTTTGCACTGCTGATGAATGGTGTGTCTCTGGTTTTGACAAAGCCCTAGGGGCTTTGCCTCAAGACTGCTTATTATTGCTCTACTGCCTTTCCGTAATTGTCTCATATGCCTGGCATAATGCAGTCGAACATGAATAGTTCCTCATTGCCTATAGCACAATATTATTCCTCCATAGGTGCTACTCTCTCTGTTGGGCAGGTTTCCCACAGATGATTTTATAATTCCTGATAATGGTTCCTGAATTGGTTCAGGTAATTTAAAAATCCTCCTACAATATAACAAAAACTGTTAGGAGCTCTGTGAACTTCCATGTGAATTACACCAAGAAGGAAAACAAGATTGAAACAACTTAGTAATCAAGGAAATACATTCATTCTAGGTTTAGTCCAAAGATAAGGCCCAGGTGTACACTATAGTAAGAAAGACCATATAAACATTGAAACAAGGAATAAAGGGTTATCTATACAGAGCAAATGAGACACATGTTTTCTAGAAAAACCTTGATGAAAACTCTTTTGTTGAACACATAACATACCTTTGAAATAAGAAAAAGATAAAACTTCTTCTTTTAACTCATAAGGAGCATATAGTTAAAGCCACTGCCTTAAACTTATAATAAACAAAAGTATCTGGTTAGATTAGTTCTAAGGAAATAATTTAGAATCAATAGTTCTAGTGTAACTCCTTTTTAAATGTAATGATTGTATCTATTTTTGAATTAGGTAATTTTTTTCATAGATATAAAATCCAAGACAGAAATAAAGTTGTTAGTTGATTGGAGTTTTTCTCCGTTCACCATCCACCAAATATGTGTCTGTCCATGTCTTATGTATATTTATGAATGACTTGTGGGAGCTCCCTATGTTTGTGTGAATGTCTCTCTCTCTCTCTCTCTCTCTCTCTCTCTCTCTCTCTCTCTCTCTCTCTCTCTCTCTCTCTCTCTCATTCTTTCTGCTACAATGAGCAACCCCAAGGAGCAAGGTTACCAGCCTGAGAGTTCATAAGAGTTTCTGAATAGCAAGGCTACCAGCGTGAGAGTTTAAGAGTTAAAATACAACTATCAGCCTGACAGTTAAGAGTTAAACAGCTTGAAAATGAAAAAGTTAAAATACAGAGTGAAACTTTAGAAGCAGCCAGCTTCTAGCACTGACAGGCCCAGAGCAAAAGCCTTTGGACCCTCATTCTTACTGAGTCTACTGTCCCTCCAGCCACACCTTTCTTTCTTTTTCTTTCTCTTTTTCTGTTTCTTTTTGTTTCTCTTTCTTTCTTTCTTTCTTTCTTTTTTTTTTTTTTTACAATTTTCGACTTTGTAGACTTTATTTTAGCTAAATTTCTCTTTCTGGAGAAAAATCATTCATCAGGCATGCAAATCTTCCAGTTCCTACACGGAATTCTTCCAACAACCTTAGCAATAGTACTTTGACACCCTTATTTTAGAATGACCCATAGTTATCACAAAGAGTAAAGTTTGGTGGTTTTAAAGCAACGGAAATTTAAGACGATGTGAGATCCCATGATGGGACAAGTCAGAGTGAACCATTTCCACTCCTGACTTACTGTGAGTTCCTACAGGGCATAGGCTTTGCCTTGGTTATGAGTAGAGGAGATGGAAGGACAGTTTCTTTTTCCATATCAAGGCTTTTAGGATGCCACTCACTTTAATCAGGCCTTCCATAAATTATATTTTCTACCAACTCTAGTTATTATGAAATTAAAAAGAGGTTATTTCTGTTTTAACACTCTGGTAAGTTTATATTATATTGTGCACTTATTTACATGTCTCATAATTTACATATATGCCTACTCATGGTAACAAAAGTTAATGACTCCAAAGGCGGAAAATTGGCTTTATGCTCCAGTGATACTCTTCTTTGTAATTAGTGTTTTATTCTTCAGTTTGGATGTAAGTATGTGGTTTTAAACATTGGCAGCTATAATTAGATGAAGTCATCAAAATGATGTTTATTATAGTGATAGCAGATTATGGCATATTAAACTATTGCTAAATTATTTTTATAAATATTATACTATCAAAGTAATAAAAGCAAAATAAAACATAAAAATGTAAACAGAAAAATGAAAAATAACTCTTGGGTGTTCCACACTCTTCTATTTTATTGAATCTCCAAATAACCTTGTATGTTATAATAATACTTATTAGTTATTAACTTCCAATATGTCTTGTATGAGTAGATTACCTCTTTATTACTTGTGGAAAAGCTACCACATCTTTGATTCTGAATTATTTCTACTTTAGAAATATGTACATTCATGTCAGATCACCATTCTCTGATTTTCATGTTAGCTTTTATTATAATTAAAATATATATATAACATAAAATACTCTTTTCATATAACCTAAACAATCTGTCTTCTTTAACTTATGCTGTAGGTGCTTTTTAAACAATCTTATTTACCAACTCCCTCTCAATAGGGAAGATATTGATATTAGTGTGTAGACATCGTATCCTCTTTTTAATAAAATAAGAATGAATCTATGATAGAACATTTATTACCTAATGTTTTTATAATATAAATCTTTAAAGTATAGTTTAGAAGATACATACAAAAGTAGGACTATAAAATTAAGAGTGTGTTTTTCCTTTAAATATCAGAGTTTCTTTGTGTATGGATTGATTGTTATCAATGTGGCATCTATTTAAATATGTACATGCAAAAGTTCTTCTTTACATACACATTAATTCTGCAATCCCCATTGCTTATCTGTGTCTTGAGTTCCAAGCACAAAAGTTGTGGTCGGCTCAACAGTTCAAGTAGCAGTCTTTAGTGTCAGTGACAAAGAAACAAAATGGGAGACTTAGGAGTCACGGACCTTTCCAAGGAGATGTGGGATGGATATGCACACATGCAGCCCAGGCTTGTTAGGTAGTGCCTCCTGAATGCATTGCTCACGAGTTCTGTGGGAAGGGGGGTGACTTGAAAAGAAAGAGCCTTTGGATACCTTCTCTCAGCCTAAGTTCTTATTTATAAAATTGAATCTTAGCTCTGGGAGAGTGCAGAACTGGGCTTATTTTTAGAATGAAGCTCACTTACCTTTTAATTAGCTGAGCTTCAGTCTACGGTGTGCTTTTATCTCTATTGGGAATTTACTAAATCTGAGAAAATGTTTTATTCTTTCATTTCTCCAGTTTTAATTAGAATTTCTTCATCCTCCAGTCTTCTGAAGGAAGAAAGGTGGAGCTTTACACTATTAATAACTTATGTTTAGCTGGTATTCTCACTCCCCATATGCATAAATTGAGAGAAACTCAGCTCTGCCTAGCTTGAAATTTTCATTAGTGATTCTCATCATCACCCTTTTTAGTGCTTTCAAAACTGTAAGTCGACTCTGGCTTCTGCTCCATGGCTTTTGAGTTTATATCTGTGGAAGGGGCATTCCTGGTTCCTTGGAGCGGAGCTAACTCTGCCACTAATAAAGGTGTCTGATGTTAGCTGTAAGATTCTCAGCCCTCAGTTGTGTCTTGGTTCTCATGTATTTCCCTAGAGACTACATTTAAAGTACCTTCTTAAGGATAATATCTCTAAGAGTAACTCAAAGCACTGATGGAACAATGAAAAATTATCAGTGTCTAGTGAATAAACCAGGAAACACTCAGGTTTTCCCACTACCATTGTTTAAATTATTGTTTTACACCATCCAGTGTGTTTATTCTTGCATGTCAGCTTGATTAGATTGAGTCACCAGATTTATGAAGCACACATCTGGGAGTGTCTGGGGGTTGGTTCCAAAGAAGATTAACTGAGGAAATCCCACCTCTTTCCCCCATCCTTCTCTGATTTACTTATAATGCTGAATGAAAGTATGTCTAGAGTCATCTTGTTAAGTATATCTGAAGGCATCTAACCAGTCCTGCTTCAGAGAATTTAATATTTAATGACACACTCTTATTTCTTCTAGAAAATCTGAAAAAAGGAAATAGAATGCATTAAGGTTAAAATAAGTATGTGAATTAAGTTTGATGGACTAGTATTCAGAATATGATTTATTTATCTATATATTTCATTTGTGAAATAATAGTCACAGTATAACATTTTTATTTTCAAATGCATCATTTTGTGAAACTGAGGTTAGGTAAAGAGCAGAAGTCTAAACAGACTTCATGGATATCCTTAGAAGAGGAAATAGAATTGATTTCATGCATAGACTGGCAAAGGATGGGAACAGGAGGAGTGTGCTTAGGTGGGAGGAAATGGGGTAAGAGAAAGAGAGTGTGGGAGAGATGGATAGAATTGGAGGGGCATTTGGCAGGTGGTGTGGAGTCCTAGTGCATTGGAAATTTCCTGGAGTATATGAAAGTCATCCTAATGAGGACTCCTAGTAATATGGGATACAGATTCTCAACTGTCCAAATCCTGTAGCTAGGTGAGGCTTCCAGTGGTGGGACTGGGTTGCATTAAATTGAGTTCTTGGTTTAGGGATTCCATGGAAATTCCCAGTCAATCCAGGTTGTTGCTAAGACAAAGAGTTGCTCTCCACAAAGGGCAGTAGGGGCCCTACTGCTAAAGGCAAAACCTATACAAACTCATTGAACACTGAGAAGTTGATTAGGTGCCTACATGGAGCTTTCACCACTATGTTCTCATTTCTTTGGTGCCGGAAGGTACTCTGCACACTACAAAAAAAAAACAAACAACAACAACAACAACAACAACATGTGCACTCAACTAGCCACAAAACTTTTGGCCTGTTTTCCTGCCTTCAAAATATGCCATGGTTGTAGTTGCACAGACCTTGTGGGAATAGCCAGCCAATGTCTGGTTTGGCTTAAGACCTATTGCATAAGAAGGGACTCATTCTGAATGATAACCAGGAAGCAGAGACTATGTAGCCCAGAAACCTATGGTGAAACCAAACACTGCTGGTCCAAAAAAGTATCAATAACATGAGTCCTAAAGATGTTCTGCTATTCTCATAGATCAGTGCCTTTTCCAGCTTTCATCAGAGAGGCTTCCTCCAGCAACAGATAGGAACAGATAACAGAGACTCACAGTGATACATTATACAGATCAAGGAATTCTGCAGAAGAGGAAGCATAAAGACTGTAAGAGCCTTTTTCTACTTGTTGATATTCAGTTAGATGATCACCATTTGTTGAAGATGATTTCTTTATTCCATTGTATGGTTTTGGCTCTGTTATTAAAATTCAAGTGTCATAGATGCGTTGGTTTATTTCTGGATCTTTGGTTCAATGCCATCATTCAATCAATCTATGTCTAGTGAGTACATACAGTTTTATTACTGTTGCTCTGTAATATAGCTTGAATTCATGGAAATACCTCCAGAAGTTCTTTTACTGTATAAGATTGTTTTAGTTCTCCTAGGATTTTTTGTCTTTTTCCGTATGAAGTCTAGAATTGTTCTTTCAAGGTCTGTAAAAATTATATTGGTATTTTTATGGGGAATTGCATTGAATCTGTAGATTGCTTTTGGGAATAAGGCCATTTTTACTATGTTAACTCTACTGATCCATGAGCATGGGACATCTTTCCATCATCTTCAATTTCTTTCTTCAGGGATTTGAAGTTCTCACTATCCACAAACTCAAGTACAAGTGCATCAAAGACCTCAACATAAAACAAGATCCACTAAATCTATTAGAAGAGGAGGTAGGAAAGAGCCTTGAACTCATTCATTGACACAGGTATCCTAAACAGAATACCAACAGCACAGGCTCTAAGGTTAACAATTAATAAATGAGACCCCTTGAAACTGAAAAGGTTCTGCAAGGCAAAGGATAGTGTCAATAGAACAAAATGGCAGCCTACAGATTAGGAAAAGGTCTTCATCAACCCTGCATCTGGCTAATAACCAAAATATATAAAGAACTCAAGAAATTAAACACCAACAAACTGAATAATCTAATTAAATATGGGGTACAGAGCTAAATAGAATTCTCAACAGAGGAATCTCAAATGGCTGAGTAGCACTTAAAGACATACTCAAAGTCTTTAATCATCAGGGAAATGCAAGCTGGCTCAACTCTTAAGAGCACTGTCATCTTTTTCAGACATCCTGAGTTCAATTCCCAGCACTACATGGTGGCTCACAACCACCTATACCGGGATATGATGCCCTCTTCTGGCATTCAAGTGTACATGCAGATAAGCACTCATATAACATAAGAGTAAATTTTTTTACATTTTTATTAATTTATTCATATTATATCTCGATTGTAAGCCCTTCCCCTGTTTCTTCCCATTCTTCCCTCCCTCCCACTTCCCCCCTTCTCCCCTCCCCTATGTCTGTGATTGAGGGAGACCTCCTCCCCCTATATATGCTCTTAGAATATCGAGTCTCTTCTTGGTAACTTGTTATCCTTCCTCTAAGTGCTGCCAGGCCTCCCCATCCAGGGGACGTGATCAGAAAAGGGGCACCAGAGTTCGTGTGAGAGTCAGATCTCACTCTCCACTCAACAGTGGAGAATATCATGTTCGTCGGCTAAGTCTTGGTAGGGGTTCAAAGTTTACTGCCTATATTCTCCTTGGCCCCTACCAAGACCTACCCGATGAACTTAAGAGTAAATTTAAAAGTCTTAAAAAATAAAGTGTCTCCATTTAGCCAGGTGTGGTAATCCCAGCACTCAGGAGACAGAGACAAGATGTCTGTGAGTTTAATGCCAGCTTGGGATACAAAGCAAGTCCAAGCCAGACAATGCTACACAGCGAAACCCTGTATCAAAAAGAAAAAGAAAATAAACACAAATCAAAATGACTCTGAGATTTGATCTTACACCTATCCAAATGGCTAACATCAAAACCTCAAGTGACAACACATGATGGTGAGGATGTGGACAAAGGGATGCACTCCTCCAATGCTGGTGGGAGTGCACACTTGTTCAACCACTTTGCAAATCAATCTGGAGCTTTCTCAGGAAATTGGAAATAATTCTACTTTAAGACCCAGCTATACCACTCCTGGCCATATAACCAAAAGATGCTCTACCATACAACAAGGACACTTGCTGAACTATGTTCATAGGAACTTTACTTGAAATAGCTAGAATCTGGAAACAACCTACATGTCCATTACCAACAATGGATAAAGAAACTGGGGTGTATTTCCACAATAAAATAGCACTCAGCAATTAAAAACAAGGAAATCATGACATTTGCAGGCAAATGGATAGAACTGATCATCCTGAGTGAGATAACCCAGTCCCAGAAAGACACAAATGGTATGAACTTACTTATATGTGGATTTTAGCCGTATAATACAAGATAGACATATTACAATTCATAGACTCAAAGAAGATAAGTAACAAGGAGGACCTAAGAAAGGATACTTAAATCTCACTCAGAAGGGGAAATAGATGACAGAGGCAGAGGTAGTAGTTAAACAGGGAGAACAAGGTAGGAGAGAGGGCTCAGAGTGAAATGAGGTTGGAGACCAGACCTGGGGAGATCCACTAAGGGAAGACATAGGGCGTGCAGAGAGAAGAGAGACCACGGGTCGGGGCATCTCTGAAACAAGCTTGAGACCTAAGTCAAGGCCGACTTCTAGGAGAATATGGGAGTGACTCTAGCTGAGACTTCAGTAGCAGGGGCAATGCAGATTTAAGAGGACATACTCTAACTACTTAGGACTCCTTATAGAGGGAGAGGAACACCAACCCACCCACCAAAACTTTGACTCATAAATTACTCTCCATACAAGATGTGCAGGAATAAAGATAGAGGAGATGTTGAGGGACTGTCCAACCAATGCTTGGCCTAAGCTGAGACCCACCCCATTGGACATAGCCAACCTGACATTAAATATGCTCTGCTATGTTTGCAGGCAGGAGCCTAGCATAGCTGTTCCCTGAGAGGCTCCACCCAACAGGGGATAGAAACAGAGATTCACAGCCATACATTGGGCAAGGCATAGGGAATTTGGCTGAAAAGTGGAGAGAAGGAGAAAAGGAACTGGAGGTTATGGGAGCTCCACAAAAAGACCAACAGAGCCAACTAACCAGGATCCATACGGGCTTGAGGAGACTGAAGAATCAACCAAGGACCAAGCATATACTGGACCTAGCTCCCATACACAGAAATAGCCAATAGCAGCTCAGGCTTCATGTGGGTTCTCTAGTAAGGGGAGCAAGGGTTGTCACTGACAAAGACTCTTTTGCCTGTTTTTTGATCATGTCCTCCTGGCTAGGCTGCCTTGCCAGGCCACAGAAGAGAGAGTATTCAGTCTTGATGGTGCATGATGTGCTGGGATGGTTTGTTTTTCTGAGGAGTAGGAGAGGGAGGAAAGAGGGAAGTGTGAGGCAGGGTGGGAAGAGGAGAGAGGAGGGAGGGAGCTATGATTGGGATGTAAAGTAAATCAATTAATTAATTCATTTAAAAAACAAGAACACACACACACACACACACACACACACACACACACACACACA
>OU015743.1:116039504-116049843 GCA_907169655.1 Acomys percivali
GATCTGGCAACTTAATTTCTATGCAATCAACAGGATTTCCTAGTCCCAGAACAGGTAACAGAGGGCAGAGATAGGTATACAGCTATGGATTTGATATAAAAGTGGCTAAGATCAGAAAAAGAACAGATATATCTATCGGACTTCCATGCTAGTGTCAGTTAGAGTACTAACTTGTAGATGCTTTTCACATAGTAGTCTTGGTGCAACTGGGGGAAAGGACCTCTACAGAATCTTAAATAGGGAGTATTCAATATGGACAATTATTAACAATGACAAAAGGGTAACACGGACAATAAGGAGACTCTGTATCATACACTAGGACTGGGGATGAGTTCCTAAGGATGGACAAATCTGGAAAAGATTCAGGCTGCTGTTGCAAGGGCAGGGTTCCTTCTATAAGCTAGGAGAGGACTGGATTATCCACTGTAATGTAGAGTTACTGAGCAAGTGCTTATCAGCACTTTGGAATCCATGTGGCTGTAGCAGTGATGAGTGGGGTTAAGTGGCCTTCATGACTTAGAGGCCATGTAGGGGTAACTCAGTGCCAGCAAAAGCAAGAATTCCTGTGATTAGGTTTGCTGCTTGCGAACTTTGTGTTCTCTCTTTTATCATAAGGCTGAGGTTTCACAATTGTATAGGCCTGAGTTTTGGTCCCTGGCCGATGATGGTGTTCCACGGGACACCCTGACATCCACACCTGAACTGTCATCCACATTGTAAAACATGGGGAAACTCTTTCTCTCTACTATGTCCTTCAAGTATCTGCTATATGAATTTATCACCTTGTTTACGAAGGCATTCAAAAAATACATTGCTTACCACAGAGTATGCATTAGAAAGGACATTTAGAGCAGAGAGGCAGTCAGTTGATAACTGGCACACTGCCGTGTGGTGGACAGTGCTGAATAAGACAGGACATCCCGGACAGGGTTCAATATCATGATTTAGGAAATATTTAAGAAGGCTTTAAAGTGAGATGCTAAGCTAATACAAATAATATTGGAATAAGAAGTTTCTTAGTAGGCTATTTCTTAATTCTAGAGAGTCAGTATTCCTGAATGTAGGGTGTTTAAGAAAGTTATTTTTACTGTTTCCTTTAGAACATTTTCTAAATCATAGTTAAAAAAAAAAAAAGACCCAGACATTTCTAACTCTGGAAGAAAAAAGTTAATAGTTCTTACCACACTAAATTTCCATGTTGCCCAAAGGGCATAATCCTGATTAGAGTGTGTCCAGGATAGGCCTGCTTTCTTTCTGTGTAAATTGTGCACTTTGTCTCACTCCCACATCATAAATCTAGGATTACATTTTAATCTTCACGACACATCCCATCTCAAAATGTTCAAGTAAAACTGGTACATTAAACCCGCTAAGAGATTTAGTTGTTTAGATGTGTTTTCTGGGGCAGAGCAATGAGGCTTTTAAGCTTTCCAGAGAAAAGTGGCAGTTCAAAGTTTATTACACACCTTACCAAAAGCAGAGACGTGGTTCAGACTCAGACTTCAAGTCTGAGCAATAGCTTTACAGTTTTTAGGATCCTCCACCTCATGTAAGTGGCAAGATTTGAAGCTGAGAGAAATGCCAGAGGTAGGTCTCAAGTGGCTCTAGTTAGAGTGGGGTTCCAAGCAGGGTGACCTGGCTCAAGGAACCTTGCTGTAGGTAGAAAGGTATTTTGAGACATGTGCAGATTGTTATTTCTCCATCTGTCTGAGATTTTAATTAGGTTCCAAACAACGAGCTCTCACTGACACTATATATGTTACTAATGACTTGCAGTCTGTAGGCATGCCATATTCTTGCCAGTAAAGTGGCCAATCATTTTATGCTTCTCTGTTCTTAGGAGATTGGTTCAAAAACCAGATACAAGTTGTTACTTTGTTTTCTTCCAGGTAATGCAGATGTCTGCTACTGAGGCACAACCATAATATGTGGAACAAAATGATTCTTTCCGACCAACATGTAGTTCATGTGCATTTGCATCCTAACACATTGATACAACCATGTGCCCTCATTGTAGGTTTCACAGTCTTGAATGAAAATTCATAAATCCTCAAATTCTCATAAAGACAGTATTTAGTTTTCTGTGAAAAAGTCTGTTGATGCTTGCTCAGTGTTCTCTTAGCCTTGATCTTATGAGGTCTCAGTTGATGATGTGTAGCCTAGGAGTCACTTCATTCTAGTGGTGTTATCGTCAGGATTTCTCCCAGTGCCATACCTCACCCACCCCAGAAAAGAGCCACAGATCTTGTATACTTCCAAATAGTATTAGAACCTCCATTTTTGTACTATGTCTGGAAGAAAGAATGATAATAAATGGATTTTCTTTTTAACTTTTCCACTATGAAGCTATAAGCAGCCCCTACCTATTAGTTCATCTCTCGTGTGTGTGTGTGTGTGTGTGTGTGTGTGTGTGTGTGTGTGTGTGTGCTTCGAAAGCTAAAAAAAGAATATATAGATAATAGAACATATGGATAAAAGTAGACTCCTAACCTCAGGCTTCTGAAATGTGATCTCCACTTCAGTTGTTGCCTCAATGGCTGAATACACTGTGAAAGGCTGTTTCCTGGCAAATGGATCTCCAGTTCACTGGCATGTCTCTCTGCAGTTAGTAAAGCATTAAGGACATTAATGCTTTGAAGAAAGTGAGCTATCACTACAGTGATTTCTGTCATCCTTCATTATATACACATACATTCACACATATATCTTGTACAGATACATATATGATGTACTTCATTTTATTTCTTATTTGAGTAAGACATTGATACCTTGTCACCTTTTCATATCCATAGGAAATTGGTTACAGAATTTCCTGTAGACAGCTAAATCTAAAAGAACTCAAAAGCTCTGTAGCAAACTCTGTAGGATTTATATGCAATCTGTCACACTCTCCCATATATTTTATACCATCTCTAGATTTCCTATAATATCCCATATATGTAAATGTTCTGTAAGTAGTTATCTTACTAAATTGTTTAGAGAATAATCACAAGATAAGAATATGTAGCTTGTGTTATTTCCTATGTATTTTTTTTTTAATTCAGCAGAGATACAGTGATGTCCCTTTTGTTTACAGACATGGTCTCATTCTGTAGTTCCAACTCCTTGAAATTAACTATGCAGAGCAAGGTGGTTTCAAATTCATGGAAATCCTCTTTTCTTGTATGCCAAGTGTTGTGATTATAGGTGTGTGCTACCATGCCTGCCTTTTCAAATAAGTTAGATTCATAATTAGTTAAATTCCTACATGTAGAAACTGTGGACACCAAGGAATAATTAAACAGTCTCCTGAGACTCTCCCTTGCCTGGAATTTGCCCAACATGATATATGTGGCTATATTTAATACATCTATTCTGCCAGTGACCTTTGAGTTGCTCATGGTTTATTACTTTTTCCTATTATTTGAAAACAATATATTATGGAATCTATAAAGTACTAGACTAGACAAGTTTAAAGGTTCCCCTCTCCCCAAATACAGCAAATATTTAAGGAACTAGAAATACTAATTGTTTTATTTTATTAGCACATATTGTATTATATTAATCATTATTCTGTACCTCATAAATGTGTACAATTATTATGCCAATTATAAAGTTCATAAATATAGAAAGTTTTAAAAGTTTCTTTTTAATATTAAAATACAATAATATGAAACATAATTAAACACTTTGGAACTGGAAAAAGCAAATAGAAGCAAGAGTCGCCAATAGAGGGCACAAGAAACAGAGAGTAACTTGCTCACACACTCAGAAATCCCATGGAAACACTAAGCTAGAATCCATATATCATATGCACAGGACTTGGTGTACACCTCTGCAGGCCCTGTTCTTGCTGCCCCAGTTTCTGTGTGTTTAATGATAACATTGATTTAGAAGGCCTTGTACTCTTGGTGTCCCCCATGCCCTCTGATGTACACTCTTTCTGCCTTCTATTCTGCAGAGTCCACTGAGCCCTGGGGGGAGAGATTTAATAGAGATACCTAGTTTAGTGCTGAATGGCCCAAGGTCTTTCACTCTGAGTAGAGTCCTGCTGTGGATCTCTGTATTTGTTCCCACTGGCTATAGAAGGAAGCTTCTAGGATGTTGTCTTTTCTCCAGTGTGTATTTTTGGCCTTACCAAATAGATAGATAAAAAAAAGATGTCTATAAATAGATTTTTAAAAAAAGATGTCTATAGGTACGTGGATTTATGTCTGAGTCTTCAGTTTGATTCCATTGATCAATGCATCTTTTTTTTTGTCAATGTGATCCTGTTTTTATTACTGTAGCTCTGTAGTACAACTTAATAAAGAGTGGTGGGACATCCAACAGTTCTTTTATTGTCCATTATTGATTTTGCTTTTGCTAGTTTTTTTTTTTTTGTTTTTACTTATGAGGTTGAGAATTGTCCTTTCAAGATCTGTGAAGAATTTTGTGTTAAAATTTTTTATTTTATTTTATTATTATTTATTTATTTATTTATTTTTATTATTTTTTTAATTAATTTATTCTTGTTACATCTCTATGGTTATCCCATCCCTTGTATCCTCCCTTTCTCCCCTCCCTCCCATTTTCCCCTTATTCCCCTCCCCTATGACTGTTCCTCAGAGGGATTACCTCCCCCTGTATATGCTCATAGTGTATCAAGTCTCTTCTCAGTGACCTGCTGTCCTTCCTCTGAGTGCCACTAGGTCTCCCCCGCCAGGGGACATAGTCAAATGTGAGGCACCAGAGTACATGAGAAAGTCATATCCCACTCTCCACTCAAGTATGGAGACTATCCTGTCCATGGGCTAGATCTGGGTAGGGGTTTAAATTTTACCGCCTGTATTGTCCTTGGCTAGTGCCTTAGTTTGAGCGGGACCCCTTGACCCAAATCTGCCTATCATAATGTTCTACTTGTAGGTTTCTAGGACCCACTGGATCCTTCTACATTGCTATTCTCCCATGGTTCTCTCATCTAGAGTCCCAATAGGATGTCCTCCCCTCTGTCCCAGTTTCCTGGTAAGGGAAGGCTTTCGTGGGACATGCCCATTGGGCTAGTAGGCAGATATAAGTGAGTATATACCATTTGAGTCTTTCTGCTTCTGGGTTAACTCACTCATTATGATCATTTCTAGCTCAATCCATTTGTCCACAAATTTCGGGAATTCCTTGTTTTTAATAGCTGAGTAGTATTCCATAGTGTATATGTACCACAGTTTCTTTATCCATTCTTCTACTGTGTTAAAATTTTGATGGGGATTGCATTGAATTTGTAGATTGCTTTTGGTAGGATGGCCATTTTAACTATGTAAAAGTTACTAGTCCATTAGAATGGGGAATCTTTCCATCTTCTGATATCTTTCCAATTTTTTCAAAGATTTGAAGTTTTTATAATACAAGTCTTTAGCTTGTAGATTAGAGATATCCCAAGATATTTTGTAATATTTGAGGTAATTGTGAATGATGTTATTTCCCTAAGTTATTTATGTTTGTCATTTGTATAGAGGAGTGCTACTGATTTTTGTGAGTTTCCAAGTAGAAATCCTAGTACACACTGTCATATCATCTGCAAATAAAATACTTTGGATTCTTCTTTTCCATTTTTGTATTCCTTTGATCCCCTTCAGTTTTCTTCTTTCTCTAGCTAACACTTCAAGTACTATATTGAATACACATAGAGAGAGTAGATAACCTTGCTCCTGATTTTAGTGGAATTGCTTTAAGTGTCTTTCTACTTAAGTTGATCTTGGCTATAGGTTGCTGTAAATTGCTTTTATTGTGTTGAGGTATATATGTTATATCCTTAATTTTACCAAGACTTGTCACAAAACAAAGGGGTTTTGGGTCTTGTCAAAAGCCTTTTCTGCATCTAATGAGATGACCATGTGCTTTTTTCTTTCAGTTTGTTTATATTGTGATTTACATTTATAAATTTATTTGTGTTGAAACATTTCCTGCATCTCTGGGATGAAGCCTACTTGATTGTGGCAGATGATCTGTTTGATGTGTTTTGGGATTTGATATAGAAGTACTTACTGAGAATTTTTTCATTTTTGTTCATAAGTGAAATTGGTCCATAATTCTCTTTCTTTTTGGATCGTCATGTGGTTTGGGTATCAGAGTAAATGTGACCTCATGAACTGAATTGGGCAATGATCTTTCTCTTCCTATTTTTGCAATAATTTGAGGAATACTGCCATTAACTCTTCTTTGAAAGTCTGGTAGAATTTTGCATTAAAATTATCGTTCTTTAGGTTTTTGTTTTTGTTTTTGGATTGGGAGACTTTTATGGCTGCTACTGTTTCATTAAGGGTTATAGGTCTGTTTAAATTGCTTATCTGATCTTCATTCGACTTTGGTAAGTAGTATATGCATATGACTTATTACTAGAAAACTATCATTTCTTTCAGAGTTTTCAATTTAGTGAAGTACAGTTTTTAAAGTCTTTCCTCATCATTCTCTGAGTTTTGTGGGTGCCTATTATTATGCCCTCTTTTCATTTCTAATTTTCTTAATTTTGCTATTCTTTGCCACTTTTTAATTAATGTGGATAAATATCTTATAAATATTCTAAAATAACCCATTATTTGTTTCCTTGATTTTTTCTATTTGTTTATTTGTTTCTATTTTTATCATCTTCAGCTGAAGTTTGATTACTTTATTGCCATCTACTCCTTTTGCATGGTCCTTCTTTTTGTTCTAGAGCATTCAGGCATGTTGTTTACTAGTATGAGATCTCTCCAATTCTTTTTTTTGTACATATACATTTATAATATTACACATATATACAATAGATTACCTATGGCAAGAAGAACCATGACACAATCAGGAATTACATAAATGTTACATCCTTAGTGTTTTGGCTATTTGTATTTGAAAGCCTTGCAGAAGACATCTTTCCTATCTTAGTGTGTCTAAATTTCTGAATGTAAATCAACCTCCATCACATACTGTCATTATCAACTTAGAACACCTATATAGACCTAAAAACATCTCAAGCCCTAATCAATTAAGATTCATTGTAAAACTAAGCTACCTGGTCTTCAACTCTCTCAGAGACTTGAGAAGGAGTAAACTTGATTATCTGAGTATGCTGGGAGTGCAAGTTAGTAGCTTTCCAAATGAGAAGATGACAGAGACAGTTTTCTATCTGAATATTCACCCAAACTCTTTATAATGTTGGAGCATCTTCCTCAGCCTTCTGGCCTAATATATTTGACAGACATAAGCAATTAATGCTATAAACTTGTCTCTTCAAACTGCCTTAGTTGTGTAACATGAGTTTAGATATGTTGTGTAATTATTTTAATTCAATTCTAGAAAGTCTTTAGTTGATTTTTTAATTTCCATCTTGACCCACCTTTTCATTCAGTAGAGAGCTGTTCAGTTTACATGAGTTTGTAAGCTTTCTGTTGTTGCTTATATACAGCTTTAATTTGTGGTGGTCAGATGGGATCCAAGATGTCATTTCAACTTTCTTGTATCTGTTGAGACTTGCTTTGTTTCTGAGTATGCAGTGATTTTGGAGGAAATTCCATGAAGTTCAGAGAAGAACTTGTGTGTGTATTTGGGTAAAATGCTCTGTAATTATCTGTTAAGTCTATTTGATTTATTACTTTAGTTAGCGTCAGCATTTCTCTGTTTAGTTTTTTGTCTTAATAACCTGCCCATTAGTATGAGGGGAGTATTTAAGTCTCCCACTATCATTGTGTGAGGTTTGATTTCTGATTTAACCTGTAGTAGTGTCTCTTTTATGAACTTTGGTTCTCTTGTGCTTGGTGCATAGATGTGAAGACAAATATATAATTTTCTCTTATTTCTGATGAGTTTGGTTTGGAAGTCTATTTTATTAGATATTAAATTGTTTGGCCATTTTTTTTTGAGACAGGGTTTCTCTTTGTAGCCTTGGCTGCTTTTTAGAGCAGGCTGGCCTCGAACTCACAGAGATCTACCTGCCTCTGCCTCCTCGAGTGCTGGAATTACAAGTGTACATCACAGTGTCTGGCCGTTCTGCTTGCTTCTTAAGTCTGTTTGGTTGGAACATCTTTATCCTTTTACACAAAGGTTATACAATCCTTGACTAAGGTGTGTTTCCTTGGATGTAGCAGAAGGATGAATCTTGTTTTTACAGGCATTTTATTAGCCTGTGTCTTCTTATTGGAGAATTGAGACCATTGAATTGAAAGAACGCAATGAGCAATGTTTGTTGATTCTCATTATTTTGCCGTTGTGATGGGGTGTCTGTTTCCTATCTTTTGATTTTCTGGACTGGCATTAGTATTTATTGCGTTTTCTTGGGTTTGACTAACCTGTTTAGGTTGGAGTTTTCCTATCAGTACTGCTTTAGGGTTGAACACAGATACAGGGAGATATTGCTTAAATTTGTTTTTATTATAGAATGTCTTATTTTTCCATCTATTGCTATAAAAATGTTGCTGGGTATAGTAGTCTGGGCTAGCAATTGTGGTCTCTAAGAGAATATAGAACCATCTCAATGTTACACTCTCTATTGCAAAATCAAGCGTTATCCTAATATGTCTGCCTTTATATATTACTTGGTCTTTTTCCCTTAGCGCTTTTAATCTTCTTTGGTTATTGTTGTTGTTGTTCTTTACATTTAGTGTAATGAGTGTTATGTGCTGAGAGGACTTTTTTTCTTGTGCATCTTTTGGTGTTCTGTATGTCTCTTGTACTTTAGTGGGCATTTTCATTTTTAGGTTATGGAAATTTTCTTGTATTATTTTGTTGATGTTTTCTGGACCTTTGAACTTAATTTCTTCTCCTTCCTCAATGTTTATTATGTTTACATTTGAACAATTTATAGTGTCCCATGTTTTTTGAATGTTTTGCACCAAAACATTTTTAAGTTTAACATATTCTTTTACTGAGGTGTTCATTTATTCTAGTGAATCTTCAATGCCTAAGACTCTACATTCCATCTCTTATATTCTGTTGGTGAGGCTTGCCTCTGAAGTTCTGTTTGAGTTCCCGAATTTTTTATTTCTAATTTTCCCTAAGTTTGGGTTTTCTTTATTGACTCTGTCCCTATCTTCACATATTCAATTGTTTTATTCATTTATTTTCACTGTTTTAATACTTTTCTTTAAGTTGTTTGTCCATTTACCCTCTAAGGAGCTCTAGCAGGGCTATTTTATAATGGATATCTTGTGCTTCAGTTATGTTGAAATACTGTGTTATGGTTGTTAGCCTCTAGCCAATAGAAACCACGTGTTATCTTGGTGGTTATTGTGCTTTTAAGCTAGTGTCTAGGAATCTTGGTTTGGGGAGGTTGTCGTTTTAGGTGCTGATACCGAGTCTTGATTTTGTTGGTTGGGTTTTTGTGTTTCTGTTGCTCTTAGTGCCCCTTAGAAGAGTGTAGTGTCTGTGTGTTGCCAGGTCAGAAATGGGGTTCCAGGTAAAATGTGTTTCTAGATATTGGGAGTTGATACTTAGTAATGGGGATGGACAAGAAAAAGTGTGGTCCTGAGAGGGCCATAGGAACATGGGAAGAAGGGGTATTTCAGGGGGATGTGCTTAGTCCCCTGGGAGTAGACACAGTGAGGGGTGTCCCAGCAGGGGGTCTGCTGCAGAGGTAGCGTGGAGCTTGGGGATTGGATTTAAAGGAGAGGAGGGATGGGTGAAGATCTGTAGATAGCCGACCTGTTCCCCAGGCCACAAAGTTTTGTAGGTTCCCAGGGAGTGCTTTCTGGAGTTGAGATTGGGATAAAATGAGGGGGTAAGAGAAATTAGGAGGTGAAGACATGTGTGGCGCACTGAACATTTAGACAGGGGTGTGGAGGAAAGGCTGCAGCAGTCACTCTGTTGTAGTGCTGAGAGTGAGACTGGGGGGTTGGGTTTGGAGAAGTTGAGGAAAAGGTAAAGATCTGCAGTTAGTCTACCTGCTTCCTTGGCCTAAGTGCTTTATGGTTTATTTCAGTGATTAATACCACTACCATGCGTATTCTGTATGTAGGCATTTTGGGCATGATATATACTGAAGAATACACCTAGGAATGGGATTGCTATGCTTCCATTCACTCCTCACCTACTATTCATTGTCCCTTTCCCCTCATTGTCCCTTTCCCCAAACTATTCTTATAACCTTGTCAATCAACTAGTCTCTAATACAAATGAAAGACAAATTCTGCCTCGTAGATTGGTGCTTCTTTTGTCCCCTATCACTTCTTGTCTCTTAACATTGACACTGCCTATTCTGGACTTCTCTGGCCTTTCTTTGTAATTTTGCTTCACATACATTAAGAAAATTTTCTTAGTTTACATATACTAGGACACTTTAATTGCTATCAAGTGGTTTGCATCTTTTGGCTTGTGTGTGTGTGTGTGTGTGTGTGTGTGTGTGTGTGTGTGTGTGTGT
>OU015743.1:116049853-116084116 GCA_907169655.1 Acomys percivali
TGTGTGTGTGTGTGTGTGTGTGTGTGTGTGTGTGTGTGTGTGTGTGTGTGTGCAAATTACATTTAAAAAACAGAATAGGAATATTGGCAATCACTGTGTCCTGAGTTAAAAATTCAGGACACAGTTCAGGTTGGCTGGTCAATTGTTTTCTGGTGCACACTCCGGGGTCACTTAAGTTACTCGGCTGATATCAGCCTGGATCTGGAGGACCCAAGGATTTTGTTCATCTTCTTAGATCAAATGCAGGATACCTTGTTAGGAATGCCGAGAGGTTAGCTTAGCCAGTGTCTCCTCCTGAGGAGCATTCCTTGGGATTTTTCCACCAGAGAAAAGCATATGTTCTATGGTGGTTCAGTATTTAAACAGACTCAGCTCCAGTCTCTGCATCTACTTGAAGACTCACAGTGGTAAGAGCCTCTGGTGATTCTACTACACTTATTGGTCAAAATTGCTTAATGGGTAATCTGTGCTTTCTCAATGTTATTTTAATTTGCATGCCTTGGTCGTTACTGTGGTTGAGATTCCTTTAAACTGCCTATTCCCAATTACTTTGCTTCTTCAAAGGGTGACTTGTTTTAATGCTCTATTCATTTTTGATTATATATTTCATTTCAAAAATACATGTCTCAGTCATTAATCTTTTACCTGGTACATGTCTTACAAGCACTTCATTTGCACTTTTATTAATTTTTATTTGATATGTGGTAGATATTACATAATACCAAATGTGTTAGCATAGGCAAATTTGTATAATTCCCATGTTTATAGCTTTTGCATTCCTTGTTTTGATTGGAAGGAATTACCTTAAGATTTGTGGCAGTACAGTCAGCTAATAGCATTCCAAAATAAGCATACCTTCCATAATGTACTTTAAAGTAAATAAAAGAGTCGTAAACATGTCACCATATTGAATTCAGCTTAGAATAGCTCTATTATAATGATATACGGACACTAACTTGGAGGATTGATTAGTGCAGCAAGAAGAAGTGTTTACATGGGCTGAGCTTTGAAAGAGATGTTGTCTTCCCTTCAGATATAATTTAAACTACATAGCCCATGATTTAAATGGCAGCAAAGTTCTCCCCTCACTGTCTTATAGATCATATGTATCCAGGAAGGAAAACCGTACTCCTCCATTACTAGTCTATTTACTGGAAGCAGGTCTTTGTTCCAGTGGTTCAGAGCAGTTTAATCTGTGTGGAGAGATCCACTAAGGGAGTCAGCTCCAGTCTATGCATTCTTCTTCCTCAATCCACAGTAACTTTGCCTGCTCCTAGCTTTCTGTGTACGGAACTGTATCTAGCCAGCTTGCCTCTTCTTCAAGTTGGATGCAGTAGCTTCCAAATATTGAGCTATAATTTGGGTTGACATTTCTTTTGCTTCTAGACTGCAGCCCCTACTAGTCATCATTGATCAAGGCTCCAAGTGTAAACTGGTCATGAGCCTTTTACACAAGAGCACACAAACAGTGAAGAAAAAAAGTCAGTTTAGAGTTATTGACAAATGCAATTAGAAACACAATTAGTTCTCATTTATTTAAGCTAGTCACTTGGATCTGACCTTTGATGACTTTATTTTCAAATGTTTCTTCCTGGCCATGACTTAGAAGTCTCTATGTCTGACTTTTCCCTCCTTTAATCACTGTTGGAGGACACAGCATAGTATTCATTCATTCATTCATTTACTAATATGTTCATTGAATTATCTCCATATTGAAATAATAAGGTTGATAGAAAGCCACTGTGAGATGATGGCTCCAATCAAGGTAGCATAGAACCCAGTCTCAACATGGGTCTTATAAAATCAGGTCACTTGGTTAACTCCCAGGAAGTATTAGCATAAATCTTATTTCATTTCATATCTTCAAGTTTATTGATAATACATTGAAGTCATTCAGCAAAGTATCTAGTCTAAATGTTTAATAAAATATTATATTTTGAATGTATATGTGCTGTGTGTGTACTCATATGTGTGTCCATGCATGTGTATTTGTGGCTGTGTGTACGTGTGTACGTGTGTGTGTGTGTGTGTGTGTGTGTGTGTGTGTGTGTGTGTTTAAGACAGAAGTTGACATGAGGTATCTTCTTTGATTTCTGTCTTTCTCATAAATTTAGGCAAGGTCTCCTCCTAAACCTGGAGCTCACATATTTGGCTGTTTTTGCTAGCTATTTTGATCCTGTAGCCCCTTGTCTCTCCCTCGGAAGTTCTGAAATGACAGGCTGCCACCATATACACCAGATACTCATGTGGATTCTTAGGGTGATAACTCTGGTCCTTACTCTTGCATAGTAAACACTGAACCATCTCTCCAGCTGCCACAATTGTAAATTTAGTGCATTATATTTATTTATAGCATGTTGATCAATATATGACTACCTAGATATGTGAGACCTCCCAGCTGTATCAGGGCCATTTTAGACTTCCAGAGAAGAAATATCTAGAATAAAGCTGAAAGCATATTCTAGGACACCTTGAATTTTATATTATACTTATATATTTATTGGTCTATATCACTACAAATGTACATACTTGGAAATGAGTTTTGTTTACTCCATTATACAACCTAGACAAAAATCTAGAAACCAGAGGAAAAGACTATCTTAGACTTTTGTAAGCTCTATTTTGTGACATGGGTGGATTGCTAGAAAGGGAATAGGCAATCATGTAAACACAAATTACAAATCTAGTTGTTTAAATTTTAATACTGATATACAGTATAATTAATTTTCTAAATTTTAGTACAGTTATTTGTCCAAACTAATATGAGGTCCTATGTGCAATTATATCAACAGGCTACTTATAAAATAATTTAATGATTCATATTCTTAAAGAAGTTGTGTCCCTTTATCAAGAAGCTTGACTCTGTGGCAAGTCCAAAAATCTGATAAGCATACTTTTCCAACTTTGTTACTTCCTCAAGAGTAGTGTGCCAATGCCCTTCCTCTCCTTTCTCATGAAACACCTCCTGAAAGCATCACACATACACTGCCAGCTTTCTGTTATCCTTGTGTTTGGCCTCTATAAGGCAGATCATTTTATTTTAATTGCTTAGTCCTTAACTGTAATTAGTACTACCAGCTGTGCCCTCTCCTGGGCTGTCTTGACACAGCTAAGCCCATATAAACACTAATTAGAGTTACTGGGAATGATCGAGTTTTCTCCCCCGTAAGGTTTCTGCCATTGCAGTGACCAGTGGTTGCATGTAAATATTGGATTAGACAGAAGTGGAGAGAGACAGCAAAGGGGAAGAGAGGAAAGGGGAGGGGAGGCGAGGGAAAGCAAAGGGATGGGAGGGGAAGGTAGAAGATGAGAGAGGCTTACTTTACTGTTTTTTCAGGAGGGAAACTTCTGGATTATGAAGGACTGACCGGTACTATTTATATTCATTATCGTCACTTCCTCTCAACACTGCATGAATATATCCTTACTATGTTTTAATTAATTTTGCTTGGTGGATGACACCACACTTTATTTAAGTGTGTCAGTCTCTTAATATAATATTGATATTTACTCAAGCAGTCTCTCATAATTCAAGACGATTTGTTTTCTGTTATTGCTTTTGCCATTATCCTTCCTAAATTCATCTTTCATGGTTTTTAAACTTCAAAAAGGTTATTTTGTTCTTATATATGTGTTAACTAATCAATTAAATACAAGCTACTTAATATTTACTTAGCCAATACATCCATCTTTGGTTAATAAGTAACATTCAAAGAGACACTTCTCTGAGTATGCCTCAGAGTAAAAAGCTTTAAAATTCTGTTTCTTTCTCATTCTTGTTAAAAATTCTAGATAATAAAGGAATACTGAAAGCCTTATAAATAGTCTTCCTCCAAAAGGAGACCCAAATAAGTTATCTAATACCAATGGGTCACCCATGAAGTGATATACATATAAGCATACAACTAAAAATCTATTAACTGAGCAGGTTTTATTAATACATACATACATATATATATATATATACATATACATATACACACATACATATATTCAAAGAATCCATGATTTGAGAATGAGCAAGCAAGGAGGTTATATGGGAAGGGATATTCTTTAATGACTTTAAAAATGCCACATTGAGATGGGCATGGTGACACACACCTTTAATCCCAGCACTTGGGGAGGCAGAGGCGGATAGATCACTGTAAGTTTGATGCCAGCCTGGTCTACAAAATGAGTCAGGATAGCCAAGGTTACACAGAGTAATCCTGTCTACAAACAAACAAACAAACAAAAAAGCTGCTTTGATTCATTTGGACTATATTGGGATTTTTCTTTTGTTGAAATGTACTGCAATTAAAAAAAAAATCCCAAGCCCAAACTGGGCACAGTGGCACACACCTGTAATCCCAATACTCAGGAGGCAGCACTCAGGTGGATCCCTGTGAGTTCAAGGCCAGTCTGGTGTTCAAAGCGAGTCCAGGACAACTAAGGCTCTACACAGAGAAAGCTTGTCTTGAAAAAAAAAAAACAACAAAATGATAAATAAATAAATCCCTCTATGAAATTAAAAAAGAAGACATTCTCTCCCTGAATGTTGCATATTTGGATGTTCTCTATCACACAGATCTTGATCATTTGCATGACATAGTAAGTGCTAAAGTGTTCTGAATACTCCAGCTTCTCTTTACTTTTATGGATTTCACCTTATACTTTTGAAGAAGTATTCTGCTCTACAGTCTTTCTAGGAGCAGGGACATTTTCTGGAAGAATTTCAGGACAATAGTCAAAATAGGAAATGATACAAGTCATAAAAAAGAGGCATCTCTTCTGAAGTTGGGCTTGTTTGTCAACCTTTGCAGTAATGCCACTTAGAGTAACTGTAAGGATTCTTTTCACTGGTTGTATCGTTTATGAAAGAATATATTTAACTTATTTGGTATCCAGAGCAGGATTGCGCCATTGCATTTAATTATCCAACTTCTTTAGCTTTTTTTTTTTTTTTTTTTAGCCCCAAACAACTCCTTGGTCTATTGTCTTTTGTGAGTGTGACATCCTTGAAGAATACAGGTGAGTGAGTGTGTGTACTTTCTCATAGTAGTTATGAAGGTTTGGAAGGGTACCAAATTCTATTTTATCTTCAGGGAATTCTATACCAATAGCCCTTGATGCTGAACTGTCCTAATATTGGAGATGTTATATTTGTTCATTTGATCAAGGTCATAACCCTTATGTGTTTTCATAGTAATTTTCCTGTATTTTTCTTTGTATTGAATTAGTGTGAGAGGTTATTAGAAATTATGTAAACTGAATGCCTCTACTTACCAGGCAATATCCCACTTCTTTTTCATGGCAGTGAGTATTTTTTCCTTTTGACTATAATTTATATATTTATCACATGGAATTCAATTGTAAGAAATAAAATTTTCTCCACTAATTTTATACTATTGTTTATTATAATCCATTGTTATTTGTTTGCTGGTTGGCCACCTGGAGATTCAGGAGGAAAAGTGCCTTTGTTATCTTTTATATATCTGTGTTCTTCTAGGTATGCTTTGTATTCTGACATACAAAGTTGTGAAACTGTTTATTCATGATAAATAAAAGTTCATGACAGTACTGTCTCTTTCTGTGAATGTGTTTTCTGTTTTAATATTGTAAAATCAATATTATTTGATAAATGGAGCTTTTGGTGTGGTGGTGGATGTCAATAATCTCTGCTGGAGTTATGGCTTGCTTGATTTCTGCAGCATTACTGAAAAGGCAAACAACAGTCAGAAAGCAGAATATTAGGAGATGTTCATGATTTATGAAACTATGGACTATCTTTTCCTTAAAAAAAAATGATTGTCAGTATAGAAGTTGGTGCCATAGAGGAAGTATTTCATAGGTAACAAATACAAAAACTGAACCCCTGAACTTGAAAACCTTATCTATGAAAATGAAGCAAACAATCATAATAATTAATTCTGCTGATACCCTAGTTTGTAAAACTTACTCCAAAAACCTTATGTGAAATAGCAATATATGTGAGTCCTGGCTTGGTCACTTTGTAGGCGACACCTTGAATATATTATTTGAATATCTTAACTCTACTATTTAGTGTAAATAGCATAAGATAAGTAATAGGGCCCAATTTCCAGGCACACAGCAGCTCTTAGTATTAACTCTTATGAGCATCCTTGTTCTTGATGATGAAGCTAAGTGTTCATTTTTTCACATTTGTACTCTGCTCCACCCCCAAAACTGTAGAACACTCTTCATTGATTCAACCTTGGCCTGGGAATATGGCTCAATGTTAGAGTCCTGGTCTATTATGCACAAGACCCTTAGTTCAATTTCCCAGTACTACAGAATAAATCAATCAACAAATTTTTAAAAAAGCAATTTGTTTGTACGCATAGTTTAACTTTTGTTCTTCCTCATGGGAGTCAAACACTGACTGAGTTTGTTTGTCACAGACTCAGATGCCCCATACTGGAGATGACATCCCTGAACAAAACATAGTTTCCATTCCCAGAGAGCTCACCGTGTGGCATTAAATGCAAATAATTCGTCTGTTCTTTCTTTGTTGGATTATATATTTTAAGGGAAGTTAAAACAACACATATGAAAGATTGCATAAAAGGCATAAATATCTAATTATTATTAAAAGAATCCTCATGCCAATATCTTGCCGTGAAGAAAAGGCATAATGTTAGGCTCTGGTAGCTCTTGTTGGAGTCTTCTTTATCTCATCCAATTCCTCTCTGAATGCTGGAATTATTAGATTAAGTTATACAATTAAGTATGATTGATCTTTTTGTTAGTGTTATAAGCTGGTTATGCTTCCTTAAATAATAATTTGTAGCTTTGCTTACTCTGGCATACTACCTAAACAAACTAATACCACATGTATTCATGTACAACTTGCTTTATGTTTGTGCATACATACTAGCTCCCCTCTTTACACGTTATGACTGCAAGAGTTATATTATTGCTTCTTTCTGATGGTTGTAGTTGCTGTAGAGAATGTCATACTACTATTAGCAATGCCACTCTGAACTTTTGATGCATAAATTTGGACATATTTTTATTTTCATACTTTTGGCGGACCATGTTTAAACTTGGAGCTGAACTCTGGTCCTCAGAAAGTATTACATGGTTTTAACTACTCAACCACCTCTACAGATCCTTCAGATTGGACCTATGTTTTATGTTAGGCCTGCTCTATTCTCACCTCTCTTTTTTTTCTAATATGACTAGAGAAACTGCCTACTTTTTTCCATAGCCAACATTCACATAAACATGTTACTACCTTGTACATTTCCCAAGGATATTTTTTAATGTTCTATATTGCTCAGGACACAAGAAGTCATTTTTGTTTTCTTAAAATAAGTTTATTTATGTATTTACTTTACATCTCAAATGTAGATTCTGCCTCCTTTCCTTTCAATCCCACCCTGCCACCCTCTTCCCACTTTCCCCTTCCTCTTTGTCTAAAAAAAGAGGATTGTCCACCCCTTCATCCCCAATCAAGTCACCTCAGGACAAGTCACCTCAGGCAATGAAAGCCAGGCAAGGCAGACTCAGTAGGAGGAGTGATCCAAAAGCAGGCAACAGCGTTGGTGTCAGAGACAGCCCCTGCTCCACTTGCTGGGGGGCCCACATTAAGGCCAAGCTGCCCATAGGTTACACATATGCAGGGGACTTAGGTCAGTTGACTGAGTTGGTCTTCTTGTGGAGCTCTTGTCTCCTCCAGGTTCTCTTATTCGCCCTCCCCCACTTCAACACGACCCTCAGAGCTCCACCTAATATTTGGCTTTGAGTCTCAGCATCTGTGTTGATCTCAGTGGACAGTTAAGTGAGGCTCCTGTCTACAACCATAGCAGAGTATCATTAACAATGTCAGGAGCTGGCTATCTTCCATTTCTACTGTGCCTTGCTCTCCTTTAGTACTGGGTTTCAATTCTAGAAGAAGCACAGAAGGACAAAGAAAGAAAACGGCAGAATGGAGAGAACAAGGGACACAAGAATAGGACTGTCTTTGTGTTTAAAGGGCTCCTGATAATGCTCACTAGCAAAATGAGAGGATATTTTGTAAAGTTTTCAGTTTGGGCAACCAACACACCAAACTGTAGCCTTAATCATTCTACTATAATAACTCCGAATATCTTTTGACTTTTTACCCTCCCCTAGTTACATCTGAGATCTCCTGCCTGAGAAGACAAAACTCCATATTACAGTTGTCTCAGGTGCCTTACAGTTTTGAGGATCTGCAATTCAGCGATGCCTTTGTCACTTATGTTTTGCTTCAGAAAAGAAGGGTTCCTAATGTAAATTTTTCATAATTTTTGGCAATATTTTGAGATAGTCTTTGCATTCTTAGAAAATATAAGATTCTCATGGTTCAGGGTGTAGGCTTCTTGACTACAGAGGGCATTAATTCCTCTTATTGCAATATGCTCCTGGTATACCGAATGCCTGCTCCTTACAAACCAACATCTGATGTGGAACTCTTCTACTGAGTTCAGGTCAGTTAGTCTAAAGACAGTACAGATAGCAAGTTATAATAGAATCCATATCCTTATAGGCCGCAAGTTCCCATACTAGGTGATAAAAACTGATTATTTTTCTAAGAAAGACTGTATACAAAAATTCAGAAAATAGAAGATTGACAAAAGACACTTGAAGAATTAAATTATTATAAATAGAGTGTCATCAGTTTCCTGGGATAACAGTGAAGATTGACTATACATATATGTCAAAATCTGGATTGATTTTGGACATTAGAAGTAATTTATTTACTAGAGGCTGAACTTTATTATTCAATAATAGTGAAGATGTCCTTTAAACTTTAAGTCAGATGATTTGTGGCTTGATTTAGGACATTTCACTGTGCACATAAGGTAGATAATTTTCTGCGTTTGGGAGTGAGTGTATATTTAAGTGTGTAAGTGCCACACTCTAGCAGTTAGTACACACAGGAAGGTTTCATGTCAAAGATTCTGGTAGGAATTAATTTAAAAAGGAAAAAAGAAAACACCTGGAAGAAACTTTCCTTACATGATGGGACAACAATGTAATTTAATCCTGTCTCTGAATTATTAAATTCCTGCTATTAAATGTCATATTCAACAATTATGACAAGGAAAATGACTTAGAAGAGGCTCAAAAATAAAGAGCTGTTATTATTTTATATGTGGAGGTAGGAATGGATATTTGGTTCTTGTGTTAAAAGCTCTACTACAGCTCTTTGTTGCTCAGTATGGTCTTAAGTCTTCATGCTTGTAGTTTTCAATGGACACCAGTAGATGGCAGATTTATTTTCTTTATTGTTAGGATGTCTATTTCATAGTTCTCTTCCAAGAAACATAGAATGAAACTAAAATGCCCTATATCTTCCTCCCCTTCAATTCTTTGTTGACAAACTACAGCTTTCCTTAATTTATAAAGTTTACTCCTAGTAGTTTTTTTTAATTTAAGATTTTTTATTAATTTATTCATAATACATCTAAATTTTTATTCCATCCCTTGTATCCTCCCATTCCTCCCTCCCTCCTGCTTTCACCCTACTCCACTCCCCTATGTCTGTGACTGAGGGAGACCTCCTCCCCTTACTACCCCTTGGGAGGTTGAAATACATAAGGTGACTGGCTGTATGACCACTCTAGGTTGGCGTTATATCTATTTGAAATGGAAATTTTTTACATTACATTTAGAAACTTGTATTATAATTTCTAGGAAAGAAAGAAAATGAATGAAATTCAATAGAAAAGTTAACACCAACAATTGAGAAACATTGGATGAACTGTTCAAATGGGGATGGGGTAAGCCATGATGGAGTTAGGCAGATTAACAAAAACTTGGCACTATTAAGTGCTGAGGCTCAATGTGATCCAAGATTGTGTCAAGATTTTATCCATGCATACAGTATTAGTCTCTAATAGCTGCTGTAACAAACACCACCACGTATCATTGTCTGACTGTCCTAGCGGTCAAAAGTTCATGGTGCCTGGAAGACTGTGTTCCCTTTTGGTGGCCGCCTTCTATTTCCCTGCCCTTGCCAGATTCTCAAGCCTTCTGAGCTTCTGCACAAGATAATGAACATCTGTCTTCAAAGTCAGCAATGATATGTCGGTTCGTTCATACTGCAGCATCGTTATGAGTTTGTGCCTCTTGCCTTCCTTCACTTTTGAGAATATTTTCATTATACTGTGTGCAATTGGATAAAATGATACATTTCTCATCTCAGGCCTGCAGATTTGGCACCACACCTACCTTAAAGAATCACTTCATTTCCATTCTGTGTGTGAGCAAACATATCTGCTTGTTTGGCAGCTTAGTTTATGCTGTAATTTCTCACCTTCTAGCGCGTAAGCATATTTCTAATTCCCATCCCAGCTGGGCAGAGGATCTTCTCTTAAAGTAGTAAAAATAAAATAGGACCAAATGAACATCCAGTCCTGTGACTGCTTCTAGAGTTTATAAGCCGCTGCCTAATGCTTGTCAATGTGATAACAGCTAGAAAAGAAGAAAGATGGGTGTGGCCCATTCTCAGTGTTGTGAACTTAGTTGACTTATGCATCTTTATTCATAGTTTGATAACACCTTGGAATCCTGTTATGTTAAGTTTTTTTTTTTTTTATTTAAACAGCCACATTAGAATTGGAGTAAAAGGAAAAAATAAAAGTGTTGCTAACAATTCACTTGATATTGTTTACTCTGATTGCTTTACTCTTTTCTGTAAATATTAATAAATATTTATTATGCTTTAATGGTCAAATTAGTCAAGTAAGAGACATTTTACTCTATTTTGATACTATGTAGCATTCACCTTGAATTTACAAGTAAAGCCTTGTTTACTATGACATTCCAAAGGTCTTAATATTTTTCCAATTTTTAAAATTCTATCATATTTTACATCCCCAGTGAAGTTTCCCCTACTTCCCATGCCCCAGTCTCTAAAGCTGCCTTCCCTCTCTCTAAGATTCACTCCTTCCTCCACTCAGAAAAGAGCAGAACTCCTCAACTGCATAAAAATCTAAAATAAGACCAGGCACATATCATCACATCCAACCCAATAGGAGGCAAAGGATCCCATAAGCAGGCCAAAGAGTCAGAGACAGGCTTGCTGCCGCTGTTAGGAGTCCCATAAGAACACTAAGCTAGTCAACCGTAACATATATGCAGAGGACCAAGGTCAGACATCTACAGAATCCCTCATCTCTGTGAGCTCCCATGAGTGCCAGTCATGATTCTGTGGACCATATTCTCTTTTACATAATTTATTCATCTCACATCCTGATTATTATCCTCTCTCTTGTATCTTCCCATCTCACCCTCCTTCATTCTTTTGCTCTATTCCCTATTCTCCTAGACCTCAGATGGGCAGGGGCCCTTATCCCAACCATCTGACCACAGCCTCTCAGATCTCATCTGTATAGCCTGCATCGCCTTCCTCTGTATGCTCACAGGGCCTACCCACCAAGGGGAAGTGTTCAAATGATAGGCACAAGAGTTGATGTCAGAGGAAGACCTTACTCCTGGCCCACAGCCCTAACCTTTGAGAATAAGCTGACCATTGGCTATGTCTGGACAGGGGGTTTAGGTTCTCTGCGTGCATTGCCCTTGGTTGGTGAATGAGTTTGTGCAGGCCCCCCTATATCCAGACCATCTGGCCTTGATGTTCTCCCTGCTGGGTTCCTGAATCACCTGGGTCCTTACATCCATGCACTTTTCCACACCACTCTCAGCACTCCACTCAGAGCCCAGCAGAGAGTTACACCATCTGACCTGATGCCTCGCTGGGTGAAGTTTCTCAGAGGACATCTATGTTGGGCGAATACGCACTTATAACGGAGTATATACCATGTATGTCTTTCTGGGTTGGGGTTACTTCACTCAGGATGATCTTTTCTAGTTTAATACATTTACCTGAAAATTTCAAGATTACCTTGTTTTTATAATAGCTGAATAGTATTCCATTGTGTAAATGTACCACAGTTTCTTTATCCATTCTTATTTTGAGGGACATTTAGGTTGTTTTTAGATTCTGGCTATTATGAATAAAGCTGCTATGAACATAGTTAACCAAGTGTTCTTGTTGTATGCTTGAGCATCTTCCAAGTATATGCCTAGGAGTGATAGAGGTATTCCCAATGTTCTGAGAAAATGCCAGAGTGATTTCCAAAGTGGTTGTAAAAGTTTGTAATCCTACCATCAATGGAGGAGTGTTCCTCTTTCTTCATATCCTTGCCAGCATGTGCTGTCACTTGAATTTTTTTTTTTTTATCTTAGCCATTCTGGTAGGTGTAAGATAGAATCTCAGTGTTGTTTTGATTTGCATTTTCCTGATAACTAAGGATTTTGAGTATTTGAGTATTTCTTTAAGTGTTTCTTGGCAATTCAATGTTCCTCTGTTGAGAATTCTCTGTTTAGCTATGTGCCTCATTTTTAATTGGATAATTTGGTTTGGTGTTGTCTAATTTCCTGAGTTCTTTATATAGTTTTGAATATTAACCTTTTGTAGGATGTAGGGTTCATGAAGATCTTTTCCCAGTCTGTATCTGTCATTTTGTTCTGTTGACTGTGTCTTTTACTTCACAGAAGATTTTCAGTTTCATGAGGTCCCATTTATTAATTGTTGATCTTAGAGCCTGAGCTATTGGTGTTTTGTTCAAGAAGTTGTCTCCTGTGCTCATGATTTCAAATCTCATCTCTATTTATTTTTCTAATAGATTTAGTGCATCTGGTTTTACATTGAGGTCTTTAATCCACTTGGACTTGAGTTCTGGGAAGGGTGATAAATATGGATCTAATTGTATTTTTCTACATGTAGACATCCAGTTAGACCAGCATCATTTGTTGAAGATGTTATCTTTTTTCCATTGTATGGTTTTGGCTTCTTTGTCAAAAATCAAGTATCCATAGGTCTGTGATTTTATATCTGGGTCTTCAATTTGATTCCATTGACAAATCAGCCTATTTCTATGCCAGTACCAAGTCATTTTTATTACTGTTGCTCTATTGTACAGCTTGAGATCAGGGATGGAGATTCCTTTGGAAGATGTTTTTTGTACAAAATTTTTTGAGCTACTATGGCTTTTTTGTATTTCCATATGAAGTTGAGAATTGATCTTTCAAGTTCTGCAAAGAATTGTACAGGTATTTTGATGGATTTTTTTCAATGATTCTGTAGATTGCTTTTGGTAAAATGGCTATTTTTATTATGTTTAATCCTCTGATCCATGAGCATGGGAGATCTTTCCATCTTCTGATATCTTCTTCAATTTCCCTTCAGAGACTTGAAGTTTTTTAAAATACAAGCCTTCACTTGTTTGGTTAGAATTACACCAAGATACTTTATATTATTCTCAGCTGTTGTGAAGGGTGAAGTTTCCCTAATTTCTTTCGTAGCCTGTTTGTCATTTTTTTATACAGGAGGGCTGCTGATTTTTTTGAATTAATCTTATATCTGGCCACCTTACTGAAGGGTTTTTATCAGATGTCTGAGTTCTCTTGTGGAATTTTGGGGGTCATTTATGCATACTATCATATTATCTGTGAATAGTGATACTTTCTGACTTCTTCCTTTCTGACATGAATCCCCTTAATCTTCTTTTGTTGTCTTATTGCTTTATGTAGAACTTCAAGTACTATATTGAAGAGATATGGAGAGAGTGGGTAGCCTTGTCTAGTCTCTCGATTTGATTTGATGTTGGCTATTGATTTTGTGTATAAAGCCTATCTTATGTCTAGGTATATGCCTTGTATCCCTGATGTCTCCAAGACTTGAAACATGAATGCCTTTTAGATTTTGTCAAATGATTTTTCATCATCTAAAGAGGTGTTTTTCTTTCAGTTTGTTTGTATGGTGGATTGCATTGATGGATTTCCATTTATTGAACTATCCCTACATTCCTGGGATGAAGCTACTTGGTCACGGTGAATGATATTTTGGATGTGTTCTTGAATTTGGTTTGTGAGTATTTTAGTAAGTATTTTTGCATCAAAGTTCATAAGAGAAATTGGTCTGAAACTCTTTTCCTTTGTTGGGTATTTGTGTGGTTTAGGTATCAAAATGACTGTGGCCTTATAGAATGAGTTTGATAATGTTCCATTTCTATTTTGTAGAATAGTTTGAAGAGTATTGGGATTAGCTCTTTTTTGAAAGTCTGGCGGAATTCTGTGATTAAACCATCTGACCCTGGGATTTTTTTAGTTGAGAGAATTTTGATGACTGTTTCTGTTTCCATAGGAGAATTAGGACTATTTAATTAACTTACCTGATCTTGGTTCAACTTTGGTAGTTGGGATCTATCCAGAAAATTGTCCATTTCATTTATATTTTCAAATTTTTGTTGTATAGGCTTTTGAAGTAATATCTAATGTTTCTTTGGATTTCCTCAGTGTCTCTCATTATGTCTTCTTTTTCATTTCTTATTTTGTTGATTTGGGTAGTGTCTCTCTACCTTTTAGTTAGTTTGGCTAAGTGTTTGTCTGTCTGGTTGATTTTCTCAAAGAACCAGCTCTTGTTTTCATTGACTCTTTGAATTGTTCTCTTTGTTTATAATTTATTTATTTATTTATTTATTTATTTATTTATTTATTTATAATTTATTGATTTCGGCCCTGAGTTTGATTATTTCCAGCAATATACACCTCTTAAATGTGTCTGCTTCTTTTCTTTTTAGGGACATCAGGTGTGCTGTAAATTGCTTGTATAAGATACTTCCAATCTGTTTATGAAGGCTCTTAGTTCTATGAACTTTCCTCTTAGCACTGCTTTTATTGTATCCCATAAGTTTGGGTATGTTGTACCTCCATTTTCGGTGAATTTTAAGTCTCTATTTTATTTTTTTATTTCTTTCCTGACCCCATTGTCATTGAGTAGAGAGTTGTTTGGTTTTCATGTTGTGTAGGCCTTTTTTAAAATTTCTGTTGTTGTTGAGGTTTAGCTTTAGTCCATGGTGGTCTGATAGGATACAAGGTATTATTTCAATCTTCTCGTATCTGTTGAGGCTCGCTTTGTGGCCTGCTACCTGGTCAGTTTTGTAGAAGGTTCTGTGGGGTGCTGAGAAGTGCTGGTGCCCTTTCCTGATATGAGGGAAAGTCCTGAAGAAGAGTGGATGTGAGAGGGAGAAAGAAAGATAGGGAGGGAAGGGAAGAGAGGGAGGAATTACTCAGTCACATTTTGGGAGGAGTTTTATACTTGACTGACTGTCAGTCAAGGTGCTTCTTTATTTGTAGAGAGGTCAGTAGGCAGGGATAGATGCATGTTACTCCACAACATAGATCATATAATTTTTGTGGCCAAACATGTGTTTTAACTTTCAGTTGGTCATAAGTTTAGTCATCATTGATAATTTTTCCTCATCAACCACATGACCCATCTTTTAACCCTACTGAAGTTTCAAGGGCATATTTTGTCAAAACATGACAGTCTGTTCTCAGGCTGGTAACTCTTTCAGTTTCAAGGGCACTATATAGAAGAAAATCTCCAATCTAGTCTGGGCAGCTTGTTATGTCCCAAGAGTGTATTATCAGTTTTTAATAGTCAGAATGCAAATTGTCACTAGGCCCAAGAAAAATGTTCAGGACAAAGTTGCTGCAGTTATTATTCAATTTCTGCCATAATACAAGGTTTCTATTTTATATATTTAGTAGTATTTATATATCTAATCTTGATTTTCTTTGTTTCTGGTCATATGACACCACTGTGGCCCTGTATGAGTTAGCTTCTTCCAAGAAAAGGAGGTCTTAATATTTTATTCTTTTATCATTTATCCACACTATTCTTTGTTATCATTATAAGGAAGAAGCTTTTAATTTGATCTGCTGCCAACTTCTCTAGCTTACCATCTAATTTTGTTTACCTTTGTAAGTTTAGTTTGTTTTGATTACTTTATTCCTGAGTAAGGAACATGCAGGGGTAGATGTGCCAAAGAGTATCTTTGAGTCACAGCCTCCGGGGCATAAGCAAGACAGCCAAGTGGTACCAGATAATGATATCACCCTAAGAGCAGGAGGGGTAGTATGGTCAGGACATTCCTGGGAAATATTAGAAATGGTACTCTGGGGAGAAGGCAGAAATGATTCAAAAGAAAAATTTCATCAATCCAATATCCCCAAGTTGTGCAAATAATAAAAGCTCCCCAAGCATGTAGCACATTGAGCTCAAGGCCAAAGATTGGGGGACCATACCACAGTGATTGCATCACTAAACTCAGTTTTTCTGGAGCTTTGATGAACAGCTGTCCTGTTCCCATTAGATGTGGCTGAGACAAAGAAAGTATAATCTTTTGTGTTGGGGGGGGAGTTTTTTAGCTATCTGTTAGGTCCATTTGATTTGTGACATCTGTTAGTGTCATTATTTCTCTGTTTAGCTTCTGTTTTTTGTTTTTTTTTTTATCTATCCTTTGATGAGAAGGGGATGTTGAAGTCTTCCACTATTAATGTACGGAGATCAATATGTGCTTTAAGATTTATTAATGTTTCTTTTACAAATGTGTGTGCCCTTGTATTTGGGGCACAGATATTCAGAATTGTGATGTTATCTAGGGTGGGTTTTCCTTTGATGAGTATGAAGTGTCCTTTCTCTTCTCTTATAATTAGTTTTGGTTGATATATGTATTTTCTTAGATATTAGAATGGCTACTCCAGTTTGCTTCTTGTGTCCATTTGCTTAGAAGACCTTCTTCCAGGCCTTTACTCTCAGGTAATGTCTATTTTTGTGGCTGATGCAGAGGAATGTTGGGTCCTGTTTATGCATCCATTCTGTTAGTCTGTGTCTTTTTATTGTTGAACTGATACCATTGATGTTGAGAGAGATTAATGACCAGTGACTGTTATATCCTTTTATCTTGATGTTGGTTATGATAGTGTGTTCATGTATTTGTCTATGAAGTTATCTATTTTCTGTATTTTCTTGGGTCTGGTTAGCCTCTTTGGGTTGGAGATTTCCTTCTAGTATCTTCTATAGGGCTGGATTTGTGGATATGTACTGTTTAAACTTGTTTTTGATGTGTACTATCTTGCTTTCCCTATCTATGGTTATTGAAAGTTTTGCTTCATATAGTAGTCTGGATTAGCATCTGTGGTCCCTTAAGGTTTGCACAACATTTGCCTAGGCTCTTCTGGCTTTTATGGTCTCTGATGAAAAGTCAGGTGTGATTCTGATAGGTTTTTCCACTCTATCTTTCTTGACATTTTTCCTTTGCCACTCCTAATATTTTTTCTTTGTTCTAGACATTTAATGTTTTGACTATTATGTCATGGGAGATTTTCTTTTCTGGTCTATTCTATTTGGTGTTTTGTAGGCCTTTTGTATGTGCATATGCATCTCTTTCCTTAAATTGGAGAAATTCTCTTCTATCATTTTATTGAAAATGTTTTCTGGGCTTTGGAGCTGGACACCTTATGTTTCCTTGATTCCTGTTATTCTTATATTTTGTATTCTCATGGTGTCTTTGATTTCTTGAATGTTTTGTGTCAGGAATATATTAGATTTTACATATTCTTTGATGGTTGTATAAAATTCTTCCATTGTATCATCGATACCTGAGAGTCTTCCTCCCTCTCTTTTATTCTGTTGGAGATGCTTACTTCTGCAATTCCTGTTTTCTTTTAAGTTCTCTTTCCAGGCTATCCTCAGTTTGTGCTTTTATTATTGTTCCCATTTTTAATCTTCAGATCTTGGACCATTTTTATTGATTTCCATTACCTGATTGTCTGCATTTTCCTGAATTTCTTGCAATCATTTATTCATTTCCTCACCATAGGACTCTGTCATGACCTCTTTAAGGGTCACAATCTGTTTGGCTATATCTTCTTGTATTTCATTATGGATTGTATTCATTTCCTCCATTATCATCTTCATAAAGAATAATTTAAGTGTATTTTCTTGTGTTTCAGTTGTGTTAGGGTGTCCAGGGCTTGAGATAAATGGGTTATGAAGATGTTGTATCATTTGGGCTTTTGTTGTTTGTGTTTTTGCTGGCCTTTATCCATCCAGCTGTCTTCGGTGTTGGGTGTTAGTTTCTGGTATCCTTCAGTGGCCTTTGAGTATATCTCATAGGTAAGTTGCTATAGGTGGAGACCCTTTCACTTGTGAGGATCTGGGAGTCCTTCTGGTGGATCAGGTGTGTAACCTCAGGTCAGACCTGGGAACTTTACATGGATCAGGCATGTGCTCTGAGATCAGATACACCAGTGCTCCACACTGTGGTGCCCCCCTCATCAGGGAAACCCAGACAGTGGTGTTCAGTGGCTCATAGTTCAGTCTACGTCACAGTGTACAGGTGCTACACACTACTGACAGGCATGTGGCTAGACCTTGGAGACCGTGGCCATGTCTGCAAGGACAGGTGAGCCTTTCATGGATTAGCTAGGTGACCTTAAGTCAGATCCGCCTATGTTCCAGATCATGGGGACTGCTCTGGGCCAGAAGACCTAGACACTGGTTTTTTGTGGTCCACAGTTGAGTCTGATATACAGAGCTCAGGTCTGGACCATGTTCTTATGGTGTTCCTTGACCACTCTTGTTCCTGCAACTCCCCCTCCTCCTTTAGCTGCACCTAATATTCGGTCATGGGACTGTATATCTGCTACCATCTATAGGCAGTACGAACTGTAGGTAAAAAGTTTTATGGATAGGTTCGTGTCTGAATCCTTTCACTTGAGGCCTTGTCTGGTTACACAAGATGGCCAGTTCAGGATCCATATCCCCTATGTCTGAGAATCTTTGCTAGGCTTATTCTTGTAGATTCCATGGAGTTTCCATTGCACAAGGTTTCCACTTCACCCATGAAATGTCACCCGCCAATTCCTAAAGTTTCTCCCAGTATTTTCTCCTGTTACAAAACTTATCTACCCCCAGTCAACCAAGAAATCTACTGAATTTCCTCTTCCCAGGGCTTTCCTCAACCCTCCTTGCTATTATTTAGGCTCTCTGATCTGTGGATTGTAGCATGATTTTCTTTTACTTTACATCTAATATCTATTTGTGTGTCTTTCTGCATCTGGGTTACCACACACAGAATGTTTGTTTGTTTGTTTTTTTCTAGTTCTGTCCATTGGCCTGTAATTTCACGATATCATTATTTTTAATAGCTGAGTAATATTCCATTGTGTAAATGTACCACATTTTCTTTATCCATTATTCAATTAAGATACAGCTAGTTTTTTTCTAGCTTCTGACTATTATGAATAAAGGTTCTATTAAAAATGTTTAGCTACTGTCTTTGTTCTAGGATAGAGTATCCTTTGGGTATAACTACAGGAGTGGTATAGCTGGGTCTTGAGGTAGATTGATTCCCATTTTTCTGAAAAATTGCCATATTGATTTCCAAAGTTGATGTAAAAGTCTGCACTTTCACCAGCAGTGAGGAGTGGCCCACATTCTCTCCAGCAAATGCTGTCACTGTTTTTTTTATCTTAGTCATTCTAACAGGTATAAGATGGAATCTCAATGTAGTTTTGCATTTCCCTGTTGACTAAGGAAATTGAACATCTCTTTAAGTGTTTATCAGCCATTTGAGATTCCTCTGTTGAGAATTCTATGTTCAGATGTGTACCTAATTTTTAAATTGGTTATTTGGTTTGCTGATATCTAGTTTCATGAGTATTTTGTAAACATTTTATATTAGCTTTCTGTCAGATGTGGAGTTAGTGAAGATCTTTTCTCATCTTGTGGGCTGCTTCTTTGTCCTATTGATGGCATTTGCCTTACAGAATATTTTCAGTTTGAGGGACTCTCATTTATTAATTGTTAATCTTAGTGCCTTCACTATTGGTGTTCTGTTCAGGAAGTTGTCTCCTGTGCCAATGTGTTCAATGCTATTCTCAATTTTCTTGTCTATCAGGTTCAGTGTTATATGTTGAGGTCTTTAATATACTTAGACTTGTGTGTGCAGGGTGATAGATATGGGTCTATGTGTATTTTTCTACATGCAGATGTACAGTTAGAACATCACCAATTGTTGAAGATGCTGTTTTTTTCCTTTGTATATTTCTGGCTTCTTTATAAAAACATCATGTGTCCATAGGTATGGGGATTTATGTCTGAGTCTTCAATTACATTCCATTGATCAATGTATCAGTGTATCTTTATAAGCATGTCCTTTAGGTTAGAAAATTTTTCTTCCATGAGTTTATTAAATATATCTTTTGAGTTTTGAGGTGGGATCCTTCTACTATTTATATTATTATTAGGTTTGGTCTTTTTATGATTTCCAAGATTTCCTGTATGTTTTGTGTTAGGAATTTTTTAGATTTAACATTTTCTTTGACCAATGAATCTATTTCTTCTGTACAACAAGGAGTCTCTCTTGAGTTTGCCTATCTTTTTTTTCTGGCATACTTGGCTTGTACCTATTTTTCAAACTGTCATGGCTTGCTTCTGAGCAGCAGAAGTCCACCTGAGTTGGGGCTGGGGAGAGGTGAGGTGAGACATGTGTTGTGAGGCTTTGAGAACACTGAGTAGGTGTGTCACTCACCTTTTATCGAGTAGTATGGCCTGCATCAGAACCCTGGAAGTCCCTGGTTAAGAAATGTTATCAAATATTTTGCAAATTATTAGACATCTTGGTGAATGCTGGATACTGACTCATATTTTTGTTATTGAGTGGTTCCTAAGCTTACCCCCACATTAGAATTATCTAGGGAGTTTTGAAAAATACTGGACACCAAACCCACCCCAAATCAATTAAGTCAAAATTCTTAGAGATTAGGGCTATATTATGACTATTTTAAAGCTTCCATGATACTTTGAATAAGCACCCAGAGTTAAAATCTCTGCTGTATAGTCGGTCTGTTTTTCTATGCTAGTCATTCTGGTCTTTCATTTCTTCTACTCTGAGCTTGACCAAAAGATTAGTGTTTCCAAGTAAGATTGAGTTAATTGGAAGCTTCTGTTTTTATTGAAGCTGCCAGCCTGTGTTTCCTGTGAAAAACCCAACGGGTTTGTTCTTGACAGCAACTGTTCTGCCTGTTTCTTTGAATTCACAGATAAATAAAGGCTCAGACATATTCAAGTAAATAACAGCAAGACTTTCTCCACAGGCAGAAGGCAGCTTTAGGTTACTTGAGTGTTTATATTTATCAATGGTAATACTTTTAAATAATGAGGAATTGAGTTACAATTACCATAAAACACTACAAAATTTGCCATTTTAGAATTGCAAGTATGTGTGCCCCCCAAAATCACCTGTGCTTAGAATGGACTTTGTAACAGATTATTAATACATGTAATGTTGGGAATCATGTTAAGGGCACCATGAGGTATCACAAAATTAAATGTTTCTCGTATCATAAATTTGCCAAATGGCATTTTATTGCCAAGCTTTATGTCTTGCAAATATCTGGTAGACACTGTACAGAGGGGATATAATATTTTATAGATGATTTTGAATGAGTATAACATCATATTAAGGACTTAGGGGAAGAAAAATGATAATTTATTTCACATGTCAGCAGGAAACACTTTAATTTTGCTTTTATTTGTCTGTAGATTTTTGTGTGTCCATTTTGGTAGACTGATGGATTTTGTAGCTATTTTTAAAAATGGATTTTGAATACATAACTGTATACAATGGCATGTATTTACAGACCTTTCTATGTTAGGACTTGTAGAATTTCCTTCTAATAGAGGGTGTCTCTCCACCTTGATAGCAATGTGAAAGGGTAAGCTGCATGCATTTGCAAAAATTGCCCATGCTTAAGCTCATCCTGGGACTCACTGTGACAACTCAAACTAGATGGAATGTTTCATTGCATCCGAAGAAAAACACCCAACTGGAGTCTGAATAACCAGTTAACCAAATGGTTAATAAATCAAAATGACAGAAAAAAAATCGCATTCATTGAATATCAATTGAATTTCCTTTCACCTCAGACTCTCCCAAAAAGTGAGGTCAAAGGCATATTTCTAGATGAAGGTATCAGTCTCTAACATCCCTTGTAATGAAAATGTGTATCTCCAAGCCTTCACACTGATGCTGGAGGAAATTTGGTTGGAATATTCAAATAAAGAAAGACTATGTTAAAGACTATTGCAGTGGGAGTAGGAGGCTGGATGCTTCTTTCCCTGAAACAAAAGTTAGGAGAGTAGCTAAGCATCAGGGTGAATATTGAAAAAGTACTAGTAAATTCTGGAGGATAGGTTGGTTTATGAGATACATTGAATATGTTATTTCTGAGTTTATAAACATTTGGGTATAGCATCCATTCTGATTCATTTTTAACCATTAAAGTTAGACTTTTGTTCTCTGGGCAGAATCTAGAAGAGTCAATGTTTACTTTTCAGAAAAATGGTTCTTAGGTTCTTGGTTTAAAAAATAGTTTATCTTATACTTGGCAAGTTGCTGGAGAAAAATTTTACATACATTTTAAAGGAAAAAAGAAATATCTAGAGTTCTGAGTTTTCTAAAGGAAGAGCTCTAACAAAGATGAGGCCAGGTCACAAAAAGTCAGAGAGAAATCTGTCTAAAGTTTAGCCAACCTTAGGGGAACTTGAGGTTGTAATCCTTACTGCATTGACCTGGACATTTCAAGGAGAGCTGGCCTCAATAGTGATCCAGGTAGGAAGTGAGTCTGTGAAATTTTGTGTAAGAAAGCAGAGCCCTAGGGCAGTGCTGAGAGGAAGGGCTTTCCTTCAACCAAATGTGTACAGTGATTGCTGAAGTAGAAAAGAGCAGAGTCTCTGTAGGCCAAGGAAGAGCAGGGTTCTGTTAAAGATCAATAGAGAGCCCAGGAGATGTTGACAGCAGGAAACCTTGCCTTACTAACATGTTTCTGAAAATTGCTGGAAAATCTACTTCACCTTTAGGGCAGTGTGGCAGCTATGGGGGAAAATCCAGGAAAATCTCTTGGTCTAGTAGAAGATAGCAACTTCTTCTTATGAGTTCACCATGTTAGCATCCCATGGAACATTTTGAAATGGAGAATAGTCCATAGGAGAACATGGAGTTGGCTTTGATTTCAATAACATAGTTTTAAGAATTGGTTCTAACAAGGTACATGAGATTTCTTCTGTGTTTGTAGTATCCTTCCAACTGATGCATGCTTAACTGAAAAATAATGCACTTCTCTCTATAGAAAGAAATATAGAAATAGATACTTCCGTTTTAATCTTGTTACTTTTCGATGATTCTTTCATATATGTGATCTTGGGGAAGCTATTTATATGTCCTGTGCTTTAACTCTGAAATAGTGATTGAATATATTAAAAATATAACCCCTGTAAGACTTTACCTTCCTATGAATATGATATGTGTGATGGCTATTCTCTGCTGTCCATGTGACTACATATGGAATTAACTAAAAACCAAGTGTCTAGAGATATCTGTGAGAGATTTTCTTAATTAAATCATTTGAAGTGGTAAGACTCAATTTTCATCCTGATATTTTTTTTATAATTTTTTTATTTTTAATTAATTTATTCTTGTTACATCTCTATGGTTATCCCATCCCTAGTATCCTCCCATTCTCCCCTCCCTCTCATTTTCCCCTTATTCCCCTCCGAGTAGATCTACCATTCATCTGGGTCAAACTTTCTGGTGCTAGCCTACATAAAGTATATAGAAGAAAACCTTTTGCTCTTTGCCTGCTTGTCTTTTCTCTTGGTGGCACATCCATTGCCTCACTGAATTAAAGCCCACTTTTTTGTGATTCCAGAATATACTGAAAACAAAGAGTATGTTTATTTGTTGTTGTATTTTCTGTTTTGTTGTTGTTAGGTATTGGGTGACAAGTGACATAAAATGAGCTATTGAACTTGGGTGATTTTTTCTGAAATCTTTCCAGCCAGATCCACTCCAGCCACACTTGTCACATATTCCTAAGACTCTGAAGTCAAATGTTTATCACCTACCCATTAACCTGTTCATTCAGTGTTCAATTTCTCATTGAATGACTTGTTACCTCAGTGTAGAGAAAAGTGGCTATCATTTGTCTCTTTTATCTCTGTTATTTTGGTTGTTTATATTTCTCTTCTTCTTCTTATCTTATGAAGCTATTTATAACATATAAGATCCTACAACATAGATTTGTGTTCCTATTACTAGTTTGTTATACAAGTGTATAATACTTATTTTATTCCACTTTACCATTCTATGATAAAAATTTTTGTGTGTTTCTTTCCTCCCCCAATTTACCTTTATATGTCCTGTCACATAAACTTTTATTTTTATGAATCTACAATTTATAACCAAAGAATGAATGTATGTTTATTCATGTACGTACATGATCATGTGAGTGTACATGTGAACAATTAATGTGGAGTTAAGCTGAAATATACACATGTCAGCTTGAAAGAAATTATTGAAAAATTAAATTGAAATAAAAAATGAAATAAAATTAGGTAAATTTTCCTTTTGATTGATTTTTCTCTATTATTCTCCAGGTCTTGTTAGAAGGATGCATGTGTGATTTACTGTCATTACTAATGTGCTCTGTCATTCTATGTTGTGTCACACCATGCATGCTAGTTGCTAGTGATTGGATTAAGTTCATATGAACAGTGATGGCAGAAAGCCTTCATTTGATTGAAACCTACCTTATTATCTCATCAAATAATTCACTGAATAAATTACATGCTATACATTTTACTTGGAAATTATATCCTATATGTCATTTAGGGAGAGTATAGGTCTATATTTATCATCCTACTCAAAAACATGATCTAAAGCTTTGTCAGTGTTGTGTTTACCATCATTATGACTTACCAAATCTTTTAGCTGTTTAAAAGGTACCAGTATTCCCTTTCTCGAGCTGTCACTCTTGTTTTCAATTTTTCAGTATTCCATGTTTGTTATTGCTTTACACATTGTGTGATGTATCTATTCTAGGTAAATTTAAAGATTTTTTTAGATTAAAACCTACGTACAACATTCTAGAGCACCTAATGTCACATGCTATGACCGATTCTACCCCAACTTGGGAGATAGAAGCAAATGGTAGCATGACAAAAGAAGACATCCTATTATAGAGGTTACAAAACATGAATTATGAGGAGAAATAGGAAGAAAATAAGAAGAAATTACAAGAGACTGTTGCACAGCTGGCCATCCAGGGTATTTGTGACATTTTAACATAAATAGTTCTTTGAGGCCAGTTCTCAAACTAACCAAGCTCGATTTTCTTTCAATTGCCATCAAGGAACAGAAAAATATCAGAGTGATAATAATGTATGCTTGTTAGCTACATTCAGTACAGAAACAGCCATTCTCGCTCAGTTTTACTTGTTAGGAATATTAGCATATAATAGGAGAAGATGTAACCACTTTTAAAATCTCTTCCTGTTCCAGTTGTATTTATATTTTTATATGTTATAATCTCATGACATCAGATGTATTTAACTGCTTTTTATAGGTTCCAGTTAAATAAATTGTGCTATCCTAAGTGCTAAGTAGTCATGGACTTGTCATGATGACTCTCGGGTGAACTGAGGCACTTCAGTAAGCATAATAATAGACCAGACATGCTAGACCATGTTGTATTGGGATTCAGATATCAAGAGCAGGGTGTAAAAATCTTAGGAGACATCAGAATGCAGTCAACCAAATGTTGCCCTCTAATTGGAAGATAACTTCTCAAAGTGAGGGCTTCTTTGGGAATCATATCACATATATCTACAGTCACAAGTTATAATAAAGTAAATATTTACATATACATATACATATGGATACATGTACAGCTTAAAATGTGTATACACATAGGTTTGTGCAAATATGGCTTTTTTACTTTTATTGATGCAATTACTTATACTTCTACACCAATATATTTATATAGATATGTGACATATTCTTTTACTCATTCTTTTATCTCTTTACTTCTGCTAACTTTTCACACCTTTTCCCTAGTGACTTACTTAGACTATTTCTAAGGGAAAGAATAGACATTCACAGAGCATAGGAAAGTTAGATACAAAAGGTTGAGTCTTAAGGATCTAAATGTACTTGGGTCATAAACCACTTACTTGGAAGATAGTTTTGCAAAGAAGTGAAACCATCATGTTTGATCCTAATTTGGTGGGGGAATGAGTGGACTGATTCTCAGACTCCCCGCTCCCCCAATTTGCCCTATGCCAGTCCACAAAAAGCCCAGGTAACACAAGGGGCACAGACAGCTGTAGGCATATTGCCCAGCTGCTGCAGCAGGATCTGAAACCAGAGACACACAGACACCACTGCATGATCTGAGAATGCAGATGCTGCTTGGAGTGAAGGAACACAGTAGCCACTGAGCAGGGCTGGGCAGAAGCCAAATGGCTATGCCCAGAGGAGTAATCTGGCAAAAATGGTCACAATTGACCCAGCTTATGCATGCTCTTGGGAGAGGCTGGGAAGGTCAGAGGAGATAGAGCAAAAATCTAGCCAACCAACAACAATTAGAAGGCAATAGCTGCTCTTTCCCTGGGAGGTGGAACCTTAGCCCCACTACTTGGTTGGAGCAGGCAGGAACCTAACCTAAACAACTTCTAGAAGCCAGCAGGGGTTCAGGCATGCTAGGGTAATCTGAGCCTAGGACCAAAAGTACCAAGGCCTGTTAGCAAGGTATGCAAAGCTCAGCCAAAATTAGGAAAATGGGCTTTACATACACTACCTCAAACCAATACTGGAGCTGTAACGCACCAGCATCTACCCTGGCTAACCTAATGTGGAGACCAGGGTGTGGATAAAAGTCTTCAGGAGCCAAAATCAGGACACCTACCTGTCTCAGGGAAGAGTTCTCTGACAACTACAGGCAAAGGCCCACAAACTATAATCACTCACAAACAAGCTGCTCTTGACAACCAGTAAAGGAATCCAGAAGCTACCTTCCAACATCAAACACAGCAAGATGGCTAAAGGCCAGCATAGAAGCATGAACAACAAAAACCAAAACAATAAGGCATCTCCAGATCATAGCTATCCCAAAGAAAGCAACCCGGAGAACTCAAGCACAATTGAAATACAAGAAAATGACCTCAAATCCTTAGTAATGAAGATGATAATGGAGGAAACAAATAAAATCCATAAACAAATGCAAGAAGATGCAGCCAAAGAGAGAAGACATAAAAGAAGCCTATAGAGAGGCATTGGAAGGAATTCAGGAAGATACAAACAATCACATGAAGGAAATCAACAAAACAGTTCAACATCTGAAGATGAAAATGGAAACAATGATAAAGACACAGAAGAAAAATGTGAAAGAGAAGGCTGAGAGAAGAAAACAAACAACATAGAGGTAAGCTTCTATAACAGAATCCAAGAGATATATGAAAGAATTTTGGGAGTAAAAGATACAAGCATAAGTCTTGAAAGATCCAAGAAAGAAAATGCTAAATCTGAAAATTTCCTGATACAAAACATCCAGGAAATCAAGGACACCATGAAAAGCTGAAAGCTGAGGATAATAGGCATCAAGGAAAGCGAAGATGCACAACTCCAAGGCCCAGAAAATATTTTTGAAAAAATCATAGACAAAAATTACCCCAATTTAAAGAAGATGTTTATAAACATACAAGAGGCCTACAGAACATCAAATAAAATAGACCAGAAAAGAAAAATTTCCCATCACATAATAATCAAAACAAAATATACAGAACAAAGAAAAAATATTTAAAGCAGCAAGAGAAAAGGGCCAAGTAACATATAATGACAAACCTATCAGAATTCCACTGGACTTCTCAGCAGGGACCATAAAAGCCAGAAGGGCTGGACAGAGGTCCTGAAAACCTTAAGAGGCCACGGATGCCATTACAGACTACTATACCCAGTGAAACTATCAATAAACATTGATGAAGAAGACAAGATATTCCATGACAAAAACAAATTCAAACAGTACCTATCCACAAATCCACCTTTACAGAAATAACTAGAGGGAAAATTCAACCACAAAGGTACAAGCTACAACCAAAACTACACAGGAAATATATAACTACACCACCATAAACCCACAACCACACAAACTCTCTACTGTAACCAAGATCAAAATTAAGGGATTTAACTGTCACAGGTCATTAATATCTCTCAACATCAGTGGTCTCAATTCTCCAATAAAAGGACACAGACTAACTGAATGGATACATAAACAAAGTCCAACATTCTTCTGCATTCAAGAAACACATCTCAGCCACAGGATAGATATTACTTCAGGGTGAAAGGCTGGAAAGAACATTCCAAGCAAACAGTCACAAGAAGCAAGGTGGTGTAACCATTTTAATATCCAATAAAATAGACTTTCAACCAAAATTAATCAAAAGGGATGAGGAATGACATTTTATACGCATCAAAGGCAAAATCAACCAAGTTGACATCACAATTCTTAACATCTATGCTCCAAATACAAGGGCATCACATTTGTAAAAGAACTATTCAGAAAGCTTAAACTAAACAACAATCCCCACACATTAATAGTGGGACACTTTAACACCCTACTTTCACTGAAGACTAGGTCATTGAAACAGAAACTAAGCCGAGAAATAACATCATTAACCAATGCCATGAATCAAATGGATCTAACAGATATCTACAGAACTTTTCAACCAAACACAAAGGATTATACCTTTTTCTCAGCACTTCATGGTACCTTCTCCAAAATTGATAACTTAGTAGGTTACAAACCAAGCCTCAACAGATACAAGAAGAATTAATACCTTGTATCCGATCAGATCACCATGGTCTAAGGGTGGACTTCAATAATGAGAAATAACAAAAAGCCTATATACACATGGAAACTAAACAACTCTCTACTTAATGACACCTGAGTCAAGGAAGAAATAAAGAAAGAAATTAAGGACTTCCTAAAATTCAATGAAAATCAAGGAACAACATACCCAAATTTGTAGAACACATTGAAAGTGGTGCTAAGAGGAAAATTTATAGCACTAAGTGCCTTTATAAAGAAATTGGAAACATCCCACATAAGCAACTTAATGACACATTTAGAAGCCCTAGGAAAAAAAGAAGCAGAAGCATCCAAGAGGAATAGACGTCTGGAAATAATCACGCTCAGGGCTAAAATCAATAAATTAGAAACAAAAAGAACAATTCAAAGCATCAACAAAACCAGGAGCTGGTTCTTTGAGAAAATCAATTAAGTTTGGCAAACAGTTAGCCAAACTAACTAAAAGGCAGAGAGATACTATCCAATTCAGCAAAATCAGAAATGAAAAGGGAAACATAACAACAGACACGGAAGAAATACAAAGAATTGTAAGATCCTACTTTAAAGACATATATGACTCAAAATTTAAAAATCTAAAGGAAATGGACAGTTTTCTTGATAAATTCCTTTTGCCAAAATTGAATCAAGAACAGATAAATAAACTAAAGAGTCCCATTTTCCCTACAGAAATAAAAGAAATCATTGATAATGTCTCAACCAAAAAAAGCCCAGGGCCAGATGGTTTCAGTGCAGAATTCTACCAGACCTTCAAAGAAGAGCTAACACTGATAATCTTCAAGCTATTCTAAAAGATAGAAATGGATGGAACATTACCAAATTCATTCTGTGAGACCATAGTCACATTGATATCTAAACCTCACAAAGACCCAAAAAAGAAAGAGAATTTCAGACCAATTTCTTTTATTAACATTGATGCAAAAATACTCAATAAAATACTTGCAAAATGAATATAAGAACACATCATATATATCATTCACCTTGACCAGGGAGGCTTCATTCCAGGCATGCAAGGATGGTTTAATATACAGAAATCCATCAATGCAATCCACCATATAAACAAACTGAAAATAAAAAACTACATGATTCATCTCCTTAGATGCAGAGAAAGCATTTGATAAAATTCAACACCCATTCATGTTTAAAGTTTTGGAGAGATCATTGAAAAAGGCACATATCTTAAAATAATAAAGACTATATACAGCAAGCCAATTATCAAAATCAAATTAAATTGTGAGATACTTAAGGAAATTCCTCTAAAATTGGGAACAAGGCAAGGCTGCCCGCTCTTTCCATATCTATTCAATATAGTACTGGAAGTTCTAGACAGAGCAATAAGACAACAAAAGTAGATCAAGAGGATCCAAATGGGACAGGAGGAAGTCAAATTATCACTATTGGCAGGTGATATGATAGTGTACATAAGTGACCACCAAAATTCTACCAGAGAACTACTACAGCTGATAAACACCTTCAGCAAATTGGCTGGATACAAAATTAACTCAAAAATGGTAGTAGCCTTCCTATATACAAATGACAAGCATGCATCGGAAGAAATTAGGAAAACTACACCCTTCATGTTAGCCACAAGCAATATAAAATATTTAGGAGTTACTCTAACCAAGCAAGTGAAGGACTTGTTTTAAAAAGTTTCAAAACCCATCAGAATGGCTAAGATCAAAAATTCAAGCGACACCACATACTGGCGAGGATGTGGAGAGAGAGGAACACTCCTTCATTGCTGGTGGGAATGCAAACTAGTACAGCCACTTTGGAAATCTATCTGGTGCTATCTCAGAAAACGGGGAATAGGACTTTTTCAAGACCCAGCTATTCCACTCCTTGGAATATACCCAGAAGATGCGCCAGCACACAACAAGAAAATTTGCTCAACCATGTTCATAGCAGCCTTATTCATAATAGCCAGATCATGGAAACAGCCTAAATGTCCCTCAGTAGAAGAATGGATAAAGAAACTGTGGTACATATACACTATGGAATACTACTCAGCTATTAAAATCAAGGAATTCCTAAAATTTGTGGATAAATGGATTGAGCTAGAAATGATCATAATGAGTGAGTTAACCCAGAAGCAGAAAGACTCAAATGGTATATACTCACTTATATCTGCATACTAGCCCAAGGGGCATGTCCCACGAAAGCCTTCACTTACCAAGAAACTGGGACAGAGCAGAGGACACCCTATTGGGACTCTAGATGAGAGAACCATGTGAGAATAGCAATGTAGAAGGATCCAGTGGGTCCTAGAAACCTACAAGTAGAACATTATGATAGGCAGATTTGGGCCAAGGGGTCCCGCTCAAACTAAGGCACCAGCCAAGGACAATACAGGCGGTAAACTTTAATCCCCTACCCAGATCTAGCCAATGGTCAGAACAGTCTCCACACTTGAGTGGAGAGTGGGATATGACTTTCTCACGTACTCTGGTGCCTCACATTTGACTATATCCCCTGGCGGGGGAGACCTAGTGACACTCAGAGGAAGGACAGCAGGTCACCAAGAAGAGACTTGATACCCTATGAGCACATACAGGGGGAGGTAATCCCCCTCAGGAACAGTCATAGGGAAGGGGAATAAGGGGAAAATGGGAGGGAGGGAAGAATGGGAGGATACAAGGGATGGGATAACCATTGAGATGTAACAAGAATAAATGAATAAAAAAAAAAAAGAAAGGAGAAAAAAAAAGTTCCAAAAGTCTGAAGAAAGAGATTGAAGATGACATGAGAAGATAGAATGATCTTCCTTGCTTGTGGATTGGGAGAATTAACATAGTAAATATGGCCATCTTACCAAAAGGAATTTACAGATTCAATGAAATCCCTATCAAAATACCTACATAATTTTTAAAGGCATTGAAAGTTCAATTCTGTACTTCATATGGAAAAACAAAAAACCCAGAATAGCTAAAACAATCTTGTACATAAAAGATCATCCAGAGGAATCTCCATACCTGATCTCAAGCTGTACCATAAAGCAACAGTGCTTAAAACAGCATAGGACTGGCAGAGCAATAGGATGGTTGATCAATGGAATCAAATCGAAGACCTTGAAATGAATCTACACACATTTGGTCACTTGATTTTTGACAAAGAAGCCAGATCTATCCAATAGAAAAAAGATAGCATCTTCAACAAATGGTGTTGGTCTAATTGGATGTCTGCATGTAGAAAATTGCAATTAGATCTGTATTTATCACCATTCACAAAACTCAAGTCCAAGTGGATTAAAGACCTCAATATAAAACAAGGGACACTAAATTTGTTAGATGAAAAAATGGGGAAGAGCCTGGAACACATTTGCATGGGAGACAACTTCCTGAACAGAACACCAAAAGCCCAGGCCTTAAGGTCAACAATCAATAAATGGGACCTCTAGAGACTGAGAAACTTCTGTCAGGTAGAAGATACTGTCAACAGAGCAAAGCGATAGCCTACAGACTGTGAAAAGATCCTCACTAACCCTACATCTGACAAAAGTCTAATATCCAAAATACATACAGAAATCAAGGAATTAAACACCACCAAACCGAATAACTCAATGAAGAAATGAGGCTCAGAACTAAACAGTGAATTTTCAACAGAGGACTATCAAATGGCTGAGAAACACTTAAAGAAATGCTCAATATCTTTAGGCATCAGAAAAATGCAAATCAAAATGACTCTGAGATTCCATCTTATACTCATCATAATGGCTAAAAAAATATTCAAGTGACCCCATATGCTGGTGAGGATTTGGGGAAAGGGAAACACTTCTTCATTGCTGGTGGAAATGCAAACTTGTGCAACTTCTTTGGAAATCTATTTTGAGCTATTTCAGAAAAATGGGAATAGGCCTTACTCAAGACTCAGCTATTCCACTCCTTGCAATATACCCAGAAGATTCTCACCACACAACAAGGGCATATGCTCAACCATGTTCTTAGTAGCCTTATTCATAATAGTCTGAACCTGGAAATAGGCTAAGTGTCCCTCAGTAGAAGAATGGATAAAGAAACTGTGGTACATACATTTACACTATGGAATACTACTCAGCTATTAAAAACAAGGAATTCCTGAAATTTGTGGAGAAATGAATGGAACTAGAAACGATCATACCGAGTGAGTTAAGTCAGGAGTAGAAAGATTCACATGGTATATACTCACTTATAATTGGACACTAGCCCAAGAGGCATGTCCCATGGAAGTCTTCACTTACCAGGAGATTGGGATAGATGTGAGAATATCCTAATGGGACTCTAGGTGAGATAAATATGGGAGGATCAGGAAATAGAAGGACCCAGAGGGTCCTAGAAACCTACAAGTAAACATTCTGATGAGTGGATCTGGGTCCAGGGGTCCAGCTCAAACTTCTGCACCAACCAAGGACAATACATGCAGGAAACTTTGAACCCCTCCTCAGATCTAGCCAACAAACAGGACATTCTCCACAGTTGAGTGGAGAACAGGGACTGACTCTGACATGAACTCTGGTGCCCCATATTTGACCACTTCCCTTTGGTGCAGAGACCTGGTGGCAGTCAGAGGAAGGACAGCAGGCTACCAAGATGAGACTTGATAGCCTGTGATCATACAGTGGGGGAGGAAGTCCCCCTCAGTCACAGACATAGGGGAGGGGAATAGGGCAAAAGCAGAGGGAGGAATGGGAGGGTTCAAAGAATGGGAAAACAATTGAGATGTAGTTTGAATAAATTAATTAAAAAAACAAAAACAACTAACAAAAAAACAAACCAAAAAACTCAATCTCCTTATGGAGATAGCTTCAAATGGGGCAAACCAGCCACTGAGCAAATAGTCTTCTTTTCTGACACAGACAGAATTCTGCCTAAAAATGGGCAAGTTTGGATACAGACAGAGTCAATGGCCAAACTCTGCCAAGACAGAGTTTGATTAAAGTCCTCAATAGTTCCTGCCTCACAAATATATCTGGGCCAGAAGGCTGTAGATGATGTTCCAATGCGATAGAGAGTTTGGGTGATTGTTCAGCCAGTAAATTGTCCCTGTCTTTTTTCATTTTGGAAGCTGCTCAACCACACTTCTGGTTTACTCAGGTAATTAAGTTTTATTCCTTCTCAAGTCTCTGATGGGGTTGAACAACAGATAGTTTAGTTTTACAATTAAGTTTAGTTGTTTACAGGTTAAGATGTTTTTAGGTCTAGGTAGATGTTTTAAGTTGTTAGAAATGAGATATGATAGATATTTATTTACATTCAGAATTTTAGACTCACCAAGATAAGAAAGACGTTTTCTTCAAGGCTGCCAAATGTAAATAGCCTAATCACTATGAATGTAACATTTACATAATTATTGATTGTTTCCTGGTTCTTCCTGCTGTATGTAGTTTACTTTATTTATATGTGATAATATAAATGTATATGTTAAAGAAGACATATAATAAAAATATAAAATATTTTAAAAAGAAAGTAACTTATGGTTAAAACATATTCTGAATAAAAATTTGAGAAATTTTATGCAAGAAATCAAGGACAACCAACTCTTCCTAAATGATCTTTTCCTTGGGAAATAGAGAGTTTCTGCCCAAGGGAAGTAGCTTATCAACAGAGCACTCACTACCATTGACTAAGACCTAGCTTTAGTCTCTAGTCCCCTACACACACACACACACACACACACACACACACACACACACACACACAC
>OU015743.1:116084126-116102577 GCA_907169655.1 Acomys percivali
CACACACACACACACACACACACACACACACACACACACACACACACGAAAAAATAGTACAGTTTATTGAGTCAAGTTTTAAGGAAACCCTGCTTGACAGCCAGGTAAAAGGATGGGCGTGTCAGTCTAACTGGAGGGCAGAATATAAATCTGAAAGAATACAATTTTTAAAAAGAGCAGGGAGAGAAATTGATTTTTGGGTGACAAGAACAAAAGGAAGAGCAGACACAAGACTGTTGTTATAGCACATTAAGGAAATAAATTGAGCTTAAGCTATGTGGGGAAAATAGGAATGGATAAGGAGGCTGCTCCTCCTCTCTGTTCCTAATATAGTTCCCAAAGTTCATAGAAAAATAACATTACAAGTAAAAATGGCAGATTTTAGGTTCTAATTTAATTTAAGGATGAAAAAAATGAGGCAAAAACGCTCATGAGTTTCTACATAAAGTCAGATAAGATGATAATACTTAGAAATAAATGTATCCCTGGTTGGGGATATGCCACTTGGTATTTGTCTTAGTTAGAATTTTATTTCTGTGAAGAGACATCATGACAACTCTTATAAAGGAAAAAAATTTAGGGTGGCTTACAGTTCAGAGGTTTGGACCATTATCATCATGGCAGGAAGCATGGTAGCACACAGGCAGACCTGGTATAGAGATGAAGCTGAGAGTTCTGTATTTGGAGCAGCAGGCCAGAGAAACTCTGGGTCTGGCTGGGGCTTCTAAAACTACAAAGCCCACCCCTAGTGACATACTTCCTCAAACAAGGCCACACCTACTCCAACAAGGATATTCTTTCCAATAGCATCACTCTCTATGAACCTATAGGGGTCATTTTCATTGAAATTACCACATCATTGTAAGAGTATTTATTAATCTTTAGATCTATTGAATGTTGGATGCATGCAGAACAATTGAGAAACACCTAAACTACAGAATAGGAGGAAGCTATGCATTGAATATTAAAGGCTGCATAATAGGTAACTAAGTCTTTGTTGGTCCTTAATATGTAGAAGCAGCCAAAACACTGCAAGATGATCAGAGAACCTCACTTGCAGTGAGCTTAAAAGAAATCTGCGCAAAAGAAGCCAAGAGGAGAAATGGCCACAAAACAATAAAAAGCATACAATGAATTTTTATTGAGCACCAAGGAGTTTCAGTAAAATCATCAATGGCAAATGATAAGGTTAAAAAACATTGTCAATTTTGTTTTTCTTACAATAAAGATGTTCAATGGTGATTTATGACAGGTATATACCATTGATCACCTTTTTCTTAAGATCTGTATGATAGTCCCAGGTTGAAGAAAGGATGAATATGTCACATAATGAAAGGAAATTGTTTGAGGTGATGGTAATATACCAGCATAGATGATGGTATCTGCCTCAACCCTCATAATAAACCAGGGTCTGGAAGTCGGCCTTGTAGGTTCCTGATGATAGAGTTGAAACCAGAAGGCAAAAACCTGGGCACGATAGTCAACGTCTGTGGTACCAGCACAAAGGACACTTAAGAAGGACAGCATTGTGAGTTTAATGTCTGTCTAGGCTACATAGTAAGACCTTGTTTGAAAACAAACCAATCAACACATAGGCAAACAGAACTCTTTGGCACAGGATATAAGTAAATTAAAGTTCAAAGATCAATTTGTACAATTTGCATATGCAAATGGGTAAGTGGAGACAAAAAAGTAAAGTTGAAGAGTTTGAACCTATCATCAACAAACAGCACATGATAAACTGGAGTGTTATCTAAGACATGATGCTGAACAGTTCATTATAAAAGAGTTTTCTTGAATAAGTGGCCCCCAATAATTGCTTAGCCAAAAAAATTGGCAAAATTGGAAGGCAATCTAGTCCTCCATTTAATGGAAGTTTGTAATACTTCCATGATATAAAGGGAATTAGTTGAAAGAAAATTGAATGATCAATAGATCCTATTGATCTATTGGAATGCATGGAGGAAGCATATGACAATGTGGTCAAATACAATGATTAAGTAAGTATTAAGTATGTTCATAAAGTACAAACTTAGACAAGATAATTTGGAGCACATGTTAGTATTTTCAAATTATATTTGGGGACTTAGAGGAAGACTATTGATTCAGATCCTGGCCATTGCCTTTCTATAACATCAGGGATGGGGCTACACTTGAGAGTAATTTCTTATTGTTGTTGAATAAGGAGTTTAAGGATAGATAAATGTCTTTGAATTGCAGTTGGCAGAAGGTACAGATGGGCAAGGATAGATAACCAGATGTTAGTAAGAAACTCTGAGTGCTTAGATAGAGGTTGAAGGCCATGGATTTGTGTATTAATAAGTGTTCTCTAGAGTAACAGAGCTTAAAGAATAAATCTTTTTCTCTATTTATAGAAAAGACATTTATTAGAATGACTGACAGGGTGTGGTCTAGCTTCCTCAACAATATCTGGCTATGAACAGAAAGTGCAAGAATCCAGAAGTTGCACAGTCCATGAGGCTCATGCCTCAGCTTGTCTTCAGTAAAGGATGAAATCCTCTGGAAGAAGCAGCTTTCATGCCAGTGAAGAAAAGGACTTGCTAGCAAGGTTAGAGGAAGCTGGTAAAGCACACAAGCTTCATCCTTCTATGTCCTTATGTAGGCTTTCAGCAGAAGATATAGCCTAGATTAAAGGTGTCTGCTCCTGCTTTAAGATCTGGATAAAGGCCCCTTTCGCAGCTCAGTTATCTAGATTAAGTTTGTGTCTTCCTACCTCATTGATTCAGATTAGAAATAGATCTTTTTACTTCAAATTAAGCAAAAAAAAAAAAAAAAAAGAAAGAAAGAAAGAAAAAAACCTAACCAAACAAACACAAACAAACAAAGCAAGCAAGCAAACAAACAAAAAACAAAACAAAACAAAAAACTCACAGCTGTGCTCTCCATCACAGTATACAGTGTCATAAGCATTTCTTACTGGATAATTCTTTTCAGCTTTACTAATATCATTTAAGGAGTTAGCCCTTATCATTACACCATTGTCTTAGTATTTCTATGGCAGTGATAAAACACTATGACCAAAAAGTAACTTAGGGAAGAAAAGTTTATTGTCTCACACTTATACACCACAGTTATCAAAGCACATTAGTTCATGGTAGGACTTCTAACAGGGCATGAACCTGGAGGCAGGAGCTAACTCAGAGGCTATGGAGAAATGCTGCTTACTTGCTTGATCCACATGGCTTGCCCAGTTTGCTTTCTTATAAAACTCAGGACCACTAGCCCAGGGGTATCACCACCCACAATGATCTAGACCCTCCCACATCAATCACTAATTAAGAAAATGCAACATAGAGATCAGTTCTATGGGGGATATTTTCTCAGTTAATAGTCCTTCTTCCCAAATAACACTGGCTTGTGTCAGGTTTACAAAAAACTGGGCAGCACACACCAGCATTTAGATTGGAGACATAATAAAAATACTTCAGTATTCAGGGTTCATGACATATTTTAAAATGCTGAAGTATTGCATCTAAATTTACTATGAATAAAGCTCAAAGTAGAAACATAATAGTAGAAAATAAGAAGTAATATAGACTAGAAATCTCAAACAGCTAAAACTGATAGGATTAACTTAATCTGTTAGATTAAGCAGTGAAAGATTCAGTAGAATTGCAGTCATGATTGAAATTCAATATTTCAAAAATGGAACTGATTTAGAGAGTAGCAAACATAGATGACTGAATAGAAGAGATCTGGAGTGAGATCCTTAGAGTTAAGGTCAATCAATAATTGGATATGTGTATATTTTTCAAAGGTATGAAATCATGTAGATTAATGACATATATAGAAATAATGGGGCAATTGCACTGGGTATATGCAATGAATCATGTATATCTCCTCTGACTGTGAAGTCATAAATGGGAGTTTATAAACATGTGACAAGAAGGACTGGAGTCACTCAATGAAGTTCCAGCAATTTGAGGTTCAAATATGTATATAAGAGCAAAGATCATCCAGTTAAAATTTGAGCACAGGTTGGAGAGGGGCTCCTGAAATCTCAAGGAACTCTTGGCCACTGATAGCTATTTATGAGAGGCAGATTCAGTGTTCTTGGGATGCAGGCTCTGATAGGATGCCTATGCTGCAGTGGGTAATGCTATACCCATGTACATATTGGTGGCACCAAGTGAACTCCATGAATTTAAAAAAAAAAAAAAAGAGCATATAGAGGTGAGAGCAGAAAGTGGTGAAGGAGGACATAGAGTAGGAGAGGAGAGATTGGAATTAATGAAAACGCAATGTACAAAAATCTCAAGAAAGACAAAGAGCAATCATGGAAAACAAGTTAGGAAAAGGAGGGAAATACATTTCACTTTGATGTGGGAATCCATGGAAGGTAAGACAATGGTTACATTTTCTTGGAGATCCTTCCAGCTAAGGCTGTGTTTTCAGGGAGATTCTGATTTTTAGTTAAAGGTGATAGGAGAGGACTATGGTTCTGCATATGCAGAACAGTGGGTAGACAGAACTGGGAAATGGGGGATGAGAATGAAAACGTAGCCCTTCAGTGTAGGTAATGTACTCTGGAAGGTTTTCAAAGTTAAAGAAAACAAAGAATTGGTCAATGATCACGAAATTACTTTTTCTATGGTGCTAGGGCCCTCTGCATGCTAAGCACGTGGTCACACCCCTAGCCTAATTACTGCGTTAGTTAACTTCTTGTTTTAAATGTATCTCAAGCAATGGTTTCAAGTGTTGAGGAAAGCAGGCTGAAGAAGCCTGACAAAAGGCTGTTGACAGCAGTGATTTGACTGTAGATGCTGGAGGTGAGGGTGGAGCAGACCTTAGGTTGTGAAAGAGTATCTGTGGGCCTTGAAGCTAATATACCAAACATCTGGTGGCCAGGGAGGCAGTGAAGACAGTACAAGAATCATAAAGGTGAACTGAGAGCATTTACACTTCAGGGTCTGTATCCACATTCTGCAAACAGCGTTGTTGCGTCATTAAAGCTACATCTCTCTTCACCTTAGTCATTTAATGCTCAAGTCACAAGGAAAGAGGATTCCATGCAGAGGCCATGCGAAGGGATTAACTGAGTTACTCAACATTTTCTTCTTCTTTTTTTTTTTTTTTAAAGAATCCGTTATGGGTTTTTCATTTTGTTTTGTTTTCTTCCTTTCACTTTTGTTTTGGCTTTTGTGCATATCTCAAACATCTCAGGTGGAACAAATTCACTTAGCACACCGAATTTCACTGTCTCATTCAAGTGGAGAACCGACCTGCCCTGACATTTTTTTCATGGGCATGGTGATAATTGGTGGAGTGATTGGGGCCAGGTTTACCCAGCTGGCCACCTGCATGGAGAACAGCTTTTCTATTAAAGCTAATTCACCCATGAAGGACCTTTGAATGTTTTCCTTCCTCTAGGTGGGTACTCTGATGACTCATTCTGTTCAGACATCAGGAAGAAAAAAAAGAAAGGCATAAGTTATTTTTTCATTCAAAGCAAGCAAAGGGTTGATAAGGAACTGCCTTACAGTTAAGAGCATATACTGGATTCTAATTCTTGTTTTGTTTTGGGAACAGACTCTGTATCTTTCTGATTCTTCTAGATGGTTGTGCTTGAACTTCTAAACCATCTAAAGAGGTTTTACAAACTTCAGTACCTACACCTTACAGAGGTCTTGGTTTACTGTACCTTGTATGAAGTCTCAAAGTATACTTTGAAATATACCTGAGCATCACTGCTTTATAACAGAGGCTTAGACTTTCCTATGGGATTGAGGTGGCAAGACCAGGTCTACTTTATTCAGTTCCCAATTCCCAAGTGATACTTTGATCTAAGCTCGTTGTTAGGCACAGGTACTTACTACCTGATAGAAATATTTGGGAGTATATTGCCCACAAAGGTGTGGAAAGTTAAATAGGAAATGTTTGACTTTGTCAAGATATAGAACTGAGGCCACTACTTCCTCTCACCCCAAGCTCTTCTGATCTTCATAGGATTAGGTACTAATGCTTCTGTGTTTGTCTTCAGGTGAATACACCAGGTTTTATGATCAGTTCTCTGCATCACAAAATCACTCCAAATAGTTTACTCATTTTTAATTTCTTTTTTGATTCCTTTTTATCATTTATTTATCTATTACACATACACACACATATATGTTCGTATTGAGACAAGTTTTTTTTCTATTGTAGTCCCCAAGCTGGCCTTTCACTTGCTATGTAGCAGAAACTAGACTTGCACACTTGAACTTGATCCTGTATCTGTACCTTCTGAGTAGTGGGAATGCAAGTGTATTGAACCATACCTGAATAGTCCAAATAGTTTAAACAAACATTAGTGTCTAATAATTTTTCCACACAGAAACTGCATTTGTGAGGCACCAGAGTACATGAGAAAGTCAAATCCCTCTCTCCACTCAAGTGTGGAGACTGTCCTGTCCATGGGCTAGATCAGGGTAGGGGTTTAAATTTTACCACCTGTATTGTCCTTGGCTAGTGCCTTAGTTTGAGCGGGACCCCATGACCCAAATCTGCCTATCATAATGTTCTACTTGTAGGTTTCTAGGACCCACTGGATCCTTCTACATTGCTATTCTCCCATTGTTCTCTCATCTAGAGTCCCTGGCAGGGGAGACCTAGTGGCACTCAGAGGAAGGACAGCAGGTCACCGAGAAGAGACTTGATACCCTATGAGCATATACAGAGGGAGGTAATCCCTCTGAGGAACAGTCATAGGGGAGGGGAATAAGGGGAAAATGGGAGGGAGGGGACAATGGGAGGATACAAGGGATGGGATAACCATTGAGATGTAACAAGAATAAATTAATAAAAAAAAAAAAAGAAAAAGAAACTGCATTTGTACAGTCCAGAGACTTACTGATGACAGGTCTGTCTATAATGGTAGAATCCAATCATGCAAGGACTAGTACAATATTGAGAAGGTTTATCCGGGATGAGGAGAAAGAACAAAAGTTGGGGTATTAGATAGTTGAAGTAGAAAGGGCAAGAGAGAGCCAGTGGCAGGACATCAGTAACAGGTCAGGATACACTACAGTGAACAAAGCATCTATAAAACCACTTGTGCTCATGCAGGCAGCAGAGATATTTCTTAAGCACCTTTAATAAATTTCTTGGATTCATGAGGCAACAGAGATGGTTTATGGTCTTTGCATGGAGCTGAAATGTATCTCACTATTCATTTTCTTCTCCACAAAATTGTCACATACATATTATGGGCTCTTCCTCAATAAGTCTGTGTTTTCATGTTTTTTTCCTGGCAGAGTCTACTTCATCCAGCAGTGCTTTAAAACTTGGGTTTGTTTTGAGGAATTTCATTTACTTAAGTAGACATAAGGATAAATGTCTGCACTTCAGTATACACTCATGATCAAGGTCTCAGGCATGTTACCAGTTGAACTGACTGACTTCATTCTGGCCCAATTATTGGAAGGAGGAAAAACACGTTCTGCATTAGGATTGGATAGAATCTTTGAATGTTTGACCTGTATCTCCCTATAAAAAAATTCTGCTAACATCTGGAGCCACCATCCACCAAAAGGAAAATGTAGCCAGTAAGTTTAACTCCCAAATCCAGCTATCCTCTGACTAAGACAGACTGTTCTCGTTCTCTCTGTCTCTCTGTCTCTCTGTCTCTCTGTCTCTCTGTCTCTGTCTCTCTCTCTCTCTCTCTCTCTCTCTCTCTCTCTCTCTCTCTCTCATCAGTAAGTCAATTTGAATTGAGTTTTCTATTACCTTCAAACAAAAGGAGGCATGATTAAAATTTCCTGAAGCAGAAAGCTATTTACTCACTGAAAATTAGGTTTCCTTATGGCTCAAATGTAGTGTATGAAAAACTAATTCTTTAGAAACATGCTGATAATAATCATTTGTTCAAAGAGTTGATACAAGCCAAAGGTATTTGAAATTATTGTGAGAGGTGTGCCAAAGTATTTGAAATTATTGTGAGAGGTGGTGTGCCCAATATAGCTTGAAATGTATGAGGAATAGGGAAGAAAGTGGTCAGGTGGAGAAAGGACGGGATAAGTAGGAGGAGTAGGGGAGGGGGAGGGAGGACAGAGAGAGGATGGAAATGAGACTCATAGTTTAGAAACTTCCTTGTTGGAAAAGGCAAAGCATACATATGGGAAAATGTGTCGCAGCTGCTTGTCTACCAACTCATCGCCTGAAAGCAAAGGGATATTTGTTTTAGTCTTGCCTTTTAGATTTAAAGATGGAAAAAAGAATGGGGGGGACTAGATAATTAATGTATTTATTTGGTGAATGGTTGTATTAGTTATGTCTTTGATGCTATTACAAAACACTCGAGGAAGGGTTTATTGTGTCTCTCAGTTTAAGAGTAAATTTTTTATGGAAGGGAAGTCATGGCACCATGAGCTTAAATCAGCTGTTTATGTTCACAACCAGGAAGCAGAGAACAAGGCATGGTTGTATTCATCTTACTTTCCCCCTATTATTCAGATAAGGACTTCCCCTAGTGGAATGACAACACTCATACTTATGGTGGGTCTTCCCATCTCAATTAACCCAGTTGAGATAATCTCTCACATTACTAGCTAATAGACTTGTTTCCATGTCAATTCTAAGTCCTATCATGTTGACGACCAAAAGTAATCTTCACAATGGCTAAAACTAGCAGGTAGATGTGAAAGTTAAAGTGTCTTGCAGGTATTGAAGTGTAGCAAACCATTAAAAGTTGTTTTGAAGTATCATGGACAGCTTATCATCAGATTAAGCTAATAGTTATTTTAACTTTTTCCAAAGTATGAAGCAAATTATACATATTCAGAAAGAGTTCAAATTCTGAAGTGAGTCCCAATGGGAAAGGTGCTTACACAAACTCAAGACAACACAGTGAGATGGGAAGATATATGGGTGGAAGATAAGGAAAATGGTACAACTAAACTTAGGCAATTCATTCTCCTTCCTATTTGAGCTGCCATGAAATTAATTTTATAGCGGAAATTGTGGGCGGAGCCCGCATCATGTTTGTTTCTGGGACTCAGACATGTCTGTACATGCCAGAGGAACTGGTAAGATACTTAAAAGATGTTTACTGAGATGCAATACTTATGGACTTTATCTTAGATTGTGTCTCAGTGAACTTGTTTGAGGAGAAGAGATTCTGAGTCAATCTTGGTGTGGCCATTGAGTCTATTCTTCATTTTCTGGTTGAGTGTTAGAACAGTACAAATATACGAATAAAAGAAAATAAATTATAGAAAAGGTTTCAATGCAAGAATAGGATGCAAACACCAAAACTTTTAATATCTCACTAAAGAAACGACATGCAAAGATGAGGCATTCTCACTCCATCACAGCTTGTGGAGCACTAGGGGTGTAAGCAGTACAACTGAGCCAGTGACGACGTACGGAAACAGGACATCTCCAGAGACAATGGGACATGACAGAGAGTACAGTACACAGCAGTATTTAGTCTTTTACTTACTGGCAGGATGGTCTCTGCCTCAAACAGTGGTGGTGTGCAGTGAGCATGGCTGGACTTAGCAGCATATGAAACCGTGTCTCCCCCAGGCATCATGTGGAGAAGATCATGGATGCAATGCAGAGTTATTCCAGGTGGATGATCTGAAACACAGGAAAACAATAAGGCTTAAGTTACCGAAGCCATTTCTGTTCTTTACTTTACTTAGGAGCAGAAATGCATGTAGACATTGCCAAACAGGCATTCAGAAACTTAATTTATACTGTTTGTAACTTGGGCTCTTACTGCAAAGTGAATTTAAAAAAATATTTCTTTTATTTTTTGAGATAATAATCTAATTATACCATTTCCTCCTTTTCTTTCATCACTCCAAATGTTCCCATATACCTCTTCTTGCCTTCTTTCAATTTCATGGCCTATTTTCATTAATTATTGCTACATACGCAAATAACATATATATTACTTCTAAGAGTACTTAAAGATAAAGTACCCCCAGTTAGACAAAGGATGTCAGCACTGCTGTTGTTACTCTTCAACAAGGAAGAAGGCTGTTTGACCCCTTCCACTTTCCTAGAGCTGTGAGTTCATATACCGCCATTTTGACATTGTTAGAGACAAGTCTATTAAATATGAATTATGGTTACTTTGTCCCTTATGTTCACCCATTTAGTGTAATTGCTTCAGTTGACCCAAATAGCAGACAGTACATTTTATTCTAACTGTTTTAAATTAAAATAGATTGAATGGTTTTCTTGTATGTATCTTCGTTGAAGTTATTGCTCCATGTTTAAATAATATAAATAGCAGAAATGATGGGACTGGATGCTCCTGACATACATTGCTGGATTTATTACAAACTATTTTGTAATTGGATATTCATATCTATGTAACTGAAACTGAGTAATGGTTTTTTAATGTTTCAAAATCAGGATGTTTTAAAAACAAAAGTTGGAGGAATATAATCAATATATCAACCAAGGTAAGAAAGGGTAATGTTCTATCCGGTAAAATAAGAATGTATCACCATTTTGCAGAGTGTTCCAGCAACATATATCAAAACCAGTAAAATGTGCATACCCTTTGACCCAGTAATTTCTTTGCTAGGATTTATGATAAGAACAAAAATTAAGGATATAATAAAGATCTAGATTAAATTCAATCCTTGAGAAACTTTGTATATAAAGTGTGAATAACTTTAAAAATCCATTAATAAGGTCTTGAATCATAAAGCATTTTATATCAATTTAATGACAGATTTGCCAAGTTTTAAATGTAATTAGTTATACCTTTTATTTTATTTGTTCTTATTTTTCCTTTTATTGGAAATAGATTCTTTTCTCATACAATATATTCTGATTACAGTTTCCCCTTCTATTTTCTCCAGTTCCTCCTCACTTCCCTTCTGTATCCACTCCCTTTCTGTTTCTCTTTAGAAACTAACAGGTTTTAAGAGATAAAATATGACAAGATAAAATATAATAAGACAAAACCCATTACATCAAGACTGGACATGGAAACCCAAAAAGGGGAAAAGAACTTAAAAGCAGGCACAAGAACCAGAGACACACCCATTTACACACTCAGGAGTTCCATAACAATTATTAAGCAGAAAGCTGTAGTATTTTTGCTGAGGACCTAATGCAGACAGTAATTGGCCCTCTGCTTATAGCTTCAAGCTCTGTGGCTCATAGCAGGTCGGCTCCATTGACTCACTTGGCTTTACTCCCCTGGTGTCCTCGATCCCCTCTGCCTCTTAGGTTCTTTCTGCTCCCTCTTCCTTGGTGTTCCCTAAATTCTGCGGTGAGGGATTTAGAGTTATACTTTTAAACAATAACATATTTTATTTATTCTTTGAAAATTGTATACATATATACAATATATTTTATTTATACCCATATCTCATTATTTTCCTTTAATTTCCAATTTTATGACTCAGTGATTATTTAAAAAAAAACAGATATTTAAAATTTTTAAATCAAAATGCCCAAAATGGAAGATCAGACAGATATGCATGATGGAATAGTTTATTTTAACTCAAATACCACTGTAGAGTCTGGAAGTGCACATGTTTGCTCTGCATCTGGAATTTCTTCTCTTCATGTGTAGGCATTATTTTAAGTTTTATATGAAGCATGTCTTGGTGTGTCTTTAATGTTTCAACCATTTGTGCTTATTAACAATGCCATGGTTCAGTCTTTTTCATGGACATAAAATTTGTAAGTAGTTTCAATACCTCTTACATTTTTTGTTGTCATTTTGTTTTTTATAATCCATAATTTTTCTTACATCTATTTATTTTTGATACAATTTACATGTTATTTACCCTACGAACATTTTAATATGGAGAGTATGTTATGATTTACAGTTTGGAGGCTATTTGTTCTTGGTGTACTTTTTAACCTGTTCTGTTCTCTGGACTTTTTCTAATTGTTGGATCCAAAAGTCTTTTCAAATCATTTTCTAATTCCTGAACAAGCCTATAGGGTGTAATGTGACCATTCACTTATGGGTAATAGTGTCAATTTTACATTTAATGATATTAGAGCTGTTGGTAACAGATCTACTAATTACTTGGAGTTATGAATTCTTCACATCTCACTGATTTTTTTCTAGAAGTTGTTATTCAAATACTGTAATGTAAAGTCTTATCTGCTATGTGGTTTCTAAGCAAGCCTATAAAACATCTTATCTACTGTGTGGTTGCTAAGCAATCCTACTGCCATAGGAAATAAAGGCCTATTTTTCTTTCTTACCATTTCTCAAGAGAACCATACACTCTAGCTTTTTCATTAATTTTTGTCCTATGTGTCAAAGAAATCAACATCTGTTCTCATGTCAGTGTTTCTCCTGTCTCTATTGTTATCTGAGTTCTTTATAGGTTGTACCAAAGATTTTTCACTAAAAATTAAACTAACAATATTTTTGCATGACGTAAAATGTTGTGACCTGTAGAATCTGATGTCTTAATTACTGTTGCTCTATAGTACAGCTTGAGATCAGGTATGGAGATTCCTCCAGAGGATTTTTTATTGTATAGGATTGTTTTTGCTGTTCTGGGCTTTTTGTTTCTCCATATGAAGTTGAGAATTGTTCTTTCAATATCTTCAAAATATTTTGTAGGTATTCTGATAGGGATTGCATTGAATCTGTAAATTGCTTTTGGTAAAATGGCCATTTTTACTATGTTAATTCTCCCGATCCACGAACAAGGTAGATCCCACCATCTTCTGATGTCATTTTCAATCTCTTTCTTCAGAGATTTAAAGTTTTTTTCAAATAAGTCCTTCACTTGCTTGGTTAGGGTTATTCCTAGGTATTTTATATTGCTTTTGGCTATCGTGAAGGGAGTAGTTTTCCTAATTTCTTCCTCTGCCTGTTTGTCATTTGTATATAGGAAAGCTACTGACTTTTTTGAGTTTATTTTGTATCCTGCCAATTTGCTGAAGGTGTTTATCAGCTGTAGGAGTTCTCTGGTAGAAATTTGGGGGTCACTTATATACACTACCCAGAGGATGCACTACCACACAACAGGGACATATGCTCAACCATGTTCATAGCTGCCTTATTCATAATAGCCAGAACCTGGAAACAACCTATGTGTCCATCAGTAGAAGAATGGATAAAGAAACTGTGGTATATTTACACTATGGAATACTACTCAGCTATTAAAAACAAGGAATTCCCAAAATTTGTGGACAAATGGATTGAACTAGAAATTATCATAATGAGTGAGTTCACCCAGAAGCAAAAAGAGTCAAATGGTGTATACTCACTTATATCGAGACACTAGGCCAAGGGGTACGCCCCCATGATAAACTTTACCTACCAAGAAAGTGGGTCAGAGGGGAGAAAATCCTATTGAGACTTTAGGGGTGAGAAGCCTGGAAGAATGAGGAAATAGAGGGATCCAGTGGGTCCTGGAAAAATACAGGCGGGTCTGGGCCCTCTAGTCCTCCTCAAACTATGGCACCAGCCAAGGAAAATATAGCAGTAAACTTCGAACCCCTAACCAGTCTAGCCGATGGACAGGACATTCTCCACCGTTAAGTGGAGAAGGGGATCTGACTTTCACACAAACTCTGGTGCCCCATATCGGACCATGTCCCTTGGATGGGGAGGCCTGGTGGCACTCAGAGGAAGGATATAAGTCACCAAGAAGAGACTTGATACCCTAGGAGCATATACAGGGGGAGGAGGTCCCCCTCAGTCACAGACATAGGGGAAGGGAGTAGAGGGGGAAAGGGGAGGGAGGAATGAAAGGGAGGATACAAGGGATGGGCTAACAATTGAGATTTAATATGAATAAATTAATAAATAAATAAATTAATTTAAAAAAAAAAGAATCTGATGTCAATTTTGCTCAATAAAAATTCTTGGTTTATATTTTATTTCCTTGATTCTTTTAAACATGGACAATATTTTGAAAAGTTGGGTGATGATGCAGTACTCTTTTCTGTCATAGATTCATTGTTCCTAACTTTCCAATGATTTTGTTTTCCTTCTCCCCCCTATTTAATGTTGAGTTTCTGTTATGAGTTCATTTTCTGATTTTTTTCTACTTATTTTGAATTCTATTCTGAATTCTCAACCATTCTACAACTTTTTAATGTTTCTGATGTTCATTTATGTTTCAAGTTTTCCTAAGGCAAAACTGTTTATATCACAATATCTTTTTAAAATTAATTTATTCTTGTTATATCTCAATGGTTATCCCATCCCTTGTATCCTCCCATTCTCCCCTCCCTCCCATTTTCTCCTTATTCCCTTCCCCTATGACTGTTCCTGAGGGGGATTACCTCCTCCTGTATATGCTTATAGGGTATCAATTCTCTTCTTGGTAACCTGCTGCCCTTCCTCTGAGTGCCACTAGGTCTCCCCCTCCAGGGGACATGGTCAAATGTGAGAAAGTCATATCCCACTCTCCACTCAAGTGTGGAAAATGTTCTGTCCATTGGCTAGATCTGGGTAGGGGTTTAAAGTTTACTGCCTGTATTGTCCTTGCCTGGTGCCTTAGTTTGAGCGGGACCCCTTGGCCCAAATCTGCCTATCATAATGTTCTTCTTGTAGGTTTCTAGGACCCTCTGGATCCTTCTACTTTGCTATTCTCCCATGCTTCTCTCATCTAGAGTCTCAATAGGATGTCCTCCCCTCTGTCCCAGTTTCCTGGTAAGTGAAGGCTTTCGTGGGACCATATCACAATATCTTACCATAAGAATGTATTAATGAATACTTTACAAATGAGGGCTTATGGCTTGAGGTGAGTTTGTGTTGCCAGCATTATCATACAAGAACTTCAATATCTCAGTATTTAGAGAACAGGAAACTAATGATCTGGTGGAAACTGTATGAGCTCTGGGCAATACTGTGGATATCAATGCTAAGGAAACATGTGCAAAGCTTGACAAAAGCACTTCATAACATGAACTAATATATATTTCTAAGACAATATATCACATATTATGCAACTTTAAATATGTTTGCAATTAAAAACATTCCCCAAGTTTATTAATTACAGATCTGCCATCTACAACTGTGAAATTTTATATGTTCAAATTGACCAAAATGAAAGTTATTTGCTTTTTGTCTTTGGTTAAAGGGGTATGAGGATATTTATTTTGTTTTCATGAATTTCTTTACAATTTTAATCACCATTATTATTTTCTGTAGTTTCTTTATGGACAAAAATATGTCGGACAGTGAACATGGATGCTAAGACATGGAACACAGTAACAAAGTTAGTGCCATGAGTCTATGACACATGAGTATCTATGTTGAACACAGTATGTTTGAATATATACTTTTGTTATTAAAGTTGTCTTGGTTCACATAGGAATGTTATTAAGTCATGTTGGTTTTGCTCACTTGTTTTTTCTATAGACCCACCAGATGCATGTTATTCACACCTTTTTTTTTTAGCATAATCATCATTTCAGACTGTTTTTTTTAAATAGTCTGTGTCACTATTTGCATTTTTCCAGATTCTGTAGTTATTTATTATTGAATAAAAGTTGAATTTTTTGAAGTTATGTGACAATAACTTTTGACAGGAGTTGATTATCTAAACAATTTTTTTTATTTCCTATAGGGAAAATTACAGTTCTACAATGGTCTTGGAGTACATACAGTACTATATTCAATTTTAATTGCTTTAATTCCCTAGTACATTATTACCTGAAATCTAGGACAGTAATTTTAGTGCATTAATTTATTCTTGTATATTTTGGCTTAATTATTCTACCTTAAAATATATTTATCTGATATTTAACTTATTACTAAAGATGAAACAAAACAATGATAATGTTAAAAATCATCAAAAGTACTGCTTACTTAAACAATTATTGGAAACAAATGAGAACAGCTTTTAAACTCCAATACCAGGCCACAAACTGTGCATTATACTAAAAGTTATTTCTCATAGACAAAGTAACACAGGCTGTATATATAGAAAATATGAGAAAATCTTCCATGTCCACTTAATAGAAGATAAAAACCATTGGGTGGGGTAGCAACTTTGTTATTTCACAACAGAGGAAGTAAGATAAATTTTTATGAACCAATAATAATTCACATGGAAAAATTATAGAAAGGGACAGTGACATATCAATTGAGTGGCAGTGATAATGAGATGACAAATAGCTAGTGGACTCATAATGGTGCTACCCTTTAACTATATACAGAATCCATGGAAGGACACAGTACAGAGCCTGACACAATTTATTTCTATTTTTTATTTAATATGATAAGATGTTTCAACAATCCATATATATCTAATGATAAGTTTTCTTGGGACATCTGTTTAACATGAAAGCAAGACTTGTATCTTTCCAATTGATTTACAATTCTTTACCTTGCCAGACTTGAACTCTTGAGGTGAGTCTTTACTTCTCAGAAGAAAACTAGAAATTTGTCATACCTCATGCACATTCATTTCTTTCTTTTTTATCCCTAACTTTTCATCAACACTAGTAAAAACTCTTGTAACATAGAAATCCTCAGTGACCTACAGCAAATTGACTATGTCTTTCTCAGTTGTTGTCTGGCAGCACCCTGTAAGATCCTCACTATCCAAAACCCAACTCTGCATTGATTGCAATCAACTATATGTGCACATAACAATCAAAATAAAATAAAACAGATCAAATACTACACAAAATTCATCCATAAGAAGACATTCCACTTCTAGAATCAACATTATGAAATTGCATGAATATATGCATGTACAAATTCACATGATATTAAAATTCAATTTAACTCTCATAACTTAAAAATAAAATCATCCTGTTAGTTTCTTTTCCTAATACATTTGACAGTTTCACGTGTTACCTTTGGGTCTATGATTCATTCTTTCTTCACTTAATTTTAAATGTCAATTAAAGTTTCTGTGCGTTCCCCTTGTTTTGCAGCTCAATTAAGGTTGCACCATCATATAGGTTTTACCATGAAAACACAAAACCTACCCTCAGTATTTTCAAAATAAAACATTTTCTATTTAACTATACTCCATTTTTTCTTAATTTTGTGTCATGTATAAGATATATTTATAGATGACATTTGATTTAGTGACACCTTTCAGATACACTATCTGGCTTTGCAAAGATCCATGAGAGGGCTTGACAAGCTAAAGTTTAATTATAATTAAGGTTGTCTGCTCTGAAAGGTATTGTCAAGAGAATAACAGCAAAACAAAAGCTGGAATAAATTTTTTGAAGAAATATCACATAAAGGATTTTTATCCAATATATATAAAACTTTTAAGATTCAGCAATAAGGGATGAGCAACAAAATAAAGGATAGGACAAAACACTTATCTTTATCTCACTAAAATGATATGTAAATTGTAAGTATATGAAAAGATGCTCCATATCATGTCATCAGGGATATGCAAGGGGACACAACCACTGACCTACTAGAGCACACACAATTCAGGACATTGATAGTACCAGTTGCTGAAAAGGCTATGCAGTTATAGGAACTGCAATTTGCTGAGAGTTGAAAACTACATTTGCCCCAAAGAAACTGAAAACATATATCCATATTAAAATCTTTTCATAAACATTTATAACAGCCTTGTTTAGTACTGATCAGATGTGGAGGTAACCAAGACGCCTTTCAATGAGTAATGGACTCATAAATAAGGTGTGTAGACAGTGGAATAATGTACAACACTAAAAAAGTAAACAATCAGGCTATGACAGAAATGAAGTGGCCTTATGCATGTTATGCAATGAAGGAAGTCAATCTGAATAGTGTAAGTCCTCTAAGACTTCACCAGTGAGAAAGCATGGGAATGGTAACCTATAGAGGCAGTAAGTGATCAGTTATTACAGTGCTTTTTGGAGAGCTATCAGCGAGGAAACAGTGCAAAGAGGATTCTTGAGGTGGTGAAACTGGTGTGTACTGAACTAAAATAATGAATACATGCCATTATACTCTTGTCCAAAATGTATTTGTGATGACTGGTATTAAAGAGAAGGTGACACAAATTTGAATATCTTTCGTAGGGACACTCAACTGAAAAATTGTTTCAATTGTCTTAATTAATGAGGGATAACTTATCACAAATGCGAGTACCTTCTAATAGCAGCCCGGATAAAAGGGGTCAGGGCAAAAGGAGGATTAGTCATCTTTTGCTTGTTCTCAAGTTAATTTATTCTGTTCCTACTGCTGCTGACTCCTTTGATGCTACTGGCAAGCAGTATTTCCAGGCTTCCATCACTGACTGAGTACCAGCATCTCTCTAGGAACCCTCCATGTTTTCAGAACTAGACTGGGGATGTTGAAACACCCAGCCCTGTAGACTGAGCTACTACTGGGTTCTTGTTCTCTCCAGTGTGAGACTACTCTGAATGCTGAAACACCAAGCCTCAATGGCTGAGCACCTATAAAATCGTCAGTCTTTTAGGTATGATTAAGCTGTTGGTACTATTTCAGTAAAAATCGATGAAGTAAATTACACACACACACACATACACACACACACACACACACACACACACACACACACACACACACACA
>OU015743.1:116102587-116135109 GCA_907169655.1 Acomys percivali
CACACACACACACACACACACACACACACACACACACACACACACACGCTCCTATCTTATCCATTCTGTTTCTCTAGAAGATGCTAGTAGAGTGTATTGCTAAGAGTAAACCCTGATAGCTTTGGGAAGTAACTGATATAACAATGATGTAAACTCAATTATTATATGCATCTCTGTGTTGAGAAATGTGAGTTATGTATGGGGCACTTTCTGTGAGTAGACAGCAAGGAGTATCCAGAAGATCTCAACACTCCCAGCTTTGTGGTGAATTTACAACCAGCTTAACCAGTCTAAAATATAAATCTATTTGATATGTAAATTAAGTAAATCCTTAAATTTAAACCAATGTTGGTGAACTAGATTCTTTTAAGTCACTGTGAATTTCCCCAAAAGTATTTTGTAGCATGTACTTCAATACTTTTATAATGAAGCAAGAGATTTACATATTCTGGCATTATCAGATATTTTCCTTAATGTTCCTTAGAGGAGAAGGGGAGGCAGCCATGGGGGAAGATGGGTGTGAGGGTGAGACTTGGAGGAAAAGAGGGAGGTGGCTTTGATCAGGCTGTTAGGTGATTAAATAAATACACTAATGTGAAACAAAACAACACCCCAGAAGTACCCTATGTTCCACCAGTTATAATAGAGCCCTGTGACGTGTCAGAGCATGGATAGAGCTTTGTTCCTAATTTTCTCACTCAGTTGTGTTGAACCTCAAATTACACTACATTTATTCCTCTGTTTTTCATATGTATTTATTTGCTTTTATTTTACTTTATTTTATCTGTGAGATTACACTATAATTGACACTTCTGCTATCCCTTTCCTACCTACCAGCCCTGCCAGATAGCCTTCCCCACTCTCCTAACTCACGGTCTCTTTTTTCACTAACAGTTATTTCATACGTATAAAATATGTATATACATATATAGTTTAAGGTAACTATTCAGTCAATATAACATTACTTGTATGTGTGTCTTCAACGCTGTTTGTTTTTCAGTGGACAACCATTTGTCATGTTTTAAGACTGAAAGAAGGAAAGCATGTGCAGTACTGGAGACCTAGCTAGCGACTCAGTGCTAGTGGAGTCATGGTTATTGGAGGAAAATATATGATTACTAGTTTACTAAACCACTATAATCCATAACAACTCCTATAAACATTCATTTCTATATCCACAGATATGTGAAGTATTCACCCCTCATCAAGAAACCTTCTTACAACAGATAGAGGCCCTTAAAGAAAACCACAACCAACCAAAATGCAGAACTGTGGAGGCCAGTTCCAGTGGATTCATCTACCAAACACATACCTTTGGCTCTGGAAACATTGTAAAAGAGAGAGATCACAAAATTGAAACAGACAGAGCATCAGAAGGATCATGACTTCCTGTACTACCTCTTCAATTTTAGAGTATATATTAAACATAGATTTACTTGAGAACACAGAAGTGAGTTCTACTGTTACTGACTAATGGAGTGACACTTATTTTGTGGATAATAACATTGTGATGCTGTTTTTTATTCATAAATATTGTATGATATAATAATGTTCACCTCACTCATTTTCTCTGTATCTGTGCTCTACTTCTCATGTCTAGTTAGCATATGTCATCATGAGAAGTACTGGTGTAGACATTAAGGCTCATCTCAATTTGTTTTCTTCCTCTCTCTCTCTCTCTCTCTCTCTCTCTCTCTCTCTCTCTCTCTCTCTCTCTCTCTCTGTCTCTCTGTCTGTCTCTCTCTCTTTAAATTCTTTAATGTAGGATCATCAAGCTTCGATATTGTAACTGTTCTCCAATACTATTACTTAAGAGATCTGAGATATCTTAAATTCAGGTTTGATAGCTATTCCTGGCAGTTTGGTTAAAGAATATTAAAAAATCAAATACAATTATTTTTTATGAAAGTATCAATCTGTTACCTGTTGATGTGTAGAAGTGGCTATGTGAGTGCCACACTGAGGCCCTAAATCCACTGTGCACTGGCTGAATTGCCTCCCTACACTGTGACTGCCATCTCTCTGCTCTGCAGGCTCCTTCATCCCTACCCAGTATCTGCCTGCAAGCTGTTTTTTTTTTGCATGATACCAGGGGACAAAGAAACTTTGAGCAGGTTCAAGCAATTATACAAGCCTTCCTACAATTTGGGTTCTTGTGACTGTGTAATCTAAATATACTGGAAAAGTCTGTGGCAAACAGAGATGCTAAGGGGCTTTTGGCAATAACTAATATGATCCCAAGAGTCTCACAAGAAGTCGTTCACCTTCTGTGAGTAGCAAAATCCTCACTATAGTATGGATGAATATTCAAACAGTTCAGAGACAGGAATGTATGATTGTTGTGAACTAAGAAGTTACTTGCATCAAACTTATCATCATGGAATCCATGTTGCTAATTAAAATTGGACATGCTCAAGGAAACCTGAAAAGGTTCCAGGAGGTATAAACAGGCACAGCATCTCATCCCACCTTCTCACATTATTTTATAGTCTCTCTCTCTCTCTCTCTCTCTCTCTCTCTCTCTCTCTCTCTCTCTGTCAGGGGAGATTCCCTATAATTTTTTAATGGTGGGGAGAAAAAGTACAAGTCTAACATATAAGTGGTTTGAACTCTCTGAAGGCCCCTACAAGAAGTGAGTGTTGCTTCCTTTTTTTTTTTTTTTTTTTTTTTTTTTCTTTTTAATGCTCTAGGAAGTCCCCAACCCTGAGGCAATTCTCAGTTAGCACATGTCTGAGTATAACATTTGGTTGTAGAAAACACTGAAATAAGTATGCCTAGACATACACTATGAGCTACTGTCAATGATTTGACAGAATGATAAGAGCTTATAAAGAACAATATGGAAGTACTGGCAATAAAAAATATGCAGCTTGACTTTTCCTTTTTTAATTATAATTTATTCAGATTACATCCCAATTGTTATCCCCTCAGTCGTATTTTGCCGTCCCCACCCTCCTTCCCTTTTTCACCTTATTTCCCTCCCCTAGATGTCTGACAGAAGGGGACCTCTTCTTCCACCATATGACTACAGCCTATCAGGTGTCATCCAGATATCCTGCTTTCCCTTGCTCTGGGTGCCACAGGGCCTCCCCATCAAAGGGAAGTGATCAAGTTGGGAGCACCAGTGTTCATGTCAGAGGCAGTCCCTGCTCTCCCCATAACCGTGAAGAATGAGCTATTGGTTAGCTTTGCACAGGAGGTCTAGATTCACTGCATGTATTGTCCTTGGTTACTACAACTGTTTATTCAGGTCCCCCAGGTTCCAGATCTGCCAGCATTGATGGTCTCCTTGTGGGGTTCCTGAAGCCTCTTGGTCCTTCCATCCCCTCAGTTTTTCATACCACTCTCACCTGGAGTCCAGCAGTGATTCCCAGCATTAGTCACTATCTCATGCTGAGTGGAGACTCTCAGAAAACATCTATGTTAGGCTAATATCCATTTTTAAGTGAGTATATAACATGTGTGTCTTTCTGGGTTTTGGTTATCTCACTCAAGATGATCATTTCTAGTTCCATCCAGTTGCCTGCAAATTTCAAGATTTCCTTGTCTTTAATAGCTGAGTAATTGACTTTTCCTTATCATTCTTTTTGCTGTTGCTTTAAGACTCATGATAGAAAAAATATAAAACAATAGAAGTTTATTTAGTTCATAATAGAGTTAAGATGTTCAAGGGGATGATATTTTGTACAATTGACATGTTACGATTGTTTCTTGTTCAATCAGAATGTAGAGGGAATTGCCCTGAGATGCAGTAAGCCTTCTGGTTCAGGTTTCCTTTCTTTTAAAGTTCCTAATTTTGTCCTCAACGTTTGGCATGCACATCTTTGTCTTATCTGGATGATTCCCTAAAGGCCCCAGCCCCTACTATCATTAACATATGAATCAAAGTTATGTTTTCAGGACTCCAGTTTTGGGGAAACATATTCAATCCACAACAGATGTCAAAATTGATTTACATTTTTTCTTACATAAATGGTTTTGTTTGTTTGTTTACTTAGTTGGTTAGTGGGGTTTTGTTGCTGTTTGTTTAGCTTTTGTTTTTGTTCTTTTCCATGATGGGTTTTCTCTGGTTTATAGCCTGGCTGTCTTAGAACTCCTTCTGTAGACCAGGCTGGCCTTGAACTCACAGCGATCAGCCTGCTTCTGCCTCCCAAGTGCTGGGATTAAAGGTGTTTGCCACCACCACCTGGATCCTACATAAATGTTACTATATATATATATATATATATATATATATATATATATATATACACATACATATGTATATATATATATATTTTTTACTAAAAGAAAATCTTAATTAGGTTGAATATCATCATTTTGGAAAGGTATTTGCTGTTTGGACTAAAGCTATTATGAAGCTATCATCCTTACACCTCTACAGACTGCCATTATTGACATGGTATCTTTCTAAACACTATCTATGATTACAGGTAAATCAAAATTTTGACAGTCACTCACCACCATAAAATTTATTAAGCTGATCAGGTTATTGTACACTTAATTGTGGTATAAGATGAGAGATAATGCTGTGAGTAAGGGATGCTAGCCTAAAAGGTTCACTAAATGTTTTAGAATAAGGAATGACCAGTTAATTGTCAGAAGTCATCAGCTTCAACATTTTTGTGTTTGATGGTCCTTATAAAAAAAGACATGGTCATATTTTACACAATTAATCATTGACAATATTGCTCTCAATTTGGTTTCTTTATCTTCTGTATCAGTGCTTACAAGAGGTATTGGGGGGGGCTCATATTTAATCATTAGTAGAAACACCATTTCAGATATATAATGAGGGTAAGAAAAACTTTCTAAAATATAAGGCGCTCACTGAGACAACTTTTACTGTCTACTAAGTTATCCTCATCTAAAGGAACTACAGAAAAGTATTGGAGAGATTAGTAATTCCATAGAATGTGTTGCTTAGACTGTATGACTTCTTGTATTTTTGTGCCATTGTGGAAGAGAACATAGAGGGTTATTTGAATTTTCTTACATTTCTTCTGATTAGCCCTTTGTCCTGAGATACGATCCTTTTTAGAGTATTTTCCATAGACCTCTGAGAAGGATGTAAATTCTGAGTTGAGTTTATTATTGTATAGATGTTTATTGAGTCCTTTTGGTCTACAGTGTCACATGGCTCCACTCTTCGTTATTCATTTTTCACTCAGATGCCCCGTCTTTGGATGATAGTGGTCACATACTATTACCGTTAGGATTAATCTGTCATTTTAAATCTAGTTGTATTTGTTCTCGGAAATCAAGTGTGCCTGTGTTTAAAGTGTATAAGTTTAAAATGGTAGTGCTTTTTTAGTGTGCTGATTACTGTATCATGTGGAGTAATTGTTTTTCTTCTAACATGTGTTAGTTTGAAGCCTGTCTTTTCATGTATCAGTATAGACTCCTGTCAGATTCCTTATTCCATTTGTTTTCAATAACTTTATCTTCTCACCTTAAAGTAATGTCTATGTTTGATAATGAGTCATATTTCTTATACACATTAAAAAGATGAATCTGGGTTTTAAATACAATCTGCTGATATATGCTTATTGAATGGGAGTTTATTGAATGACACAATTAAGAAATGTGTATAAATTCCTGTTATTTTTTTAACTTTTAGTGTTTGATATTTTTGATCCTCCTAACAAACTGTCCTACTAACATTTTTTTCCCTCTAGACTTTTGGATACACTTATTTTTCACCTCAATTAGAAATCTTAAGTATTCTTTACAGAATTTCAGGCCTGGCTTAGTGGTCATGAGCTCATTAACCTCAATGTTATCATGAAAAGGTTCTTTCTTCTTTAATTATGGCATGTATGTTGTTAGAACAATGTTGATTTGCATCTGTACTTTCAGGACTTGGAGTACATTGCTACAGGCCCTGGCTTAAAAAAAAAAATTCCGTTGAGAAATGTGCTGTTATTATGATGGGCTTTGTATGTGATTTGTTCTTTTAACTTTTTAAAAAAATATCCTGGTCCTGTGGATTTATTGTTTTAACCACACCATGATGTGGAGCTGTTTCTTTTATGGTCTTGTTTATTTATTATGCATATATTTATTTCATTGATACTTGCACCTGTATGAATATCTTTCCACTTAGATTTGGGTATTTTCTTCTATTATTTTATTAAAAATAAAATGTTTTACTGAAAATGCTTTTAGTATAGAGTTATTATACTTATATATGCAGAATTTAACTTTTTTGTTTTTTATTAGTGTTGCATGAGATATGGTTGATTTTTTCCTGGAACTTTAGGATGAAAATGTAACTTTTTGTTAATATTCTAGTTGATTCAAAATACTAACATGTTATAATGTACCATTTGTCTTGAATTCTTGAAAACATATGTTTTGACAAAATTAATATTTTAAAGCTTTCAGACATTTTCTAATTATAAAATTTCAAGCTTAGTCTCCAATTTTCATTTTATACTGAGTTATTGATTTCTGAAATCAAGACAACAATTTCTTATCAGATTTTGGCATAATCTCTGTATTATTTGGAACATCTTGAGAAAAAAAGGCTATCTGTCACTTCAAACATTTTTGAAGTAAGAGATGAAAAATAGATGCAAGAAAGAAAAATACTACATGGTATCTCAAGTGTATATATCAAAGTTTCTGATTATTATATCTGTATATAAATGCATGAATGAGTATAAATAAAGGTCATGAAACTGAAAAAGGATTCATGAAAATGAAAACAAGTTTAAGAGAAAGGTATGGGAGATGAATAGAAAACATAGGATATGAAAGTAGAACATGAGAGAGGAATCAGTGAAGAATAGAGGCACAGGGAGTTGAGGGGAGGAGAAATAGATGAGATCAACCAAAATAAAGTCTGGTCTGTTTAAGATGCCATAAAGAAACAAGTCACTTTGTATGCTGATTTAATAAAAACAATAGACATCCAAAGTAAGTGTAGCGAGGGAGCTGGTGGGGGCTGGGGTGGTAGGATAACGGCAGTGGGAATCAGTGGGGGTGAAGAGAGCATGAGGGTGATAAGAAGAGCTGGGAGAAAGAAAAGTTATTCTGGGGAAGAGCATCACTGCAACAGGGGAGGCTCCTGAAAATCTATAGGGGAGTGGGTGACCGTAGCTTGGACTCCAAGCAACGTATGTTAAGGAGCATAAAGTCATTACCTGCTGTAGCCAGGTGGGACTCCAAGCAGAGGAGAGAGGACACCAACTCACACATACAACCTTCCCTGAAAATATGTCTTGTCTACAAGAAGCATATGGATAAAGATGGAATAGAGATTGAGAGAATGGCAAACCAGTGACTGGCCCAACTTGAGTGCCACTCAATGGGTGAGGGGCAGACCACTGTCACTATTAATGACACTCTGCTATGCTTGCAGACAGGAGTCTAGCATAACTGTTTTCTGAGAGGTTTCATCTTGCAGCTGATGGAGACAGATGCAGATACCCAAGGCCAAGCAATGCAGTGAGCCCGGGAAGGCATGCTGTGGAAGAGTGGGAGGAAGGATAGAGTAAGCTGGAGGGATCAAGAACACGACAAAAAGATCGAAGGTACCAGATAACTCCTTTGCTGCAGAGGGACTGTGGGAGCACAGGGGAAGGAGATGCAGGCTATTTTGAAGAGACCTGATAGGCTATGGTTGGAAGGTGGGAGAGGAGGAACCCACCTGTCAGAGGTCTAGAGGAGGGTAGTAGGGTAGAAGGTGGAGGGAGGATGGGAACAGGAAGATAAGAATGAGGGAATTAATTATTTATTTATATTGTTCATATGTGAAATAAATGTGAAAGACTGAGGGAAAAACAAAGATTTATAGAGTAATATAACGTGGGTGCACAAGGGCTCACAGAGTTGTAACACTAATCAACGAGCTTGCATGGGCAGAACTAACCCCCTATACATATGCAGCAAATGTGCAGCTTGGTCATCATGTCAGTTCCCTAGCAATAGGAGTAGGGGCTGTCTCTGAATCTGCTACCTACCTAGCTGGGCTGTCTTGTCACACCCAGGTGGGAGAGGATGTGCTTAATTCTCTAGTGATTTGAGGTACCATGGCGGATTGGTACCAATCGGGGACCTCCTCTTCTCTAGGAGGAAGGAAAGGGACAGTGGTACTGGGAGGAGAGGGGGGGCTGGGATCAGGATGTAAAGTGATTAAATAAATAAATAAATTGAGGAAAAAATTTAGAGAACAACCTAAAATCTAAAAACGCAAATACAAAGCATCAGAAATCAACACATACTGTGCATTTATTCTTGAAGTAAATAAAATTCCACATTGAACTATATATTTTATCTGGTATCAAACCTACAAGATTATAGTTCAAGGTTATCAAGTATTAAAGTGAAACACTGCTCTCACCTTTCCCTTCTTCATTGTGTTATCCTCTGCTTCTATGGCATCAGTCTTGTTCAAATTTTATGAGTTGTATTTGGCTTTTAAAACAACATTACCTAATGTTTATTTTATGTTTCATCGTTTTTGTTATTTTCATTGTCTTCTACCTTTCTTTTCCTTGAGGGTTTTTTTCACCATTCTTTTTTTAGCCATTCGAGAGAATAACTCATTTATTTTTAATATTGTTTCTACTACTAGAATATATTGACTTGCCTTAACTAGTTGTTTTTCTTGAATCTTTAAGTTATCTTATGTGTTGCTGTTACTGTTGTTGTTATAATTGTTTCTTCGGACACACTTCAGTGTGTGAGCATAAGTGCCTGTATAATTTGATTTCCCCAATAATTTTTGAATTACTCTGTAATTTTATTCCATTGAGATTAAAGAAAATGTGTATAACAGCTCTCAATTCTTTATCCATTGTTCTTTTTAATTTGATGATTTTTCTTATTATAGTAGAGTTTGTTTTTAAATTTTCTGTTTTGGATATGTTGGTGTGTTTGCAGTATAATTTGTCATGCACTGGTGATTTAAACATGTTATGATATAAAGACACATTGTCCAATCTGTCTAAATCAGAGCTTAAGTTCAGAATAGGAGACTTTCATACAACATTAATTACCTAGTATACTATAATGCTTAACACATTTTGCCTAATCAAATTCCTTTTAAAAGTATCTCAAATGTCAAAATAGCCATTTGCAGAAATACTAAGTAACTGTTGCATGGTCATGGCTTCAGTGGATGGAGAAACAGATGCTCATGTCAGAATTGTTTAGAAGTAATAGACTCACACGTTCATATCATCTAGCACTCTAAAGTACTGTCTCCTAAAAGGCTCTACTTACTATTATATCAATTTGTTCCTCTGACTCTGAGATCAACATAACTCTTTTCTAATTTGTACAAAATTAAAAAAATATAAAATACAAATATAACCTAGAAAAAGAAAAAAAAAACCAAAGTTGCTGCCTCGCTGCTAAACTCTTGTTGTTAATATGTAGATAAGCACAGAGGAACAGCTCTCAAATGATCACATGCCCAATTTCGAGAAAATACAGAATAGAATATTAGGAGAAATTAAGGTGTATTTTAAAATTACCTTTTTAGGTTTAAATATATAGATAAAAGTCCATGGGAATAGTTTACAGATTCATGAAAAAAAAAAAAAAAAACAACTGCTCACATGATAATTTTGCTGTCTATGATAAAATATAGATAATAATATGGCTCAGTAAAACATTACAATAAAAATTCTAAAATGTGTGCTACGCTTTCGTGTTGTAGTGATTTTATGCATTTTAAAACAGGAATACCTTTAAAATATAGCTTTCATTGTACAGCATAAGAAATATGTGAAATTGGGTTTGATCTCTATTTGTCTCTCTGTCCTATTCTTCTGTGCTCTGTGGAAAATATAGTCACCTTTCCCTAGGCTTATGTCTGTATTTTAAAGACAGTACATACACCACAAAAATAAAAAGCATCCTTGCCTATAGGTCAACACTATACAAAAGGAAACCCATTAAAATAAACTTTCTGTAAAGTCTTCTACCTTTTTAATCATTCAGATGTCCATGTACTGTTGAGGGATCAGTATCTCATTATTGACCCAGGGAGTAGTCAAAGAGTGAAAATGCTGCCTCTGGCCAATTTCTAGCTGCACAATGTAGTTTATACTGTGATTCCTTCAGTGGAAAACATGCTGCTGCTCCTGGGTACTGTGATGAGGTCTATAAGTCAAGTTTGAACTATAACAACTTGAGTTCTATCATGTGAACATCTATGATCTCTGCCCCAAAAGCTGGTGTTTACAACTAAGCCAGGAAATCCACATTTTCCCTTGGGTGCCCCCTTATGGTTAATCTGTTGGCTGTGTTGGAAATTTGATCACACTGGGAACTATATGTCAATTGCAGGAGTTTCTTCTTACATTTGATATATCTGTTTTGCATTCCATCCATCCTCATCATGAATCCTTTAATTACCTAATATGAACTATCAAAAAACATATACCTATTTAAGACAACCATTTGAGTATCTGACCAGAAATGACCTATTTGGCCATTTCACATAAATAGAGAAAACCATCTAAAATTCACCACACCAGATCTGTACAAAATCCACCCCAAGCTACCAGTGCTACTAGTCAAGACAGAGGCATATGTAGGTTCAGTTTTCTTGACCAATATATTTTATAATGAACTTATTATTTGTGCATACGTCCCTTATAACATGACTAACTGAAACAATATGAAAAGAGGATTAAAGAATAACAAAACTGTAAGGATATCAGTTTTGAGGAACGATTCTCCTGATGTTGCCAGCAGGATTTCTTCTGCTGGAACCTGGAGTAACCAGAACCCAGAAGTTCAGCAGGAGCCTGGAGCCCCAAAGCCTTCCCTCAAGCAGTTCTCTCTAGGAGCACCTCAATGTGGAGTGATGAACAACCAAAACTATCCCAAGTCTCCAAAAGCTCTGCCTCCAGTTTTGGGCTCATTTATATATCTCCTCCCAGAGTCTGTTCATGGATCTTTTCAGCTGGCAACAATCAAGTTCCCACACGAGTTGGTTTGTCTTCTAGTGGATTAACCTTACCTGTTCTCACAAGATGGTTCCCCATCCCACACTTGGGATCATAACAAAAACAGGTTTATCTCTCCTTCAGGCATATGTTAGCCTTTCTTAACTGTATCTACAAACTAATGCCTATTCCTTACTAGAATTAATGTACACAAGCCAAAGGCTAAATCTGAGTTGCTTGGCGCTATGTAGATTTCTGGGTTAACTGTTCTAAAAACAACTAGTAGACAGACTTCATAGTCAGATACTGTTATATTAAATACTGGCTCTGGAATCTATCAATCAAGTAAATTAGCACTTCCTGCCCATTGGCTGATCTCTGAAATAGATATATATCTATGCATGAAGTTCTAGTAATAAAGTAAATAACACACAGTAAGCATGTGGTTCAATACATGTTGGACATTATATAGAAAAATCATAAAGTATCCATGATGTTATTATTTAAACTATTGAAGAAAAATCAGAATTGGCATTGATTCTTTTCCAGTGAAAGCATAATATATTAATGGTATGATCTTTTGGCCTTTTTTTAACCTTTTTATAATAATGTGTATTAAACCCAGGGTCTCATATATGGTGGACAAATATTCCATCAGTAATATACTCAGCTATTATATTTTTAAAATAGGATTGTTTTATGATGTGTATGTACACTGTTTTGCATGTGTATGTGTGTGATGTATGTATGCATGCATGTAAACACGTACGTTTGTGTGACTATGGGCTCACATGTGTAAGGTGACGTGTATGCACATGTGTATGTCAACGTTTTGAGGCCACAGGTGGATGTCTGTGTCTACTTTGATTGCTATCAATTTTATATATTGAGGCTGTGTTAATATCTTGAACACAGACTTCACTGATTTAGCTACTCTAACTGACCAGTTTGTTCTAGGGATCCCTTGTCTCCACCTCCCAATCCTTGGGATTACTTGTAGTTTACCATGCCCACACAACTTTACATGGGTGCTGTGGATTTGAACTCCGGTCCTTAAGCTTGTGTAACAGATGCTTTACCCACTGATCCATGTCTCCTGCCTGTATTTTTGATCTTCTGCCTCTGTCTCTGCTTCTCAAGTGCTGAGAATATAGGGAAAATATGGTTTTATCAGAAGTCTTGGTAAGAACACTCTACCCTTTCAGTCACTGGAAGGAAAGGCATACATGACATAACATGGAAAACTGGTTATAAATATATGTGTCCCTTGTAAGCACTTGATCTTAAGCTGGCATTTCATCTTAAATAATATACTATCTCATTAGTAAATAAAACACTTATGTTTTGGCTGCCAGTAAAAAACAATGTGAATACAGTATTTACTAATACACTAAAGTAAAATACATTAACTATGTACAGATAGTAATTATTTAAGCCAGAAATTATCTTAGAATTCTGGGTCACAATTGAATGAAAGATGATTTACAAGTCATTATTCAACCGTGTTTGGATCAAATTGTGTTAAATTCTACATCAAATGTCTGACTGATATTAAATGAACTTCCCTGTGATTACAATGAATTACAGACACTTTCAAGAAATATATGAAAAAAAGGAGCTAGATAGTTAACTTGTACAAAATTTTACAATATCTGTTAAGTTATGTACTAATTAGACATAGTCAGAGGCCTACCTACCTGATCAAATTTTATGTGTTTGTTCACATTCAAAATTGATACTTAAGTAAAACTTTTAAAATGTTTTGTAGGTATATGTATAAATTCTGAATACTTATAAATGCGTGCAGGAATATTTATTTGTAGTGGAATTGTCTTTCACTTAATGTACGGATAACATTTTCTAAAAACACATTTATTGTAAATTCTGTCTAAGCATATGAAATTTAAAAAAATGACTGCAAATCTTACTCCAAGGGATTAGACTAGTAACATATAAAATCTATGATAAGATGAGCCATGAGCTAACATTTTATAACCACAGAACATTCAAGGAACCAAGTAGCATAAGGGAGACGTATCACTTCTTCTGAGATTCTTTGACATTGTTGGAAAGGAACACTCTCACTAAAATGAAGATTTAAAAGGAAAGATGATTCAAGTGTACATATGTTTAAAACACTTGCCAAATATTGAAGGTATTATTGACAGTTCAGGATAGAGGAAGTCATAGATAAATTATAATGAAGATGACCAAAGCAGGAAAAAAATGCCATTTTCCTCATGAACTTGGGACACGTGCCAAAATGAAGACTGGAGATTAGTTATGAGCTGAAAATGTCAAGTTAACTCTGATTTTTATTTAAGCATGGCTATTTCACTCACAAGTGTAGAAACATTGAGGTTGAAATAGAAAATTTACACTCAGAAAACAAATTTTTATTTTCTAAATGAATCAATAAACAACATGGAAGAACTAATAAAGCCCCTGTAAAATCATCTGCACCGTGGCATTCAGGAGCCAACTACACTAACACTGATTTGGCAGGTGTTATCACTCAAGATATGGTTCAAATCAATAGACATTGTCATCCTCTTTTTCTTTTGTCTCAAATCTGAACTATCAGGGTTCACCTAACACTTAGCAAATGAGAAACCGAAACACAAGTCAAAACAAAAGATGTTGGAAGAAGCAGAAAACCTAAAATCCTTCTAGCTGGAGTTCTCATGAGGACTTGCAAATGGTTCTCTGTTGAGACAAAAAAAAAAAAAAAATAGAGCCACATTTTTTATCATTTGATAGGATTTCTGATCAAGAGATATTCAGACAGGTGAAAAACCATCACACTGCTTAACAAAACAATCTTCCATTGACACTTGCTGAAGTTTTGTAAGGCACGCTATACTCAGGATCACCGTTGCATGTTCAGAGAGCAGTGCAAAGTTCAGGAGAGAGATCTGAATCAGCAGCATTCATCTCTTTGCTTCCCGATTTCTTCCCGATTTCTCCGTATATGAGAAAGTTCATGGCACCCCAGCTCTGAGTTGTCCCTTCTGCTATGCCTTTCCTGCCATGAAGGACCGTATCTCAAACCATGGCCCAATATATTTTTTTCCTTCTTCCGGTTGTTTCACTTGTGAGGTATTTTGCCATATTATTATGAAAAGGCATGGATACATGACCATAGAGGAGTAACCGCTGAATCAGATAAGGCAGAAAATCTATTAACATTAAAACAAATAATCTAAAGAACGATTTCAGGACATCAGGTGGTATCATAGATTAAATTCAGATGATAAAAATATCAGTGTTTTTGAACCCTGACTCATAATATAAAATAAATAAATGGAATAACTTAACCAAAGTTGAAAAAGCAGTGATGGAAAATAAGCAAGGATAGGAATTATACAGAGTTCGGGGAGAACAAACCAAACCAAACACAAAAAAAAACCCTAATGAATGTGGCCTTTAAAGAAATTATGTTCTCAGAACAAAAGAACTTGACATTAAGGCTGGATCAGACCTGACAGGATTCATTCCTCTCAGCATGCTGGACACTGACATCCTGCATCATTCATGTTCTAGCACCAAGTGCTTTAGTTGTTCCTCATCAGAACAGGACAGCTCCCAGGACAGCTTTGAAGAAAGCTTCTGATCCCAGTTGGTCAATCATTTCAGACTGTCCCACACAGGACTTTAATTAACCCTAGAATTTCTCAACATTTAGAAACTGGACCACAAATGATATTCCTAGTGTGTTTAACCATTTTCTACAATATTATTTGGGTCCTTACAAATGTATTACCTACCCCAAATCAGCTGGAAGGAACCTTAAGACAGTGATGCTCCATTTCCCTTAATGGAGGGTTGAGTAGGGTTTTGGTTGTTTTCTTGGGCTATCGATGTTTATTTTTATTGGAGTTGGTTATACATTATTAATGGTATTATTCAGAGAGAAAACAAGGTTGGATTTAGAGATGTCTCTTTTTTCCTTTATATTTCATTCTTCGATTTGGAGATAGGGGTTGAAAAGAAAGAAGGGGAATATAGAAATGTATAGGGATGAAAGGACAAAATTCTCTGGTATAGAATTTTGTATATTGATGCAAAAATAAGTTTAATTTTGATACATTGGTATATAGTTCAAATTTAAGATTATTCTTCACACATTATATATATATATACACAAATATATATTTCTACTCTGATATGAATTATTGTATCCATATAACTAAATTATAATACAAGGTTTACTTCTAATACTTTGAAAGTACTATTGTAGGTTGCTTAGAATAATTAAGTAATATAAGTTGTTAGTTATTCCAATCATGGTCATGTCAATTATTAGTCTATTTTTATCACAATAATATACATTCTAGGTTTAACAGATAAATATGATTCTATAGATAGATAAGGTAAGATATATATAAGGTCTTCAAAAATCACAGAGATCTACAGAATATATCATTTAAAGATGGTTTTATTATTTTAAAGATTCTTTGACAATAAGACAGGTTAGACCTGGTGGCACTCAGAGGAAGGACAGCAGGTTACCAAGAAGAGACTTGATACCCTATGAGCATGTACAGGGGGATGAAATCCCCCTCAGGAACAGTCATAGGGGAGGGGAATAAGGGGAAAATGGGAGGGAGGAAAGAATGGGAGGATACAAGGGATGGGATAACCATTGAGATGTAACAAGAATAAAAAATTTTTTTAAAAGACAGGCTAACTCCTGGCAACACCCAGCCTACCCCAAATCCTCCTTATGAAGATGGGTTCAAGTGTGGCAAACAAGCCACTAGGCAAAACATCCTCATTTTGGCCACAGACTGAATTCTGCCTTAAAATGGGCAAGCTTAGATGCCTGCAGAGTCGATGGCCAAATTTTGCCAAGACAAGATAAGCAAGTCCTCAATTGTTCCTGTCTCACAAATATGTCTGTCAGATATATTGGGCCTGAAGGCTGAAGATGGTGCTCTAAGTTATAAAGAGTTTTGGGTGACTGATCAGGTAGCAAATTGTCTCTGTAATTTTTTCATTTTGGAAACTGCTAACCTGCACTTCCTGTCTACTCAGGTAATTAATTTTATTCCTTCTCAAGTCTCTGATGGGGTTGAAGACCAGATAGTTTAGTTTTACAATTAAGCTTAGCTGTTTAGGAGTTAAGATGTTTTTAGGTCTAGATAGATGTTTTAAGTTGATAAAGATGAGATATGATAGATACTGATTTATATTCCGAATTTTAGACACATCAAGATAGGATGTTTTCTTTCAAGCCTGTCAAATACTAATAGCCAAAACACTAAGAATGTAACATTTATATAATTCCTGATTGTTTTGTGGTTCTTTCTTCTGTAGGTAGTTTATTGTATATATGTGTAATAATATAAATGTATATGGAAAAATAGAAAAAATTATATGGCCTGGAAGAAAGGAAGGAACAAAAGAATGAGGGAAAGAGGGAATAGAAAAACTAGTAAGTGATAATGTCTCTGTATTGATGGAAAGCAAAAAAAAAAAAAAAACAAAACAAAACAAAAAAATAAACAAACAAACAAAAAAACCTGGTATTCACTAACAATAGTGTGGATACAGAAACAAACAAAAAACTAACAAAACCAGAATCTAAATCAAATCAACTAACCAATAACATCTTGGCCTATTGTGGTAATCCTTAAATGTTATGATAGAGGAAGAAGGAAGGAAGGAGGAAGGAAAGAAAGAAGGAAAGGAGAAAGGGATAAGGGGAGGGAAAGATTCAAAGGAAGAGAGGGATAAGGGATGGGAAAGAAGGAGAGAAAGATATAGAGAGAAAGACCTGGGAGAAACAAGCCACTTGGGCATACCTTTCATGTGGAAGGAAAACAGATTACTGATTTCTCACTTGTGTTATGTAAGCCAAAGAAGAATGCAATAACGACATTGAAAATGACTGATGCTTTAGTTAATTGTTAAAATAAAAAGACAATAAAATGTCATTATGAATCCTTAAACTTCATACTATAAATTATACTAATCTTTACAAATCATTCTTCTCAGATGTGTACATTATAAAGACAAAGATGATGTAACCAGAAGAACATACAATATTTTGCTTATAGGAAATGTGATTTGTAAGTAATAACTCAAAAGTTGAAAGTACATATATGGGAAAAAGATATTCAGATGCTGTACAAAAAAGAGGCAACTGTACTGTGTGAGTCAGATATGAGATGGCTGTTAAGATGGAGGGAAATCAGAACCTTGTCTTTTGGCCCCTTATTTTCCTTCCAGTATCTCCTATCTTTTGTTAGTGGAGAAAGAGTATGTGGCCTTCTGCTTTAGTATAAGACCACATTACAGAGCCCTTCTTCTAAGAAGAACTTCACTTTGGAAAAAGCCTTTTGGTCTTAGTCTTCCAGGATTTGTTTTAACAGCATGATATATATGAGTTTAGGACAAATCCCAATCCAATAATCTTTTCTGTTTCTTAATGTTAGATGTCTGAAGCTAGTTGTTATTTTTAGAAATTATTCTCTCCTAGATTTTCCCTTATGGCAGTTATCACCAGAAAAATAATTATTTTGTTTTTACTAAAGATAGTATTATAGACATCAAAATAGTTGAAGAAAATTATAATGATACCTCAGACAAAAGAACTCAATGCTCTTTGTAGAGTAAAACCAATATTTAATATTGTTTCACTTAAGACACATGGTCTCAAATTTTATTAAGCTTTGAATTTAATTTTACCTATATCCCAGACTGGGATTGAACTCACAATTGTCCTGTCACATATTGATGGAGATTATCAGCATGCATCACTAAGCCATACTAAAGTATTATAAAGGTCAAATTTTATAAGTTATTTATGAAAAATGTCATGTATTCAAGTCATTTTGCTTATACTTTGTTAGCTGAAAAAAGAACAAAGCTATTATTTGAGCTCAGCACCAACATAGTGTTGGAGTAATTTATTTGCTTAATTTGATACATGATCAAAACATTTTTTCACTGGAGGCTGTGAAGATTTAAATTCTTTGTCAGAAAGAATAGTATTCTGAAAGCAAAGCTGATCTTCCTTTAAAAAAAATCTTTGCATGTTTGCTATGTGTCCCTTACCCTGTGCCCTCACAAGGATCATTAACTTCAATTAAATGGGGTTGGGTGAAAGGACTCATGACTTGAGACTAGACTGGGCAAGCCATGTAGTTGAGCTTATTAAGTGGTATCCCCAGGCAAATGCCATTTGCTATACTCTTTGTGCAATCGACCATTCATATTGTGTGACCTTGGGCAAGACTGAAAAATCTGCCTGGGTTTAAATTGATTTTTTTTGAAAAACTTGATGGTTATAATAACACTAAAGCTTTTGGAGTCATAGATAAAACATTCCTAACATTTTAAGAACGTTTATTTTCATGAATGTAGGAATTTATGTGAAATGATGAATGAAATGTGATTTTACTACATCATAAAAACAATATTCCACTCAACTTTCTTATTTGTCAATAAGAAAGGAAATTATCTTTTTAAAATAAAATGAATTCCAACCTCTTGGTTCTTCTCATTCCACCCAAACTATCCAAACGACCTAAGTAATTTATAGACAGAAAGATTGCTATGAGGAATACATGTCTAATGGTTTCCTATCTTGCCTATGTAGTACAGGCTTTATGTTACACATAATGGAAGTCATTTAGTCTTCATAGTTTATTTAGTCATTGAAACTACTGGTTTCAATAAACATGCAATTCCCAGGGTAAAAATGACATAAACTGTGGCTCAATATGTTAAACAATAACCCACATGTTTTCAATTCATAACTAGTAATCTTGTTATTATTTACAACTTGGTATAGTTTCAAAGTCACATGTCTTATACAGTTTCCACATAGTATCCATTTGTTTATTTTCCTTAGTAATGTAACTTCTGAATTTATGTGGCTACAACGACACCTAGCTAAAGTTCAAATTTTAGGTAGTCAGGATATGGTGTGTAGGACACCAACAAAAGTTTCACATGAAATTTGAGTACAGCTCAGAAGTGGACATCATCTGCTTTGACATATGCTCTTACAGCTAGCTAGAATATGAACATTAAGGACACCACTTAAGAAAATGTACCTGTAATATAATAATATGTTGAACATTGTAGAGTTCTTTTGGATGCTATAGAATCCTATGATTTGGATTTTGTATGAGGGAGAATAGACCTTTATTTGATTTAATCTATCATTTATTATTTCAATTATTTATAATTAACTCAACCAAGACCATAGGCCAGACTTATTTCATTTCTTTGAACTACCATTTTAAAGAATTGGCTTTCTTAAAAATATTTTATAGAAGTGGTAGCTTATTTTATTTCATGTTTGTCTAGTGTAGGCTGCAAATTCAGCAGCTAGCATTTTCATACATTGTTATAACCAAATTCCCTTCCAACAGAACAATAATACATGCAATGTTTGGAACTTAATTACACTCATGATTCAACTCATCTCTTGTTTGTTGCATAATGAAGATAGAAATCATTATTGTTGATATATGACCTGCCAAAATTTTATAGGCCTTAATTTATTTCAGAATGCTTAACTGATTCTAATTCTGCTATGCTAGGATGCAAAGACCTGAGCAATAGAAGTTTCAAGAATTGTAAGGGAAAATTATATAGGCTATTGAAATTATGTGATTTGGAACAAAGCCAGGACAGAAGCATTAACAGCTGTGCAAATTCTCAAAACAACAGGAGCACACCCTCAAAGGAGGAAGGTCTTCCTTTGAAATGCAACCTGCAAAGTACTGTCAGACATTCTGAGTCTTTGAAGATTGGTATAGATAAACTTTGTGGTCTATCTATCTTCACAAACACCATTAAAATTTCTCAGAGAGAGATATGCATTATTGGCAACATGATTTGAGAATCAGTATGTTAGAAAAAATATTAGTTTGGAATCAAATTCACTTGGTTTTGAAAGTCAGCTACCCTAATGATAAACTATTTAAAACTTATCTACCCAGAAAGGAAGATGACAATAAGCCCTTAGATTTGTTGTGAGGATTATGTGATTTAGAGGATTTGTAACTTAAACATAAGGGCTGTATACAAGAGCTACTAGTGGCTAAACAAACTAGTTTCCTAATGAAAGACTCTATTTCTCTAAAGTATACAAAAGTAGTTGCTTTGATTTGGGCCACCTAAAAAATCAGAAATGTAAGTAGGGATTTGAATACAATTGATTTAAAAGATGGTGCCACTAAGTAGTGTGAGAAGTGAGACATAAGACAGAAAAAATGGTTCATTGTGCTAATGAATGGAAAGCCACTGGTAGACACTGAAATGTGTCCTCTGTAGGGATATGAGCTGTGCCTCTGGCAGATCTCAGTCAGAAACCACAAAGGCTGAGATGCTGTGCGCTGGCTCTCTTCTGTAACAGACTGCTACTTGCTCTTGGAGACACAAACTCTTCTATGTTTTTGGGTGCAGTAAATAGACCTCACAGATTTTTTTAAAGACTGGAGGATGCTGTGATGCACACACGTAGATGAGCAACCTTCAGATCATAAGGCGTGAAGCAATGGGAGTGTTTCAAGAGTAAATACAGCTGCATGTAAAGTTTGGTGCATCTGCTGAATATGACAAAGAGACTTCGAGGTCTATAGTGAATGTGTATGTGTGTGTGTGTGTGTGTGTGTGTGTGTGTGTGTGTGTTTGTCTGTGTCTCTGCCTGTGTGTACATGAGGGTGTTGGTGGGTTGAGGTATTTGGCGCTATTGACAATTGAAAAGATGAAGCATGATATACAGAAAAGGAGTAGGCTAACAGAAAATATCAGATTTTTCTGAATTTGATGCATTATATTAGCAAAGTATATTAACATTGGAATTTTTATTATGTTTCATTTTCATCTTTCTGTGTGATAAATAAGTATCTTTTTAGGAGAACTGGATGCTCAGATATTTCCATGAAATACTTTTTCAAATTTAAAGTCATCGTGAAACTAGTTTCTTTAATGTTGCAATAATAAAGTAAAAAAAAAAAAAAAGGTCTGGTTTTTGAAACTAAAATGCCCCATAGGCTCATCTTTGAAATTGTTGGTTACCAGGGACTTCTGCTCTCTCTGGAAGGCTTTATTAAAAGTTGGATCTTCTCTGGCAGAAGCAGGCCACCAAGGCTAGGCCTTTGAAAATTAAGGCCTTTCCCAATCCCTTGGATCTTATTATATTTTGTGACTGCTGGTCTACCTTGATGTGAATAGCCTCTACTAAATGCCTGTTACCATGAATTAAGCTTACTATAGCATGTTCTTTTCATCATAGATTTAAATTCTATGAGACCATGCACCAAAACTCAATATTTCCTCTTTATATTGTTTCTGTCAGGAATTTTTCTCATCATAATTCCAAAGTAACTAACACAGAGCTAATAGTTATATTCCTATAAAGAGCATTAAAAAGAGCCATGTATCTAAAGTGCCATAGCTTCAAAAATTCTATTTACCCAAGAAGAACATGTGCACTATTGTTACCACCTTTAGAAATTGGGTCTGAGAAGACAGGAAGAAATTACTACTGATGAAAACAACAGCACAAATCTGTCAATGTATGCAGTTTCACCCTGGTTATTGGTATTAATTATTTATTTATAATTTGTGTTTTAGTACCTATATTCTACTAGCTTTAAGAATAATTTAATTTACTAAATAGGAAAACCCCTAAAAAATAAACAGAATAATTCTAGTTTATCACTTAAAATGTTAAAAAGAGAAAATGAGGAATAAATACCTTAGAATAGCTAAATTAAAAGGATGTAATAGATATGGATCTCTCTATAATAAAATCCATTATAAAATATTGACTTACAGATCACCCAATAATGATCTTTCCATTTTCGTCTACTTATGATTTCTTGATGAGTACACATTTAAACTGAATGACAGGTCAAACTTTCCAACAAATTGGAGTACATTTTTTAAATAGGCAAAGATTCTACTAGACAAGCTTTAAAAAATAGAAAATATAGCTTATATTTTATTCTTGTGGTTTAGATATGTTTTAACATCTGCCAAATAACTGAAACTCATTTTGAAAAGTGACAGAAACATAAAGAATAGTTTTCAAAGGAGCAGCCGATAAGCAGGCATATTGCCTGTCTGGAGTTTCAGTTTAACACACCAAGTGACAATACAGTGCTACACAGTTGTTTCTTTTCCAATTCCAGATAGAGGGATCCATACGAGAGGCTCCTTTCGCAGCACACCATTGAGTGTCTGCATAATATTACACTGTCAGGAATATGAAAAATTAAAAACTCTCAGAAATGAGTAATCAGGAAGAAACTGAGAGCGGAATCTAGGTCAAAAACTGCTTTGTTCAACTCAGGTTCCTCCTCAGCCTTACACACACACACATACACACACACACACACACACACACACACACACACACACACACACACATTTGTCCCCGCCTCCAGCACACATCCAGCATTGGCAGCATCTTCCATGTTCAGCCCTTCACACACACACATTTGTCCCCACCTCCAGCACACATCCAGCATTGGCAGCATCTTCCATGTTCAGCCCTTCACACACGTAGTTGTTTCTGCCTTAACAACACTCAGCATTAGCATCATCTGACCCACTCCTCCCACCCTCAGCCTCTTCTCCAGATTTCAAGCTTCCCTATCAATGTCTGCCTGCATTATTATAACTGCTTTCTACTTAGATGCTCAGCTTCTTCTCTTCTTTTCCTAGAGACTATTCCCAATGACAGCAACTAGAATATTGTTCTTGCATGTGAGAGGATTGAGTCCTTCCTCTGATAAAACCCCCAGTTGCAATTCACTTTGCTTCTGTGAGAGCCAGAGTCCTTCAGCTGCGCTGAATGGCTCCTTTGATCAGAGTCTCTGGCAGTCTCTCCTGAGGTCGTTCTTTGGCAGTAACCTCCAGGTACATTGGCTGCTTTGCCTGGAACAACAGCCTTGCCCTCAAGCCTTTGTTCAGCTTTTGCAGTGTAAGCAGTTTCCTTCTCTCTTAGAGTTCTTTTCATACTTTACCTCTACAATGTTCTGAGCAAAGTTTGAAAATTTTTAATCTGATTTCATCCCATCTTGATTATTATACCTTGATTATTTATTATTTTTCATTCATTTGTCCATAGCACTAGGTGAGCACTTCGTATCACTGTGCTACATTTATAACATCATTTATTGCCCCCACAGCTATGCATAAAAGGACACATGAGCAAAAAACCAAAATGTATTTAACATGTGGCATTTGGTATGTTCTCACAAATTCAAACAACTGTAACACAATGGTTACAATCAAGAAAATGAAAGTGACATCTATTGTGATAGTGTCTGTACCCTTGTCATTTTCACTGCCAACTCACTTGCTCATACATGGCTAGATAGCTATTGTTTATCATGATTAATAACTTTGAAAATTATAGATTAAGACTACTTAATCTTATTTTGTGTATGTGAATCTTTTTTATTCAATGTATGTAACTGTTTTGCCTGTACACAGGGCCAAAGGAGACAGAAAGATGGCCTGAGATCCCCTGGAGCAGGGGTTACAGAAGGTTCTGAGTGGTACCAGGTGCTGGGAGTCAAATCCAGCTCATCTGAAAGAGCATCCATTGCTCTTAACGGCTGAGCCCTCTCTCCAGCCTCATTTTGTTGTTTTTGGTTTTCTGTTTATTTAGTTATTTATTTATTTTTATTCTATGCTTTTTTTTTGTCATGAACCTTGTCAATCCTAGTCACTTCAACTTTTTGAAACTATACATACACACACACACATACATACATACTATTTATATTATAATATCATTTCTTGAGGCTTTATCAAACAACCTTGGTGTTATTTGTCCTCCTTGTGCTTTTGTAGTGACCGTCCCTTGCCCTCCTTGCTGGAGGCCCTCTGAGTTATTCTGTTTGCCACTTTATATTTTGCGTATCCTCCTATTCAGCTCCTAGGCGACACCCCTTCACTTATGACCCATTTATACTTTTCTGCTTCCTATGGTTGCATTCCACCACGCACTTAGGGCTCACTACTTAACTTACTCAAGTTTGATATGACTTGAAAGACTTTTTCTTTCACTTTAGTTTTTATGGTTCCAGAAAACATTATGCCAGCTGCTCAGAACGGGAAGCAGCTAACAGTCTGACCCATCGGCAACACCTATGAGCCATGACAGTTACCAGCAGGGTAAGATATACATAAAAGCTCAAGAAGTGCCATTCAAATGTCACTGACAACCAAGAACTGTCTACTTGGACATAACGGCCTCCACTCATCGGCAGGGAGATCATGTCTGGTACTGGAAATATAGGCAGCTTTCATGGCCTAGTATAGTCATGGGCCTTAGAAAAGAATCTACTAACATCACTTTGCTAGACATACATAATTACTACATTCTAAATCTTATCCTCATTACCATGGATAAGGGTGCCTCTTTTTAAAGCAAGTAGAGACTATCACAGAAAGCCATGCCTGAACACAGTACAGAAATCAATAGATCTTGAGGATCTGAACCTTGACATATCAACAGACATACCATCACCATGGCTTCTGCATGTGGGGATCAGGTAACATGGCAGAAGTGGCAGGGGTAGAAAGACTGTAAGAACTAGAATACCAGGAGGTCTGCTGTGAAACAGTCTTTCCTAGAAATGACTGCAAAATAAGACTACAGTAATGGTAATGTTAAAGTGGACATGTTGAAGTGGAAAGCAGAAATTTTGTGGGGTTGAACCCTTAGACAACAAACTACAGGCAACTGTTGACTGCTAGAAGAAGGAGAATTAATCTCTTCAAAGGATGAGCCCTATTATTGATTTCCCAACGCAGAATGATCAGTCCTGAAACCATATACACACAAATAACATAACAGACTCAACTCATAAATATTTGTGTACACACATATATACATCCGTGTAACAAATATAATCATAGAAAAAGAGACTATCAACTTGAGAATGGGTTGTATGAGGGCATGTGAAGAATGAGAGGGGCTGAAAGGAGGAAAGAGAGAGAGAAAGGATGTAATTTATTAAAGTGACAGTACATGCTGGCAAGGCTGCAGAGAAAGGGAGACACTCCTCCATTGTTGGTGGGAGTACAAATTTGTACAACCACTTTGGAAATCAATCTAAAAAATTAAAATAGTATGTATAAGGCACAATTAACGAAATAAATATTGTTCTTAGAAAAGAAAGTTCTTAAAAGCAGCACGAACATGAATGCATAATGAATAACAAAATTACTTTTTAATCATGAACAGTAGTCTTTCATTGAATGGATATACCACTAATTGTATATTTACTTATATTTTGACAGGAATTTGTGGTCTCTGCCTATACATAGAATTACTTTGAACATTTTTGTACAAGAGTCTGTTTGAACATATGCTTTCATCTATCTTGGGAAAATACCTACAAGTATGGTAGTTGGAGCAGATGGTAGTGCTATGTTTAACTTCTTAAGAAACTGCCAATTTTTCATTGCAGCCAATATTACTTGCAGGTTATTTGCTATATCCCTACAGACACTTGGTGTGTCCAATAATTTCAACTTTTGACTTCTCATATGTGCTTCTTACCATGAGTGTATTTTTTCTAGACACATGTCTGTTTAATGCTCTATCTGTTCAACAATTTTCTTTAACAAAAAAACAGATGTCCAGTTTTAATCCATGGCAATCTGAAAAAATATAAGGTGTTATTTCAATTTTTTGTATCAGTTGAGGCTTGCTTTGTGACTGACTAGATGGTTAATTTTTGGAGTAGGTTCTGTGAGTGATAGTGAAAAATCCTGTTGATATCTTTTAGTTCTACTTGATTCATGACATCTATTAGTTTCATTGTTTCTCTGTTTAGTTTCTGTCTTGATGACCTGTCCATTGGTAAGAGTGGGGTGTTGAAGTCTCCCACTATTAGTGTGTGGAGTTTGATGTGTGATTTAAACTTTACTTAAGACCCATCCTAAGGGAGAGAACAAATCCCTGACACTATTAATGTTACTCTGTTAGGCTTATAAACAAGAACCTAACATAACTCCTCGGAGAGGCATCGCCCAGCAGCCATTGGAAACAAATGTAGAGACCCACAGCTAAACATTAGACAGAGATCGGCCAGGTACATAAAAACACTGGGGGGGTTGATTGATAGAGCTGAAGGGGTCAAGGACCCCACAAGAAGACTTACAGAGTCAACCTACCTGGGCCAATGGGGGCTCACTTAGTCTGAACCACCAAGCAAAGTATGTGCATAGACTGGTCCTAGGACCCCTGCATGTATGTAGCAGATACATAGCTTGATCGCCATGTGGGTTCCCCAACAACAGGCATCTGACTCTGATGCTTCCCTTTGGATCCCATTCTCCTAACATGGTTGCCTTTTTCTGGCTTTAGTCGGAAAGTATGTGTTTAGTTCTGCAGCTACTTAATGTGCCACATTGGATTGGTACCCATGGGAGACCTCACTCTTCTCTGAGGAAGAGAGTGGAGAATAGGAGAGGAGAGTGGGAGGAGAGGCGACTGGAAGGAGAGGAGAGGGCTTGCAATCAGGATGTGACAATAGCGCATAAATGTAAAAAATAACTGAATTGGTTTCTTTCATAAGCTTTGAGGGCAATTTATTTATTTTTAAATTAATATAAAAGTGTGTATATGTGTATGTGCGTGTGCGTGTGTGTGTGTGTGTGTGTGTTTTGTCTGTACCTATAGCTATGAACCTCTTGTTTGTCTAGTGTGCATGAAGACCAGAAGAGGGCATCAGTTCATTTGAAACTGGAGTTAAAGTCAGTAGTAAGTTTTCAATGAGATGTGGAGAATCAAATTCCTGTATTCTGGAAGCACAGCTGGTTTTTAACCCCTGTACCATCTGTGTCATATCTATAATGGCTTGAGGCAAAAGCTACATTAGGGTGGGAAATGTTTGGACTCACAATTTGAGTACATAAGCCATTATGAAGAAGAAGGTGTTTTGGCAAGTGCAATATAGCTATGGTGGCAAGAGCTTGAGGCAGCAGTCACACTGTGTCCACATTCAGAAAGCAACGGAGATGAATGTTGGTGCTCAGCTTACTTTCTCCTTTTTATTCTGCTTGGGATCCCTGTTCATAGGATGCTGCTTCTGACATTTAGAATATGTTTTCTTTCCTCAGTTAAGCTTCTCTAGTAAAACCCCAAAGACACTTGTATGATGTATTTTATTGGTGATATTAATAGTCAGGTTGACAGTGAGGCTTGCTCATCATAGCTATGTGTGTATAATGTGTAAAAACTTATGTGATTTTAGTACATCAGTCTGGTTTTTCTTTGCCTTAGTGATTTTGGTAGCTTCAGTGTTGATGCTACCAGATTTTCTACAATGATGATTATGTCTTCTATCAATGACGCCACTATTACTTCTTCCTTTTAGCATTGCTCTCTTAATTAATCTTGTTCCTTTTTCTAGAGCACTGCCTGGACACCCCAGGGACATAATAAAAGAAGTCAGAAGTGTAGACCTGGATGCCTTTTATGTGTTCTCACACCAAGACATTCTTTCATGCTTAGTGTTAGGCTAGATAGAGGGTTTTCGTCAAGCATGTGGACTCTTGTGCTTTAATTTCAATAATGTTTTCTTCATTCCTCACTGTTTGTCTCTTATAATCAGTATATGTTATTCTCATTGTTCTAAATGCAGGCCCTTCAGCCTGCCAACTTCCTGTTGTTTATATATTCCTAGCTGAGAATTAGCTTCTATAGAGTAAGTGTTATGGGATAAAGCACTTCCCAGATTCTGGGCTAGATTATTTTATTTCTCCTTTAGTTGACATTCCCATAATGTAAGGTTATATTTCACCAATCTGCAGAGGGCTGTTTGGACTAACATAGCAACACAATATTAAATATTACACAGGTTTAATTTCATTCAAGTGGCAACTTTGGAGGTACATATAAATATTCAGTAATAAATATTTAGGACATACTGGCTTCTCTTGATGTGTTCATGAATGAGTGATCGAATAAGCAAAATTTATTTCTCTGTGCACACGGAAAAACTGAGTTCAAGCTTTTTTTGAGGCACTACATCACCATGCATGCTAGAACTGTATACACCAATATGAGCAAATGGTGCCCGATGAGAGCCTAAGAATTCCTATATTGACGAACATACATACACATCAATAATTGGGGGTGCTTATCAACTTTGCAGGTGTGTTGTTGTTGTTATACTTATTTCCTAATAATGTCAATTTGGAGAATTTTCTCTATTGATATTGTTATTCTTAGAGTGTTAGAAAACATAAAACTGTAGCCATCTAGCGTTTTCTGGCAAATACATTTAAAAGCTGGATCCTGTATCTCTTCTCTTGAGAAATTCTTTGCAGGTGTTTTACTTTGAATAGTTGACTGATGAAATGAGCTTCCTGTTTAAACTACACAGCCTTCAAGGAGGTGGTTGTTCTCTTAAAATAGGGCTTAAAATGAAGTCATGTACCTGCTACTAAGCACACAGGAGATGTGTGCACTCTAATATCCAGTCAATGTAATATGTGCCTTTGGCAAGTTGGTGTTGGATATTTGCATAGCAGATTTTAGCCAGTAACTGCAAGGACCACCACAAAGCCTCCTTAACTTGAACCTTCCCACTGTCCTGCCTATCTCCCTGTATTCATTTCCTCTCCTGGTTGACTCTTCTTTGCAGTAACTGAAAATTCACTTAGCGAACAAAGCGAAAATTGATTTCTTGATACTCTCTCTGCTTTATTAAATTGATATCCAAATGCTATTGGTACTTCTGAAGTATTTCCAGGATATCTTTGCTATCATGGGTATTGAGAATTAAAATTATTTTCTGAGACTTGCACTGGTTTATGCTGATCTACTCAAATAATTCAAACAGAAATCTTTAGGAAATCAAATCTATCAGAAAGTTCTAATGACTTTCAAGTGCCAATTTCAATTAAGCAAGTAAGTCACTGTTTATGTAAGTGACCCTTCCAATATTGTGATGACATTTTCTAGCTTTTTTTCTGCTTGTCTCCATTTCTACTCTATGAGCATCACTGTGACCACTTTAAACACAAATCACCCCATCTTTATATACGGACTGGAATTGTAGATATTATCCTATAGCATCTATAAACTCCCAGCACCTTTTAAGAATAATTAGAATGGCTGAGAAACACTTAAAGATATGGTCAACGTATTTAGTCATAGAGAAATGCAAATCAAAACAACTCTGAGATTCCATTTTACATCCACCAGAATGGCTAAGATAAAAAACTCAAGTGACAGCATATGCCGGAGAGGATGTTGAGAAAGAAAGGGGAGTATTAATTCATTGCTGGTGGGAGTGCAAGCTTGTACAACCACTTTGGAAATCAATCTGGCACTTTCTCAGAACTCTGGGATAAGGACTTCCACAAGATCCAGATACTCCACTCCTTCGAATATACCCAAAAGATGGTCCACCACACAACAAGGACATATGCTCAACCATGTTCACAGTAATCTTATTCATAATAGCAAGAACCTGGAAACAACCTATATGGCCCTCAGTTGAAGAGTGGGTAAAGAAACTGTGGTACATTTGCACATTTGTGGAATACTACTCAGTTAGTAAAACCAAGGAAATCTGGAAATCTGTGGACAAATGGATGGAACTAGAAATGATAATACTGAGTAAGGTAACCCAGATCCAGAAAGAGATGCATGGTATATACTCACTTATATTTGGACACCAGCACAACAGAGATGTCCTCTGAAAGTCTTCACTTAGCAATAGATTGGGATAGATATTGGGACTTCTTACTGGGACTCCAGATGAGAAAGGTAAGGGAAAATGGGGAAATAGAAGGATCCAGAGGGTCCTAGAAACATACAAAAAGACCATTAACATTGGTGGATCTAGACCCAAGGGTTCTGCTCAAACTACTATACCAACCAAGGACAATGCATGCAGTAAACCTAGAATCCCTATCCAGATCTAGCCAATGGACAACACATTTTCCACAGTTGTGTGGAGAGCATAGACTGACTCTGGCATAAAGTCTGGTGCCCCCTATATGACCACTTCCCCTTGTTGGGGAGACTTGCTGGCACTCAGAGGAAGAGTAAGCAGACTACCAGGATGAGACCTGATAGGCTGTGATCATATAATGAGGGAGGAGGTCACCTCCTGTCACAGACCTAGGGGAATGGAATAGGGTGAAATAGGGAGAAGGGGGGGAATGGGAAGATATGAGTGAGGGGATAAGAACTGAGATGTAATCTGAAAAAATTACTTTAAAAAAGAATAATTAGAATGGCTTGTTGTTTGTGGAGCTCTTATTACTAATCTCCTTCAGCTCAACTGTTTCTTAAGATTGATATTTCATACAACGAATAAGTCTGTGTGTAGGAATCCTAAGTTTAGGTTATCTAATTTGGGAGAAGCTAATCTTTCCTGTACTCAAATTCTCCTACCCTAAAAAAAATGGAACCAGTTAGGATATTTAGAACTTTGTTATTCATTGTGCAGTAAACCTGTACTGCTTAGTTACTTGAGATAAAGCAGGAGTCGCAGGCTCTACCCTACATGTTATATATCAGAGCATAGTAATTAATGCTCAATAGTTAGACATGTGTTATAAAGGTAAAAGCTCTCATTCCGAATATCAATATTCTAAATATTACACTAAAGTGTTTTCATTCATTAAGGCAGTAATGACAGGAACTTTTCATGATCTAAACTAGTTCATATATTTTGTGCTACTTTTCACTTTAGACATCATTCATTTTTGAAAATACATTTATCACTATGTTTATGGGTCTCAGAATTGAATTCCTTGTTACTTTCACTTTTATTTATAGAACTGATTTTTTGAACAAAATAAATGCTTCAAAAGACTAAATAGATACATAAAAGTCAGAAGAAACATTTTTGGTCACGTACATTAGATGGTTACTGTAACAAGTATGAAGTAATTATGACTTTAGTCATTTAGTCTGGATAATAAGAACTAGAGCATACATTCTGAAATATAATAAAACAATAAGGCTTAAATTATCCCAAAGGCCTCAGGGACTTCAAAATAATAACTTTGTTAGAATTCCTCTTAGAGCAAGGATAATGTTTAGCATAGCAAATAACAATTGGGAAACAAGTATTTATTAAATAAAATGATAGTATATAACCAGAAAGGAAATTGAACAAGAAATGCAAATTTTCATTTATCCTGATAATTAATAGAGAGTGCTGAATGACATAATTTTGGATCATAGATGACTTTAATTATGCTTTGGGATTATATAATGAATGTAAATGTTCATGAAATACTCTACATCAGTAGTTCCCAACCTGTGAGTTGCAATATTCTGCAGTTTTAATAACTCTTTTACAGTGGTTGCACATCAGATATCCTGCATATTAGATATTTACATTACAATTCATAACAGCAGCAAGTTACAGTTATGAAGTAGCAATGAAAATAATTTTATGGCTGTGGGTTATTACAACATGAGGAACTGTATCAAAAGGTTACAGCATTAGGCAGGTTGAGAACCACCAGTCTAAAACTTTGGCTGTCTCTATACTGAGTTCTTTCCTGTATGGACACCAACTTTCATGGGCAGGGATCTTATTGGCTTGAGCATTGACATGCCATCAAATACTGGACTCTTATGACCTGTGATCTTGTGAGTATCTGAGCACCACTCGGATTGCTGTTTACAACAATACATTGCTAATATTGGGGGATTTCCCTTGTTATCTATAATGCTTGCCTTGATTATATACTCTTGTATTTTCCCATTGCACAGGACTTAGGAGTTTAGTAGTTAGGAAGTGTTTTTTTTTTTTCTTATTTAAATGGTGTAAAGAGTGTAAAAGTACCAGAATGATTTACCAAAGTGGGAGCTGGGAACAATGACAAAAGGATAAGTGAGAATTCGAGGAGTAAACATACCATATCTAATGTAGACAGTAGGCTATAGAGGAGGCCATGTGTGATGGAAGGACCTGAAAACCAAACCCAGGTCTTCAAGTCTACCAGCAAGTACCCTTACCAGCTAAGCCATCTTGTCAATTCAAGATCCAGACTTTTGAGGGCTGGCTATGGAATCTATTTTCCTATTCAGTATAAAATATCTTGAGAAATATGAAACTATCACCACCATCTGTTCCTAATGTTACACTAGCCAAGTCTTAGAGAAGATATGGAGATAGCATATAAAGAGAAACAAACTAGTGACCATGAAAGGAAAAAGAATTCCTTGTGATTTTTATAAATCAAGAAAATCTCACAAACAAGATTGTAAACCATGTGTGCAGTCAAATATGTACCTGGACTTGCTTACAACATATGTTACATTTATTTCTGACCACATCTTTATTCTTATCAGGCTTTAAACATGTACAGTGTATCTGAGATATAACTTTAAGGTCTAACTTAAAAAAGAATATTTGAACACTTTTGTTTAACATTTAAAATCCTCAAAAAATGTATTGTTAAGATACTTGATCTAGAGAAGCATGTGTCCACTCTTGGGCATATACAATTTATATTTTCATAAGCATGTGTACATCTCTCCATGTCTGTGAATCTTTATGGAAATACTGTCTTTATTTTAATTGTATATATGATATGTGTGCCTGCATGTGGGAAGCTTTGAAGCAAGAGAGAGAAAGAGAGAAA
>OU015743.1:116135119-116150474 GCA_907169655.1 Acomys percivali
AGAGAGAGAGAGAGAGAGAGAGAATGTCAAACATTCTGTACATTATTTTTCTGCAGCAAGGCCATTGTCTATACCCGGAGCTCAGCAGTTTGGCTAGACTGACTAATCAACAAGCTCCTGGGATCTACCTCTCTCCATATATCCAGTTTTGAGATTACAGATATATAGGGCAAGATCCATTTTCTTTATGTAGATGTTGGGGATAAAGATAATGTTTTCACACTTGCATGGAAAGCACTTTGCTGACTGAGCCATCTCTGGAGTCTCTAAACATTCTGATTAATAAACTTCAAATTTGCCTCCAAAATCTACTAATGTTGAAGTTGATTGGTTTTCTAGTATTATATTCTACTCAAAGACTCAATTGTTATTTATATCATAAGATACTTTCCAAATGAGCTGTGCAGATACAAAATGTAGTATGAGTTTGAATTGATGTCGTTGTTAGAGTTTAACTTTATAGTTGAGGCAATGTAATAAACTACCAGAATCTATGCCGATAGGGAAGTAGAGAGTTTTCTGGAAACACTCATCAATGAAAATATGGTCCTGGGACCCTATGAAGCATGTGTTCTTAGATTACTTGAGGAAAAGCAGATTACGGTTTATGAAGAAATGATTATAAGCTCAACTTAAATGGTCCACACACTAAGATTCCATGAGAGATGAGACTATCAGTATTAATAGGAAGAAGTTAAAGTGATGATGGGGTGTGGTAAAGATGGAGTTGTGTGTGTAAGTACATGCACATAGCATCATTGCCCAATAAGATCACCACATCCTCTTCACTTTCCACCATTGGACCAGACTGCTGTTTGGGTTGACCAGCAAATAAAATAGTTCATTAACACATAGGGGACATTTTACATGAAAATACATTTAAAACATGTTAGTGTTTGAGTTACTTCCCCCCCCCTTTTGTAACGGCATACCCACTAAAACAATATGAGAGAGGACATATTTATTTTGCTTTGCACTTTGAGGTGATATGCCCCATTATGGGGAAGAAGGTACCAGGGCACAATGTATCAGGATTCAGGAAGTAGAGGGAAATTAATTCTGCTGCCCAGGCCACTCATTTTTAAATTTAATCTTGGACCCCAGCTCATAGGATCATGACCCGATATACAAAGTGATTCTTCTCAGCCAAACTATTCTGTAAACATCATCATAGATACATTGAGATTGTGTTTCCATGGTGATTCTAAATCTAAGAAAATTGACAAGGAGGACTAACAATCTCCACTAGGAATATATAAGATACAACAATGACAGAAATGTGACAATAGGCTAATTCAGGACTAATTCATATGTCTCAATGAAACACTCTCAAGGCACAAGTTTGAGAATGTGACTAGAATAGTGAGCAAACTCACCAGAAATTAAATTTTAACAAACTAAATCTTAGTATATTTACTTTTGGTAAGATTTTCATTTAATACAAGGAATCTCAAACAGGTATGATTTACTGCCTCACATAAAATTCTTTACTATTGGGGGACATTGTGACTAGCCTAGGAATTGTGATAATGAATGCCATAATGTATGAAGAGAGCACCAATTCTCATAGGTTATCCCCCCCACTAGCCTCTATAGATTCATTATGGCATACGTGCTCATACTCCTTGTCCCTATGCAATAAATAAAATTAATTAAATATATTTAAAGAGTCCTGGTGAGGATAACCTGAAGAGGACACAAAATTGTCTAGCATGGATTCTAAAAGATCTTCATTCAATGGGAGATTGAAGAAACAATCTCATTACTCCAGACATCAAACCATGGGAATGAACACTACAACATACAGTAGATTGCTATGGTAAGAGCACGATTAATTGCAAACAATGGAAACTGTTTTCTCAAGGGTGCTTGAGAATTTTGATGCTGGCAAGTCATTAGAATTTAAGGGTAAATCTGACGTAAGTTTAATTTGGATATATAAATTGGTAAGGGGGGGAACTAAAGGAGATAGTGCCCAAGTTATCAGATATTTACTTCTTCACTGTATCTACAACATTTTCTTTGTCTCTGTCCTCTTTATTTCTTACACACACACACACACACACACACACACACACACACACACACACACCACTTATATTTTAACTATGGTACATTAACCTTTGGGCTATTATCAAAATATCAAGGGCCATTTTCTTTTGCATGGAGCTGTAACTGACTGCTAATATACCACAGAAATGGAGGGTGTTCCCAGTTCACACACTGGCACAACATCCTGCCTGGTTATTGGGCTTGTTTATAAGGGGCTTTACAATGTATAAACTTATTTCTTTTATGTTCATCCAAATATAAGAAATCTCTATATCCAGTCGATCCATGTCTAAGAGATTTAGTGACAAGGTCAATGTCTCTAACTGTAGGTAGAATTTCTTGTAGAATATATTATTAACATCAATATCAGTTTTCCAGGTTTGGTCTAGTACTTTAAATGATAAATTATTACATCATAATAATTTTCATCATCACTCTCAAATTAGCTCTCTAAACACGTGGTACCACAATGTCACATGAGTTTCAAGTTAAACATCTATGATCTCACTTTAATTTTTCATCAAAAAGTTTCTAAGCCTCAGATATGTGGCAACACAAATGGAAAAAATGTATTGCATTTCTTAGAAAAAACTCCCAGTGAATTTGGTATTTATAAACAGAAAAGAATAACTTGCTGCAAATCTCACTGTTATGCAGGACAGATTTTCAAGGGTAATGCAAACATGATTTTACCAGAGATTAGAAGAAAATCCTCTTTTAGCAATTCAAATCTCATAAATTATATTCCTACTTATGCTTACTATCTATTCAGGAAATAGGAAGCTTATTTTAATTTTGTCATTAAGTTAGTTGGAAGAAAGACCTGAATTTGCTTACCCCATTTATAAAGCTAGTCAGAAACAAACCTAGACTATAATCCTCAGATATCCCAAAATAATATGCTATCTTTTTTAACCTCAGTGAAATGGGTAAATTAATGACAAATCATCATATATACCCATTAAAGTATGATTACAGGAAAGAATAACACGGTGCTCATATTAATAATACTTTTAGTAGGATGTATTTATGAGTAGATTTATTTTAAGACATAGGGATGAAGACATTGCTTTAAGGACTTATGCAAACATAAAAATTGTCAAAATACAATAAATTCAAATAATTATATCATCAGGTCCTTTAAAACAGTAGGGTTCACTTGACTTCTGAATTGCATGCTCTTTCTTACCCAAAAGGACAAGAGCATGAAAAGATGAGGAGCATCAGTACTTACCTCTGTGTCCTGGTCCTGCTGTGCAGCCCTCTCCCACTACAGCTAGTAGCTTGAGTCATTCTTATCATCAAGTCTTCCCATCATGGTTCATTATACTGCGGACTTATGATTTAAGACAGAATGTTACTTGTTTAAGCCACTTTGCCAAATATTTTGTCACAGTATTGAAAAATGTAAGAAACAGATGTTCTTGCTATCTGAAAACATGAAAAATCTTCACTAGAATACATCATTAAAACTATTCAGAAACTCTGTTCTGATGTTATATGATCCACATCATACTTAAGTGCTACAAGGAACTAAAAATAGTTAAATTAACCATGTTTTCAGAGTAAACAAGCTTGTATTACATACTTGCTCCTGTGACAAAGTACTTGGTAAAATCAGTGTAAAGAAGGAGTGGTTGGTGTGGCCGTACAGTTTCAGGGACACAGTCCATTATGACAAGGAGTGAATGGTGACAAAAGCACGAGGTGGCTGGTTACCCTGCATCCAGAGTCAGGAAGTACAGTGATGACTGGTGGTGTTCAGCTTCTTTTCTCCTCTTTATCCCACTCAGGATGCCAGCCCATTTAGATTGGAGCTTCCTAATGTAGTTTCTTCATCTAGAAAATGCCCAGAGGCTTGTTTCCTGCCAAGTTGACAACTAAGACCAAACATTGCAGTAGCAAATGCTAGTTTTACTCTTTCCATTTGACTTTCCTGAATAATTGTGATAAGAATTGGATTTATATATAAAAAAAACCTAATCCACAATTGGGTGGTATTTACTGTATTTCTTGTTGGATATTCAAAGGTAAGGAGATAAATTACCTTTTTCTGGAAATGAATAACATTCTAACAGGTGGTGCAAAGCAAACATATGTCCCAGAAAATACGGGAAAAGGGAAGAAAATATGGACAGGAGGGAAGATAAGAGGCAGTCAAAGTGAGGAAGAATGAGAACTATGTACTCAAAGTTTTGCTCTATAAGCCAATGTTGTTCTTCTGTGAAGTTTTTTTTCTTATGTGATAAACAAATACATAAATGTGAATGGTCTATTTAATGATTTTATCTAGAAAAATGACTGGAAAATCTTGATTTAAGAACTAAGATTGGTTCATCATGAAGCTTTTCAGCTCCACCCATGGGTGAGCCAGGGACTATAGTTTTTCGATTTCCCCTAATGATAACTTTTCACCAGAGTAAACCTCTGGTCTAGAAATGCCTACTTCTCATACTTTATTATAAAAAATTACCAAAATTATGCATTTTGAGGAGGGAGCTAAATTTGCTAAATTAAATAAAATCATTAAAATAATATTATTTCTAAAAGATTATTTTTTTCAGTATGGGGAGTCATCCTTTAATAAAACACATTTCTTTTTTGATTGACCACATAGGAACTGAATTCAAACTTGGGAAGAAAATTCAACTATATCTGTCTTGGGTGTCATATAGTCCTCAAAATGGTCTTCCCCTGGGAATCTGTACAGTCCTTCTGTCCAATATTAGCTTGTTGAAATTTAATCAAGAGATGATTCTTTAGGAAAAGCTACCTTGTCCCTCATTCCAATCATCCACGTATCAAGCCAAACTCCTTCTTTGTCTTTTCATTCAGTTTTATAACTTTTTTACTTAGTTATTATTTTGTATGCTAGAATAAAATAACCCCAGGGAGGTTTTATCTTTTGACTAGTTTTCTTGTGTAGGAACTTAGACTAATGAGTAAGAGGTAACTAACTGATGGTTCATTAGTAATAGTCAAAGACTGATGAAGTCTGACCTTGAACACTGGATGATGCTTTTTTTGGGGGGGGCATGAGAATATGATGATTAAGTCATATTTTATACATATCACAGTTTTAAATTTAAATTTTAGGGTTTTTTTCCTGTTAGAAAGGTGGAATTTATTTTATTGTATGTCATAGTTGACAAAAGGAATCTTATTCTTTAGTTAACTTCTTAGAAAATAATCTTAAAAAATTATATAACTGCTTATATAAGATCAGAGGAAAGAGGTTCTGCATCACTTAATGATGTTTAATTCAGAAAACAAAATGATGTAAATGAATTACACACACACACACACACACACATACACACACACACACACAATGGGTTTCATGGGAACCTATCTGGAATAAGCAGTTCACCAGCAGTGAGAGTGGAAGAGAGAGGACATGTCACTGGTGGACCAAATCTCGGACAGCTCCTGACAGGCCTTGAAATTTGTCCAGTTTGCATTCTCATTTTACACTCTAAAATCACAAGATGAGACAGGCAAGCAAGCGAGAGTTTCCAAAAGTGTAGTTGGCCGTCAGTAGGTTGTTAAAGGCAACGGCCCATTGTCTTAGTTATTTCCTCAGGTCAATTCTGTTTCAAATGACACGTGAAGTTGGCAAGTAGGCAGTACAAACAGTGTTACATGAATTACTAAGTATATTAATAAATCTGTGTCTGATAATTGGTCTTTATTTTCACTGCATTCTACTTCAGGCAATACATGAAATTCTTCTTTTTTTTCTTTTAAAAAATATTGGATTTCACTAATGCTTTTGATGGTTTTGGTGACATTAGCCTCTAAATTGATCCGGTCGAATGACTAAATGAACCACCTCTGGTGAGTTGAAGGAATGAAAAGCTACAATCACTCAGAGGAAGGACAGCAGGACACCAAGAAGAGACTTGATACCCTATGAGCATATACAGGGGGAGGTAATCCCTCTGAGGAACAGTCATAGGGGAGAGGAATAAGGGGAAACTAGGAGGGAGGGTAGAATGGGAGGATACAAGGGATGGGATAACCATTGAGATGTAATAAGAATAAATTAATAAAATAAAATTAAAAAAAAAGAAAAGCTACAATCTAGGATTTCAATAGAAGAAGTTTTGCCTGGATCTCTGACTTAGAATTTATCAACTGTTCACAAATATTGCTACATCATCCCATCTACAGTCTCTACTTTTCACTGTGCTTTAGGTATAATTGGATGGGAACTAATTATAGTGCTCTTTTGTAGTGCTATATTATGTAATGATAAAATCATCCTTTTTCTGGCATCAGAAGCATCAGTAATAATATTTTAATAGCTTTGAAATTCCCACCTTATATTAAGTAGCTAATCCTGCTATCCTCACTTCTATAACCTGCTCTTCATTTGTTAATATCTAAAGTTTCTTGTTATCTCAAGGAACGGGCTGTTGGTAGATTCTCTCTTCCCACTTTAAAACTTGCCCTCCCAATATTATTGGAGTATAGTTAAACTGTATTTTAAAATACAGTTTTTATTTTTATTGGTGTGTAGTCATTTTACATAACGATTGGCCTCATGAAGATAACATTTTTCAAATATATTATATACTTCAGCCATATTAAAGTGAATAACAGTATATTTATGATAAAAATAAAGAACTTCAAGATGGAAAAAGGAAACGTGAGCAGGTTAATATATTTTAAGCAACTTGAAAATAGTACTAAAATTTTACTCCCTCAAGTGTTTCTAATTTAATCACTTTTTCATTGTTATTTTAACAAAACAACACTCCCTCTTTAAAGTGAATACACACATATATGTGTGTATTTCACAATTATACATTTATGAAAAAGGTAGTTTTCGAGGGGAAGTAAAAGAGAAAGCCTGAGGGAGGGGGTGCAAGAAGGGAAGGGAAGAGAAGGGAGAAGATGTGACTAAAAGTAATATATTAAAAAATAAATTAAGAAGAAAATTTCTCTATGCCATTTCCAAAGAAACCCAAGTGTCTATCAAGTGAAGACTGAACAAATTTAATCTGATACATATATACAGTAGAATAAATTGCAGAATTCAAAATCACTTGTGTGGTTTGTGCCCTAGTAGTGGAGGAATTTTGAAGTTAAATCAGGCAAGCATTGCAAATCAACCTGCTGCATGATCTCACTGCTATTTGGAGTCTAACAAGTTAGCCTAATGGAAGACAAGAGTAGAATGGTGGTTTACATGGATTAAAAGATTATGTGTGAAAAAGGACTTGTTAACAATTCATCAATATGTACTTCAGGCAGGCTGTAAACTCATTTCTAACCAATCTAGCATAAAACAATCACTATTTTCCTGTCTTATTAACCTCCAAAGTTAGTAAGGCAGAAGTGGTCTACAAGATCTAGTTCTATGTAAGAGGTCTGATGTGCTATTGAAGAGAATTGTAGGTGGCTAGAACAGTGATGACAAATATCCTAAAAACAAGAAAAAATGATTTTGAAGGTTTTTTACCATACGAAATAATGAATGATTGAGGAAATGTTTATATTTATCTAATTTAAACTCTGTTCACTATAGATAATTCCATAGATACAATAGTATGGTTTTGCCAGTTTTGTGTGTTTCCTATATTTAATTTAAATAAATGTAAAAAATGCTAATGCCATATCTCAAGTGTTCTTTGCTGATTACAATTCATGCATTTGTGTGGAATTCAATTCTGGTTTTGATGAATATGAATTTATGTAATCATAAATTATGTAGAAATTATGGTTTGAATGCAACCTCTAACACTGTGTCATAAAGTATACAGTACATTGCATTGAATTTGTCTTTTTATTACTAAGCCTGTGTTAAGTCAACTGCCATGTCATAAGGATGACCATCACAATCTATTTCGGCATTTGTAACAAAATACCAAAGAATGAGAGATTCAAACCCAACAGATTTATTGCTGTTTGGCATCTAGGATGTCTGAGATCATGTTCCTGACAGAATTAGCTTTTTATAAAAATTAATTTATTCATGTTACATCTCAATGGTTATCCCATCCCTTGTATCCTCCCATTCTTCCCTCCCTCGCAGTTTCCCCTTATTCCCCTCCCCTATAACTGTTCCTGAGGGGGATTACCTCCCCCGGTATATGCTCATATGGTATCAAGTCTCCACTCGTTAACCTGCTGTCCTTCCTCTGAGTGCAACCAGGTCTCCTTATCCAGGGACATGGTCAAATGTGAGGCACCAGAGTACATGAGAAAGTCACATCCCACTCTCCACTCAAGTGAGACTGTTCTGACCATTGGCTAGATCTGCATAGGGGTTTAATGTTTACGGCCTGTATTGACATTGGCTGGTGCCTTAGTTTGAGTGGGACCCCTGGGCCCAAATCTGCCTATCATGATGTTCTACTTGTAGGTTTCTAGGACCCACTGGAACCTTCCACTTTGCTATTCTCCCATGATTCTCTCATCTAGAGTCCCAATAGGATGTCCTCCCATCTGCCCCAGTTTCCTGGTAAGTGAAGGCTTCCATGGGACATGTCCCTTGTGCTAGTATGCAGATATAAGTGAGTATATACCATTTGAGTTTTTCTGCTTCTGGGTTAACTCACTCATTATGATCATTTCTAGCTCAATCCATTTATCCACAAATTTCAGGCATTCCTTGTTTTTAATAGCTGAGTAGTATTCCATAGTGTATATGTACCAAGTTTCTTTATCCATTCTTCTACTGAGGGACGCTTAGGCTGTTTCCATGACCTGGCTATTATGAATAAGCAAACTGAGCAAATTTTCTTGTTGTGTGCTGGTGCATCTTCTGGGTATATTCCAAGGAGTGGAATAGCTGGGTCATGAGGAAGCCTTATTCCCAGTTTTTTGAGATAACACCAGATAGATTTCCAAAGTGGCTGTACTAGTTTGCATTCCCACCAGCAATGAAGGAGTGTTCCTCTCATCCTAAATCCTCGCAAGCATGTGGTGTCGCTTGAATTTTTGATCTTAGCCATTCTGATGGGTTTAAGATGAGATCTCAGAGTTGTTTTGATTTGCATTTCCCTGATGACTAAGGCGGATGAGCACTTCTTTAAGTGTTTCTCAGCCATTTGATATTCTTCTGTTGAGAATTCTCTGTTTAGTTCCAAGCCCCATTTCTCAATTGGTTTATTTGGTTTGGTGGTGTTTAATTTCTTGAGTTCTTTATATATTTTGGATATTAGACCTTTGTCAGATGTAGGGTTGGTGAAGATCTTTTCCCAGTCTGTAGGCTACCGCTTTGTTCTCTTGACAGTGTCTCTAGCCTTACAGAAGCTTCTCAGCCTCATGAGGTCCCATTTATTAATTGTTGACATTAAGGCCTGGGCTGTTGGTGTTCTGTTCAGGAAGTTGTCTCCTGTGCCAATATGTTCGAGGATCTTCTCCACTTTTTCTACTAAGTGACTTAGTGTCTCTGGTTTTATGTTGAGGTCTTTAATCCACTTGGATTTGAGTTTTGTGCAAGGTGACAAATATGAGTCCAGTTGCATTTTTTTACACATAGACATCCAGTTAGACCAGCACCATTTGTTGAAGATGCTATCCTTTTTCCATTGAATGGATTTGGCTTCTTTGTCAAAAATCAAGTGGCCATATGTGTGTGGATTCCTATCTGGGTCTTCTATTCGATTCCACTGATCAACCAGCCTGTTGCTGTGCCAGTACCATGCTGTTTTAATTACAATTGCTTTATAGTACAATTTGAAATCAGGTATGGAGATTCCTCCGGAGCAACTTTTATTGTACAAGATATTTTCTGCTATTCTGGGTTTTTTGTCTTTCCATATGAAGTTCAGAATTGAACTTTCAATGTTTTTAAAAAATTGTGTAGTTATTTTGAGAGGGATTGCATTGAATCTGTAGATTGCTTTTGGTAGGATGGCCATTTTTACTATGTAAATTCTCCCTATCCATGAGCAAGGAAGATCCTTCCATCTTCTCAGGTCATCTTCAATCTCCTTCCTCAGAGTTTTGAAATTTTTTTCAAACAAGTCCTTCACTTGCTTAGTTAAAGTAACTCCTAGATATTTTATATTGCTTTTGGCTAATGTGAAGGGTATGGCTTTCCTAATTTCTTCCTCTGCAAGCTTGTCATTTGTGTATAGGAAGGCTACAGACTTTTTGGAGTTAATTTTGTATCCAGCCAAATTGCTGAAAGTGTTTATCAGCTGTAGGAGTTCTCTGGTGGCATTTTGAGGGTCACTTATGTACACTATCATATCATCTGCAAATAGGGATAGTTTGACTTCCTCCTTTCCCATTTGGATACCCTTGATCTCCTTTTGTTGTCTTATTGCTCTGGCTAGAACTTAGAGTACTATATTGAAGAGATATGGAGAGAGTGGGCAGCCTTGCCTTGTTCCCGATTTTAGAGGAATTTCCTTGAGTATCTCACCATTTACTTTGATTTTGGCTATTGGCTTGCTGTAGATAGCCTTTATTATGTTGAGGAAAGTGCCTTGTATCCCCGATTTCTCTAAAACTTTAAACATGAATGGGTGTTGGATTTTATCAAATGCTTTCTCTGCATCTAAGGAGATGATCATGTGGTTTTTTTTATTTTCAGTTTGTTTATATGGTGGATTACATTGATGGATTCCCTTATATTAAACCATCCCTGCATGCCTGGAATGAAGCCTACTTGGTCATGATGAATGATATCCTTTATGTGTTCTTGTATTCGTTTTGCAAGAATTTTATTTAGTATTTTTGCATCGATGTTCAGAAGAGAAATTGGTCTGAAATTCTCTTTCTTTGTTGAGTCTTTGTGAGGTTTAGGTATCAACGTGACTATGGCCTCATAGAATGAATTTGGTAATGTTCCATCCAATTCTATATTTTGGAGTAGCTTGAAGAGTATCGGTATTAGCTCGTCTTTGAAGGTCTGGTAGAATTCTCCACTGAAACCTTCTGGCACTGGGCTTTTTTTTGCTTGGGAGACTATCAATGATTGCTTCTATATCTGTAGGGGAAATGGGACTATTTAGCTTATTTATCTGTTCTTCGCTCAACTTTGGCAAGTGAAATTGATCAAGGAAATCGTCCATTTCCTTTAGATTTTCAAATTTTGTGGCATATATGCCTTTTAAGTAGGATCTTATGATTCTTTGTATTTCTTCAGTGTCTGTTGTTATGTCTCCCTTTTCATTTCTGATTTTGTTGATTTCAATACTGTCTCTCTGCCTTTTAGTTAGTTTGGCTAACGGTCTGTCTATCTTGTTGAGTTTCTCAAAGAACCAGCTCTTTGTTTTGTTGATTTTTTGGACTGTTTTCTTAGTTTCTGATTTGTTAATTTTAGCCCTGAGTTTGATTATTTCCAGACCTCTACTCCTTTTGGGTGTTTCTGCTTCCTTTTTTTCTAGGGCTTCCAGCTGTTTTGTTAAGTTGCTTATGTGCGATGTTTCCAATTTCTTTTTAAAGGCACTTAGTGCTATGAATTTTCCTCTTAACACTGCTTTCAATGTGTCCCACAAATTTGGGTATGTTGTTCCCTCATTTTCATTGAATTTCAGAAACTCCTTGATTTCTTTCTTTATTTCTTCCCTGAACCATGTGTCATTTAGCAGAGAGTTGCTTAGTTTCCACATACATGTAGGCTTTTTGTTGTTTCTGTTGTTGTTGAATTGCAGCCTAAGAGCATGGTGATCTGATAGGATACAAGGTATTATTTCAATCCTTTTGTATGTTGAGGTCTGCTTTGTGACCTACGATGTGATCAATTTTGGAGAAGGTTCCATGGGGTGCAGAGAAGAAGGTATATTCTTTCTTGTTTGGGTGAAAGGTTCTATAGATATCTGTTAGATCCATTTGACCCATGGCATTGGTTAATGATGTTATTTCTCGGCTTAGTTTCTGTTTCAATGACTTATCCTTCAGTGAGAGTGGGGTGTTGAAGGCTCCCACTATTATTGTGTGGTGATCGATGTGTGGTTTAAGTTTTTTTAGCAGATCTTTTACAAATGTGGGTGCCCTTGTATTGGAACATATATGTTCAGATTTGTGATGTCATCTTGATTGACTTAACCTTTGATGAGTATGAAGTGTCCTTCTGCATCCCTTTTGATTAATTTTGGTTGAAAGTCTATCTTGTTTGATATTAAAATGGCTACGCCTGCTTGCTTCTTGTGACCATTTGCTTGGAATATTTTTTTCCAACCTTTTACCCTGAGGTAATGCCTATTGTTATAGGTGAGATGTGTTTCTCGAATGCAGAAGAATGTTGGGTCTTGTTTATTCACCCATTCAGTTAGTCTATGTCCTTTTATTGGAGAATTGAGACCATTGATGTTGAGAGATATTAACGACAAGTGTCTCTTAAGAGTCTTAATTTTGATGTTGTTTCCAATTGAGTGTTTGGGTAGCTGTGTTTTTGCCATGGTATAGTTAACTATTTCCTGAGTAGTTTTGTTTGTAGCTTAACCTTTTGGGATGTAGTTATCCTCTAGTACCTTCTGTAAAGCTGGGTTTGTGGATAGGTACTGTTTGAATTTGTTTTTGTCATGGAATATTTTGTTTTCTCCATCAATGGTTATTGATAGTTTTGCTGGGTGAAGCAGTCTGGCCTGGCATCTGTGGTCTCTCAGGGTTTGCAGGATCTCTGTCCAGGCTCTTCTGGCTTTTATTGTGTCTGCTGAGAAGTCTGGTGTAATTCTGATAGGTTTGCCATTGAATGTTATTTGGCCCTTTTCCCTTGCAGCTTTTAATATTTTTTCTTCGTTCTGTATGTTTTGTTTTTGGATTATTATGCGACGGGCAGTTTTCCTTTTCTGGTCAATTCTATTTGGTGTTCTGTAGGGCTCTTGTATGTTTATAGGTATCTCTTTCTTTAGGTTGGGGAAATTTTCTTCTATGATTTTGTTGAGAATAGTTTCTGGGCCTTGGAGTCTGATATCTTCTCTTTCTTCAATGCCTATTATCCTCAGATTTCTTCTTTTCATGGTGTCCTTAATTTCTTGGATGTTTTGTGTCAGGAGTTTTCCAGATTTGGCATTTTCTTTAATGGTTGCTTCAAGATCTGTGATTGTATATTCTAGACCTGAGATTCATTCTTCCATCTCTTGGATTCTGTTAGAAAAGCTCACCTCTGTGTTGCTCTCCTTCTTCTCTGAGGTCTCACGTTCTTGTTTTTCTTCTGTCTGTTTGTTTATCATTGAATCCATTTTCGTCTTCAGATCTTGAACTGATTTTTTTATTTCTTTCACCTGATTTTTTGTATATTCCTGAGTTTCTTCCATTGCCTCTTTATAGGTCTTCAGAGCTTGAATCGTTTTATTTATTTCTTCCATCTGGTTATTTGCATTTTCCTGAAATTTTTCCAGTTCCACTCTATGTGCCTCTTTTATGTCTCTCACCTGTTTGGCTGCGTCTTCCTGTATTTGATTACGAATTTTATTTGTTTCCTCCATTAATATGCTCCTTATTAAGGATTTGAGGTCATTTTCTTGTATTTCCGTTGTATTTGAGCTCTCTGGGTTGTTTTCTTTGGGACAGCTGGAAACTGGAGACACCATGTTGTTTTGGGGGTTTTTGCGTATGCTTTTACGCTGTCCTTTAGACATCTTGCTGGCTCTGTTTTCGTTGGGTAGCTTCCCGAGTTGGATAGAGGGAGTCTGATGATAGATTCACTTGTTTTCTCACGATTTCCGTAGGTTGGAAGCTCTGATGTTTCACTGTTGTGGATGGCAGGAGGTTAGCCCTGGTGTTTTGGGCTCTCACAGCCAGTGATCCTCAGCTCCCCTGTGCTGTGGGTCCTGCAATTGTTCTGGGTCTCTGGATGATCGTTGGGTCAGGCCAAGGTATCCACAGCCTTCTGGGTTCCCTGCCATGTCCAGCCAGGGACACTGGTCCCAAACCACCCTCCGAGCTCAGCTAGAATCTCAGGGCCTGAACCATCTGCCGAGCTCAGCTAGGAATTCTGGGATCAAAATGCACACAGGGCCAGCCAGTATTTTCGGGCTGGGACTGCACACCAAGCTCAGCTAGGGATGTTTGGCCAAACTGCTTGCTGTAGTCAGTTATTGACTCATGCCCGAAACATCCACGCAGCTCAGCCAGAAATTCTGGATTCAAACTGCACACTGTGTCCAACCAGAGTCTTAGAGCTGGGACTGTGCCAAAAGCTCTACTAGAGACTCTGGGCCCAATCTGTCTGCCAAGCACAGTTAGGGACTCTGGCCCTAAGCTGCACGCCGAGCTCCACCCGAGTCTCTGGGGCAGAATTGTGCACCGAGCTCAGCCAGGGACTATGGACCCACTCTGCCCACTGAATTCAGCCCGTGACTCTGGGCCTATACTGTGTGGATAGTCCAGCCAGTGTCTTGGGGCCGCCGAGCCTGTGTGCACAGCTCAGGAAGAATCTCTGGGCCTAATCAGCTTGGCAAGTCCAGCTAGGGCCTCTGGGCTGAATCTGCGTGTTGACCTCAGCCTGTACCAGCGCCCCAAAACTGCCCTCTGAGGAGAGCTAGTGTCTTGAGCAGAACTGCTCGTTGATGTGTGCTAGCGCTCTGGTGGGACTGAGCTCTCTGCCTAGCCTGTGTCACAGCAGGGGAGCCGTAGCTGCGCTAGGCTGTTGCCTTGGGTAGAATTGCCTGCTGCGCTGAGTCAGCGTCTCCACAGCACTGCGCCCTGACCTGTACCCGGGACTCTGGGGCTGAACTGTCCGCCAAGTCCAGTTTGGGTCACAAGGCACCCAAATTCTGTCCAGTGACCCCTCTCCCGCAGCAACTCCCACTGGCCACCACACTAATCTCCTCCACTGGAAGGCTCTGAGCTGCAAACCTCAGCCCCTGCCGCTGCTTCCGCTCGTGCCACTGGTGCCGCCGCCACTGCTGCCTCTGCCGCTGCTACTCTGATCCGAGAAAATCCGCGCTCCTCCCTTGTGCAGGGGCACACAGGTCCTCCGCACCCTGGTCCTCCAAACCGTGGAGCACCCCTCTACCATGGTGTCGGGACCTTGGTGTTCCTGGCTCAGAAATCTGTGCAATTCCCTGAATTGTTCACTGAAGCTTCTAAACACGGTCCACCCTGCTTGCCGCCATCTTGGATCTACTCCAGATTTAGCTTTTTCTTCACAGCCATCTGCCATATCACTGGTACTCACATGTCAGAAAGGAAGGCATCTCTCTTCTCTCTGAAATGACACTTTAAACTGTTGCATTGTCTGTTATGAGGATTCTGCCATCATAGTATAATTGTGTCAAAGATGCTGCCTATGAATTAAATCATTGTGGAAGTGTATTAGCTAAAGTTTCCTACAGGAGCAGAACCAAGTGTGTGTGTGTGTGTGTGTGTGTGTGTGTGTGTGTGTGTGTGTGTG
>OU015743.1:116150484-116189381 GCA_907169655.1 Acomys percivali
TGTGTGTGTGTGTGTGTGTGTGTGTGTGTGTGTGTGTGTGTGTGTGTATATATATATATATATATATATATATATATAATATTAGTTGTTATATATATATGTTGATATATATATCTCACTTGTTGTGTATTGTTCATTATTGGTGGCACCATGTTTCAATACATGCACAGAAACAGAGAGAGAGAGAGAGAGAGAGAGAGAGAGAGAGAGAGAGAGAGAGAGAGAGGAGATAGATTGTCCTACATTCTGAAGACGTGAGTAGTCTATCAATGGCAATAGCTTTCTTCTCTTTGGAAAGGGTGACAATCTTTGATGGACTATTCATATCACAGTTAATCTCTCTCTCTCAGTAGTTATGAGTTGCCTGTAGTTTCATATTGGTGGCTCCATGCTTCAAACTGAGCAGAATGAAAAGGGAAAAGGGAAAAGAACTTTACTTATTTCTTATGTCCCCTACCATATACCCAGCAATTCAGGTAACTTAAGTAGGAATTCAGAAGACGCAGTTACCCATAAAATAGAGAATCAAACAATTATCATTAAGAGGAGTGTCATGCTGAGAAAATGCAGAAAAACCTTCCTAGAACTTATTCAAATAGACTTGGGTAGAAAATCTAAGTTTCCTTCAACTTCCACAACCTGCAAACAGAGATCCACCAAGACTCTATTAACAGCTCAGCTGGCTTCAGTACAAATGTGAGGTGAGCCTGAAAGTTAACGATTAATGGGCCAGAATACAGAAAACTCAGGAACAAATCCCACAGAAACTCAAAGCAGAGTCACTTTTGTTTTTACAATATATTAGACAAGGGAGTACAAGTTATAATTAATAAATATTATGCATTGATTTCCTAAGTATTTAGTATCTCACCTGGTTTTTATCTGTAGTTCTAATGCACTGACACATTAATGATTTGTTCTCATGAAATTCTTTTTATGAATCTATATTTATACCATCAGGACTTTAATCACTTATTTTTCTTTTACAAATTTATATATCTTAGATTGTTTTCTTTAGATGACAGTGAAGAGATTTTTGTGTGTTACTGAAGACATTGCAAATTTACAAATAATATTTTCATCATTATTTTGTGATGGAAAAAGTATTTCTCCCAACACACATTTTCATATGCCAATTTAGTTGTATTTATTGAAGAAATAGCCATTCTTAAAACTTGTGAATTTAGGTTCAAGCTTACCCTTTAGTAGTTCAAACTGTCACCTATTATTTCAAATCAGTAGTATTAAAAGTCACCGAGTGTCTGCAATTACATTTCATAGGAGAGTGGCTAAGGCAAGGAGAATGCCATTTCAGGTGGCTTTATAGTACCCACTGCACTCTCCTGTGTTCCCTTTCTTCAATGACTACCCAAATTAGACACAAATCTGCCTTTTCATGGTACACTCTCTCTTGATTTAAATTGTTTACCTATAACACATTCTTCTTTCCAGAAATTGTCCATAGTATTTAATCTTTCCCTCCACTTCATGTGCCTACACCCTGTTCTCATTTATTCTTGGTTTACTAAGATGTCTATTACATTAAGAACAATTACTACAGAAACAAAATATACCTTTGTAAAACTCCACAAGCCACTTACTTTTGGAAGGGTCTGTCCTGCCTCAAACAAAATAGAACTTTCTTGTCTCTTACCCTTGAGTAATCATGTTTTAATCTAGGCTCCATGACAGTAGCTTTCCTTGCCAATGTGTCAGGATTTTGCTTTATGCTCACATTCTTGGCACATTTCACATTCTCTTTCAGGTTTTCTTCTTTTTTTCTCTTTTGCTCCAGTGAATGCAATGATGATCTTGGTACTCTACAGCTGTGAATCACTTTTATAGTCAACTTGGCAGTCGACACACTGGTCTCCACCAAGATTTAATTTACAAGACTCTTCTTTGCAAGAACTATTATATTTTACCTGAGTTTACACTTGCTTGTGTTCCAGGAGCTATCCAGGATTATAAGATTTGATAAGACAAAGTTTAGCTCACTGCCTTGTCTACTTTTGTTTAATTTCAAAAATTCGCTTATTTGCAGTGCGTATAAAATATGAATGTGGATGGTATTAACTAGCATGGGTGGGAGAAGTATGGTTGGATGGATGAACTGGAGAACTGCATAGAAAAGATCACATTGAAGTTCTGAGACTTCCTCACACTTTTGGTATACAGAAAGAGAAGAAGTCACTAACCAGAACAGGAAACGGTCTTTGAGGAAAAGGAAAACATGAGATGAAAGGCAAAATTAAGCTTAAAAGACAGAAAGCTCCAGGAAAGAATGGGTCATTATGTCTTAAATGAGTAGAATTTGGTTAAGATATACAATGAAAAATAAATATTGGATTTGGTTCAATGGGGATTGTGAATGCCCTTGACAATTGCAGAGTCGATAGTTGTTATCAAATATGAAATGAGCTGGAAGAATTGAAGAGGTGGATATCATTGCTATGAATACCTCATCCTAGTCAGTTTTAGGAAATACAATAGGTTACTCAGGTGAGTGATTGGCAGAAATATTTAGATGCTATACTGTTACAATAGGTTGTAAATTTATGCTTCCTTTTAGTTTAATGTTGTCAAAGATGAACAGTTGTCAAAGTTAGTTACTTACATAACAGCAAGTAACACCATTCTAATAGAGAGGGCGTAATGGTGTTATACAGAAAAGAAACAAAAAAGACCATTCCAAAATAAAAATAGGAGAATTTGAGGTTGAGTGAGATGGTGTAGAATATAAGGCAGAATTTTTTGTAGGCTCAATTTTCTTAACCAATATATTTTATTAACAACTTAGTGACCGAGCATACGTCACTTACAACCCGACTAACCAAAACCATAGGAAATGAGGATTAATGGACACAATAACAAAACCTTAAGGATATCAGCTCTGAGGAACAATTCTTCAGGCATGAGCCGCAGGATTTCTTCTGCTGGAACCTGGGGTAACCAGAACCCAGAACCTCAGCATGAGCTGGAGCCCTGTAGCCTTCCTTCCGGTGGTTCTCTCTAGGAGCCTCTTGAAGTGCAGCAATGAACAGCTAAATCTATCCCAAGTCTCAAAAAAAAAAAAAAAAAAGCCCCACCTCCAGTTCTGGACTCATTTATATATCTCCTCCCAGAGTCTGTTCTTAGGATCTTTTCAGCTGGCAACAATTAAGCTCCTGAATGAGGTGGTTGCTGTTCTGGTGAATTAACCTCACCTGTTCTCTCATGAGACCGTTCCGATCCCACACTTGGAATCCTAAAAACCAGGTTTATCTCTCCTTCAATTTTCTATCCATAATTTCAGGGAGAAAGGAGGGTTTATCAACATAGGGAAGGGAGAGAGGGAGAATGAGGAATTTCTTTGACACATTTGAAATTTTATTTTAGAACAGAAGTTGAGGCAAATGAGATGGCTCTGCAAATAAAGTTACCTGCTGCCAAGCCTCAAAACCTGAGTTCAGTACCTGGAAACCACATGTTAAGAGAAGAAAACTAATTCCCCTAAACGTTGTTCTTGACCCATCACTATGCACACACACACACACACACACACACACACACACACACATACGTGTGTGTGTGTGTTTGCGCATATATACACATATACACACATGCATTCACGCACATCTTATAATTGGAGGTTTTTTATTCAACTTATTATGTATTTTAAGCATCCCATAATTAACAAGCATATAGCATAGTGCTTTTGAGGCTTTGTGTCAATCCACTCATTCCCATTGTTTGTTTTTGCTGTGGTTCTACAAGTACACCCTTGCATGCTTCAGAAGGAATTTCTGTCTACTTTCTTTCTCCATTGATGATATCCATTCCTCTCTCCTGCAGCTTTTTATCTTTTAAAATTAATTTTTCCACTCTGATCCTGTATTCAATTCATTAATTAACATATCTGAATTTATCTCTAAACTATGATCAGAGATAATTATCTGTTTGGACAGTCTTATGGCACTGAAGCTAGCCTTAAACTCACTGTGTAGATGAGGCTTGTCTTGATTTCATAATTTACCTATTCTCTGTGGTCATGGGATACCATATCCCATTCATGTTCTGAATTTTGCCAACTTTGTTTCAGCTCTGCTTTTATGCTGTGGATGTGGCATATCATATATTATACAGATGAGCACAGAAGCCTTGTAATGGGTATCTCTTTTCACCTTTCAAACCAAACACTATCTAAGAACCAGATAATCATTTGTAGAATAACTAAATAAGTTATTGTGGTAACTTTACACTTATTTAAAATGTTAAAAATTTCATACGTTTGCAAAGCTTCTGACTTTTCTTCTGTTAGTTCATTTCATAACATTATATCCTTCACTCAATATATTTTGAGACTAATTACCTTGCTTATACGTTGGTATTGTTTCTAATCTCTATTAGATTTTTATTCACTATACTCAGAAAATCCCTTTCCTGGTTTTAAATGGTAATACATATTGATATTAAATTGCTCAGTAACATAATAACTATTGAATAACTTTGTTTTCACTATTTGAAGTACTTACTACTGAATATTTGTTTATTATTTTGTTTATGTAATCTTTTGCTTATATTTCAACAGGAAACACAACAACATTGAGAGAGCTATGTTTGGGATGAACTAAGTCGTATGTGTTTGTTAAATAAATCAACATGTCATAAGTAGGAACTTTCTGTGATGTAGGTGACTAAGTGGGCCAGGTAAACTTTCACAGATACGAGAACAAGTCATGGAGGCTTTGCTTGACAAAGTTCCAAAGATCTCTAGCTGATCACCATGCCCTCAAATATTATGTATGGTCCAGTTGTAATTTTGCCTAAAAACTACTTTGAAATATACTTTTTATCCTAAAACTGCCTTTTTCTTGATTTCTAGGCACTAATGAAATTAACACTGGAATTTTTTCCAACATAGAATGCTGAAAGAAGGCATCTGGCCAAAGGCTTGAAACAATGAAAGAGTTTTAGATCTGACTATTGTGCAAAGGCAGGCAGAAACTGCTTGTAAAGAAAAGTAGGACTTTGACATAACAGTATCTGTTTAGATATCATTAGCTATAGAAAAGTAAAACTTGTTCTTAAAATAATCAAAAGTATTTTAGAATCTGCTTTGAAAGCAAAAGAAGGTGGGTTTTAGCTCATGCTTTACAGTACAATAAAGGACCCCTTGACAGTTAGCCTAGTATTGGCTAAAGATGGATAGCACAGCTGTTGTTTTGGCATGAGGAAAAAAGTCGTTTTTTCTATATTAAGGATATTTAGTTTCAAGCTATGTTGCTATGACAATCATGTAAACACAATGGCTTTACCTGGGGAAATTTATCATTGAACTTTTCCAAGTATTGTTTAAGAAATAATAGTCAGGTTCTTCTGACTATTATTTGGATATTGATTGATTTTTTTGTATGCTTTATTGTAGGTTATACAGAACTATTTTTGTTGTTATTGTTGTTAGATTGTTTTCTTGCTCTGTTGATTTTTAAATGCCCCATTGATTATGAAATATGAGAAAACCATAATGTAATCTGTAATGAAAAAATTTAATTTCACTTTAAATAAGCGCTGGCGTTGTCCCAAGGAGATATATAGAAGATAGAAAAAAAATAAGGTTCTCCTGGGCTAGCAGACCTTTTAGTTTTTGCACCACAATTTATGTCTGGACCTCAATATTTCTTTTCTCCTCCATTCCTCAATTGCTTCTCAATTGACTAGTTGTTCACCAACAGATGGTCTCTCTGAACAGCTGTTCCCTGCCTGCTCAATTCTCCCTACCATGGAACCACCAAAACTTTCTCTTCTCTGATCCTGAAGCTGGTCTATGGGAGTAAACTGCTGGTTACAACCAATATACATCATTTTTTTCAGGATTCCTGTGAAGTGTCTCTTTCCTCAGAAATTCCTCAGCTTCTAAGAATGAAGGCAGCTCACTTCGTCAGTATTCTAAGCTCATCTTATTTCCACTAAAATGTGTCAATACTCATCACATTTCAGGAATTGGAAATGTTAAAGGTTAATGTAAAAATATAATCTGCTGAAGCAATTTTATTTAATGGCATATACTGCTTGTTAAAAATCACTTAATTTTTTACATGTCAAAATATAATTTTATCTGTCGAAGTAAAAGCATAGCAAATATACAATGTGAAAATCATATAGTACCTATAGCGATTTGAATGAGAATGGCCCTGAGCCTCACGTGTTTGGATGTTTGTTCTCAGGTCTGTAGAACTGTTTTGGAAGGATTAGGAGGAATGGCTCTGTTGGAAGAATTGTGTTACAGTAGATGGGTTTGAGGATTCAAATGCTCAGGCCCTTCAGTGTCTTTCCCTCTGCCTCCAACTTGCCAACTAGGATGTATTTTTTCAGTTACTGTGCCAGCACGTGCCTGTGTGTCCACAGCTGTGCTCCGTGACGTGACAGACATGGACTAGTCCTATGATAGAACCAGGGGACTCAACTTAAATGATTTGTTTTAAAAGTTGCCTTAGTCATGATGTTTTGCCATGGCAACAGAAAAGTAAGTAAGATACGACCTCTATTATCTATTCATTTATATTTTTCATTTATTAAATATTTTTGTCCATTTGATGATATGATTTGTTGGTCTCGTGCTTACTTTGTGAAGTTAATAGCATGCAACCTTAAGTTTCTTATATAAATTCAAATAAATAGAAAATTAGTGATATTAAAACAAATGGCACCCATTTACAACTATATATGTTAGAAAGTAGAATATAACTACTATGTTAGAAAGTAGATTATTACTTTTAGGAATATAAGTTTCAAGGGCATTGTATGTACCAGGAGGCTAGAGCTTTGTAACTGGTCGAAAAGAGGCACATTTAAATACAAGAATCAGGTGATGATATCAGGTAACTGAAACAATAGAAAAGAATCATTTCCCCTTTAACATATGCTGTGTGTATTTTCTCTGTTTCTGATCTTTTAAAGTAGAGTGCTAGTTTTGCAAACATGAAATCAAATTCTATGCAGTAACTTTTACTGTGTACTGACTATCCCTTTAGTATGTGATTGATTCAGGCAGATACACTGTATGTTGAAATTGTAATTACATATGAAACCCAGTGATAGCCTCCTTGAGCATACAGTGATTTACAAAACGTTTTGATTCTGTTCTTTCTAAATGCAAAGTCTTACCATAGAAAACATTTTAAGTCAAAATTGTAATTAGAAAACAGTTAAACAGCCAAATCTTTGAAAAATTGCATGACTTAAACAGAAAATAATGCTGTGGGCTAATAATAAGTGATAAATCATAAAATAATGATCACCAGGGTATTTTACTGCTTTAAATCTACTTTTTTAGTGCTTTGAGTGACTAATTTTTTTAAAGAGGAAATACTTCCAAATAATCTGTTATATCTTCAAAAATTGTTCAGTAATGCAATATTTCTAAATATTTGCAAGTTTTAAATAGCATATTTTGACTAATATATGTCCTATAAGGTCAAGAATATTTAAAAATAGTTTAGAATAAAATATAATTACATTGCTTCCTACTGTCTTTTATTCCCTCAGCTCTTCCCATCACCCTTAAATTAACAGGTTCTTTTTTCTGTGATTATTATTCTTACACAACACACACACACACACACACACACACACACACACAAATATGGAAATATAACCTGTTCAATCTGCTTGTGTTATTTGCATGTGTATCATTTTAGAACTGACTACTTTCTGTAGAGTAACCAATTTGAAGTTTTATGCCTGGGAGACACTAAATCTCCCTTGTAAAATGAACTTTTATTTTCTTGTTTCAGTTGTTGTCTTAGAGGATTTTTCTCTCTGTCTGCTAACTTACGCCTTGTCCTGGAAGCTTCTAGTCTCCATATAATCTAACTTAGGCCTAGAATGTTTTCAGCCTCTGAGACTTGTAACTTAATAAGCTCACCTTTCTTGTTCTTACTGGCTAGTTCAACTCAGCTGTTCTGGCTCAAACCCCTCTTCCAGATAAGTTATTCAATCTGGCTTCTCTCTGGCCTCTGAATTGCTCTCTGTTTGGCCTCAAACTAGCTGTAGCAATCTGCTCTCGTCTTCTGGCTCCTCTCCTCCCATGTGGTAAATCTGCCTTCTAGCACCCCGCCCAAGTCTCTCTCTCTTTGCTCTTTAAGTAGCTTCCCTTTCCTCTCTCTTATGAGGGTTGTACTTATCCATATCTACCAATGCTTTCTCTGATTCGTCACCTCTTCTGCCACTCAAATAGGCATCACTTTCAAACATGGGTGCTTCCTTCTACAAACTATCTTTACCTTCATTGTTTGGGATTAAAGGTGTGTACCCCCAAACCTAGACCTAACCTTTCTTTACCTGAAATTTTCTCTATAGCAGACTAGCCTTGAACTCAGATCAGCTGGCCTCTTGCCTCTTGGATTAAAGCTGTGTTTATATTCCACCATGATCACACACACCTAGGACGTCTTTGAATATGATCTTGCCAGAGCAGCCATGTCCTGAGTTAAAATTCCTCTATACGCCCTCTCTCGGCAGTCATTAGTTGCCTGTGGATCTTTGTTGAGGGGTATGACCCACTGAGACTTTCCTCTTTCCACATTAGCATGCCTATTGGCATTGTCATCAACTAGATCTTGTTTATGCATCCAATTCTAGAATAGATCTTCTCACAGAAGACTTCTTGGCATTCTGCCTCTTACAATCTCTCAGCACCCCCTTCTGGGATGGTCGCTTAGCCATAGGTGCAGGAGCTGTCCTGCAGATAGTTCCCTTGAAGTCGGTGTCCTGGGGATACCCTGTCCTCTATACTGTGTCCAGTTGTATTTTCTGTGCTGGTTTCTACTTGCTGCATAGAGAAGTTACTAATATGAAGCATGGTACTTACACTTATACATGGGTATAAGGATGAGATTTAGAATGTGGTAAAAGGTTATGCTGGTTTAGCAAAGTGGTGGTAGTAGATTCCTTTCTAAGGTGCATGATCTCAGTGACCCTAGAAAGTTGGCTAGGTTTCTAACAACAAATAGGATTTTCCTCCTGGCAAGTGGGCCTTAAGTCGAATTAGACCAACAGGTGCTTGGCACTTTTTGCACTGTTAGTGATATCTTGCCATTCTGTACATTGTTGTACATTATCCGTGCTTAGATTCTTTTACAATTATTAAATAGCATATGGAAAGTAACTGTCAAGTAATGTTCTAGTAGCTCACCAGTGTCAGAGATGATTGGCAGCTTGCCTAGCACCTGTGGTCCTGGAAGCTAGGCCATGGGAAAGGCGTTCTCAGGATAACTTCAGCTCTAATCATCTGACTTCTGTGTCCTAAGTGTGAAGTGTCACTAGCAATCAGGATTGGTCTTCAACCTCTGAATGGTAACTAAGGGTAACAGAAATAATGTTTATTATTTCAGGAGTCATTTGGATTAACCTTAACTATTTTTTTAAAGTCTTCAAACCGTAAGAATGCATCTCCTTCACAAATCCAGCACAGAAAAAGAAAGAAACTTTTGTATCCAGAAAAAATAACACTGAGAAAATGAATAAGAATTAGTCAGCCCTCAGTTACCTCCATTACTTTGCTGAAGTGGTTGTGAGATATTAGATGGGAGATGAAAGAAGTTAGGAAAGGCATTCCACAGTCAAAGCCTCCATATCTGGGAGGCTGACAGAAGGAAAGTTAAGAGTCACATTACATGTGTATCCATGGTAAATATACAAAATATAAATTATCTATCGATCTATCTATCGATCACCATTTAAATCCCTTGCACTTAAACACAACCGTTTAACCACTTTCAGCTACTATTTCTGCAATGGCTACATGTAGCTTTAAGGTGGGAAAGTACTCATTTTGTATTACATAATTTGTATTTAGATTATTTTATAATTATTAAGTAGGATATGTTAATGTGTTCATTTTAACAGTGAAAATGGTACACAGAGGACATTAAGAGCAGCCACGTGCACATCATGCAGAAAATCCATTTTTGGTGGAAGCGTGGTGGGATACAGCCTTGGGTTCCGTTCTCTGTGACTTGTCTACCTTGGTGATCCCCTCTCTTTAAGCTTAACATACGGTATCTGTGCATGAACCTCATCCTTCCTTTTGGCTCAGGAAATATTTTATGTTTGTAAAAATAATTTCCCCCTTTCCCACTCTCCATGCAGAACACTTTTATTTCTAATTTTTTCCCTACTTGATGTTCCTTTAGGATTCAGTGTTCCTTTACTGTTAGACTTAATATTAAGTCTACCTAAAAGAAACAGTGTTTGCCATGTCTGCATCTATCCTAGTGGCTTGTCTGTGCCTCTTCATGCAAATCCTACATTGCTTTTTCTTATAAGATGCCAACCGTTTTAGAGTCTCCTAGTCTAATATGTCATAATTGTTAATACCTCGGCAAATAGTAGATTCCCAAATAAAGTCACAGCTGTCTTTACTAGGATTAAGTAAATGGAACATATATGTTTAAATGATATAATCCAACTTACATAGTATACGAAGTAAGAAATTCCTTGTACTTTCTTGTCAATATACTAACACAAAAGCCATACCAGAGAAATCAGAGTTAGCATTACTTTTTGTTAATCAATCTAAAAGTAATATCTGCAGGAAAAGGTGAGGCAGGCATTTATTGGTTTATAATCTTAATAAACATGTTCATTAGTGAAGCCCACAATAGATATTATAAAATAAACACCATAATAAAAATTTTAAGAAGCCAATATTTTCCCCTTAATTTAAAGACTTCTTAAACCTAATAATGACCTTGTCTATTTAAATTTCTGTATGCTTCTTTTATCTGTATAGGTAAGTATTTCCTTACTTTGGAGAAGTACCCGTCTTTGTCTTGTTGAAAATCTGGTCTATGCCATTGATCTGTAATTTTCCTTCATCTATGCCTTTGATTTACAGATTTTGTCTTTTTGTCGTGTCCCATTCCTAAATGCTCATTTCCTGTGCTTTAATAGGGTTATTATACTCTTTCTTTGTTTGGTCTAATGCTCTACTTTATTCTTAGCTCTGGCATTCTATCTTTTACCTGTTTTTTCTGCTTATGAGGCTTTCTCCTTGAGTTTTCTAATTAAGCTACTGAGCTTTTAAATTCAAACTATTTCAGCTTGAGTTCTCTTCAATGCTGTTATCTCTTTACTGAATTAAGAGTTCAAATTCTAAGTTATCCTCATCATTTTGTTCAATTATATATCTCTTTTTCTTGGGCATCACTCAGAAGTTTATTATTATTCTTTTAAGTTCAGTGAGTTACAAGGTGATAAAGTGGTCAACCTGAAATCATGTACATACAAACAAGACTAAATAAGTTGTATTTGTATAGTTCTGTTTATATATTTGTATGATAACAATCATCAAAAGAAATCCATGAATTTGAGAAAGATTACTGGGGAACTTGGGAGAGGATGGACAGGGAGGACATGGAAGCGATGGATAGAGGAAAGGAAATGGGAAAATGTAATTATAATTTAACTAAAATTTTAAAATATTATGGAATTTAAAGTACAAAAACCCATAATTCTTTGTCATGTTTTTATAATGTTATTACTGTGTATATTTTTTCAATTTTTAAAAGTTCTTACTAATACTCAGCCGATTATATAACAAATTACTTAAATCTACTTAGCCACGTTTATGTACATAAAGTACATTCTGGGAAAGTAACTTATAAGCATATTATTTATGTCACTTAGAGTACACACAAAGACTAAAATCTAAGTTTTCAAGTACTATGAGCTACACACATTTAAAGCTGAGATTATGTGATGAGGTACACTTTAATGCCAAGAGCCACCATGTTAAGGGAGCTCACTAGGCATGTGCGCTGTCTAGGAGGTGATCTGGTATTTGCAAGGTCTTGTACCATGATGCACCCCCAAACTGCTTCCAGACTCTGCCATGCTGTCAGGAGCCACTGATTTGGGGAAGTCCGGTAGGCATGAGAGACCTCTGGAGGTGATCCGGTATTTGCGAGGTCTGTATCATGATGTACCCCAGAATTGCTTCCAACCTCTGACAACCCTATCAATTGTGCTTTGTTGGATCTCTCTAAAATCTGGCATTAGAGCCAGGCATGATGGCGCATGCCTTTAATCCTAGCACTCAGGGAGGCAAAGGCAGGTGAATCACTGTGAGTCTAAGGCTAGCTCGGTCTATAAAGAGAGTGCACAACAGCCAGGACTACATTCCCGGCAGCCCAGTCTACAAAGCTAGTCCAGGACAGCCAAGGTTACAGAGAAACTTTGTATAATAAGAGAATAACCAAAAAGTAAATACAACTCACATTGGTGTGAACTATTATTTTCTGGGCACTGACCAGCTCTGATGGCGCAAACTTCCCATAGGATTTTGTTGAAGATGCACTGTTTGTTATTCAGATGAATTAATCCCTGATTATGGAATTCCTGATTTGATTGAAATAGTTTTCAAAGTTAAAGTTAGTTTATGGCTGCAATAAATACCTACGTGGACCTCCAGATGCCTCACTAAGGATATCCTTGTAGCAGATTTGTGGCTTCTGATAAGCCCCCACTCCAGATTGCACCACGAATCCTGGTATTTCACCATAAATATAGGAAAGTTTGTTTAAATTTTGCACGAACCTAAGTGGAATGAAGCTACCTAGAGATGTATGAATTTACTCTGATTCTTAGAATGAAAGACACATAAAATTATTGTCCTGAGTTCATAATGAACTATGAAATAGCTGGAAAATATATAATTAGGTTTGTCCTAATTGATAAGTCTTATACTCTTATAAGTTTCAAATCCTGTTAACCTTAGACTCTGTCAACCTTCATCATTCTGAACTCACTATGAACTTATGTAATGGATACACAGATAAGAAATGCTCTGAATGGTTATCCCATCCCTTGTATCCTCCCATTCTTCCCTCCCTTCCATTTTCCCCTTATTCCCCTCCCCTATAGCTGTTCCTGAGAGGGATTACCTCCCCCTGTATATGCTCATAGGGTATCAACTCTCTTCTCGGTGACCTGCTGTCCTTCCTCTGAGTGCCACCAGGTCTCCCCCTTCAGGGGACATAGTCAAATGTGAGGCACCAGAGTACGTGAGAAAGTCATATCCCACTCTCCACTCAAGTGTGGAGACTGTTCTGTCCATTGGCTAGATCTGGGTAGGGGTTTAAAGTTTACCGCCTGTATTGTCCTTGGCTATTGCCTTAGTTTGAGCGGGACCCCTTGGCCCAAATCTGCCTATCATAATGTTCTACTTGTAGGTTTCTAGGACCCACTGGATCCTTCTACAATGCTATTCTCACATGGTTCTCTCATCTAGAGTCCCAGTAGGATGTCCTCCCCTCTGTCCCAGTTTCCTGGTAAGTGAAGGCTTTCATGGGACATACCCCTTGGGCTAGTATGCAGATATAAGTAAGTATATATCATTTGAGTCTTTCTGCTTCTGGGTTAACTCACTCATTATGATCATTTCTAGCTCAATCTATTTATCCACAAATTTTGGGAATTCCTTGTTTTTAATAGCTGAGTAGTATTCCATAGTGTATATGTACCACAGTTTCTTTATCCTAAATTAATAAAAAAAAAAAAAAGAAAGAAAAATTGGAGCAAAACCATCAAAGAATGACTTCTTTAGAAAGGTTACTAAAAAGTTTCAAAGTAGTCATGTAACTTAAATAATTTATCATTCATTTTCACTGTATCTGTGATATATGTCAACTAAGTTATCAGAAGTTGTAACATACCTAAAATTTCATATTTTGATGATTACCACACCATACCAAGCTGTAGTTACTTAATAAATATATTGGTTATCATGAAAAAAAAAAAAGAAATGCTTAACTAGGCACTAGCCAAGGACAATACAGGCAGTAAAATTTAAACCCCTACCCCGATCTAGCCAATGGACAGGACAGTTGCCACACTTGAGTGGAGAGTGGAATATGACACTCTCACGTACTCTGGTGCCTCATATTTGACCATGTCCTCCGGAGGGGGAGACCCGGTGGTACTCAGAGGAAGGACAGCAGGTTACCAAGAAGAGACTTGATACCCTATGAGCATATACAGGGGGAGGTAATCCCCCTCAGGAACAGTCATAGTGGAGGGGAATAAGGGGAAAATGGGAGGGAGGGAAGAATGGGAGGATACCAGGGATGGGATAACCATAGAGATGTAACAAGAATAAATTAATAAAAAATAAAAAAAAGAAAAAGAAATGCTTAGCTTTAAAACCTGTAACCTTTTATATTTTAGAATTCATCTGTTTTTGTGATTAATTGTACTATTTTGACTGAGGTAATTCTCTTTTCTCAGAAATATAAGTATGGTAATCTACAATAAATGGGGCTGAAATTGGGAAGCTTAACTTCAGTTGAAGTTGAGATGCCTGACGTCATCCACTTTTTCTCATGACCCTTTTCTCTTGAATATATGTGTGTAAGTAGTTTATCTCTCTCTTACTTCTTATTTCTCTGTAGATTGGCAAATAAGTTAGCAGACTCAGGGCCATCAGCCTTTTACAGCTAATAAGCCTAAGTTTACATTGGCTTATTGGAGATTTCTGCAAAGAGGCCTAGCTACAGATCAAAGAGCCTCCTTTTACCACCGCTGTGTAGTTGCTAGCCAGCAGCCGCTTTTACAACCTAAGCCTTAGGAAAGTTGTGATCAGTTTAAATTCTCCTCCTTGGCCTCAGTATAGCCAGTCTCTGGAGAAAAATCTTGTGCTCTTTTTCCCCTTTCCTGCTTTCTCTTTCAGTCCTGATAGGTTGCCTGAGCCATCAGCTCTGTCCACCCAAGAGATGAAGTGAACTGGAAGGGCATCTTCATCCAGCACCAGAGACTCCACCCTGGACCTCTTGTGAGCAGCAGTCGTGCATTAACAGTTTAAGATGTTAATGAATGCCTGGCAATTTATAATAACAAAATGAGTGAAATAAAATTAAATTTGATAATAGAGTAATTTAAATAAACAAACAAACAAATATGGAAAACAAATGCTGTAGTAACATATAAAAACAAGATCTTTTCACTTACATATTGCCACTTGGTTTGGAGGATTTAGTGAATTCAGGAAAAAAATGTAATTGAGAAAAACATTTTGTTCTTGTTCTGAAAGCCTGGCAAAGCAGTTTGAATTTATTTATTTTATTTTTAAATAATTTTTAAATTATTATAATTTATTCACATTGCATCTCAGCTGTTATCCTCAATGTCTTATTGTCTCATTTCCACATTCCCTTCCTCTTCTGCTCTATTCCCCTCACCAAGACCTCTGACAGCGGGTCACTTCTCCCCCAATATCTGTCCTCAGCCTATCATGTCTCATCATGATAGTCTGAATCCCCTTCTTCTGTGTGTCCAGAAGCCCCACCCCTACCCTCATCCCTCAACCCCTGACATCACAACTCCCCACACCCTCACCCTCTCCAAGGGACAGCGATCAGATCTCTGGGATGAGATTTCCTGTCAGAGGCAGTCTCCACTCCTCTCCCCCATGCCAACATGGAGAATGAGCTGTCAGCTACATCTGAGCAGGGGGTCTAGGTTCTCTGCTTGCAATGTCCTTGGTTGGTGCATTGGTTTGTGCAGACACCTTCCCCCCACCCCTGTCTATATCCACAGGGCCTAATGGTCTCCTTGTGAAGCTCCTGGCCCCTCTGGGTCCTTCCATCCCCCAACTCTTCCATGCAACTCTCATCCTTTCGCCCAAAGTACAGCTGACTTTCTTAGTATCTGTCCTGATCTCCTGCTGGGTGGAATCTCCTAAGTTGGGCTAATATCCACTTGTAAGTGAGTATATACCATACATGTCTTTCTGGGTCTGAGTTATCTCATTAGGGTGATTGTTTCCTGTTCCATCAATTTGCCTGAAAAATTCATGATTTCCTTGTTTTTAATTGCTGAGTAGTACTCCATTGTGTAAATATATCACAGTTTCTTTATCCATTCCTCAATTGAGGGACATATAGGTTGTTTCTAGATTATGGCTATTATGAATAAAGCTACAATGAACATACTTGAGCAAATTTCCTTCTTGTATGGTGGAACATCTTTTGAGAATATGCCCAGGAGTAGTATAAATGGGTCTTGAGGTAACACTATTCCCAATTTTCTGAGCACTATGCACAAAACTAAATTCCATGTAGGTTAAAGACCTCAACATTAAATCAGGTGCACTAACTCTATTAGAATAAGAAATGGAAAAGAGCCTTGAACTCATTGGCACAAGAGGCAACTTCCTGAACAGAACACCAATAGCTCAGACTCTAAGATCAATAACTAATAAATGGGACCTCATGGAACTGGAAAGCTTCTGTAAGGCAAAGGACACTGTCAACAAAACAAAACAACAGCCTACAGACTGGGAAAAGATCTTTACCAACCCTACATCTGACAAAGGACTAATATTCAAAATATATAAAGAACTCAAGAAATTAAACACCACCAAACCAAATATCCCAATTAAAAACATGGAAAATAGAACTAAACAGAATTCTAAGCAGAGAAATATCGAATGGCTGAGAAACACATCCTTAGTCATCAGGGAAAGGCAAATAAAAACAACTCTGAGATTCCACTTTACACCTGTCAGAATGGGTAAGATAAAAAACTCAAGTGGTAGCACATGCTGGCAAGGATGTGGAGAAAGGGGAACACTTTTCTGTTGCTGATGGGAGTGCAAACTTCTACAACTAGTTTGGAGGCAAACATTTTTTAAACTCAGATTTTCTGAGTGATAATACCTGCTATGTCTGATGTGTTTTGTACTTCTCTAGGACAGAAACAGGGCCAAGGGTTTCCTCTACCATGGTAAGCACTGCAGTGGAGGAAGGATGAATTAATGATGCCCTATCATTTATACCTAAACAGTCATTTCAGACACTGAAATCAATGAAAAAATGATGAGAGGATACACTGTATATAAGGAAGAATTATAACTGACAGTGACTGTTGAGGGAACATGTTAAGTGGTGGAATAAAAATTCACAAGAATCTAAATAAACATTGAAAAATGTATTTAGCAGAACCCTCATGTTTCTTCTAACAAAAATTATAATTTAGAGACATTTATGGCAGTTTAAAAAGCACTCCATAATGTTATATAGTTACCTGTTCAAAATCAAATAGACATTGCCTACCAAAAAAGTTTATAATGCTGCTTTTTGATAGATTTTACAATCTAACCATGATACTACATATTGTTTCTACAACTCCAAAATATGTAAACTTAAAACAATAGTTAATAAAATATTACATCAGATAGAGAAATAATCATAAATTACATTTTCTTACTGTGAAAGTGCATGTGTGTGTGTGTGTGTGTGTGTGTGTGTGTGTGTGTGTGTGCGCATGCAGGGGTGCATATGTGTATGTTTGTGTGTAATGCATGCAGTTGTGTATCTGTATGAGGAGCCCAAAGCAGAATATGTGGGCATCTTTTGTCACTATCTGCCTTATTATTATGAGATAGGATCTCAAATTGAACTGGAAGCAAATGTTCTCTTGGCTTGCAAACTGAACTCTTTGTATCCACCTGTTTCTGACCTATAACACAGGGTTTACAGACATGTGCAGCCATACCTGACTTTTTATGCCGATACTGAGAGTTCAAGCTTAGGTCATCGTGCTTGAAGAGCAAATACTTACTCACTGATCCACTACCTCCTGTGTATGTATGCATTAAAATCTTATGGAAAATATATTCTCTTGAGATTTACATTCATAATAAACCTGTACACAGTTGTGTGGATACAGAGGTACATATTGTATGTTTGAGAACCAACTTTCATCTGATTCATCAGTGTAGAAATAATTGACTTTTAACATTAAGATGGTAAGCTAAGCCAAGCTATAACAATATCAGAATTAATATAAACAGTCAATACTTTCTTGATTCAGCCATGCTATACATCATCTTCCTGTAATATGGTGACAGGCCAATCTTCCCCTTCACAAGCCAAATGCTCTTTATAAGGAATTCTCAACTCATGATCATTTATGTCACTGATCTTGCAGAAATTCTCCCCATTGTAATGTCTATGACCTACTTGTTGCTCAAAAGGCTTTTGCCATTTCTGGTGGAACAGAAGTCATGCCGAGACATACTGGAACCATTCTGGTAAGTTTTGTTCTGGCTGTAGTGGCTTATCAATAACTGCTAAGGGAAGTGTCTTTATTTACCTAAGGCTTTGAGCAGATGTCACAGTCAAAATGAAATAGTTCCCATAAGGTTAGGCTGAGCTTAATTTCCATATCTAAATTCTACATCTTCCTATTCACACATATTAAAATTGTCAGTGACCTTAGATGTGAGAGTACTTTGTAAATGAAATTGGTAGAAATTAATCACAATGAGCCTCAGAAATAAGCTTTACATATTTACACACACACACACACACACACACACACACACACACACACCACAAATGAGGGTAATCAGGAATTCTAAGATTTCTCAGTGTACAGCTAAATTACATAATTTTGATCTTTCATTAAAATGCTTTGGATTGTGTCTTCCTCTTTTAAAGCAGTGTAGGCACTACAGACAGCCAGTTAATTGTATCAGTCTTAATTTCTAAAAAAAAAAAAACTTGAATATTGATTGACATGCTTCAGAATTTACTCTCTATACTGAAGAAATTTTAGATGGAATACATGAAAAAGTAGCTAATATTTACAGCCTTCTAAAAGAAAGTGTGGGTGTAGTTGAAGGTCAGAGAGCATCCTAACTCTGTGATAATGTTTTATGTTTTGTGATTCTGATGTTTAGACCCTTGTTGCTCCCACATGAGCTTGTCACTTTTAAGGGTGGTGATCAGAGGTGAAATACCTCATTATGTATTCTCAGACTATCATATGATTAATATTTGGTTGTTCAATTTAATAATTCCTTGCAAGGCACTTGTTGTCTGTCACTTGCTGTGCCCCACTTTGAGATATATTAATGCAAATGTAATGTTGCATTCTGAACACTAATACCTGAAGTAGACAGGTGAATAAATCATTTGTTATCAACAGAGTAATGGTAAAAAGATATCTTAGATTTTAAGGCTGATGGAGAAGAAGAGAACTTCATGTTATCTGCAAGTCAGAAAGCATATGAAATATTTAGATATAACAATTTTTCTACAAAATTAATGGATTTTCTACTATTGAGAAACGTAAATGAACTTCAGCCTAAATAGCTTGGAATTGTCTTTCATTATGCTTTTAACTACATCTGCAAAGTCTCTTTGCTATTCCAGCTAACATATTCCCAGACACAGTAAGTTGTGGGTATCCCTTGGAGGAGCATTATTTTGCTTACTACACAGAGTATTTGGGATGCACAGTTTCAGAGCATGAAATGCTGTCCCTAGAAAGGCAACACTGTGGGTGTTCAAGTAGATACCACCCATTCCCAAAGTTACTGTCTTTTCTATGGCCAAATGAGCTGTGTAAAATATGGAAAGACTTTTAACAAGTGGGTCTTATTTCAAAGCCTGAAATAAGAGTTTTGAGAATTTTGTTTTGCTGGGTACTTTAGTTGGTAAATCTTTTTGGTCTCGTGGTTTACATCTCTAGTAAGCATGATGGAAAATAATAAGATAATCTAGTATATTTAAACACAGTGGAATTTTATTGAAATAATTTTTAGTGATATGAAAAAGATAGCTCTGGGAAGAATTGAAATGGGAGCATGTGGTTGGCAATAACAAACAGTAAATAAGTTCTTTGTACATTCTTCAGACCCAGACACTGCATTATGTTTTCTGTTTTGTCATTATCTCTAACCTTTCCTGTTTTTATTAGCTGGCTGCTGGCATCTATCAGATGTAGCAGTCAACAACTGCATTCCACTTGTAGTCAATGGTTCTCTATGTCAAGAACTGGGCATGATGTAAGAAAACTATCTGCCTAAGTTCTTAAATCTTGATTTTTTTTTTACCTTAGATTAAAACCTTAAGTTGATACCTGAAAGTTCTAGCAGAAGAATCTATGTCTGAAGTTTATTTTGGCTGTTGTTGGAATTCAGTTCCTTGCAGCTGTAGGACTCAAGGCCCTACTTCCTTGCTGGCTGTCAATTGATGCTGCTCATAACTATTAAGTACTACTCCTATTTCCTGTCACATGGACATTCCAACTTTTAACATGTTGTTACACTTGGAAACATCCTGGGCTAATTCCTCTCATGCTTTCAATGTCTCCATTCTTTACACAAAGTCTAAAATGGATGGTCTCACTTTCTTTACTCCTTTAGGGCCTTGATCTTCTCTGTCATCTCCCTTCATAGATTAGTAACTAAGAAAATATATGTGTATTTGTTGTTGGAGAACTTTTTTGAATTTTACCTGCCATCTTCTTTGCTTGACTTTGTTTTTTTTCTCTTTTTTTAAATTAATTTATTCTTATTACATCTCAATGGTTATCCCATCCCTTGTATCCTCCCATTCTCCCCTCTCTCCCATTTTCCCCTTATTCCCCTCCCCTATGACTGTTCCTGAGGGGGATTACCTCCCCCTGTATATGCTCATAGGGTATCAAGTCTCTTCTTGGTAACCTGCTGTCCTTCCTCTGAGTACCACCTGGTCTCCCCCTCCGGAGGACATGGTCAAATATGAGGCACCAGAGTACGTGAGAAAGTCATATTCCACTCTCCACTCAAGATGAGAGAAGCATGGGAGAATAGCAAAGTAGAAGGATCCAGAGGATCCTAGAAATCTATAAGTAGAACGTTATTATAGGCAGATTTGGGCCAAGGGGTCCCGCTCAAACTAAGGCACCAGCTAAGGACAATACAGGCCGTAAACTTTAAACCCCTACCCAGATCTAGCCAATGGTCAGAGCAGTCTCCACGCTTGACTTGTTTAATCTATACATTTAGAAGATAAACTTATCTAAGTGGTTCACCTTCTGGAAAATCAAAGTTAGGGTGCCTAGATTAGCAGTGCCTACCAGACTGAGTAAAGGTGAGACAGCTGTACATTAAGACTTCAATGATAGTTTCTCATTGTACAGATAAAGTAAGGATTTGATGGACCAATGACAGAACGAATGTCTCCACAAGTTCCATAGACATGGAGACCTTTGTTGTCTATTAAGATGGCATGGAAAGTGTAGTTATCAAAAACAGGAAAGAAAAGAGAAACCATTCAGTTCCTTAACAAAGCCTGTAATAGCATTCATGTTGTTTCTCTCTGGTCAGAGATGTCTGAGACATAGACTAGGCAGAGAAATAAATGCCCACCTAAAGTGTAGAAAGCTCATAGCAATTTGGTGTTTCTGGTGAAATGTAGAGCAAGTGATCTTCATTGGAATAAATTCAGTAATGGTCTATTTGGCTAAGCAGAACTTTAAAAAGTATAGGCTATGAAAAATACGTTCAGCCAGCATTACTGAAGTATTCCCTGGAGAAAGGACCGTTCATGTTAATTAGAAAAGAAAATCAATGTGCACTGATACAAATGTAAACTATTTTAATTCAGAACGTTCCTGTAAATTAAAGTGAGTGCTTCCCACTTGATCCTTGTGCTCCTTGAACAATCATGCAGCACACTTCTGAGTGTTCTTCAGGCTGCCCTGGTTAAGGAGACTCAGCATTAAGGCTCCATAAAGCCAGTGAAGATAGTGGGACTAACAACCTCTGAGACCTGACATTTCACAAAATTATTGCCATATTATTTCTAATTCTACACCAATTTCTGATTCAAAATACTACATGGTTTGTTCTTTCCCATTGGCTAAATAATCAGTCATTTGGAAAGAAGAGTATTAGAATTAAGTTCATTGAAGCAAAACAGTCATAAGAGCCTTTGAGGAATCAAATAATGGAAGGTTATCATCTCTCCCTTTTATGTTGATGGAAACACATATAGGCAAAGCAGTGAATGGATATTTAATCTTGTTTTAATTTACCATAATTCAGTCAACTTCCATATCACATAATAAATCTTTCTGATTTTGTTTAATGATATAAAATCAACACAAAAGTGAAGGTAAGGGTTGGTATAAAACAGCTGTTATTGTCTTCTAATACACCTTTGGTGTTTGTATCCAAATTACTAAAATATATTTTCTAGGAATTGTTTGCATACTCACACATATACACACATATATACATAAATATATGTTATTTAACAATTACATCAATTCTAAAATATAAAGTACTTGCAAGTTTTCTTTTTAGTGAAATGATCACCAACCCTACATCTGACAAAGGTCTAATATCCAAAATATATAAAAATCTCAGGAAATTAAACTCCACCAAACCAAATACTGCAAGTGAGAAATGGGGCTCAGAATTAAACAGAGAATTCTCAACAGAGGAACATAGAATGGCTGCAAAACAAAGAAATGCTCAACACCCTCGGCCATCAGAGAAATGCAAATCAAAACAACTCTGAGATTACATCTTACACCCATCTGAATAGCTAAGATAACAAACTCAAATGACAGTACATGCTGACGAGGATGTGGAGAAAGAGGAACACTCCTTCATTGCTGGTGGGAGTGCAAACTTGTACAATCACTTTGGAAATCCATGTGGCGCTTTCTCAGAAAACTAGGAATAGGGCTACCTCAAGATTCAGCTATTCCTCTCCTTAGAATATACCCAGAAGATGCTTCACCATGCAACAAGGATGTATACTCAACCATGTTCATAGCAGCCTTATTTGTAATAGCAGGAACCTGGAAACAATCTAAATGTTCCTCAGTAGAAGAATCGATAAACATTGTTTCCTTAAAAACAAGGAAATCCTGAAATTTGCAGACAAATGGGATGGAATTAGAAATGATCATACTGAGTGAGTTAACCCAGAAGCAGAAAGACTCACGTGGTATATACTCCCTTACAAGTGGACACTAGGCCAAAAGGGATGTCCCATGAAAGTCTTCACTTACCAGGAGATTGGGATAGATGTGAGGACATCCTATTGGGACTCGAGGTGAGAGAAGAATGGGAGAATGGGGAAATAGAGGGTCCTAGAAACCTACAAGAAGAACATTATGATGGGAGGATCTGGACTCAAGGGCGTCTACTTAAACTACTGCACCAACCAAGGACAAACGTGCAGTAAGCATTGAACCCGACTCGGATCTAGCCAATGGACAAGACACTCTGCGTAGTTGTGTGGAGAGCAGGGACTGACTCTGACATGAACTCTTGTGCCCCATAATTGACCACTTCCCTTTGGTGGGGAGGCCTGGTAGCACCCACAGAAAGGATACGCAGGCTACCAAGATGAGACCTGATGGGGTGTGACCACATAGTGGAGAAAGATGTCCCCTTCTGTCACAGATGTATGGGAGGGGAATGGGGTGAAAAAAGGAGGGAAGGAGGAAGCAGAGGATACAAGTGAAAGGATAGCAATTGAGATGCAATCTGTATAAATTAATAAAAAAATAAAAAAATAGAAAAAAGAAAATTTTTTTAAATTAAAATATTATTTTTCCTCCTATCCCTCCATTATTACCCCATTTACTTTTTATCATATAAATATGTGTGTGTTTCTAGGACCCTCTGGATCCTTCTACTTTGCTATTCTCCCATGCATTATGATAGGCAGAATTGGGCCCAGGGGTCCCGCTCAAACTAAGGCACCGGCCAAGGACAATACAGGCGGTAAAATTTAAACCCCTACCCAGATCTAGCCAATGGACAGGACAGTCTCTACACTTGAGTGGAGAGTGGGATATGACTTTCTCATGTACTCTGGTGCCTCACATTTGACCATGTCCCCTAGAGGGGGAGACCTGGTGGCACTCAGAGGAAGGACAGCAGGTTACCAAGAAAAGACTTGATACCCTATGAGCATATACAGGGAGAGGTAATCCCCCTCAGGAACAATCATAGGGGAGGGGAGTAAGGGGAAAATGGGAGGGAGGGAAGAATGGGATGATACAAGGGATGGGATAACCATAGAGATGTAACAAGAATAAATTAATAAAAAATTAAAATATATATATGTGTGTTACATGCATGTATGTATGCATATACACACATATTCATATTTGAAACCATATATATATATATATATATATATATATAAGCAATATTGTAGAACCTAACAGTTTTCTAATATATTTAAGACCTGCTAAACAAAAGCTTCATACTGGAAACTCAGTATAATACCCAGGGCTAATAAAATATGCACCTTGAAGGAGAATCTACAATTACCACTTTACTTAACCAGCACAGTCCCTAACTACATTCAAATATTTGTCTTTATACCTGTAGATAAGTGTGATCCTCACCCCTCATGAAAAATACTTCCCTTTGTAACATGTGAAGACCATTACTGAAAACCATAAATGATCAACACACAGACTTGTGGATCCCAATCCCAACTGAAACATGTATAACAGCATTACTTTCAATAATGACTTTTTTTCTGTAAGCTGTCAACATGGTAGTTTCCTAGAGTGGATCATATCAAGTCCTTTCCACTTGCTCTAAATGTTATCAAATATTGAGATATGCCTTGCTTAATCTAAACACATGATACCATAGGGTTTTTATGATTTTCAACATTGTTTTTATAGTCACTGACACAATTTCAAATATTTTCATCTCAGTTAATATATTTGCTAAAAGTACCAATTCTGCATCTACACTAACTTAGATGAGTCATCATATAGTTATAAAATTTGTCCATCCAGTGACTGGTTTAACTTGAGGAAGCTCATGTGCAATGCTACTTGGATGGTCACAAATCAGATAACAATATTCCAGAGATCTAACACAAATGGCCATAAAATAAATGATAAATTGAAATTATTCTTCTCCATATTCTGCTCCATTCATAGATCAGTGACTTGTGCAATTACCACCAGAGAATTTTCCTCCAGCAGAAGATGAAATTGGGTGCAAAGATTCATAGCCAGACACTATGTAATTGGAGATCTCCATTGATTTTCTCCCCTAGGAGCTTTGGGAACCCAAGGAGTCAGAGGGATGAGGACACCAGGAGAACCTGGCTCATGGAATCAACTATGCATGGCTCCTATGGGCTCTCAGAGACTGAAGAGGCAAACACTGGGCCTGCAAAGGTCAGCACCAAGTTCTTATCTAATAAGAAAAGTGATGATGGAGGATAAAGCCAACACAGCCAATCATTTCCCCTCTAAATACTTACCATCAGTTATAAGTTATTTGTGTATATTTCTATTATCATGAGTATGACTAGGTTAAGCACCTAAAATTTCCATTTCTTGAGATCTTAATCCATTCTCCCCCATGTTTCTGGTACCCTGCCAAGCTCAGGTCCTGGAACCCTGACTAGGGATGTGAAGGGAATGAAGAATTTACAAACACATTGACACATGTACAGAACAACTAGGGGCAGTGGGGTTTGTGAACTCTGAAAGAACCATACCTACTATGGGCTACAACTAGAACTTCAGCATGTTTATTACGTACAGCACATTGGGAGCAGTTGAATAGATCTCTATTAACAGGTCTCTGTAGGTGAGACATATCAGATTGTAAACATCTGGGAGGAGGAAGATGCTGCAGTTTCTAGTGTGAGTATATATACCGGTCACTGGCTTTCACACAAGACCCTTAAAGGAAGCTTTGCAATCCCTGTGATCCTGGCCCATATGAAATATGCCTTTTAAATTAATGAGAAATGGGGGCTCAAAATAAGTATATAATATTTTGCATACATTATATATTATAATATATTATATATGATATCTTTCTCATAGGTATGACATAAGAGAAGAAGGAAGGGACCTATTGTAAACTTATTAATTGTAGAATTTAATAAAAGCTATATGAACTATGTGTTTACATCTTGCTCATTAGTGTTGTTTAATAAAGAACTGTGATCAATCATGTTATTTAGTTGGTAATTATTTTCTCCTCTCAACATTTATGGTAGCTGAATATTTGTATATTTCATTAATATTGTTCTTAGTCATATTGCTTTGTTAGTTAATGAGATGTGAACATTAAAATGTGGTATGTCACTGCCCCTGCCCCTAGAGACTTTTGCAGGTGTGGATGCTGTATCATATGTGTGTCAGTAGGTGGCAGAGAGGACAAGTCTATACTCAGTGTTCTGACCTGACTGAACATCTAAATCATTGGTAGTCTAACATTCCCCCCAAAAAGTGAGTCTGACACAACCACAAGTTTGGCTCCAGGGGGCCCAGACAGGGACCTAGATTGAGACAACCACCAGTCCAGTGCCATGCAGGTGTCAGGGAACAAACCATGCTCAAGAAGATTCCTGCCCAGCACCATCATGCATAGATAGGACATAGCCCTCCTGAGACTACTCTCGAGACAACTTCAGACACTCAAAAGACCTAGGTTATTACTAAGTGGAGAAAATAAGGGTGGAGAAATGGAAGAGAAAGAGATATAGAAGGATGTGGGCACAATGAAAATAGAACTGGAGAGTAGAGGGTAGTAGGGAGCAGCCTGATGTGAGCAGCTGGTAATGCCACTGGGATTATGGTGCTGCCAGTAGGGGCCACATGTGTGTCTATGGCCCTCCAGCAGGTCTATAACCACCAAAGGTCTGGTGGACATCCTTGGTCTGGGCTGCCATTTGGGGACATGCCAATGTCTGAGAGCTATGCAGAACTGGCTTCACCCTTCACCTGAGCATATTGGGAAAGCTGGCCCTGGGGACATGAGAATAGGATAGGTGACCTTAACGCTAGCCAGCTACAGTATGCAGGAGAGTAGGAGCCACAGAGTGCAGGAGCTGAGGGTGGGCCACCCCTGAGGATATGAGCCTGGGAGAGCTGTCCCTATCACTCAGTCCTCAGTACAGTGGTGTGAACAAGGGAGAGATACCCTCTTCCTCACTTGCTCCTTACCACCTGCAGTAGGCAGAAGAGTTGGCCCTGGGGTCATGATAGCAGGAGAGCAGTCCCTGTCCCTCACCTGCAGCAGCACCTGGGAGAGCTGGCCCTGAACCTCATCTGGGTAAGACAGTAGAGCTGGCACTGGATGTGGAAGTTTCAGGTGATCTGGGCCCAAGGGTGTGAGTGCAGGACAGCTGGCCCTGCCTCTTGTCTGTTGGAAGGTGTCATTGGGGATGAAGGATAGACAGAGGTCCTCCTCCTCCCCTTTGTCCCTCTCCATCTATGGAAGGTGGGAAAACTGCCCTGAGGGTCATAATATTGGGAGAACTGGTCATGCCTTTCACTGGCCACAACACTCAGGAGAGGGCCCTAAGGCTCACCTGGGTAGCAGGGTACAGCTGGTCCTGGTTGCAGTGGTTGCTGGTGAGAGAGAGAGTTCAAAGCCAACTTGGAATACCTCTCAGGACTAAATCCATCCCTTTGAATGGGCCCACTCCAATGTCTACCCTTTTGATGAACTTCTGGAGTACATGAAGGGGTCAGTTCTACAGATTCAAAACATAGGATCTTCGTACCATGGCGCAACAACAGGATGTTTGAGAGGAATCCCAGTGACGTTCCAGTGTTGATAGAGTAGCAGAAGCCAGAGGTCTTACATCAGACTAAACAGTTATGCAGTGAACATTTGTAAGCAAAGAGCGTAGACTAAAAGCTATACAGTAGGACACATTGACACAGTTGAGTTTCTGCAATGAGATTTTTCTCTGTCGCAGGGAAGTCTGCAAGCATGGAAGAAGAGTATGAGGGAAGGAAATTGAGAATTGTGGCAGTATGTGATACAAAATTCACAAAGAACCAATAAAAGTTTTTAAAAAATGAAGGGGTACTTCTTTCAGCTTATATCTCTTCAAGATTTTAGCTTCAATTAGGAAATTAAGATGCTAAAATTGATGTTGTCTCTTCTGCCTGAGTCTCAGTATGAAATGGACATCAGAGTGACCCCAACAAAGATCCTGGACTTTGCACCTGATGTCAAGTAAGGTATGGCTTTCAATTACCATAGGGAGATAGGATATATTTCATATGTGGGAGACATATAAATAATTATAACAAATAGAAGAAAAATGACAAGATTTCTCACTGGATCTAGCTTTTCCCTCTTTGTGGGATTATTGTAAACCATATCTTTCGATCTTTGGGCAATTGACTTCACTAACCAATGAAATATTAGCAGTCGTGACAAAATTACATCCTGGAACCTGTTTGTGTTCTTGCACTGGCTCTCTTTGCTCCCACTACTGCAACAAAAAGAAAATGGCTCTTCATTACTAGCTTGTTCCAGAAGGATGGGAGGCACAGGGAACAGACTGGGACCCCACTTAGGAGTTGGCTAAAACAGTTAAGAATAATGGATCCAGAAAAATGGTGTGGCTCATGGAATTGTTAGGAAGAAATAAATTCCTAATGTTGCATGTCAGCGTTTGGGACAACTTGTTACATGATATTCTTGCGAGCACAGCCAACTGAAATAGCAACCAGTATAATTTCTTGTTATTAAAATATTTGATAACTTTTGACATATAAATCAGATGAGAAAGTATACAATAATTTGTGGTAGTTATCATATAGGCTACTAAAATTTAAAAGCCATATAGGAAATGTAGCTATGAGAAGAACATGAGGCCAGATAGAATACATGTTTTGTCATATTTCAAAAGATTTGAAAGAAAATATATACATAGTTTCACTATGCTTATTTTGCACAAAAGAAAAAGAAATAAACAGTATTTTTAACCTTTAACATACATAGGGAGAATTTAAAAGAAATCAGGATTAACAATATATGAAGAAATATACCAAACTTTCTTTTAGCAAAAGCATTTTTGTGTATTTATATGGTATTATTAATATTTCCCAATTTTTTATATATGTCTCAAGAAATTATAATTTTGTCAGTTAGGACAATTTCATACATACCAGGCAGATTGGCGTCTACTTGGAGCACAGAGTTGTGGCTTACTTCTTCAGTTGGACCAGGTACAGTTAAGAAAAATGGAAAAGAATGTTTTCTAATGTTTTAAATTCATTGCCATTGGAGGCATAAACATAGCATTTAGTTCACATTTATTATGAATGTTATAGAACTACTTTTGCATCACTAGATGTAGGTGTTTTTAAGGCCTTTCAAAAACCCAATTCATATGAAAGACTTGCCAACAAAGTCCAAGGTTTGGAAACCTAACTTATTCAATACTGTGGCACTAAGAAACCTACAGCTCTGTTATATAATATATGAAGTCTCTTATTTTTGAATATTTATAATGATACAAAATGAAATTTCAAAAGCTACTTGAAAATATGCCTAGCATTTTGTAATTTAGCATCAAGTGGGCAATTAAGGGGGATATATGAAATACGGAATACAATGTATCATTTCTATTCTGTTTCCAATAGCTCACAGGTTAATGGAGAAAGAGAATTATGAATAATCAGCAGTGAATAGCTGCTTTCTGAGGGACCATCCTTATCATTTCCCCGTTTTGAATTATGAGGTCTGAGCATCCACATTTGCATCTAAGCCACAGGATAGAAATTGGACATTGTTTTGTATAAACTTGTATCACTGACTTGCAATCTGCCTTGTGAGGTATATTATGTTGTTCAGATCTTACCCTTGTTTGATCTCTTTGACCTGAAGCCAATTTCTCTGTTTACTTTAAGTGTTTGATTCTGTTTTCTCCCTCTTTCTCCCTTCCTCCCTCCTTTCCATTTTTTCTTCCTTCTTTCTTTCCTACTATTTAAACGCAAGGTTCTACACATTCCAGACAAACACTCTACTATTGAGCTATATTAAGCTCTCAATTGTTTTTTAATGTTGAATAATGCAATCTGAAATGGATGCTATAGTATATAATGCATATCCACACTTTGGATTAAAACATTCACTCTTCCATCTTTAATGGTTCCATCAATTGACAGTTAAGTGTTCTTACCCTTGGATAAAGGAGTCTGCCTCTTTGAAGTATTTGCTTCCTTTCTGAATTTTGATCATTAGATGGTAATAATGATTGACCACTCTTTCAAATTTTTGAATTCTAAATGGTGCCCTCTGCCCGGACTGGCTTATAGAAATTTATGTCTTCGTTGCAAGTATATTCTAGTTTGGGTTCTTACACCTACCACTTGTGTTTTTCTTTGCTCTTCACTAGGTGTTATTCTCACATGAATGCCCCACGTAACTAGCTGGATATAGATGTCTCAGTATCTTTGTCTGGGGGGATGTGAGCTAAGACATATGGCAAATAAAGCGGATTTCCAATTTTGATTCAGCATCAGCAGACTCCTGGTAACATTGGATAGAGATGGTGTCACCTGGAGATTGGAATTCTAAAGAACGTGCTGAATCTGTTACTACCATTGAAGTGTTATGAGACAGCACTGGGAGAAACTACCTCATCATGTAGTATCCTAGGTGTTTGAGTAGTTCAGAAAAAGCAGAGATTAAAGAATTTAATATCTTTAATTGGAAGCACTAAAGGATTAAAGAAAACATTAATAGGACTCTCATCTCCTGTGGCTGGAGGGCAGAGACAGCTTCTGCTTGGTCAAAAGACTTAATCAAAAGAGTACAGAGCTTCACAGAAAGCCAGAAAGTGAATAATTCTAAATCCAGCAGTTCTACTATGTTAAACCCTGGTTGGAGAGTAATGGGAAATTGAGAGCTTGAAGAGACAGAGCAGGGTGAATATCTATGCAAGACATTAAACTCTGGATTATTCTAAGTAGTGGGTGATGAAAATACATGTCTTAATCCTTACAAAAGACTCGCAACCTCATGTGTATGTCAATAAATATTTTTTTTTTTGCCAATGGAGCCCATAAGGTCTCATTCTATGATTTATTTCCATGTCTTCAGCTAGCCACAATATTAATACATCAACAAGACATGCCTAAGGATGGACAAGACCTGCCAGAGAGAAGGAGGGACAGTGAGTTCTGTAATGTCACAGTACTCACAGAAGCTTCTAGACTTATTTGTCCATGGGATGAAACCGTTGTGTATTCATAGATCGACAGACGATGGACGTAGAACCATCGGTTGATAGAGTTTGGCATAATCATATTGCCCTAGGTACCTGCTAAAATCTGCCAGCACTTCTAATGAGGGCTTGAAAACAAGAGAGTTTACATACTGTAAGGCAGAAATGATAGTTCATCCCTAGCATGTGGTACAGGAAGGAAAAAGAAAGTACACATGTTTAAATAACTATATTGTGAAAGGCAGAAAGTTAATTACACTCTGTAAGGTAGAAAAAAGGGCATTTCATTTGTCAAGTCACAAAGGGCTGCACGACTTACAAGCACACCAGTATGCTTGAAAAGTTCGGATGATTGTATTACACAGGAAGAGGTGGTATATAATGCATATACTGAACCCGACTCCATGATGGTTTTGCAAAAGTTTGGAAACTTCTGTAATTCATCTTAGTTGAAATTGACAGGCATGCTAGGTTTTCCTTCCCTACCAGAACAGTCCTAGACTCTACAAATTCCCATGTGCTTGTGAAGAGTGAGGCTCATCAATATGGTATCCTGAGGTTGTAACTAATATTAGGACCTCCTGTTATATATAACATATAATCATATACCACCTAGATACTTTTGATTGGAAAATTAGAAAGATTTCAAAATTTACTCTTTTTAGTGTTTGCATGTGATATATGTGTGTGAGTATAGTCATGCACATGGCCTGCACAGTACCTGTGTGGAGGTCAGAGATCATCTTTTGGGATTATTACTTTTCTTCCTGTGAGCTTTTCCTTTGTATCCTTCTAACTACAAGCTGTCCTATCATGCTCTTTTTTTCCTGGGAAAGCAACTCTAAGACAAGAGGTTTTATTAACTTTTTCATTCCGTTGTCAGGCTGGCTTTAATTCCTTAGCTTGTTCCTCAAGAGAATAATCTATTGATGTTTACTTTTCCTTAAATACATTTTTGAAGCTATGATATAATTATACCATTTTCCTTTCCCTTTCTTCCCACTTATCCCTTGCATGAACTCTGCTTGCTCTTTCTAAGGTTTGTAGACTCTTTTCCTTTATTGTAGTTGCACAGAGACACACATACCTATCTATATATATAAATACAGCCTGCTTAGTTCATATAATATCACACACACTATGTGTATATATATGTATATGTGTATATATACACACATATTTGTACACACACACACACACACACACACATATATATATATATATATATATATATATATATATATATATATATATATATATATATATATTCTCACCCACTGGGGACTGGGGACTGTCTGGGTTAGGGTTACTATTAATGTTATGAAGCAACATGACCAAGAGAAACTTTGGAAGAAAAGGGTTTATTTGGCTTATACATCCTCAACCACAACCCATTGAGAAAAGCTAAGGTAGAAATTCAAACTAGGTGAGAACTTGAAGGTAGGAGCTGATGCAGATAGCATGCAAGAATGATGTTTGCTAGCGTATTCCTCATTATTTGCTTAGCCTGCTTTCTTATAGAACTCAGGGCCACCAGCCCAGGGTGTTCTCACTCATAATAGATTGAACCCTCCCACATAAATCACTAACTTTAAAATGACCTGTGGGCTTTTATATGAATTTCTTTTTTTCTTTTTTTTTTATTAATTTATTCTTGTTACATCTCAATGGTTAGCCCATCCCTTGTATCCTCCCATTCTTCCCTTCCTCTCATTTTCCCCTTACTCCCCTCCCCTATGACTGTGTCTGAGGGGGACTTCCTCCCCCTTTACATGCTCATAGGGTATCAAGTCTCTTCTTATATGATTTTCTGATTTGAGTTTCTTCATATGAATTTCTGAATTGAGGTTCTTCCCTAACAAATGGTTCTAACTTGTGTCAAGTTGACAAAATCTATTCACCACAGTACTTTTTCCCTGGTGAATACCATTTTTCCACTCTTCGCACTTGCATTCTTATGTTTCATATACAATGTTACTTCAAGAAGCAGCATCCCCTTGTTATCTTAAAGTCACAGTGACACACAGTAGTTACTTTCTAAACTTTTACAAGCAATGTGCAGCTCAGCATGAGTAAGAGGTCAGATAAGTTTAAGATAGGATATAAAGATCTTAGAAGATAAGCCCATGTTTAATTTTCATTGGTAAACTTTTGTTGTAATTCTAACCAGTGTTACTACCATGGAATTATCTGTTTTATTCAATGTAAATCCCTTGTTTTGTGTACCTCATGGAAGATTGTCTCAGAAAGCTATTTGCTAGACAATGAGAGGGATTTTTACTTAGAATGATGTATTAAACTGTGGATAAAGAACAAAAAATATATAATATTCACACCCTTAAAGAAAAGTCTTTATGCAGCAATATCCACACTTATTTGAAATACAATTAATATTTATGTTCTCAAATACTCAAATAACAAAACCAAGATGCAGTGGGAAGAATTGATTGTTAGTGAGCCACAGACTGCATCACAGCATCTATATATAAACACTGATGTGTAGAAGGCATCCAGTTACATAAATATAGCATCTATATTCAGTTTCCCAACTTAACCAAAGTTGAACAAAATGTTAGAATGCCTAACAATGCCTACTGAAAAATAATAAATGAAGGGTCTTATTGAACCACTTACACTATGAAAATGCAGAGTCCATCATTTTTAGGAAATGGTTTAACAACATTAGTATGTCAGGCTAATGACTCTCTTTTTAATTCTTCACCTACCCACAAGTCCAGTGAGAGGGCACTGGAGTCAATTTCACATACAAAGAATGCCATCTTACATATCCGAGGCTCTCGATGCCTCTCGTTTCATTTACTCATTACTCTTATCCACTCAACTGTCCACACTTTTCTCTTCCCTGGAATCTTTGATACTCAACTACTCCTCCCCAGGTGTGCACTAGTTCACTCTTTGTTTTTATATGCAAAATGTCTCATCTTCTGACTGCTATTTGTATTCCACGTCTTCATCAGGTATTTTTATCCCTTTGTTTTCATTTTTATTGATTTCCCTCATGATAACACTTCTCCGAAATCAAGTTGTTATCATTGTAAAAATGAGATTTTTATGTGGTAATTTCATTCATACAAATTATTATCTTATTTTTTTATTCTGCCTTTGTAGTGGAAGAAAGTAAAATTTAAATCTCTGATAATTAGTGGCAGAACTAATAAAATGTTTAGTAAACAGCATTTATGAGTTTATCAATAACAACCTATTCAGTTAATAATGGCACATGGGTATAATATTCTTTGCCACAGAATTAGCATTAAAGAACACAGTAGCATGTACCATGGATAATGTAACAATAATAAAATAAGGGAAATATCAGAATGAAAGAGAAACTTTTCCTTATCTAGATCTTCATAACATTCTCATCCATTTGTGCATATAATCTGGAGAGATATAAACATGATACCATTTCTTTTCTTTTCAAGACAGGGTTTCTCTGTTTAGCCCTGGCTGTCCTGGAACTCACTCCTTAGTCCAGGCTGGCCTCAACCTCAGAGATCTGCCTTCCTCTGCCACCCAAGTGCTTGGATTAAAGCATGCACCACCATTGCCTGGCAAAACATGTCATCAATTTAATGATATATTTAAATATTGTACCTACTCTAATTCAGTGTACTTACTTAGTTTGTTAACATATCTGGCATTTTGACAGACTAGGTAGAAGCATTAACCAATACAAGGTGAAATATTAATACAACTTTTTTATTTCATACCTAGAATAGAGAGGTGAAAAAAATTCACAGAGGTCAAAAACTACTAAAAGAATAAGTTTGAAAAATTTACTAATTTCTGGCATCAACATCCGCCCTGAGAGCATCTGTCAAAGGTTTGAAGCTTTTAGATTTTAATAGGTCTTTTGAGAGGTAGACTTGGCAATACCCAAAGTTGGCACAACATGGGGAGTCAGAAAAGGTTGCCTATATAAAGCTATTATTCCAAGAGATAATGAAATTGGTGAAAAGAGGAGCTAGAAAAAGTAGCCTCCTTACAGAATTGTCACAACATGGAAACTTCCCCATCACAACCTTTGCTCTGGAAGGAAGTAGAACAGTGTCTCTAGGGGAATTACTTTATGAAAATTGATGTGTAACTTTTTGTCTAGTGTTTACATTGTTTATGTGACCCCAAGACATTTGACATGCCCCAAGTTAGTTTTATTCCAGGCATTTTATGGAAGTAAATATAAAGGGTTTCTGCAAAGCATACTTTAAATATAAGCCTCAGAGGATTTCTCTGAATAAGTTTCTGAAAAAAATTTATAAGTTGCTTTTAGCTTGTACTTGGGGCTACAATGAAATAATTGGTATTGCAATTACTTTTAAGCCCCAAACTACCATAAAGCTGACAATGAGTGAACATGTGAGTTTTTCATTTTGTAAAATGAAATCTGAACAAGATGCCATCTGATTTAGTTGCTTTATGATGGTGGTATCATATATAACAAATGTGTACAATGCTTGAGTGAACAAGTGAGGTTTTATACTTGAATGAACATGTGAATTTTTCATTTTGTAAAATGAAACCTGAAGAAGATGTCATCTGATTTTAGTTGCTTTATGATAGTGGTATCATATATAACAAATGAGTAAAATGCATGAAATAATAAGATATTGAACAATCTTTTACCCTATTTGATCAGAGCTTCATTATAAATCATTGATAGTTGATAAATAAATATAAATAATATATACAAAAATACTAGGTAATATTTATCAAATTAATGAATAAATATAATAATTGTGGTTTCAGGGGAAAGAAACAATGATCAGAGCTGTGGAAACTGACATTCACATGTCTCACTGACTGAGAATTTAAATAAAATATGACTTAATAATCCAGAAACTGGTTGTTTTTAGGTATTGTCTGTCCATCTCCACATGTCTGAGATCACACTCATTCATATATCATGGAGATTGGAAGTTGAGAAATACCTGGAATCTTTCAGATGTTTTTATCTCTGAAGGAATACTTGTAGCTACACATGACATTTGTTTTCTTAAAACTAGTCACACAATTCTTAATTTCAGGGAAGACTAAGAAGTATGGTAATAGAAATTGAATAGTTGTTTAGCATGACTGCATCTTTCCCATTTTTTAATTTAATAAAACTTAACAGAATTAAAAACAAATGAATGAAGAAAAGATGATTGAATCATATTTCCCATGGCCTAGTGCCTGATATTTGATGTTACCAAGAAAATATCCATCCCATGTGTCTGGTATAGTTAGGTAGTAATTAGAAGTTACTGTTTGTTTCCTCAAAGTTAGAGACTAGGTTATTCAGTCTTACCTTTTCTTAGTTTCTACATTTTAATCCCTTTCAACTGTACAAGTGTATAATGATACTGACATTTTTCATCAATAGTTAACTGTCTTTAAAGACTTGCTCTGCATGAATCATCTGCTTTAATGATGTTCACTTTCATCCTTCTTCATTCAAAGTCCATTATGAAATGCAATAACACAGAAGCCAAACAGCATAAGGCCTTCTTTGATGACTGCATTCATAAGAGAAAATTGACTCTATCATTTCATCCTTCAGGTTTCAGATCAGTTTAAGAGGAGACTTTGAAACTTGGCTTCTTTAAGTTCTTAGTCATAAACCAATTTAAATTTCTAGACAGAAAGTACCTTTCTTCTTTTAATAATTAATTTTTTAATAGTGAAATCAAGAGTATTTCTTAAGCAGAAATAAAAGAGGTGTTACAAGAAGGGCAGAGAGCAGTCACGAATTTCATATGACATAAAATAAAACTGATATTAATTGAGCTGTTAAACTCAGAATGAAAAGGAAACTAAAATTTCCCTTTTTGCAACTGTACAACCCAGCTATGAGAAAGCTGATTTCAGTTTATTTACAAATCTAGACTCCCTGAATCTTTGCAATTCCCTGAGGCTAATAGTAGTCATTTTCAAAATTTCAAAAGCTGAAGCATATTATTATTTTCTCATAAAAATCATATAAACTGACTAAATAAAATTTTCTGCTTTCAAACATAGTTACTGCCACAATTTGGAAATGGTTCGTCCTCCAGGGTCTCACTGTTGGAAACCAGGTCTTTAGCATTCATGTGTAGCATTCATGTGTAGAGCCATGTGGGACTTAAAAAAAGGCCTTTGGCCATTGACAGTGCATCTGTGGAAAGAAGTAATGTAATTATCACAAGTCATCAGTTTCTGTATGAATTCCTGTATGTTCTCACACATGTGCTACTGCCACGGCAACAGCATCTGTCGTGAGGTCCTCATGAGAGACAAGTTAACACCATCATAGGAGATTTGCTTTCTATAACTGTAAGCAAAATAAAGCATTTTCCTCTGAAAAGTACCCAGAGTCCCTTGTAATAATTACCTTGGGAAATTAATTTTCAATGTCTTGATTATTTTAATCTATTAGACAGGAACCATGCAACCACACAACAGTTTCTTAAAGCAACAAGATGGCATATGTAAACTGTGTAATATATTCTGAGTGCTGACCTCATCACAGTCTTTGACTTGGAAATTTAAAATTGTAACTGATGATGATGAACTATATTATTATTGGGATTAAAATTTCTTGTATCCAATTTTGATAGAAACCTTTATTAATAGTTATGAAAAATGATAGTCCTGTTTTGGCAAATGATTTTTAGAAAACATATTAATTTAAAAAGAGCAAATATAAATTTACAACAATTTTCTAACTAAAAGTGAAACTGTGAATGATAATAAAAGGAGGAACACATATTATTATATGAACGTAACTTCCCATTAAGGAAAACTAAAGAAAAACAAAGAACGGTTATGAAAGTAGAACTATGCATATAAAAGCGAGGGTCGACCAGGTTTTTCCTACATTTCAGTAGCATAATTAATATTTTTCATATTTTATATGGCATTATTAAATGAGTTTAATTTATAGTGTGCCATTTTGATTTGTTTTTAGATATCTGTAGCCTTATTAATATAGGTATATATTTTGCTAACACATTTAAAATGAATATTTTCTGTAGGGACAGAGTGATGCAAAGCTAGTAATGAGCACCTGTTTGTGGAAGATTTATATCATAATCTCATTATTTACATTGCTGTAGTCAATAAATGTGCAATATGTTCTCATATTTGTAAAACAATATAAGCATGAGTGCACCCAGCTCACTCTTGCAGAATCTGGTGGAGGATGAGCTGTCCTTTAGCTTACCACATCCTAGAGGCCAGGGAAAGCAAAGGGAAAGAAGCCTGTGGGGGTAAAAGAAAATGTCTTACTTCTTTAGTTCACAGAAGCTGTAAGGTCTATTCATAGACATAGAGGTAGTTTAACTTTCCAGAAAAAAAAAAAACAAAAAACAAAAAACAAAAAACAAAAGTTCACTAAAAGGGTCAAGAAACCTGTAAGAAGGAAGGGGGGGGCTTTATGATATGTGAAAGAATATGGAGTGAGAGATTTAAGACATATTATATACATGTATGAATTATCAAAAAACAAATTTAAGTTTTAAAAATCCAAGGAAAGTAACCCCAAATGTTTATGTTCTAATATCTTAGAACTATCGAACTAGGGGAGTCAAAAATAGAAATTTATTGTATTACTATTCTGGAGATTAGAATTGCACACTGAAAATTATTGGCTGGATCACGATGCTTCCAAAGTTCCTAGATAAAGATATGCCTGAGGCCTTTCTGTGAGTTCTTGGACTTGTAGGCTTTCCTTTGTTAATGCGATGCCTATATCTTCTCATACCATCTATCCTGTGCATGTCTGTCTCATTGTTTGACTTAAAAATGATATCTAAAATATGATATCTATCCTATTGCATTACTAGTACATTGTAAACTAGCATTGTAAACTCGCACTAATATGTCTAATTACATGCATACTACTCAATTTACACATGAATTTGTTGTTAGAATATAAACATTAACTTTGAGGGGAGACTCAGGCTATGGTAGTATGTTTGTATGAGAGCTATAAAAGTGATAAGTGTTAATTTAAAGTACCTGTCAGTTTTATGAAACCTCTCTCTCTCTCTCTCTGTCTCTCTGTGTCGCTGTCTCTGTCTGTCTGTCTGTCTGTCTGTCTGTCTGTCTGTCTGTCTGTCT
>OU015743.1:116196704-116208023 GCA_907169655.1 Acomys percivali
AGAGAGAGAGAGAGAGAGAGAGAGAGAGAGAGAGAGAGAGAGAGAGAATTACAAAGTTATTTTCAATGTAGCCAATGGAGGAAGAAAATCTTACCAGAAATTCCACTAAAGGAATCCTTGCTAGTTACTTTTTGATGAATGATGAATATAAGCATACCATTAATTAATTGCTAAGGAACAAGGGAGGACCCTCACTTTGTGCTAAATTTAGTACACTGTGCTCCCACTCTGCTTTAAACTTAACCGACAGTAATGCACTACAAGTAGTTAATTACATTGGCAGGTTTCATTTGCCTTGATCTTTTCATTAAAAACAGCTTCAAAATCCAGGATAATAAATAAATATGTAATCAAGGAGCCCAGTGTTCACTTTTATGAAGAAGGATAAAAACAAAAGACTTGAAAGATTGTGTTTTTTTATATACTAGGTATTTAGGGTGGGAATCACAGAATGAGAGAGAATAAGACACATTGTGGCAGCTAATAAAAGGGTTGGCCAGACCAAGTCAGGTGAAAAGAAAAGGTCAGATGAGTTTATATCAAACCACTGACTACCCAATAAGACCGTTTAAATCTTATTTTCCTTTGCAGTTTTTCTTCACTAGTGTGTTATGGAAATCACTTAAATATGTTTTCAAGTTCAATTTTCTTCCTTGCATCCCTTTAGTAGAAGTTGTTTTCTTCCCTCTCTAAGAGCACAGTAATTCTTGGATTAAGAAACTACTCTCTCCCCACAGTACTTATTTCATATATTTAAACTAGTTTATGAAGTACATGCTCTTATTTATTATCCTAGCAGTGTTTTCTCCATTGATTTTCAAAAGAGAAGTTATATGCTAGTCATTTCATTACTTTTCTTCCTTTTGGCATTAAGCCTTAAGAAATGTTTCTGCATTAATCTGGAAGGGAAGCTTCACACTTCATTTAGTAACTACACATTAAAAATAAATTTTCATTTTCTACTGCAGAATGTAGACCAACACAAATCTTCCATTAGAGTGAGAATCTTCCCCTTAATTCCCGGGAGCATCTATAAAGCTTTCTATATCCTTGCTTTAATAATAAATATGTAGGCATTTTATTTTAGAAATGAGAGCAGCTTTATTCTTACTTTCTGTTTATTATACAAATCTAAGAGACTTATCTTCTTGTTAGTTTATTACAATCTTTCTGCTCACCCAATTCCAAACCTAGGTAGGTGCTGAAAAATTGTTCCTGTAGTTTATTTGGCAAATATGTGATCACATATGTGTATATATATATATATATATATATATATATATATATGTAAATTTTTATTGCCTATTATCTCATTATGTATAATATCTTTAAAATGAAATTATAAATTGATGAAAAAAGTGCTTATACTTAAGAAGCTTTAATCCTTAAGTTGTTAATATACAATTATTTTTAAAAAAGAAATCACTTTATAGCTTTTATTTTACCGAATATCATTCCTATTTACTATATTTATTTATATACCAGACAACGACATTTTGGTGGCTATAATATGTTTTGTGGTCTTTTAAAATAGATTAAACTGACAACACTAGTATTTTGAGTAGTAACTAATAGTATGAGTCAGAATACATTAACTATGATAGAGACACTTTGCCCTCAAGTGATCTTGTATACTCTGGCAGGATGTTCTTATGCTTTGTTGGGGGAAGCTCCCTTTCAGAAAAAAATAGATTTCTGTTTTGGCAAAGGCTACTGTGAAAAAAATGCTGTCAGTTTTTCTATTGACTTTGCTTCACTCAAAAAACTCCTGGACAGTGATGCTGGATCAGACCTGACAGGATTCATTCCTCTCAGCAAGCTGAATGCTGACATCCTGCACTCTCCATGTTCCAGCCTCAGCCACCTCAGTTGCTATTACCCATCAAAACAGGACAGGTTACAGGACAGCATTATAGAAATCTTCTGATCCTAATTAGTCCATCAGTTCAGACTGTCCCACACAGGACTCCTATTAAGTCTGCAGTTTCATAACTTTTAAAAAATGGACTACAAATGCTATCCCTGGCTTACTTAACCATTTCCCCAATTTTTGGGGGGGGACCTTCAAAGGAATTATTTGCCCTAAATCAGCCTGAAGAAACCTTAAGAGAATGATGTCCCATTTCCTCTAAGGGGTGTTGGATAGGTTTCTGTTTACTCTCTTGGTCTACAAATGCTTATTTTCATTGGAAGTTGGTGATAAGTATTATAGGTCTTTTACAGAGAGGAAACTAGGTTTGACTCAGGAATGTATCTCTTTTCCTTTATCTTTCTTTTGTAGCTAAGGAGATAGGAGCTGAAAAGAAAGAAAGGGGGATATAGAAATATAGAGGGAAGATAGAACAAAAGGTAGATTATTGAATATACTCTTCATCTCAAGGTCTTAATAGTTACTCACAAATAAAGTTATTTTTTTAATTCAATGGTATTGAATTTTCTATACTGATGCAAATCATGGTCATGTCAAAAACTAGTATAATTTTATCACAAGCATATATATTATAGGTATAATACATAGATATAATTTTATAGATATATGAGGTAAAATAGTTAAATAAAGTCTTCTAAAAACTCAGAGATCTACAGAATATGGCATTTAAAGATGTATTTATTATTCTAAAGATTCTTTGACAACAAGACAAGTTAACTTCTGGCTGCTTCACAGAAGAAGACGAGCATCAAAGAACTTCCTTATGGAGTTGGCATCAAATATGGCAAAGAAGCCACTGGGCAAAATGTCCTAATTTCTGTCAGAGATAGAATTCTGCCTAAAAATTGGCAAGGTTAGATGCAAGCAGAGTTGACAGATGCAAGACAGAGTAAGCAAGTCCTCAATAGTTCCTGCCTCACAAATATGTCTGTCAGATATATTGGGCCAGAAGGTTGATGATGATGCTCCAACATTATAAAGAATGTTGGATGTTACTGTTCAGGCAGTAAACTGTCTCAGTCATTTTTTTTCATCTTGGAAGCTGCTAACCCTGCACTCTGGGTTCACTCAGGTATTTAAATTTTATCCCTTCTCAAGTCTCTGATGGGTTTGAAGACCAGATAGTTTAGTCTTTCATTAAGCTTAGTAGCTTAGGGGTTTAGATGTTTTTAGATCCAGATATATGTTTTAAGTTAATAGAAATGAGATATGATAGATATTAATTTCCATTCACAAATTTAGACCCAACAAGATAAAAACGATGTTTACTTCAAATTTGCCAAATACAAATGGCCAAATAACTATGCAGGTAACATTTATATATTTCCTGACTGTTTAACAGTTCTTCCTGCTATATGTAGTTTATTTTACTCATGTGTAATAATATAAATGTATATGTTAAAAAGAAACATAATAATAAAAAATAATTAAAGTTATAAAAAAATCCTTCCTTCTTTCTTGCTCCTTCCCATTATTTTCTCTTTCATCCTCCTCTTTCTCTTTAATTCTCTTTTTTCCTTCTCTTACTCATTTTCTTTTTTTATTTTTCTTCATTTGGGGATGCTGGGTGTCAAATCAAGGGCTTAACATACACTAGACAAATGCTCTATCATTGAACTCTAACTTCACCCTCTTCCAATAATTAAATCTCTTGATGAAATTTTCATCATTCCTTACAGTTCCATAAAATACTATGGGAGTTGCCAAGGGAGGGAAGCAATCGCGGAGTTCTAACTATCTGCATATCTTAGAACCATGGCAGTTACAAGCATGTCAAAATATGCATAAAGGTGTGAATAGTGACACTGATGTCTGTGGCAGCCATGTGCAGTCTAATTGGACTTAAAGTCCACTCAACAGGAGCATTATAATGCCTGGTCCTGGAAAAAGTGCCAACTTTCTGGTGCTGCTGAGGTTATATGGATCTTAGAATTCACCACTGCCACTCTACTAAACCAGTATAATTGCTCACTACATTCTAACTCTTATCTTTATATGCACAGAATACTGTAGCAACTATCCCTCATATAAGACGCCTCTCCTTGCAGCAAATAGAGACTGTCATAGAAAACCACAACTAGACTCTAAAAAAGAGACCAACAGGTAGTTGGGTCACCTGGAATTAATGGCTATATCTACATCAAAAGTCCTCCATCAGGGACAATACTTAAGAGAGGAATGAAAGTTTTTAAGAGCCATGTTGCCAGGAAATCTGCTCTAACACAGTTCTTCATATATATGTCCAATAATAAAAAAGAGGCTATCAGATTAGGTGACAGTGAGAGCATGGGAGAGACTAGAGGATGTATATATTAGAGGGACTAGAGGAGGAAAAGGGATGGAGGTGAGTGATATAATTCTATTTCTATTAAAACATATTCATTATATTTTAGTAATTATTCATTTTACATTCTGATCATAGCCCCTTCCCTCCTCTCTTCCTGGTTCCACCCTCCTCTCCTGTTTCCCCTTTCCTGCCTCCCCTACTCCTCAGAGAGGGGAGCCTTCTCCTGCCCACACATCTCAGCACATCAAGTCACATGAGAATTGAGGGCATCTTCTTCCCCCATTTTCTTTTCCAGGCCATGGAAGCCTGGACCTTCACCTCCAAACATATGTAATTGAAGAGCAGCTCCATCCTCATTTGGGTCTACATTTGGAGAATGGGGGTGGACTCTGACATAGAATCTGTTGCCTAGGTTTAGATGACTTTTTCCCTGGCATGTATAGTCCTTGGTTGGAGCTTCATTCTCCACAAGACTTAAATCCCAGCACTTGGCAGGCATAAGCAGGAATATCTCTGAGAACAAGTTCCAGGACAGCCAGGACTAAGTAGAAAGACCCCCTCTCAAAAAAGAAATAAAACAAGGCAAAAAAGATTGTATGGTGATAAGCCAGTTCCAGGATCCTAAACGCGTCTTGTCTTTTAGCATGGGAAGTCTTATGTACTGAATAAATCTTTGGTACTGAGCAAGTGGCATTTAGTTTGTCTTCTTAATTAACCACTAAATTTTTTTCTAGACTAAAATATTCTCTACCATTGAGAAACTTACAGTATTGAAGAAACTATAATCAAATGACCAAAGTACATTGTTCTAAAAATATCACAATAGAGACATATCACGTTCCTCAATTCTTAAAAACCAGAGAAAATATGACTAAGAGCAAAACACTTATAAGGTTGATCAGAATCCAAATATATGTTATTTTTAGAAGGCTTTTTTCCTGTTCTCCTATAATGGGCACTATGGGACTCATGATATAGAGGCCAGGCCCTCTGGTCAATCTTTCATGATCTTTTCTGAATGGATACCTGCTTATGTTAAGGTAAAGCTTAAATCATGTTATAGCTGCACCACAAAATTTCATTGTTTAATGTTGATACATCCAAACATTCTAAGCATATGAAGTACAAGCATCTGAAGGAGCTATTGATTGACAATTGTCTATTGTTGTCATCAACTATCAATCTTTCCTGACTCTTGAACTGGCTACATTTCTAGAAATGAAAAGAGATCATCAACGAAATGGTTCTTCAAATGCTCTTGCAAGGCCATTAGTTTACTGAATAAAGTTACTGTTGCCAACAGATAGTCCTACTATTAACATAAATTTAATATCCAAAATTTTATTGATACTATTGCTCTGATTAAAAATCCTATATAATTAAATTTCTATTTTGGTAAAATTAGAAATAATTTGGAGGTTGGAGAGATGGCTCTGAGTTAAGAATCTATATTGCTTTTACAGAGGACCTGAGTTCATTTCCAATCACTCACATCAAGAGCATCACATTACTGCCTGGAACTCTAGGTACAGGGGATCTAATGCCTCCTTCTGGCCACCATCTGCATACAGATATATGTGCCCCCTCTGGTGCCCCCATGCCACAAATACAAATATAAAAGTCATAGAAAAAAATAATCTAACTGGCATTGATAAGATGGTAATCCAAATGTGATGAGCTGAGTTGGGTTAGTGTAAACATGCAAGGCGAAATGATATTAGAAATTGTTCTCTGACCTTAACTAAAGTGCCATAGCATGCCTATGGACACATACATCATTCACACACAATAATAATACATTGATTATTTAATACACTTTTCTTGGATTAGAATTTTGTTTATTAATGAAGTAAAAATTCATTATTTAAAGACAAAACTAAGTACCAGCATGAATCTTAGATATGGTATTCAATGAAAATTATGGGCATTGTAATAATTTCAATGCAGTTTCATCTCATAAAATGGAAAAAAGAAATGAAAAACCCTTTACTGACCAGTACCTTGGAAGCATCCCACACAATGGGCACACAGATTTAGATATTTTCATAGCTATGGTTCCAATTCAAACCATTCTGAGACAAAATGAAAAGTAAAACAAACAGTCTTATATATCATCAGATGGTGTAGACACATCACGTATTCCAATATTTTTTTGTGAGACACATCCTACCTTAATTTATAACAGTTTTTGTATTTTATGTGAATTAAGCCTCCCTTTGTGTGTGTTCTTTGCTTTCTGAATTTCTATCAGATGTATTCACCATTTCTTAGTTTTTAGATAACACTTAGCATTCACTTTTTCATGCAGGCATTTTTTTTTGTGTATGTAGATATAGCATGCTGCTTCTGATGACAGCTATGTAGGGAGTGCCATTTGTTGTGGTGAGCACTGAAATTAATAATCTGGATATATCTCAGGACTACAAGTATACGCTGTGCTTGGCATCTGCTTAGGAGGAAATGGTTGATGTAGAATATGCCTCTGCATTGGTAGCCTTCTCCATGTGGACTTGGGATTCACCTTAGTAGTTTGTGCCTGCACTTGTATGGACTTCATGAAAATTTCAGAAATTCATGCCCTTGTTAATACATTTTCTATTATATTCACATTAGCAGTTCTGCTGTGTTTTCCTGGCTCTTATTTTTATTTTATTTTAATTTACATTGTTCTGACATATCATGTAGACAAGCATCTGTTATTTTAATTCTTAATTCAAATGACCTTTTGGGTGAAAAGTCTTTTAAAACAATCAGCTTATCTTTTCTAAACAAATCGTGTCTTACTTGTTGGTTGTTAAGGAAATTCATGTATTTTGGAAACTAGAAATTTGTCAAGTATGCATAGTGAATGCCCTTCAGTCTATGAATTTTTATCTATTTTAAGGTGATTTTTAAATTTATTTTCCTTATTTACATATTGATATTATTACACACATATATAAGAAACTACCTACATCAAGAAGAACCACAAAACAATCAGAAATTATATAAATGTTACATTCATTATGTTTTGGCTATTTGTATTTGGCAACCTTGAAGAAAACATCTTTCTATCCCAGTGCATTAAAACTCTGAATGTAAATCTAAATCTATCATATCTCAACTTTATCAATTTAAACATCTATCTAGATCTAAAGTCATATTAGACCCTAAACAACTAAGATTAATTGTAAAACTAAACTATCTGGTCTTCAACCCCATCAGAGACTTGAGAAGGAATAACATTAATTATCTGAGTAGACAGGAAGTGCAGGTAAGCAGCTTCTCAAATGAGAAAATGACGGGGACAGTTTGCTTTCTAAACAGTCACCCAAAATTCTCTACAATGTTGGATCATCATCTTCAGCCTTCTTGCCCAATATATCTGGAAGACATATTTGTGAGGCAGGAACTATTGAGGACTTGCTTAACCTGCCTTGGCAGAGTTTGGCTACTTACTCTGTCTGCATCCAAGCTTGCCCATATTTAGGCAGAATTCTGTCTGTGGTAGAAATGAGAACATTTTGCCAAGTGACTTGTTTGCCAAATCTGAAGCCATCTCAAATCTACTTTCTATCCTATCATCCATATATATTTCTCTATTCCCCCTTCTGAGACATTGAAGTTCATGCATAGTCAGGCTTCTTGTTGGACACAGAATCCCTTGGACTTGTTATTAGATGCCATTCTTCATATGGCATGAATGAAGATTTACAGATGTCTTTCTTCTGCTCATACAAAGAGAAGAGAGCCAGCCTTAATTGTTCAGTGCATCCCACAAAAAATAAAATAAATAAAATAAGAAGGGAATTTAGTTCCTTCATGATCCTCTGAATGGCTCTCGGCAGAAGGCCTAGATACAAAAACAGGTGACTTGCAGAGGTTTAGGCATGGGCTCCAGGTCTGGCTATACAACTGTCTGTGTTTTGACAAGTTACATTTCTCTTATTAATATTTCTTGATAGATTGAGAGAAGATGTCAGGGGAGGAGGACTTCCCTTTCTGAGGACTAGGAGAGGGAGGAGGGAGGAGGTATGGAGGGGGATCAGGAGGCAATGAGGGAGGGGGCTACAATTGGGATGTAAAGAATTCAAATGGAAGAACAAGCAGGTAACTTATATAGCTAATCCCACTACGTGGGAATAGCTCTGAGACTGGCTCAGACATGAATGTCTATGCATAGACAAGGCTTCTTGTTGGCTACAGAACCCATGTGATTTATTGTTAGAGGCCATTCTTCATATGGTATGAGTGAAGATTTACAGATATTTTTCTTCTCTTTATACAATAAGAGAGAACCAGCCATAATTGTTCTGTGCATCACACAACCTCATATAGTTATAATTTTAGGACTGTTTAATGCTTGTGAGAAGTTATATATTCAGAACAAATGAACTGGACACTGACACTGATTCAGACCTGACAGGACTCACTCCTTACAGCATGATAAACACTGACATCCTGTGTCCTTCATGTTCTAGCACCAAGTGCTTCAATTGTTGTTCCTCTTCAGAATTGGACAGCTCCCAGGAGAGCTTCAAAGAAAGCTTCTGATCCCAATTGGTCCAGCATTTCAGAATGTCCCACACAGGAGTTTAATTAAGCCTGGAATTTCTCAACATTTAGAAATTGGACCAAAAATGCTATTACTAGATTGTTTAACCATTTCCCCCAACTTTATTTGGGCCCTGGCATAGGTATTATTCATCCCAAATCAGGCAGAAGAAACCTTAAGAAAATGATGCCCTCATTCCCTTAAGAGGGGTTGGGTAGGTTTTGGTTCTTTCTTGGGCGATAGGCATTTATTTTCATTGGGAGTTGCTTATAAGTTATGAATGGTCTTATTCAGAAAGAAACAAGGTTGGACCCAAGATGTCTCTCTTTTTCCTTATCTTTCTTTCTTTGGTTTGGAGATAGGGATCGAAAAGACATTGATTAATTTATAAAAGAAGTAGAGAGTTCTGATGCTGAGTAGGTGCATTGGTTAGGGGCCTTTCTATAGCAAATACATTAACTATTGTCAAATAAGCTGAACATGGTTCCACCACCTCAATAAAAATTAACACAGTTATGTCAAAAGAAAATATACTAATGAAGCTTATAATATTTTAAAAATAACTAAGTATAACTTTAGCATTGTCTACATTTCACACACACACACACACACACACACACATATACATATATATATATACTAGTAATTACAAAACTAATTTTCTATAAAATCTGTTATTAAATATATTTCTAATTATGTATTCTTAAAATTGTTTTTTCTACAATTTATGTCTATAGATGGAATTTAGCTTTCTACATACATTCCTTAACTGCTATTTAATTTTTTCTTTTTTTTTTCTTTTTTTTTTTGGTTTGGTTTTTTGAGACAGAGTTTCTCTGTGTAGCCTTGACTGTCCTGGACTCACTTTATAGGCCAGGTTGGCCTCTAATTCACAGCGGTCCACCTGCCTCTGCCTCCCAAGTACTGGGATTAAAGGCATGCACCACCACTGCCAGGCTTAATGAAAGTTTCTCTTGTATATGAATTTGAATTTTGGTTTTCCTACACTTTCTGTCCAGTGTCCTTTATTTGCCAATGAAACACTAATGCTATGTGTATAGTTGAAATTGCATATCTTTAATTCATTCTAATATGTCTTACCACAAATCTATTTCAAAATTCCAAATCTATCTCTACTCTGATTACTTATATTTTTACAGTGATATGCTATATTCTTCTCCTAATTGTAAATTTACTTACATTTACGTATTAATTTCAGTTTTCTGAAGTACATTTATGATTATATATTTTACATAGAAATATTTTCATTTGTCTGGGGATTTATCATTTAGGGAAAAGAGAGAAAGATAATATTAATTTTTATTATGCAGGAATGTGCTTTTCTATGTAGTTATTTAATATTTTATTTACAACCCATAGAAAATATTTTTAATTTGCTATTTTAGGCAAACTTGCAAAAAACCACATTCTTACTCAGGTTCTTGGTTGTTCAATGTACATTTTAAATGTTGGTTTCAATTTGATTTTTGCTTATAGTGTTTCACTTTTGCTTAGCATATAAAAGTTATTGATATTTATAACATTTTCAGTGCTGAACACTGTCGGCATCATTATATTGTTATGATTTCTTACTAAAAGGGACACAATAGACTTTCCCAGGTCTCAAGGTAAAGACTAATTAAAACATAGCAAATAGAAAATGTGTCTTTATCTTACTGTTTATTCAGTGTTTGAAAACACAGCAGTAGCAAAGTTTATATAAGTCAACATGAATATCAATGGTTACACTGAGTAAATTTTTCTTGATTTGACTTTAATGGAATGAAATGGTTTTTGCCATCAAGCTTGATGTTAGCTGTTACTTCAAGATGCAGGTAGAGTAGAAGACCAAACTCTGCCAACACAGGGTAAGCAAGTCCTCAATAGTTCCTGCCTCACAAATATGTCTGTCAGATATATTGGTCCAGAAGGCTGAAGATGATGCTCCAGCATTATAAAGAGTGTTGGGTGACTGTTCAGGCAGTAAACTGTCTGTCATTTTTTTCATTTTGGAAGCTGTTAACGTGCACTCTGCGTTCCCTCTGGAATTTAAGTTTTATCCCTTCTCAAGTCTCTGGTGGGTTTGAAGACCAGATAGTTTAGTCTTTCAATTAAGCTTAGTAGCTTAGGAGTTTAGATGTTTTTAGATCCAGATATATGTTTTAAGTTATTAGAGATGAGATATGATAGATATTAATCGCCATTCAGAAATTTAAACTCAACAAGATAAGAAAGCTGTTTACTTCAAGTTTGCCAAATACAAATGGCCAAATAACTATGCAGGTAACATTTATATAATTCCTTATTGTCTCATGCTCCCTCCTGCTGTATGTAGTTTATTTTATTCATGTTTAGTAATATAAATATATGTTAAAACATAATTAAAATATCAAAAAATACACTGAAACCCATTTGTCAGAGGTACAAAATTATGCTATTTTATTTTCAAGTTCATGTGAATATTTGATCATTTCCAAGTGAACATATGAGCAAAAACTCAAGAACTCTTATTTCTACCTATCACTCACCTATTTTTCACTCTAAACTCCTGATTGTCCTTTGAAATTC
>OU015743.1:116223901-116258011 GCA_907169655.1 Acomys percivali
ATTAGCCTTTGCCATGATCTCCCCTAAGTTTTGGAGAAAGTATACACTCCATATTTAAGGATAAGAACTCAGCAGTCATTTGTCCACAGTAAGATGAAACTTATCTGACCAAGGCTGAGAACAGCACTAATCTATGGGCATGAACATAAATATTTGCTAAGTAGACACACTTAATATTATGTCCATCCGTGTAGCAGAGGAACAGCATTAGGTGTATCCCTAGTGATTTTGGCCTTTTTAGCCATGGACTGACTTTCTTTTTCCCTCAGTCTGAGTCTCTGGGACATAGAATGGTACTGGCCATATTTAGAGTACATCTTCCAACCTCAAATAATGTAGTCTAGAAATTTTTCAAATATTATTCATGTATTATTTATATCTTGTTTATAGGAATGTCATGATCATCTAGACTAATTTCTAGAGTAATAATGATTTAGAGCAATGCCTATATATGTGTTTTACAATTATTTATTGAAGTAATATTAATTCAAAGTTATGCCCAGGATACTAAAGGGTTAGCACTGGGGTTGAAATTCATTCTTTCTCTTTAGAAAGTACACAGTGGAAGAAAAGATCTTGCCTGTTCAAATCTTGAACACCTATCACTGATAGATCTCTTGTCAAAATAGGACTATAATTTGCAAGGAAAAGAAAATGTGTCTATGAAATGCTTTTAAGAATATGTTCTTGATCTCTTTTGTCTTGCTGTACACAGTCCTTCCATTTCTATATTTATGGGACACAGCTACTTGAAACATCTCACATACGCTCTTTAATTTAGGGGAACAAAAAAAAGAGACCTTTGATCATCAAAATAGCTCTATTTGATGAACTGTGAGTTTATATTCCATTTAGAAAACCCTCATGCCACATCTAAGCCAGAGAGCATCCCAGTGCTCGAAGGCAGTCCCTGATTTTGTGCCGTTCAAGTTAAAGTCGATCGATCATTTGTGTTGCCTCATCTGATGAGTTGGTTAACATAGTAATGCCAAGGACAGGTTAATGACCTGAGGCTGCTTATGAACGTAGAACGCATCAAGATTAGAGGGAGAATGAGGCTAAGTTTACCTGTCGTAAATGGAACTTACATGTGACAGGACCTGAGCACCCTCGTAATTGCCTTTTAAAATAGCTCTTCTATATCCTCTCTTGAGCAGTCCAATTTAATTGCACAATTAGAATTGCTTCACGATCATATTGTAAATCAGATATTGGTTAGAGTTCATGTAATTATTTTGATGAGTAAGAAGTAAAAAGAGTAGACAATAAACTCATGAATAGGACTTTGAGGATAGATACTTTATAGAAGGAGTAATTTCATCTTTAAAAAATTTACAGGTTTCATAGCATTTAATTTCACACATGAAAGAAAAACTATATTCTCCCCCAGGGAAAATTTGACTTTAAATAAATGATTTATTCTAGAATTTCACTTATCTGGCTTCCCATTAAATATTGCAAATAGTAATCAAGGGTTTTTTCTTCAATAGACTTTCAAACATTATCATAATCACTTAGATCCACAGATTTATTAGAGAAAAAGATCCAATTTATTGATTAAAACACCAAATTTTTGCATTTAGTTTTTTTATTAATTTATTCTTGTTACATCTCAATGGTTACCCCATCCCTTGTATCCTCCCATTCTTCCCTCCCTCCCATTTTCCCCTTATTCCCCTCCCCTATGACTGTTCCTGAGGGGGATTTCCTCCCCCTTTATATGCTCATAGGGTATCAAGTCTCTTTTTGATAGCCTGTTATCCTTCCTCTGAGTACCACCAGGTCTCCACCTCCAGGGGACATGGTCAAATATGAGGCACCAGAGTACGTGAGAAAGTCATATCCCACTCTCCACTCAACTGAGGAAAATGTCCTGTCCATTGGCTAGATCTGGGTAGGGGTTTAAAGTTTACGGCCTGTATTGTCCTTGGCTGGTGCCATAGTTTGAGTGGGACCCCTGGGCCCAAATCTGCTTATCATAATGTTCTACTTGTAGGTTTCTAGGACCCACTGGATCCTTCTACAATGCTATTCTCACATGGTTCTCTCATCTAGAGTCCCAATAGGATGTCCTACCCTCTGTCCCAGTTTTCGGGTAAGTGAAGGCTTTCATGAGACATGCCCCTTGGGTTAGTATGCAGATATAGGTGAGTATATAACATTTGAGTCTTTCTGCTTCTGGGTTAATTCACTCATTATGATCATTTCTAGCTCAATCCATTTGCCCACCAATTTTGGAAATTCCTTGTTTTTAATAGCTGAGTAGTATTCCATAGTGTATATGTACCACAGTTTCTTTATCCATTCTTCTACTGAGGGACACTTAGGCTGTTTCCATGTTCTTGCTATTATGAATAAAGCTGCTACGAATATGATTGAGTAAAGTTTCTTGTGTGCTGGAGCATCAACTAGGGGTTTTGGGCCCAAAGCGTGTGCTGTGGTCAGTTATAGACTCAGGGCCCGAACCATCCACCAAGCTCAGCCAGGAATTCTAGATTCAAACTGCGCACCGTGTCCAACCAGAGTCTTAGAACTGGGACTGTGCCAAAAGATCAACTAGAGTCTCTGGATCCAACCTGTCTGCCAAGCACAGTTAGGGACTCTGGCCCCAAACTGCATGCCGAGCTCTGCCAGAGTCTCCAGGGCAGAATTGCGTACCAAGCTCAGCCAGGGACTCTGGACCCACACTGCACACTGAATTTAGTCCGTGGGACTCCGGGCCTAAACTGCGTGGAGAGTCCAGCCAGAGTCTTAGGGCTGCAATTGTGCACAAAGCTCAGCTAGAGTCTCTGGGCCCAGCATTCCTGGCAAGTCCAGGTAGGGACTCTGGGCCGAATCTGCCTGCTGACCTCAGCCTGCATCAGGGCAGCAGAACTGTATGCTGAGCTGAGCTAGCGCCTTGGGCAGAATTGCGTGCTGAGCTGAGCTAGCATCTCCATGGTACTGCACTCTGAGCTGAACTTGGGACTCAGGGGCTGAACTGTCTTCCGAGTCCAGCTTGGGTCTCAAGGCACCAGCGACCCAAATCCTGCCCAGAGTCCATTCTCCCGCAGCTACTCCTACCAGCCACCACATCAATCACCTCTGCCAGAGGGCTCCGAGCTGCAAACCTCAGCCTCTGCTGCTGGGGCAGCTGTTGCCGCTGCTGCTGCTGCCACTGCTGCTCTGATCTGAGAAAATCTGCACTCCTCCCATGTGCCGGGGCACGTAGGTCCACCGCACCCTGGTCCTTTTGAACCATGGAGCACTCCTGCTGCAGTGGTGTGGGGGCCTCTGTGCAATTCCCTGAATTGGTTACTGGAGCTTCTAAACATGGTCCACACTGCTCGCTACCATCTTGGATCCTCGCATTTAGATAGTTTTATTCTAAATAGGAAAATATCATTATTAGAATTCAAGATCAATGCTTCTCGACTTCAGGATGGGTGTACATCATAATGTAAAGCCTATATACTTGGGGTAATAAATGCTTCTTCAAAGATATATTTTATTTAATATTTTTCTTATATGTGTACTCTTTATAATGAAGATGAAATAGCCTTAATAACAATAACAATCACATATTATAATTCATATAAGTCATTATAATTCATTATAGAAATGTTTGGAAAGCAAAGGCTAGATTTAGTATATTTTCTAATGACAAAACTAAGTAAAAAACAATATTTCTGTTGGTATGCCTGTAATTAACAAAACGTAGATGTTTTTAGGTCTAGATAGATTTTTTTAAGTTTATAAAGAAGCAATATAATAGCAATGGAGTTATAATCAGAGTTTTAGACATACTAATATAAGAAAGATGTTTTCTTCAAGGTTGCCAAATACTAATAGTTAAAACGTATGAATGTAACATTTATATAATTTCTGTTTGTTTTGTGGTTCTTTCTGTAGGTAGTTTTTTGTATATGTGTGTGTATATATATGTATGTATATATATATATGTGTATATATATATATATATATATATGGAATAATATAAATGCATATGTAAAAAAAGAAAAATAGCTGGGTATGGTGGTGCACACCTTTAATTCCAGCACTTGGGAGGGAGTGGCAGGAGGATCTCTGTGAGTATGAGGCCAGTCTGGTCTACAAAGTGAGTCTAGGACAGCCAAGGCTACACAGAGTAACCCTGTCCTGAAAACCCCCCAAAAATTATATAACAGAATACGACAAAATTTTTAGTGGACTTATCTCTCAGAATTGATGAAATTGGTAATTTTTTATTTTTTCCTAGTGGTTTTTAATTTTTTGTCTCACTTAATTACAGAGCTCAGTTTTATATTACAGATTTAATGAGGCTCAGCTGACAAAAATACATGCATTAAAGGTGTTCTACATGATTTCTGATGCTCATTAGGAAATATTTCCACAATCAAGTTAATTAACATGTCTGTCATTGGCTGCAATGACCACTTTCTATTTCATTATAAGAATGCTTTATTTCTTTGTTATAGCAAATTTCATGAACATAACTTATCATTACTACCTATGGTCACACAATGTGTAAGAGGACAAGATTCATTCATACCTGAGACTTGACACCTTCAATAGCAGCTCTCCATCCCCCTTTATTAAAAATTTATAGAATCTCTCTTCTATTCTTTTAATATGTTTGAATTTTTAAAAGTAAATTTAAATGATATAATGTAGTTTTATTTTATTGTGTATGATTATTTCATTTAGAAAATGTCCTCCAGGATTATTTATGTGTCAGCAGTGAAGGCTTTACTTAATTTTTAAGGCTTAATTTTTATGGCCTATTTTCTTTATCTAGTCACACATTGATGGACATGTCAGTTGTTTCTATAGTTCACTTATTAGTATTAATTCTGTAATAAACATGGCAATATAAAATTTCTCTGGAGAATCTCTTTCTTTTGTATGTATATACAGAAGTAACTTTCCTTATGTATAGTTTCTTTTTCTTTTTTTCTTTTTCTTTTTTGGAGGAATTGTCTTTTTTTTTCCCCATCTGTAATAGCTATGCAAAACTCCTGTCTTGGTCAGTGTTCTATTTCTGTTAAAGAACACCATTACCACAGTAACTCTTATTTTAAAAAACCCTTTAACTGGGGTTTACTTATAATTTTAAATATCTAGCATGATCAAATGGCAGGGATCATGGCTGCATGAAGGCAGGCATGGTCCTGAAAAAGTAGCTGAGTGTTTTACATCCAAAACATTAGGCAATAGGATGAAAGAGATCTAATGGGCCTGGCCTGTACTTCTGACATCTCAAAGTCCACCCCCAAGTGACATACTTCCTCCACCAAAGTTACACCTCCTAATCCCTCTAAGTAGTCCCACTCCATGATGACTGAACATTCAAATGAATGAGTCTATGGGAACCATCTTGCCAGGATCCAGCCCTGGGGTGTGGGTTCAGGCCTGTAGAAGGGTGGATGCAGGGCAGCAAGGGAGGAATGGTTCAGGCACAGGGATCTGGAGGATTTTTGCAGCCTGACTGATTGGCAATCAGAGTGCTTCTTTATTTATACAGAATTCAATTGGAAGGGATAGATGCATGCTGTTCTAAAACATAGATCATATTATTTTTGTGCCCAGACACGTTTTAACTTCTGCTTGGCCATAAGTTGAATCATCATTGATAAACCATGACAGAAGAGAATTATCTTTTAGAATCATTTTCCCTCATCAACCCCACAACCCAACTTTTAGCAGTATTGAAGTTTTAGGGACATATTTTGCCAAAGCATGACAGCCTCTTCTCAGGTGTTTCAAGGGCACTAGGCAGTAAGAAAATCCCCAAGCCAGCCTTGAAAGATTGTCATGTCCCAAGCCATATAGTATCAACTTTTAATACTCAGGGTGCTAATTGTCATTAGGCATTAGGCCCAAGAAAAATCTTCAGGCCAAAGCTGCTAAACTTATTATTCAATTTCTGACACAAATATATATATATATGTTTGGTTATATATTTGATATTTTTTCTTCTTTGGACATAAAACACCATAATGGTCCTGTACAAGTTAACTTTTTCTCAAAAATGGAGGTCTTGATATTTTATTATTTTATCATTTATCCACACCATTCTTTATCCATCAATACAAGAAAGAGGCTTTTAATTTGTTCTACTGCCATCTACTCTAGCCTACTGAATATTATAAACTTTGTAAGTTTACTTTGTTTTGATTATCTTGTTTCTGAGTAAGGAACACTCAGGACAAGATGTGCCAAAGAATATTTTTGAGTCAGAGCCTTATAATGAGCTCTCTGGCATAAATATTTGACTTACAACCTCCCGGGCATAAGGAAGACCTTCAAGTGAGATGAGATGAGGATATCACCCTAAAATGGTTGGGGTTGGGGCTGGCTCGTAATGTCAAGACATTCCTGGGGAAGCTTAGAAGCAGTACTCTGGGAAGAGGACATAAATGGTTTATCAGAAAAGTTCCATCAATCCAATATCTCCAAGTTGTACAAATAATAAAAGCTGCCCCCCAACATAGACAACATTTAGAAATTAAGGTCAAAATGTGGGGAGACCATACCACTGTGTTTGTATCACTCAACTCAGATTTCTGGAGTTTTGCCAAGCAACCGTGCTGGCTTTATGAATTTCCCTACTTCCCTTAGATATGGCTGTGCCACATTCTCATTCAAACAAACACAGGTCCCATTCTTTCCACACCCTCGCACATAATTATTCTCTTTTGTTCTAAAATATGTGGAGATGATTCTCATTATGGTTCTAATGAACTTTTTCTTACTGTTTGAAAGGTCAAGGACTTTCTTTTATTCCTATTCTCCATTTACTTACTTTTTTTGAAAAAAAAAAACCTGCTCAAATCGTCTTATTATTTTATTTTCTATTACTGGTGATATATTTTGTATTTTTACTCCCTGCCAAATAATATAGCTTCATGTATATGATTCCGTAGGTTTTCTTTCCATTTTGTTGATTGTTTTCTTTGCAGTAAACAAGCATTTTAGGTCACGGTGCTTCTACTTGTTTACTCTTTGTTTGAGAATGACTTCTGAGAGTTTATTTCCCTCTTGGTGCAAGAACGGGAATTCTCAAGCTCCTGCTTGTATTTGTTGCTTCCTGAAACTTTCCTAGTTTACAGGGTGGAATGGGTGGGATTCTGGCCCAGCACTGTTTAAGCTTGGGCTAGCTGGTGGTTCTGCCAGGTCAGGATGGGGCCCTGGTCCTGTCCTGGCAAAGTGTATTACTGCTTGCCTTATGGTGTCAGGAGTCAGGTCATGTGTGCTCAGGCTTCTTAAGGCCTGCGGTATTCTGTTGAATGTTCAGGCGATTCCAACACTGTGGCCATGAGTGGGAGGATAGACTTCCTGAAAACATGGCTGGCCCACCAGTAGCCAGGGGTAGCCTTGGGGAGACTCAGCAGTATGGGAGGGGGGCAGTGAGGCACCATGTCCCTTGGGTACTTATCACTTCCACAGGAACTGTTGATGGATGAAGAGCCCAAGGCATCGCTGATAGTGGTATCAGGTAGCCAAGTAAGCTGATGGAATGGATGACTGTCATACTTCATCCATGGTAGGAGACTTCAACAGAAATGACCCCTCCATGTGGTCCTTGTGCATAGGTGGAAACACTGTAGAGTCCAGTTGTAAGGCTGGTACTCTTGGACTTGTGTGCTTTGATCATGCATACCTTCCAATTATTTACTTTTTATTTTGTTTCCTGTGTAACTGGTGCCACGTTCATGGTATTATTTCAAATACCTAAGCCTCTTCTGTTTTCTTCCAGGGTTTTAAGGCTTCTGGTCTTATGTCTAGAGTGCATTTTCAGTTCATTATCATAAATGACATCAGATGATATTCATTTTTTATTGTTGCATTTTAGATGTTTAGTTTCTACAGGCCTTTTTTCTGGACTAGCCATTACTGATTGTGTATTGTTGAGGTCTTTGCTTTCTATTGATTTCATTTTGTTCCATTGTTCTGTGGTATTTGGTCTTCCATTGCTCTGGTTATTTCAGTTGTGGTTTACATGTAATTGTGCCCTGTACTCCTCTGTGACTGAATACTTGGTTCCCAGCTCATAGTACTGTTTTGGATGAAGTATGTCACCAGGGGTGACATTTGAGATTTTATAACCTATGCCATTTATTTTTCATTCTCTCCTTCTTGACTGGCTACAGTGTGAACAAATGCCTCCTGCTCCTGCTGCAATACCTACCTTTTATGCCATGATGTAAATCATCCCTCAGAGCTGTAAGCCAGAATAAACCCCCATTCATTAAATTTTTTCTTGTGTGATATTTTGTCACACAAGAAAAAAGTAACTGATGTAATATCTTTGTAATGCCATCTGAAAAAAGAGAGCACAATGTGTCTAACTTCGTTCTTCTTGATCATGACCCCCTTACCTGTTTGTACTCTTGTAGTCCAGTCAATGTTTTAAGATAGTTTTATTGGTACTCATTTGAAACTGTTTGACATTCTGACTTACAGGACTTGTCTATATTTCATCATGGATGGAGATGGGTCATGAGGCTTTGCCCATCCCTGAGAAACTACAAAAAAGTCAATCATTACTTGGGGAATTAATTTTTATCACTACTGCACCCAATGAAAAGTAGCTCATGTTTAAATAAATACCACCCCCTCCATGCTCATGCAAACAATCTTAATTAAATTCAGTGTGCAATACATAACCCCAACACAATGGCACGGAAGTAGGAAGGGGCACTTTTGAGAAACATAGTTTTCAGAGGAAAAGGGAGAGGGAAATCAGAAAGGCAGAGGTAAGTGAATAAAAATCACTATCATATACATGAAACTACCGTTTTTAAAAACTAGTACTTTTTAAAAAAATAAAAGTAACTAATTATTTCAAGGATTTCCATGCATGCTTTTAAGCTGCCTTTGGCATATCCTTTTTCTCTTAAGTAAGTATTCTCTAATTTATCAAAGTCTTCTGAAAGCTGAAATGCCTTGCTCATGGCAAAAGAGAAGTCTGCATGATTAGGTGACTTGTACTTAAATGGAACTCTACCGTTTCTTGATCCTGACACTATGTTTCCATTACATTGCAGTCTGAGAGCATGCAGGAATTTTTAGACAATCATGAAGCAGTATTTACACCTCATCCATTTTTATTCTATAGCAGCTATTACTATTTCTCCTCTCTTTTTGTTTCTGCTATGACCCTGAAATTCCTTTTTTAAAAATATAATTTGGTCTTCCAGTTGTGAGAATCTTTGACTGTTACTTTTACCAGCAAAATGTTGCCAAGCATTCAGCTTTTTCAGCTTTGATGAGTCCTATACATCATAAGCATTTGCTATCATGTACCAAATAATAGGCACATGTGATATAAAGGAATAGAACCTGACAGCTCTCCTCATCTTGCTCATTTATTAAGAAGCACTTGCTTTGTTTATTTGACCTTATCTCAATCTGAATAAAAACATTTAACTTTTCATCTTCGCAAGAAAAATAGAAAAGATTTTTTTCAAGTAGCTTTCTTCGATTTAGGTGTGAAATATTCACTAGAAATCTTGACTGTGTTCCTAAGGAAAAAGGAAATGAGGCTGGTCCCTGAGGACTTGTTTGGTGAATGCATGCTCTCTCTCTCTCTCTCATGTCTCCATTTCACCTTCTCAAGCTCTTAATATCTATCATTCAGGGTTATATTTCATAAGTCTCTGAGGATGGTACATTCATCTTGCCTCCCACACAGTGCTTTAGAAAGTTGAGATTCCTCTTAAAGCCATTACTAGGGTTTGTGTGTTGTTTTTCACCTGTACTAGTCATAACAAATATTATTTATAACATTTATTGTGTCAGTTTAATTCAAAAACTAACCCTTTACCATAACTTATCCTTTGAAAAGGTCCAATGGGTTTTTCTTTTCTTTTGCACTGAATTTTTTCACTCTGGAAATAAGTGGAAAATATAGGTTTGAAAAGGATACACAGAATATGATTAGCTCTGACCAACTTTTATGTTCTTGTATTTGATAGTAGGCATTGTTTGCCTTAAGATGGTGATCAGCAATGACATGCCAAGGACACCAATGGACATGCCCAAATGGGTGGGGGAAAGAGCATAAAGCCTCAATTCCACACAAAGAACTGCTGAAAAGGAAGAAAAGCCAGGAGAAGGAGAGGTGAATTTACCCCAGATAATAATGTACCAATTGGTTGTTCAATATCAAATGGTTAGCCCTAAAAATGTACATAGAAATAACATTACACAAACTGAACAGGGTGTGTGTGTGTGTGTGTGTGTGTGTGTGTGTGTGTGTGTGTGTGTGCGCGCGCGCGCACGCATGCACATGTACATATGCATTTTATCTAGACAGTAACAATTAGTGAAAAAGAGGCCATGAATTTAAAGGAGAACAGGGAGGTTCATAGAGGGGTTTGGGAGAAGAAAAGAGAGGGGAGGTATGTTTATATGTCGTAGTTATATCCCCAAAACTAAAATTGATAAATGAATAATTACTCTTTTTATTTTGTATTTTTATTGAAAAAGGATTGTTCTCTTGTACAATACATTCTGACTAAAGTTTTCTCTCCCTGTTCTCCTAATCTGCCCCCATTTACTTTTTCTCCAAGACCTATTCTGATAGACTGGGAGGAGGCAGGGACAGAAGCAATATAGAAAAGGTGGTGAGGGGAAAGGATGGAGTGAGAGAGTATGGCGGAGAGAGAGGTAGAGTTGGAGGGCATTTGAGGGTGGTCGTGTGGGAACCTAGTGTAGTGGAAACCTTCAGGAATCCATGAGAACAGTCTTAGAGAAGACTCCTAGTAATAGAGGACACTGAGTCTGGACTGGCCATCTTTTATAGCCAGGCAAGGCTTCCAGTGGTGGGATTGGGTTACATTAGGTTGAGTTGTTGGTTGAAGGGGTCCCATGGAGAAACCTAAACAACCCAGGCTGATGATGCCATGACAGAAGGCTGCTCTCTGAAAACTGACAGTGGGGCTCCATTGCTAAGAACAGCATTCACACACTTTATTGAATGTAGAGAGGTCAACCTTGTTCTTGCATGGAGCATTCATCCCTATTTTCTAGTCTCTTCAGCATAGGGAGGCACTCTGAAAGGTATGGAAAGATAAACCGGGACACCAAGCCAGCCACAAAATCTGTATTGCCTATAAGATGTGCTGGTTCAATGGTAGCACAGAGTTGTGGGAGTGGCCAACCAATGTCCATTTTACTTTAAGGTCCATGCCATGAGAGGGAGCCCATGACCTACACTGGTTAGATGTCCAGGAACCAGAGATTGGATAGCCTAGAGACCCAGGGAAATCCCAATATCACAGCTACAATGTTCTTCTACATGCTGGCAGCCTGGGCTTTGTGTGGTACTCTCCAGGGAAGGTTGGGCCCAGTTGAGCACAAAAACAGAAGGGCAGGAAAAGGGTGAAGCAAAGGGCCAAAAGAGTTCAGAGCTCTAAAACCAGACAACAAGGGTCTGGCCAGTAACGGAGCCTACCTTGGAAGCTCCAAAGCCAAGAGAGACAGAGGCAGGAGCCCCGTTTTGTTGGGGGTGGTGTTGGCGCAAAATGACTGCTAGGCCTTTGCTCCCACAGAAGGGCACAGTGGTGGGCGGAGCAGAGCTAGAAAGATGGAAGCAAAGATCTGTGCTACCATGCAGGTGAATGGCAGAAGCTTCCAGGAGCCAGCAGCACATGGCTGAGTGACTGGCAGCCAAGCACCTGGGGAGGAGAGTGTTCAGCAATGAATTCTTTGGGAGAGAGAAGTCTTCCTTTTCCAGAATTAATAAATGTATTAGACAATCTTTGATGAAACAGATAGTGCTGGCCAGTCTATTTCCTGTGAAACAGGGACTTCTATGCCTTGCACAGTAGGAGGGGTTTTAACGGTGAACGGGACTAGGGGAACTAGGGATACTTCACTGACATGTAACAAGATAGCCGTGTCATAAGAGGGGAGAAGGAGTACTTAATTATCCTATGGATGGGAGAAGAACTCCAGGTATAGTTAAAGGTCATTGGGTGACCTTTCATTAGATATCTCATTAGCATAGAATGGGTGTTTCCATGAGTCTCCAGGTACACACTGAACAAGTTTTTTTTTGTTTTGTTTTGGTTTGGTTTTTGGTCAGGAAAATGTTGGGCCTGTTATTTCCCTGTGTGCTATGTTACTCTTCTTAGAAGATCTGGGGTTCCCCAAATAAGTCAAAGAGGGAACCCAGCTGAGAAAGGGAGTCAATCATCCTGTACTGAGCTCATAGGTTATCCAGAAACAAAACAAAGCAAAACAAAGCAAATCATCACCACCAACAGAATAACAACAAAACCCACCAAATAACAACAACCATAAAAAACCCAAACAAACAAACAAACAAACAAAAACAACCATAAAACCAAAAAGAAAAAGCAATAAAATAATTTCTAATGATATTCTGCTATACTCAGAGATTTGGTGCCCTGTGTCATCTTCATCAGAGAGGTTTCCTCTACCAGCTGTTGGGAGTGGGTGCAGAAATCCACAGCCAGATATTATGGGGAGAGAGAGTATAAATTCAAGGTCTCCATTGGGTTCCTCCCCTGGGAGCTCAGGGAACCTTCACACAAGTGAGAGAAGAAAGATTATAAGAGTCGAAGGGAATGGAGGATACCAGGCAAAGGTTGTGCAATGAATCAACTATGCAGGGTACATACGGGCTTACAGAGACTAACGCAAACAATGATCTGCTCCAGGTCCTCTGGGTGTATATTCTGTAGGACTCCTAATAGTGGCAGTGGCTATGTCTTTCAGTCTTTGGCCTTTTCTTGGGACTCTTTTCCTCCTATTGTTTTGCATACCCAGCCTCAGTGCTTTTGTCAACACACACACACACACACACACACACACACACACACACACACATATATATATATATATATATATATATGTGTGTGTGTGTGTCCTTGGAAGTCACATGTTTTCTGAAGGGAAATGGAGAGGGGTTGGCACTGCAATAAGAAGAGTTGTGTGTGGGGGTGTGTGTGCTGGTAGGAGTGAATGGAAGAGAAACTGTGGTAGGGATGCATTGTATAAGAGGAGAAACTTAAATCTATTTTTTAATTTAAAAAATGAATCAAAAATGAAAAATGTTCATTGCTTATTTTGGAGAACAGACAATTCAAAAGCTGAAATTTCTGTTCCTTGCTTTTGCCATATCTGTAGAGAAGTAGCTATCACTATTTTTTTTTAAGGAGAGTCATTGGGCAATAAGGTGCTGTTTTTTATGATTTATTTCTATCATTATCACTGTGTCTATCTATTATTATTGAATACGATGAATATTCATATACTTGTTCGAAATAATCTGTGGTATATATACTTTTCTGTGCCAGTTTATTTATTGGTATTTCTAACAGTGAAGGGGATTCTCCAGCAAGGAGTCAAAACAGTTGTTTTGTTTCTTGGTATATATATATATATATATATATATATATATATATATGTATGTGTAAACCTATGTATATACTCTATAGTCACAAAATTTATCTTTATATTATTTATGTATATATTTGTTATACACATATGCATTATATTTAATTATCCACAGTCTTCTAATGCAGGCACGTAACTGTAATTCTCACTCACATTTTTAGTTGCAGTTCATTTAAAATTGTATTGAATTTTGCTATTTTTAGTTTTTTTATCTAGTATCAATCACCGTCCTGCTGTGATTATTGGTCTTTGATGGTGAACATAAGACTCTTAGGTTCATGGAATCTTTATTATACAAAATGTGCATTAATTTTACTCTTATCTTCTAATGGCCTCCATGAGCAGAAGAAGCAATGAGAGGGAATGAAAATGATTATTTATTCACCAGACTGCTAGAGCACATCATTAATGAACCATGACTACAGATGGTCCAAGCAAATTTCCAGGGTGGGACAGCGTCAGACCTTTTGGTTTTCCTCAAAATATGCTTAATATTTATTTGATCTTACATGCTAATGAACAGAATATTATAATTCTAATCCACTCTTATTTTCATGAATTTGAAACATAGTAGGCATTAAAATACAAAGTGTGAGATGGCTGATAGGTAGAGGTGCTATTTAAGTTCCACCTGACTAATCACAGTGGAATACGTTTTGACTTGTTCTGCAATAGTTAATTTAGAATCTTCTAAATTATTCCCAGATTCAATTATTACTGAAGGATATCATCCTATAATTGAAGTTCTTAGAACAGTGAATTCAACAAGTTCAGGATCTACATGGCTCACATTGTGCCAGTGGCTCAGATCATAGATATTTATAAAATAGTCATTATCATCAAGGAATTTATTTTAAAACAAATTGCATATCAATAGATAAGTAGGCTTCTAAAAAATTTTTTCTCATAATGTTTTCTATTATGAGGATCAGCAACAATTTTATCCTAATAGTTTCTACATCTTTTTCCAAAAGTGGGGATTTCCTATTTAGCAATGCATTACTTACATAATTTCACCCTCAACTTTTGTCTCCATCAGTAACAGTGTGAGTAACAGCCAAGATATCACATCTATCATTTCCTGTGCTTTCTTCTTGACTTCCTGTCTTTCAATAACCTGTTTCTTATAGCTTGACTATCTTTAAAGGTAACACATCATTTCCTGTGATTTCTTCTTGACTTGCTGTCTTTCATCTACCTGTTCCTTAAAGTTGCCTTGACCTGTCATGCCTTTGGTACCTTCATTATCAAACCCACGTCACATTGGACCTGTTACTCTTAACCCTACTTGGTCCAGTTCAAAATGAGTTGACAAGATTTAGTCCTGCACTCCATTGAGGCACTAACCCTGCTGAAATCTGCATATCTCTACTTATATATGTATGGACATATTTTTGCAACTTGTTCTATTCAAGCTTTGTCTTGGCCTCTTTCCTTTCTCTTCAGCTTTTTCTTTGGGAAAGCCTTAATTCTTATAATCTAAAAATTTTTGTATACATCTTTTATTTTTCTCAGACCATCATTTATACATATTTTCATTGACATACATTATCAAAATTCAGTTTAAAAATCCTATTGAGCTCTTTTATTTAAAAAATTACATTTTGAAATTAATTTAATTACTAAGGTGTTTTATTAAGTTTTTTTTTTCATACAGCCTTGGTTAACTCATCCACTACTCTGCTGCTTCTGCCAAACATCTCCAGAAGCAGTGAAGAGTAGAGTGAATCTGAGGTAGGGAGAATTGAGCAAGCAGTCAACAGCTGGTTAAGGGAAACCAACCACTGGTTAAACAACTACTAGCTAGAGGAACTAGTTGTTGAGGAGAGGTTGAAGAATGAAGGAAAAATAAATATTGGAGACTCAGGCATATGCAGTACAAGCTGAAGGACTTAAAACCCAAGAGAATTTTATTTTCTGGCTCTCTATCTATCTCTGTGTCTGTCTTTCCTGCTGTCTGTCTGAGTTCTTGCCTATTGTCACCCATCTTTCTACCTCTCTTGCTTTCTGTTACCCATCTTTTTCTCTTTTTGCTTGCTGTTACTCATCCATCTGTCTCTCTTACTGTTCTGTCTCAATCTAGTTTACTCTCTCATGTCTCTTACTTGCTTGTGATTCTCCACGGGCCAAGCCTAGTTGTTTAGTAAAATGAAGTTCAATTTTTTTCCATTACAGATTACATCATGGTTTTTTTTCATCTTTTACAATCAATAGGACATTGAAAAATCAACAAAGTAAGAGAACAGTCTGAGAAAGAAATACAAAGAGTTTTGTATAACCTACAGTGAAGCATAAAGCAAAAAATAAACAAATTTCCAAACAATGGTCAGCATAACGTTATTATTATTTCTTAAACAAACAATGGTCAGCATAACATTATTATTATTTCTTATACAATACTCAGGAAAGCTTAATCATAAATTTCCCTGGGCTAAAGCTATTGTGTTTACAAGATTGTCATAGCAAGATAGCTTGAGCTAAATGTTCTCTAATAAAGAAAAACTTGACTTACTCCAAGTCCCAGACCAACAGGTGTGCTATCCAAGCCTAGGCTCACTATCAAGGGGTCCTTTATTGTGAAGTATTTCTAAAGCATGACAGTTCAAGTCCACCTTCTATTGCTCTCAAATCAGATTCTAATGAAAAATTTCTACAGGTAACAGTAAGTAGGCAGGTACTGTTATGTCAGGGTGTTAACTTTCTTTCATCCAGTTTCTTGGGTGCTCACAGTCAGAGCAAAAAAAAACAAAAACAAAAAACAAAACAAAACAAAAAACTCTGTCATTGTCTCAAGCCTTTGTCCAGATACCCTCTTTCAACATTCTCAGTGAGAAAAAGTTTTCCCTGTAAGAATTTTCTTAAGGTTGAGAAATAAAAAAAGACAGTTTTAAGAGAAAAAGCAAGTTTCTAGACAAAATTACAACTGGACCATACATAATATTTAAGGACAGTGGTAATTAGGCATAGGTATTTGGAACTTTGTCTAGCAAAGCCTCTATGACTTACACTCACGTCTGTGACACTACTCCCCTTTCTTCACCCCTTCCTCCACATTATTCCTCCCTCCTATATCATTTCAGTACCCATCAAATTATATTTTCAATTGTGTTGTGAAATAATAGGCTCCCATATGGCTTTTTTAAAATAGAGCCTTCCTTTGGTTTAGTCAGAACAAATGTACCCTGCATGAGCAGATGATGTTTTTTCCAGAAGTCATTGGTTATTAAGGTCTCTGTGAAAAGCATAGGAGATTTCCATAAAAGTTATTGGTCAGAAAGGCCTCAGACGTTTGTAAGCCTCAGGCTATCGCCATTGCTCTTGGCTACCCACCCGAATACATATTAAGTCTCTATTGCTAAAGTAACCACATACTTCGGTTGTGAGACACAGTGAAATCAATGTCAAAGTGACTACAAAACTCTTTTTCTGCAGGTTAGGATTAATGGTGCCAGAAGGTGCTATTTAAGCTTCTGGGGTGGGTTCTAATGTCAATTGACTTATACAGCACTGGACCTGCATGGTATAATGCTGATCTGTCAGGAAAAATTCACTCACTTCTAAAACTGTTATATGACTGCAGTGTAGTAACTGTAGTGGTTTTGGTGAAAATGGCTCCGATGGGCTCACAGGGAGTGGCACTATTAGGAGGCATAGACCACAGGGGTGGTCACCGAGGTTTCAAGTGCTCAAAACAGTTCCATTATCAGTCTGTCTTATTGATGCCTGCAGATCCAGATGTGGAACTAACTATTGGCTCCTTATCCAGCACCATGACTGCTGGCATACCATACCATAACTTCTGTCATGATGACAATGAACTAAATGTCTGAATTTTAAGCCACCACCAATTAAATGCTTTTCTTTATAAGGGTTGCTTTGGGAATGGTGTCTCTTCACAGCTATTAAAAAATACAAAAGATGTTTGTACCGGTCATGGTGTATGGCTGTGAAGGCCTGACCATGCTTTTGTTTGCATGAACATTGACTTTGGGACTTTGGATTAGGAAAGCAGTTGAATGATTTAAGAGAGACTTAATGGTACATACTAGTAGGAATGTGGAAGACAGTGGTGCTGAGGGTGAATAGGGGCCTAGATCAAGAGGTTTCAGGGAAGAAAAATATTCACATGTGGCCTAGAGACTAAATCTGATATTTTGTCAAAGACTGCGGCTGTTTTTTGCCCTTGTCCTCCCAAAAAATCTGCAAAGCTACATTGAAGAGTCATGGATTAGCAGCTTTGGCTGAGATTTCCGGACAGCCTAATATTGACTGTGTTGCTTGGTTATAAGTAGCCACACGTATAGAGACCTATAATGAAATGAAGCTGATGTGCAGAGAAAAGCACAAAATGTACACTTTGAGACAAAGTAGATCACAAGGAAAAAGTTTAAAGAAAAACTTGATCTTAAATTCAATAAAGCTAGTGATGACATCCGTCAAGACCCCCTCCCCACCCAGCCAGCTAAGGTTCCACTTGTAAAAATGGAGTTAGGGGCTGGGTATGGGGCTGCTTGTCTTTAATTATAGCACTCTGAAGGCAGACACAGACAGATCTCTGATTTCTAGGCCAGCCTGGTCTACACTACAAGTTTCAGGACACCTGGCCAGTGAAGGAAACCATTGAAAATAGAAACCTGGTGAAAATGTGATTTAACAAGGGGCCCAAGTTACAGTGCCAGCAAGCAGAAGAATTTCACAGCTTCGGCCATATGGTTTTGACTTTGCAGTCAGTTATACAAAATATGGGCTAAGGAATCTGTCTCCAAAACTAAGAAAGGGTTTCTGAGGTCAGGGGTGTCTCTGCATGGAATGCTACAGAGGCCATTCTGTGAATGCTGTGAAGGTGAAGCCTGGATTGCTTTGGAGAACATAAGATGTTGAGATGCCAGAGTCATGGGATACACACCCGCCAAGGGGAGCTGATAACAGGGAGTAGAAGTACCTCACGAGAAGGAAATGTGTTGCAGTCAAGGAAGCTGAAAGGAGTTGGAGATCTAAAGGACACTTTGACATGAGACATAGCGATACTGGGCTTCTAGTTTGATCAGCTGATTTTCAGTCTTTCTTTGGTCCAATATTTTCTAATTCTTCTCCTTCTCTTTCCCTTTGGAATGGTAATGTATAATCTGTGACATTACATGTTGGAAGTATGAGATTTATATTTTATTTTGGATTTACAGGTTGTTACAGTTACATGAGATTGCCTTGAGTCTCAGAAAAGACTTTGAACCTTGGACATTTAGGCAATGTGGAGTGACTGTGATAGAATATGAATGGGGACTTTTACAGGTGGACTGAATACATTTTTGCACTGTGATATGGATACAAGCCTATGGGAGCCAGGGGGTGAAATGTGGTGATTTGAATGAAAGTGGTCCCCATAGGTTCATAGGAAGTGGCACGATTAGAAGGAATGGCCTTGTTAGAGGAAGTGTGGTTCTCAGAGTGGACTTTGTGGCCCAGAGTGGTGCAGTGTCACTCCTTTTCCTTTTGCCTATCATTCCAGATGTAGAACCCTTGGATCCTTCTCCAGCACCATTTCTGCAGCACAGAGCCATGCTTCCCACCATAATGATAACGGACTAAACCTCTCAACCATAAGCCCAAATAAATGTTTTTGTTTACAAGAGTTGCTATGGTCATGGACCCTCTTCACATCAACAAATCCCTATATATTAAGATTTGTTCTACAGGAGGACATTTCATGCATGGTGCTATATTCCTATTAAAAATCTTATGGCAGGGGAGGGCATAGACCTTAGGATAATAGCCACTATTATCTTATAAAAAGCTTATGTTGTCAAACTGTTTTCTAAGTATGTTTATTCACATATATTTGAGATTCTTTTGGCTTTCATCAGAAAAGTCTTTCACAGTGTGCAACAAACAGTGATGAGGTACATAACAGACCAAAGTGCTAAGTATTAGAGATCTGATGCTCAGCTCTAAGTGTAACATATTAACATATTATCAACCACACCCCTCTCCAGCACTCAGGGAAGGTCTTGGAAGAGGAGGCAGACAGAGTGAAAGAGCTTAAAGAGAGCGGGAGTGCTGTGAAATGCAGACTTCTGGACTCAAGATGGATACCAAGCTCATAAATTCGTAGCATCTGTCATAAGAACAAGCCAGGCAAAATTCCAACATTTGTGGAGGTGATAATTTCTAAGATTTATTGAGGAATTGTTTGAAAATGTGAGCTGCTTACTAAGGGCCAATCATTTTTCTTTATGGTTTGGCTACTAATAGGATTCCCATTCTTCAGTGGATGGCCCAACCTATGTACATATGGGAAACACTAATTGTACTTAGTGAGTCATAGATAGATAGATAGATAGATAGATAGATAGATAGATAGATAGATACATAGATAGATACATAGATACATAGATAGATAGACAGGTAGATAAGTAAAAAGAAATGAAACTGATAGAGGAAAATTTGGGAGGGCTGTGAAGGGGGTATAATCGTATTTCATTATATACATGTATAAAATTGACAAGAAAAAATTAACTAACAATGACTTATTGACCCCCTCTGTCTATGCAATCCTTACTGTATCTTTCTACTTCTTTGCACAAAACACTTTTGACTTGTTTTTTATTTTTGTCTTTGTTTCTTTACTTTTTGTTTATTCTTCCACGTATTACATCTCACTTCTCAGCTGCTACCAGGAAGATCAGTAAGGTGTCCTATGATGAAAAGTCCAATTATCACTTTTGTTTTCATTTTACTAGCTTTTCTAGCAGCATTTCAGATGACTGGCTTGTTTGTTGTTCTAGGAATGTCTCTTCCCATCCATCATACTTGGTAGCTATTTTTAAGTGATCTCATTTAATTTAAATTTAAAAAAATCTACCCTTTCCTTAGTTTTGACCCATCCTTTACCCACTTTACAGATATAAAAATTTAAGTACGACCAATGAAATCTACTAGTTACTTCCTAATTTGAAATTGAGAGATTGAATAGAGTATAGAATGTTTTTGATCATGTGGCATGATTAAATATCCTTGTACAATTACAATAGGTTCAGGTTGCATGCCAGGACCTCAGGAAAGAGGAATGAAATGACAAATTACATAAGAGACCAGTCAGATGTCCTCTGTAACTTGGCAACAAGCCACGTATCATCTATTGCTTTGTTCCCTCTATCCTTCTGGTCCCCTCAACCCTTCTTTTCTCCATTTCCACATGTTCTTCCCTTTCTTCTTTTTCTTCTCTTACCAGTTTTCCCTTTCCTTTTCTATTATGCCTTTTATATCGCAAATAATATTATTTTAAAGTGAGGAAAAGGAAGCATCAGTGTTGGAAGCTTGTCGTAGGATCCAAGACATGGCTGTGCATAGTTCATTGCTGGAAATCCATTATTTGTTTTCTTGATCACCATTGGAAAGTGTATATTAATGGAAGCGTTTCATAGCACACCTTATGGAATAAGTCCCTCATTTGTTCACTAACTCATTCATTTTAGATACTTAACAAGTTCATCTAAAAAGTATAAAATACTTGCTTGTATTTGATGTAGAAATTACAAATGACCTGAGACTTTTGACCTTGAATATTTGAAACTTTGTGGGCAAACATGTCTTTAATAAAGTACCAGCAATAATAGTAACATTATTTAACATTATGACTAGTGAATTGTATAGACTTCACACTCAAATCATACAGCAAACTAGAGATCTTTACAAGGTCATATGTTTGTGTGTATATTACAAATGAAGAAATTAAGACTCATAATATTTCTAAAATACCATAACTATTGAATAGAAAAATATTGTAACTCAATTCTTTGACCTTCATACTTAGATCTCCTGGATCATACTACGCCATATACTATGAAAGTTTTGCACTAAATTATTTAAGATGTTATGACTAACTGTTTAAGATGTGAGATTTTTCAAATGGGCAAATAATTTCACATGCAGCGTTTACATGTGACTTCACTGGAGCATATACCATGTATTTAATACATGTCTTTTTATTGTCTCTAATGTCACCCTCCTTGGAAAGTGCTGATTCTTTGTATTAATGGCATGCAACTAAGTTTTGAAAATTGTGTCTCTTTTATTGTAGTTTTGTAAGCATTTATTTTTGTTGTTAATTTATATGAAGCTTTATTTACACTATTGGAAATACATAGCCTAAAGCATGATGTATTAGTTAACTGCAGTTGTGTGGTTTAATTCAAGAGAACTGAGGCTATACATCAGATCAAATATAAGTGTACTCACTCTGAAGACTATGACATTGAAACATCATTCCTTTCCAATTCATGGATGTTGATGTTTCATTGGTTTGCAGCCATATCATCCAATCATCAAAAGCATCATCTTCATATCTCTCTGCCCACATTCTTCTTGACTTCTTTTGTGTAATAAATCCAGTCTCTTTCTTTTGCCTCAGTCTTATGAAGACACATGATGTATTTTGTGTACACTGGGTAGTTTCCACACCTCAAGATTCCTAATGTTGTCACATACACAAATATATTCCACATCCCCCAAAATGTACTAGTTATTAATTCAAGTGTCAGGACATAATGCAAGTAGTTTCCTAGGATGAAAATTTCATATCTGGACAATGTAAAAATGAAATACTGCCAGATACATTTGAATATGAAATACAATGAAGAAAAGATGAAAGTCACAAGGACCATTACATCCTTTTGTAAAAGCATTAATTATATTATTATTTCATGAAGTAAAGGTCAGTAACATGTTATACTACAGAAAATATATTAGTACCAATGAACAGGTCAAAACAATAAGAAGTTTGATTGGCTTCCTTGTCATTTGTACATCTTATATTACATGGAATCTCAGCTCTGTGGTTTCTCAATTATGGTGCACAGGTTGTTACAGAAGTCTGTGTTATGAATTAGCACTAGTTGTTCTCAATGAGAAAAAGAATAATGATTATCAAATGTATTCTAAAAACTTATTTCAAAAATGGTATACTTTTGTTTATCTTTTAAAAAATTCTGGGAGTTTAAACCTTTTGGTAGAGGTACTATTTGAGAATAATAATACATGGTAAATCCTAACATACATTATAAATGTAAAAGTTTACTCAGATAACTGTGGTATTATCATATATATATATATATGTGTGTGTGTGTATATATATGTGTGTATATATGTATATATATATATATATATATATACACACATATATAATTTGTATCCAATGATTTGCAGCTGTATCACTTCAAACATCAAGGACAACATTCAAATCTCTCTGCTCACATTCATCTTGATTTCCTTGGTTATAAAATGCTCAATTTTTCTTCTGTCTTTGTCTCATAATGACACCATGATTGTATTTTGTGTGATCTGGATAATTTTCACATCTAAAGAATCTATCTATCTATCATCCATCATCTATCTATCTATCTATCTATCTATCTATCTATCTATCTATCTATCTAATCTATCTGTCTAACTGCATAACATATTTAGTATACATGTACTCATTTCGGGTTTGAATGAGAATGAACCCATAACCTTATATATTTGCATGCTTAGTTTTTAGCATTAGATAAGAAAGTGTGGTTTTCTTGTAAGAGATGTGTAACTGGGAGTGACTTTTGAAGTTCAAAAGCCCATTCAAGGCCCAGTCTCATTCATTTTCTCCCTCTGCAGCCTGCTACTCAGGATGCTAATCAGCTACTTTTCCATCACCCTACCTGCCTACCTTTCATCATGCTTCTTATCACAATCATAATGGACTAAGCCTCTGAAACTATAAGGAAGCCATAAGTAAATATTTTCTTCTATAAGAGTTGCTTTGATTAAGAGTTGATTTTCCATAGTAATGGAAATATTAAGATAACATAAAAATGTCTACTTGTGTACACATGCATAAAGGCAATTTATACAGAATAACATTTTCTTTAACGATAGACCATGTTAGTGGTACCATTGCCATCTAAGATTGTGTAAATGCACTTTGTAGGTTTCTAGCATGAAAAAAATTGTCAGTTGTTGCATTTCTTAGGAAGTACCATCCTGGATAAATGAGAAGAAGGAGAAAGGAAGCACAAGAATGTGTCAGGAAGAAGAAAACTAGAGAGTAAATGAGTATGTCACTTTTCTAAATGTAAATTTGACCAAAGGCACTACAAATAATTTTGACAATTTAGATGAATAGACCAAATTTTACTTTTGCAGTATCTTCAGATTTTATTTTATTGTAATTTGTCCTCATAATAAATGATGTTTAAAGTCACTCATGTAAATGATGCATAAATATCCTGAGTAGTGTCAACTGAGAGGGCGAAGTTTACTAGAACCAGCATCTCATATTTTTTGCTACGATTAGAACAGCTTTTGCAATCATCTAGCACAGGTTTTAAAAACAAATCATATTTATCAGTTATGGTTTCTGTAATGGTCTCTATTGTGAAGAGTAAATTTACAAATAGTCTTATCATTCTATAAGTTACTATTGAGTCCAAATATCATTAATAAATGCTATAAATATTATAACTCATTTAAAAATGCAAAACATTCAATGTTAGCTTCTTAATGAGAAAAATGTACTAACTTGCTTACCTTTTAAAGAGACTTATGGGAGGGGAGTAAAGGGAAAATGGGAGGGAGGGAGGAATGGGAGGATACAAGGTATGGGATAACAGTTGAGATGTAATATGAATAAATTAATAAAATATATTTAAAAAGAAAGAAAAGATAAAGAGACTTATTAAAGTAATATTTGTAATAAAATCTGTTTTTGTAATGATTTCAGTGTTAGTGAATAAACACTTTCCTCTCTTTACCGTCTGTTTTTATTGACAACACTAGATTTCTTTAAACATCTCAGATAACTGTTACAGAAATATCCTAAGTAAAATTTTCCTTTAATGTCCTTCAAGGTTTTATTGTATGTAACTCCAATATTACAGTGCTTAAAACAAGCTAGTGAAGAGTATAAATCTATAATACAGGATCCTTTTTAGAGATCAGATGGGATATAAGATGATACATTTTTTTTCTTAAAAAAACAAAAACTTGGTTTTTAAATTGAAAATAGATTCTTAGCAGAGTGCAGTGGTACACATCTGTTATCCTAGCATACAGAGAGGTAGACGCATGCAGATCTCAGAGAGTTCAAGGCCAGCCTGATCTAAAAAGCAAGTCCAGGACAGCCAAGAATACACAGAAGAACTCTGTCTTGAACTCCCACCCCCCAAAAAAAGAAAAGAAAAAGATAAAATAAAATAGATTCTTCTCTCATACAATACATCTTAGGCACAGATTTCTCTTCCTGTAGTCCTCCCCCCTACCTTTAACCTCTACCAGATCCACTCCCTCTCCATCCTTCTTCAGAAAAGAACAGTTCTCTAAGAGACAATAACCAAGCATGGAAAGCATGCTAAAATAAGACAAGATAAATGCTTTCATATCAAGGTTGTACAAGGCAAAAGAGTCAGAGACACACCTGATCTCACTGTTAGAATTCCCGCAAAAACACTAAACTAGTATCTATAACATATACACAGAGGACCTAGTGCAGACCCATGCAGGCCCCGTGCTTGCCCCTTCACTCTCTGTGAGCCATGGGAGCCCATTTCAGTCCTGGTCAGTTGATTCTGTGGGCCATGTTTTTGTGATATTCCTGATCTCCATAGTTCTCCAATCATTCCCCATTTTCCCCAGTGTTCCTCATGCTCTGGCAAATATTTGCTGTGAGACTCCAAATCGGCTCTCATCAGACAGGTGAAGTCTCTCTGGTCTCCCTGTGATGATTATGCTGGATTCTGGCCTCAGTGCATCATGGAGATATGACAAACTGTAGGTCAAATATTTTTTGTGACTAAGTTGGTATCTCAATACCTCTACTTGAGGACTTGCCTGGTTACAGAGAATGGCCAGTTCAGGCTTCAGGGCCCCCATTACTAGGAGTCCTCACTAGTGTCACCTTCCTGCATTCCATGGAGTTTCCATTGCTCTATGTTTCTACCTTGCCTCCCCCAAATGTTTCCCAATTCCAGTATTCTTTCCCTCTGCTCCCTTCCCCACCCTCACCTAATTCTCCCTGTTTCCATGCCCGCCTGCCCTTTGTCCACTTTTGGTATCTATTCTATTTTCCCTTCTAAGAGATAGCCTAGGCATCCCCTTTTCCCCTTAAGTCGCCATTGTTATTTAGGGTTTCTTGGTCTGTGAACTGAAGTGTGGTTATCCTGTATTTTACAGCTAATATCCACTTATAAGTGAATATGTACCATACGTGTCTTTCTGGGTCTCGGTTACCTCACTCAGGTTGATTATTCTAGTTCTGTGGATTTGTTAGCAAATTTCATGGTATCAATTCTTAAACAGGTGAATAATAATCCACTGTGTAAATGTACCACATTGTTTGTTTGTTTTTTAAATCAATTCCTTGGTTAAGAGACATCTGGGTTGTTTCCAGTTTCTATATATGAATATAGTAATATGAACATAGTTCATCAAACTTACCATTTGTAGGATGTTGTATCATTTGGGTATATGTCTACTAGTAGTGTAGCTGGGTCTTGAGATTGATTGTTTTCCAATTTTCTAAGGGTTATGCCCAAATTTTGAGAGACTCCCCATACAGGCCAGGTAAGAGCTGAGTCCAAATGCAATGGCAAGGACGTCTTTATAGCAGGTTCCAACCCTGGGACACCTTCCAATGCACTGACACAGCTGATGCAGGGAAGTAGTCCTGAGTCTCAAGTAAGTGGGGGTTTTATAGGTTTTAGACAAAGAAATGGGTTTTACAGTATATGATTGGATGGCATTTGGGCAGAAAAGCTGCAAGCCTTGGCATTTCATGGTTGGGTAATAGGTGGAAGGGCAAGTTGGCCTATAGAAAAGATTGGTTGAAGCAATCATGGGGCATTAGGAACTTTGTCCTGGCTTCTAATTGGCTGTTGCTATGTTTCAGAACACCTGCTGGTCAGCTTGTTTTTCTGTTTAGAATAGTTGGTGGATTTTTTGGAATCTGGGTTCATCCCTTGGCTAGGTTTAACACAAAATAGAGTTTCTATTTCAAAATGGACTGTCTGGTCCTTTCACTAAGAAACTGCCATATTGATTTCCAAGTGGCTGTACAAGGTTACACTCCCATCAGCCTTGGAGTAGTATTCTCCTTTCTTCACACTCTCACCAGCTTGTGTTGTCACTTATATTTTTATCTTAGTTATTCCAACAGGTGTAAGATGGAATCTCAGAGTAGTTTTTATTTGCATTTCCCCTATGGTAAGGATGCTGAATGTTTCTTTAAGGGTTTCTTGACTATTTCAGATTCCTCTGTTGAGAATTCTATGACTAGATCTGTACCCCATTTTTAGTTGGATTATTTAGTTTGTTAATGTCTAGTTTCTTGGATCCTTTATATATCCTGGATATTAGCCATCTGTCAGATGTGGGGTTGGTGAAGCTCTTTTCTTGTTTGGGGAGCTTCTGTTCTGTCCTATTGACGGTGTCCTTTGTTTTACAGAAGCTTTTGGGTTCCCTGAGGCCCCATTTATTCATTCTTGATCCCAGTGCTTGTGCTACTAATGTTCTATTCCGAAAGTTGCCTCCTGTGCCAAAGCATTCAAGGCTATTCCCCACTTTCTCATCTATCAAATTCAGTATTTCTAGTTTATATTGATGTTTGTGATTCACTTGGACTTGACTTGTGTGCAGGTTGATAGATATGGATCTATTTGCAGTCTCTACATGCAGACATCCAGTTAGACCAGCACCATTTGTTGAAGATGCTTTCTTTTTCCCATTTTATATTTCTGGCTTCCTTTTCAAAATTCAGGTGTAAATTTACATTTTAGTGTTTGATTCAATTTAATTGTTCAATGTGTCTGGTTTTGTTGTTTTTATTACCACTGCTCTGTAGTAGAGCTTGAAATCAGGTATGATGATACCTCTGGATGCTCTTTTATTGTGCAGGATTCATTTTAACTAATCTGCTTTTTTTTCCATATGAAGGAGTTCTTTCAACATCAAGGTCTGTAAAGAATTGTGTTGGAATTTTGATGGCTGTAGCACTGAATAAGTAGACCATTTTCTGCCCTGACTCAGTAGTCAGTCAGTATAGAGTATTTCACTTTCAGTGAGTTTGTAGGCTTTCTCTTGTTTCTGTTGTTATTGAACGCCAGTGTTAATATGTGATGGTCTGATAGGATGCAGAGGGTTATTTCAGTTTTCCTGTATATTTTGAGACTTGTTTTGTGACTGAGTATGTGGTTAATTTTGGACTGTTCCAAGAGACACAGAGGAAAGGGCACTTTCTTTGTGTGTGCTTGGGTGAAATGTTCTATAGGTATCTGTTAGATCCATTTGGTTCTGTTATTTCTCTATTTAGTTTCTGTCTGGTTGACATGTCCATTGGTGAAAATTAAATATTAAAGTACCCTACTATTAATGTGTTAAGATCACTGTGTGATTTAAGCTTTAGTAATGTTTATTTTACTAATGTGGATTCACTTACATTTGGGGCATAGATGTTTAAAACTGAAATATCATCTTGGTGGATTTTTCTTTTGATGAATATAAAGTGTTCTTCCCATATCTTTTGATTAATTTGCTTTGAAGTATATTTTGATAGTTATTCAAATAAATACAACCAATATGTTTCTTGGAGCCATTTTCCTGGAAAATTTTTTCCAGCTTTTTACTCTAAGGTAATCTCTTTGATGTTGAGGTCTATTTTTTTCTATGCAGTAGAAAGATGGATCCTGTTTTCTCGTCTACTTGTTAGTCTGTGTCTTTTTATTGGGGAATTGAGTCCATTGATACCAATGAACAATTATTTTTAAATCCTGTCATTTTGTTATAGTTGTTGGTAGTGTATGTGTGTATGTGTGTGTGTGTATGTGTGTGTGTGTGTGTGTGTGTGTGTGTGTGTGTGTGTGTCCCTTTTTTGGTTTTTGCTTGTATGATATTATTATTACCTGTGGTTTTTTATAGGCATAGTTCACCTCCTTGGGTTGGAGTTCTCTTTCTAGTACCTTCTGTAGGGCTAAATTTATGGATATATATCATTTAAATTTGACACTATCATGAAATATATTGTTTACATTATCTATGGTAATTGAAATTTTTGTTGGGTATAATAATCTGTACTGACATCTTTGGTCTCGTAGAGTCTGAAGCACATCCTTCAAGGCCCATTTGGCTATTAGAAACTCAATTGAGAAATAGGTGTAATTAGGGTAATTCTACCAGATCTACCTTTATATTTTACTTGGCCTTTCCCCTTGCAGTTTTTAATGTTCTTTCTTTGTTTTGTGTGTTTAGTATTTTAATTATTATACGGTGAGGGGATTTCCTTCTCTGGTCCAATCTATTTGGTGTTCTGTAAGCTTCTTTTATTTTTATAGGTATGTCTTTCATAGGTTAGGAGAATTTTCTTCTATGATTTTGTTAAAATTATTTTTGGGCTCTTGAGCTTATAATCTTCTGCTTTAATTTTTATTACTCTTAGGTTTGATTTTTTCATAGTATCCCAGATTTCCTGGATGCTTTGTGTGGGGAATTTTTTTAGGTTCAACATTTTTTTAGCAATGTATCTATTTCTTTTGTAGTATTTTTCCAATGCCTGTGATTTTTCTTCCATCTCTTATATTCTGTCAATATTTCTTGTGCCTGTATTTTTGTTTATGTAGATTTTTCATTTCCAGAATTCCATCAAGAGTTTGGGTTTTCTTTATTGCTTCTATTTCTATTTTCAAGTCTTGAGCAGTGTTATTTTATTTATTTATTTATTCTAATGTTTGTTTATTTGTTTGTTTTCTTGGCTGTCTTGACATTCTTTAAAGGATTTTTTATTTCTTCCAATTTTTTGACTGTCCCTTCTTCAGTTTCTTTAAGGGACTTATTTATTTCCTCTTTAAGAACCCCTATCATCTTCATATGGTTGTGTTTAAGGTTATTTTCTTGTTCTTCAGGTGTTTGAGGTTGCAATTGTAGGATGGCTGGTCTAGTGACATATTGTCCTGGATGTTCTTTATTTTGTTCTTACCCAGACTTCTAAGCATCTTGATTTGGAGTGATTATATATCTAGGTGCTGATTTCTGGGTTTGTCTTTGTTGGATGGATGTTTTCTTCTTTGATTTCTGATTGGATGGTCTTTCGTCAAGCAGGGGTATTCTGCCCAAGTTGGAGGCTGGAGGCTGGCGTTCTGTTGATGTGCATGGCTTCTGAACTGGATAAGGATCTTCTGGGGTTAGGGATGTTTGCCTGGCATCTGGTGGGGTAGGAGGCTTCTTCCTGGTTTTCAGGGAGCTGGCCTAGCCTCTGAGGTTCAGGATGCTGGGCTAGCCTCTGGTTGGTTAGAAGCCTGCATAGATGTGTGGACCAAAATAAGATGCTGAAGACAGGAATGATGGTTGGGGTATGCTGAACACATGTGAGTAGGGAGGGGGAAAAAGGGGCAGGGAATGAGGGGGTAGTCTTATCTGTGGTTCAGGGAACTGACCTGGCCTCTTATGGGGTAGGAGGATTCTGCTGGAGATGTGGAGAAGGATACTATAACCAGGAGATGAGGGGAGTTGGGTTCATACTGGGTAGACATGGGCAGCTGGGGAATTCTTCCTTGGAATTCAGGATGCTGGCCTGGCCTCTGGTGGAATCAGAGGATTCTGCCAGAGGATGTGTGGGATAGGATGCAGTCAAGGTGAATCATTTTAATGAAAGATTTAGGGAAAATATCCTCATATTAAGCACATATAGTTTATAAATGTAAATGAAATAATGATATATTCAAATTATTTTACAAAACTAAATTCTTAATTACCCCAACAGAGAACCAATATATAATTTGTAAAATTACTACCATAATAGAAAAATATCACCACATACAATTTAAAGAGATTAGAATAGTCAGTGGAAAACAGGATAAAACATTACATAAAGGATATTTTTTGCCAGTTAACATGGTAAAATTAAAAGTGCTGCAAAGCAACTTTAATTATAAAATACCTGTTTTCTTTTTAAATTGCATGCCTTATTAATTTGGTAATAATAACACAGTTCAAATGAACAAAAGACATATTTAACCCATTTTGCTAAAATTATAAATCTTTTGACATGTAAGAGCTGTAGTAATATTCTATGAACACATGCTAAACTGCAGGTAGCCCTTTCCTATGGACACTTGATGGATTACTACACTTCAGGTAGAAAATATACCCCAAGAAAATCTGCAGTACTACAGAGTTCCTCTGCAGGAATAAATATGAAATGTGACTTCATGTTATGCTTGTCCCTTTTGGCTATGAATTTCTTGAGTGCCTTGCTACAGTGGTAACTAGAAATGGTTGTAGGTGGTAGCTAAATTTTGTTATGCATCATATCCTATGGATCCACTTGAATACAAATGTTTTAATTACTCTGTTGCAAAGCAATGTAACACTTGCTTTATTGATTTGTTAGGAATAAGGCTCTTAGCTCTGCTAATTCTTGGCTCTGGCTGTTAAAGAGCCATCAGTTCTTGGTTTGCAGCCTAGAATAATCTGTTACATAAATAACTTCATTGTGGACTAGTCCTGTAAGCTTGATGTGGTGCCACTATTCATTAATGTCATCTAGCTGAGCAGCTCTGCCAAGAATATGTAGCGCTATTATTACTCAGAAATGGAAGTGATCACGGCAGGGTTAAACAACTAGACACAGGTGAAGCACCATTACAGATCAGGCCATGTCATTACTTGGACATGTTGGAATAAAACCACTACTGTTGGTTTGTGCTGTGGCATTTATAGTTCATCACAGGATATCTGTGTAACCTCTGGATTGAAGGACTAAAAAAGAGAGAGTGGGGGAGGTTAGTAGGGATGGGTAGCAGATAAAAGAGAGTAAGGAGAGAGAGAGTAACCAGAAAATACTATATACATGCATGAAATTGTCCACTAACAAAATTGTCCACACTTGAGTGGAGAGAGGGATTTGACTTTCTCATGTACTCTAGTGCCTCACATTTGACTATGTCCCCTGGTGGGGGAGACCTGGTGGCACTCAGAGGAAGGACAGCAGGTCACTGAGAAGAGACTTGATACCCTCTGAGCATATACAGAGGGAGGTAATCCCCCTCAGGAACAGTCATAGGGGAGGGGAATAAGGGGAAAATGGGAGGGAGGGGAGAATGGGAGGATACAAGGGATGGGATAAACATAGAGATGTAAGAAGAATAAATTAATAAAAATAAAAAAATAAAATAAATAAATATAAATAAATAAATAAATAAATAAATAAATAAATAAATCCAGGAAAGCCAAGTCTATACAGAGAAATCTTGTCTTAAAAAACCAAAAACCAAACCAAACAAACAAAAAGCCTCCAATTATTTCCATGATTTGGTGGATGACACAAACTCTTTCATCAGAATCCTCTAAAATTATTTCACATGTGACTGGTTGCTGAAATTATTTTCTGTCATATACAGAATTCATTCATGATTTAATATTTGTTTAATGTACAAACACTTGTATTACATCAAGTAGAGATGATATTTCATCACCTTGTCAGTACTCACTATAAGCATATGTAAACACACACACACACACACAAAAAAAAAAAAAAAAAAAAACCTGCTACTCTGTGTACTTCTCCATATGGAGTCTTGTACTGTGCGTGGGAAGGAAGCCAGATTTGTTCATGGCTATACATTAATGGATAAATGCACAGTGTGTGAGGTGAATTATAGTTCAAGGAAGCCCAAGCATTTCTCTGGTGGATTCATGGACAGCTCTGCCCAGAATAGAACTTTGCGGGGAGTTTTAAAAAAGCTTCTCAAATGGCAGTCTTTTAGGAAAAAAAAAGCAAAGCAAACTGAGTTTCCTTTGGCTGCCCAAGAATACTTTCAGTTCTCATTGTCCCTTTATTTAACACTGAGAAACATATGTTAAAAAGAAACTTTAATACACATTCATTTATCATTGTGATAAATTGTTTTATAAAAGATGTTATCTTTACCCTGGGATAATCACAATTACATATCTAGGAGAGAACATGTACAATTAAATCAACGGCCAGAAGGAAGAATCAATTACAAAGATATTAGCTATCTGCTGAGAGACAAAGACAAGATGATGGGGTTTTTTTCCTCTTAGTTTTAATGCCGAGTAGATTTAAAGGTATTCTTGAATCAAGGGTATGATGTAGAAATGCAACAATTCTGATACTCTGGAATACTTTGGAAAACCAATAAAACTGTATTGCCTCAATTGTCATTGGTTTGTCTTAAAGTATTTGTATATGTATGTCCTTAATTATATTACTTTGAACAAGAGTGAATTAATGTTACTCCAAAGATGTAACAGTTCCAAAAGCACACAATTATTTAATCAGAGTTTTCTTTATGAAAATATAATATTTTAGGATTCTGTGTTGTCCTTGAGATCAGGGATGGCATTATTTATTTCCTGGGTATTCATGGGTATAGTTTGCTTCCTTAAGTTGATTTTTTACTTCTAGTATCTTCTGTAAGCCTGGGTTTGTGTGTAAATGCTGCTTAAATTTGGTTTTGTCATGGAATATCTTGTTTTCTTTGGTGATAGAAATTTTTTCTGATTGTAGTAGTCTGGGCTGACATCTGTGGTCTCTTAGGTTTGCCAGATATCTGTCCAGGCCCTCTTGGCATTTAGAGTCTCTGTTGTGAATTCAGGTGTCAATCTAATAGTTTTGCTTTTGTATGTTACTTGGTCGTTTTCCCTTTCAGCTTTTATTATTTTTATTTGTTCTGTGCATTTTATTATTATGTCATAGGAGAATTTTTATTTCTGGTATAATTTATTTTGTGTTCTTAGGCCTTTTCTATGTTTATAGGTATCTTTTTCTTAATATTGGGGACATTTTCTTCTATGATTTTGTTGAAAATACTTTCTGGTAATCTTTCTTCTATTCCTATTATCTTTAGGTTTTGTCTTTTCATGGTGTCTTTGATTTCTTGCAAGTTTTGTGTCAGGAATTTTTTAGATTTAATATTTTCTTTGACAGATATATCAATGTCTTCAGTTGTATTTTCTGCACCTGAGATTCTTACCTCTTTTATTATCTTATCTCTTATTTTATGTTTTATGCTTACCTTTTAGTTCTTGTTTTATTCCCTAAGTCTTCCATCTCCAGGATTATTATTTTTTATTTTGTGTTTTCTTTATTGTTTCTATTTCCATGTCAGGTCTTGAGTCACTTTATTCACTTCCTTCATCTGTTTGTATTTTCCCTTATTACTTTAAGTGACTTATTCATTTTATTTTTAAGAGCCTCTATCTGTTTGGTTGTATTTTCTGTATTTCTTTAAATGCATGTATCATCTTCAAAAGCATAGATTTAAGGTTGTTTTCCTGTGTTTCAGTTGTGTTAGGGTATCCTGAGCTTCTTGCAGTAGGAGAATTGGGTTCTAGAGGTTTCATATTGCCCTGGCTTTTGTTGATTGTATACTTATGATTGCTTTAGCCATCTGGTTGTCTCTGACATTGGCTGCTTGTTCGTAGTACCTGCTGGTTTTCTTGGCTGTGTGGAAAGAGCCCAGGTCAGGAGTCTGGATGTTTCTGGAGCCACCTTCCTCAGCATGGTTGGTGTACTTGTGGACAGCCTGCTAGATCTTACAGAATAGCCGGCCACACTCAGCTGGCTATGTCTCTGTTAGATAGAGAGGCAGGGGGTTGGAATGTGGTGTCTAGCCTGTAAGATCATGAGGGCCAGCAAGTCACTTCAGCACCTCAGGAGAC
>OU015743.1:116258021-116271979 GCA_907169655.1 Acomys percivali
CGGAGTTGGGTGGCCAGAGATGTCCCTGGAACCTGGGAGCTTTCATCAGGAAGCTTGGAATAACAGGGTGAGCAGAGGCTGGAACCAAGTGTCTCTGCAACAGGAAGCTTTCCCTGACACATTGGGAATAGCTAGGTGGCCAGAGGTTGGAACTGCTGCTTCCCAGAATCTGTGGGCTTTCCTCTCATCTGGGAAACACAGATGTTGGCATTTTGGAGTCCACAGCATGGCGTCTTGCTTATTCTGATGTTACTGTTGTCCTGCTGCTCAGAAACCCTATTGCTTGGCACTGTTATCTTGGATCTCTTGAGTTTATATTTTAACATCTTGCCTGGAGTTATATCACATAAGTATAGTACATTCAGATTATTTTATTGCAGTTCATTTTCCAACCTAAGTGTCCTATACTGATGAACCCATTTTATGTTATTTGCTCGCAAAAGTTTATTCTTTTTGTGGTAATCTTCTATGAATTTGGACACACTTATACTTGACTAAAGTATACGTATCAATTTAGAATATCCTACAATTAATATGAAAGAATAACTCTGAATAATTTAATAATTTTAAGAATTATTTGTGACTCATATTATCATTCATCTCACAACATTCCTAATTTTTTTTATATAAATGGTGTACAAAGGTGCAGTATTTTGTTTACTATCTTTCACTTAGAAAAACATTTAAAGATCATTTATTATGTTATACATATTGATAGTTCTTTGTCACTGAATAGTCTTCCAATTTCTGGAAACACTCTAGTTTGTCTGTTCACTCATTACCTTGGTTGCTCCAAGACTTAGTGATTAATTCTACAATAGATAAGCTAAGTCTTTGTGTCAGGATATGTTGGAGTAAACTTCTTAATTCAGTGAGAAATACTGAGGTGTTCTTTTCCTACTGAGGTGTGCTACTCCTGTGTCATGCAGTTATGTTTTGCTTAGCTTTATAAGAAACTGTCAAATTTGATTTTAAAGTTACTATACCTGTGAGTGGAAACTTCTGTTGGTCTGTATGTTAACCAACATTTTTCATTGTTACCTTTAGTCTTTTAGGCATTAAAATATGAACACAATTGTATACTCTTTTATAATTTATATTTATTTAATGGTGACATATGTTTCACATATATTTTAAATGCTTCTTTTATGTGTCGTGAGTGTGTGTGTGTGTGTGTGTGTGTGTGTGTGTGTGTGTGTGTGTGTGCAGTCTGTTTAAACACTGTCTCATTTTTCTTTAGCTGGGTCATTTGTTTTGTTACTGCTGAGATTTATGGGTTATTTGTAAGTGTTGGCTACTTTATTAGCCCGGTGTTTTGGAAATACCTTTTCCTAGTATGTAGCTCCTTTTTATTATACTCATTATTTTAAATGTCTTATACAAGAAAGCAATTTGTTTACTTATGGGTTTCTTTTCTTTCTGGCACCAACTGTTATAATAACTATTTTTTAAGTTAACTTCTTTTGTGTAAACCCATTTTGGGATGACTATTTTATCTTTGATGTATAGAAATAATTTATCAATACAATTGTTTACCATGTATTATTTCATTAACGCTATACTTGTAGCCTAACTCAATGCTTTGACATGGAAAAATTTGGAAGCCTCCAACTTTATTCTTTACTTTTTATTAACTTTGCTATGATTTGTGTTTTTGAATGTATTTTTCATCATTTTGTTAATAAGTATAAAATGTTGGCTGAAATGTATTTGCTTTGCATTCAGCTTAGTGATAAAATTAGGAAAAAACTGATGTGTTCACAAAGTAGTAAGTGTTCCAATCTGAAAGCCGGACTTCTCTCTTCATTTACTTAGATACTCTCAGATGTCTTTCACTATATTTTGATCTCTTACTTATAAAATCTTTACAAATTTTGAATGACTTATGCCTGAGCATTTTAAGTCCTTTCTTTTCTCTTTTATAGCATATTTATTTTAAATGTCTCTATTCTTTAATTATCAGTTTTACTTGTCTTACTTTATGTTACTATTTCAAGAACAATGAACTGTTATATAAATTAAGAAAATAGTATATTTTACTTCCAATTATTTCCTTTCTGAAACACCACTCTCTATATTCCTTAGTCTTATTTAGCTATTTCTCAAGTTGTTCTCTATTACTGATTTTTTCTCCAGTGAGTTAAAGACACTTTAATTATATGAATTATTTTTCATTGAACCATAGATTCAATGTAATAACATCAATTTGTACCAAGACTTATTATGACTGTTGAAAATTTATTTAAATAAAGGACTTATTTATTGGGCAGATATATTGTTATTTTTTTCTGTTTTTCTTTTAAGGCACAATTGCCAAAAGCAATACCCATACAACACATTGAAGACAGAGAGGTTGAGCTGGTACCTACTTAGAACTTCCACCCTGGGTTCTAGTGTCTTTGATAAGGGTAGGTTTTCTGCAAGCTATCAAAAGAGAAACTGTAAACACCAAACCAGTCATAAACCCTTTATCTATACTGGTGTACTGGATGCAGCATTTATTAGAGTAATGGTGGCACAAAGCTTGTGGAAGTAACCAACCAATGTCTGAAGTAAACAACCAATTGACTTAATGCCCATTTCATGAGATAGAACCAACACTTGACACTGCTTGCTGATCAAGAACCAGAGACTACATAACCTAGAGACCAAAGGTAATTCCAAGTACTACTCATCAAAAAGGCGTGAAGGAATAAGAAGACTCACAATCCTAATGATATTCTGCTATCCTCATAGATCAGTGTCTCATTCAAGTATCATCTTGGAGGCTTCCTCATCCAGAGAGGAACAAATACAGAGACCCACAGTCAGCTACAACATAGACATAAAGCTTGTGACACTGAGATTTCCTCATTCAAATCCCTTACTTCAGAACTCAAGGAGCACTGCACAACATGAGGCAGAACAAGTGTAAGAGCCAGAGGAGAGGGAGGACACCAGGAAGGCAATGCCTTCTAAGTCAATTGAGCAAAGCTCATATAAGCCCACTGAGGCTGAAGTAGTGAACACAGGAGCTCCATGGGTCTCTTTGAGGTCCTGAGCATATTAATTTAATGTTTAGCATTTTTCTGAGACTTCTGAGTGTGTGAAGCAAAGGCCTTTTGATTCCTCTGCCTTTTCCTGGATATCTTTTCTTCCTGTTGGTTTGCTATGTTCAACTTTGATGTGATGGGTTTTTGTTTTATTTTATTATAGTTTGGTTAGTTTATATTATTATGTTTTTTATTTCTTAGAAGTATGAGATACATAACATAAAGAGAGACAGAAAGGGTGTGGAAATGGATTGAAGAGGAGGGGAAAACTGGAAGGAGGGGGGGAGAAACTGTAATCTGGATATATTGTATGAGAAAATAATACAGTTTTAATAAAAGAGGAAACAATTTTTTAAAACAATGATTGTTTTTCATATAATACGTTCTGTTACAGTTTCCCTTCTCCCAATTTCTCTGAGATCCTCCCCACATCTCCTTCCATCTGAATCCACACCATTTCCCTTTCACTTTAAAAAGCAGGCATCTAAAAAATAATAATAAAGTAAATTAATAGGTCGAAAGAAACAAGCAGGAAAAAGAGCCAAAGAAAAAACACAAGGAACACATAGATGCAGAAAACCAGCAGCCATAATGTATACGTGAAAGAGATGTAAACTTAAAATTATTCCCCAACAAATCATTATGAGAAAAAAATCTCCAAATATGCCATTGAGTTATTTTGTGCTAACCATCACTGCTGTTCATGGGACCTGGCCTAAAGACTGGTTTATATCACCAGGGAGAGTCAGTGGCAGGAAACTAGCTTTTCATTCATTTGTGAATGGTTATCAATGGGTGATTGCTTCAGAGTTAGGGATGACGGCCTGTGTCCACTTACTCTGTCAGCATAGGGAACCCTCTGGTGTAGACACATGTAGGTACTGAGTATTGTTTTCTTTTATTTATATTTCCATGTTAATATTGCAAATGCTTGTTATAAAATAAGATTTCTCTATGTTTGTGATGTTTATAACAATTTTTTTGCAAAGGTTCAGCACCCATTTTTATGATTCTCTTAGGAAACTCACCCCTTCACAAAGATTGAAGCTGTATTTGACATCATCTACCTTAGTTTCCTTGTTTTTTTTTCTTATTATTTTGTATATTCTATCATTACATGGACATTACTGAAAAAGCTGGCACAAAACAACATTTAATGTTTCCATTCCTATATTAATGATTAATTAACAAAAGTAGTTTCAAATATATGGTTGAAAGGGTACCAGCTGCTAGTGAGTGCTACTATATCACCTGGATAAATTCTGCCTTTTTGTTGTATTATCTCAATTATACTTACATATTCTCAGTTAATAAACTATGGAAGACCCATTTGAAAAAATAGGAAAACTACACAGGAGTGAGAGACACCTACAACCAAAAGTTATAAAACAGGCGCATTCCTAGTAAACGGATCATGAGAATTTACCTATATGATCAGTAAAATAACATGTACATTTTACTGTCATTAGAAGTTTAAAATACCATTTTTAAAATACAGAATAAACTTGTAACATCCTAAATAGGTAAACTTTATTTATTCCCATATTCCCAATACAAAAATAAAGCAGAACAAAAGATATAATTGTCAGAACATGGTTCAAGAATTGATTAGTGCAATATAATTCTGAGTGCTTGTGAAAAACTCCAAGAAAATAACAGTCTTAATCTAGTGACCTGTTTTTTCAAAAGCATGGAATTATAATTGTACTCTGTTTTCATGCCCCTCCTAGATGTAAAGGTAAGCATGAGTTTGCTTCATATCATTCATTACAACTGGCTATCTTTAATTCTTTTTATACCCATCTGGAAAACCAGGTGCTCATCATGTGAGGGTTGCCTGCTTCTTGTAGCTTGCCCAGACCATGATGCTTATCCTTGTGACTGGACACTTTCCTCATGTACCTCTTAATTCTAAGAGTATAAATTGTCTGATGCTCTGAAGAAAATTGGTTATTTTAGTATACATCATTTTTAGACTTCACTCTCCTAGGTCCCACTGCAGATTAGAGTGGTAAACAGTATTCAAGTGTAATATTCCAGAAATTGTTTATCATATGCAAGGATTTCTAAGGTATAATAGATACTTGCATAAAAAATTAAAAATAATAATGTTAATGAAAAAATTTTCACATTTTAAAATAAGTAAATGTGACAACTGTGTTCAAAGAACACACAAACACACACATACTCCACGTATACACATAATGGTAAACCATACAGGTGAGTTACAAAACCCCAGTATACACTAACTATAAAAAATATTTAATAACCTTTTACAGTAAGTCATTGTGGATGACTTATTCGTGGGTAATGGAGCATGCTATTTTTTAAGGTAGCCCTTAAAATATGACAGCATCCTAGCAAGGAAGCCCATAAACCATGTCCTTCCCATACTCTCTTCTGTAGAGAAAGGAGAAATAAAGCTTTCACCAAATAAATATGCCACTATGTTAATAAAACAGACATTTTTTAAAAAATGACTTAAACTTCCTAGGGCCTAATGTTTGCATGGATGTGATTGCAAAATATTTTCAAGGAGAAAACAGAGGGTGCATCCATATTGATGATAGAATTCATGCAAACTCTATGAAAGATGCTCATAAAAATAAACCATCTAAAACACTCTTAAACGAGTGCCGCTGTCTTGAGAGGAAGTGGTGAAGGGGCAGAAGAGGGTGGTTGTGCCACATGGCACAGAGTGTGCACAGTGATAGATCAAGGCTGGCGTGGAGGCACCACCCACCAGAAAAGGTAATAAAAAAAAAGCCATTGTGCTCTAGAAATTGATTCATTTTAGTTTAAACTAAAGTAGACTACTTGTGTATGTATTTGTACCACTTTTGTTTATATACTCTGTGTGTGTGTGTGTGTGTGTGTGTGTGTGTGTGTGCGTGTGTGTGAATTGAACCTGAGTTCTCTGCAAGAAGAAGTGTTCTTAACCATTGAGCCTTTCAGTCCCTGATTTAATTTACAGTCTTCTTAAGCATGTGTTTTCTCTTTTGCACAAAGGAGATACATTTGCCTGTCATAGGATTGTTATGATTGTTTGACATGAGAACTTATTACCAGTAGATTTAATGGCTATAGGCTTGGTTTTCTACTAATAAATTATATACATTATCACATATGTATCTTCAGATGAAATGAGTTAGGTCATTTAGGTTTGTGTCCCTTCTATTTTTGTTGTTTCCTTTATTTATCTATGCATATTTTCTTCTTATTTTGAAATTTTACTGAAGATTGGGCCATCCAATGTGATTATTTTCTTTGATTAACCCCTATATTTTGGCCATCAAAAGCATTTATAATACTGAAAGGATTGAAAATAACTGCGTCCTGCGCTGTGTTTTCATGTGCAACTCTGCCAGAATGGAGCACAGAGTGGGCCTCTACTCACTCCTCCACCTTTCCCTCAGGCTCACCTCCATGAAAACATGTGAGCGCACGCCTTGCCCTCCCCTCTAACTGCACACCACTTTAGGCTCCCTCTTCTTCCCTTTTCCCTCCTTTTCTTTCTTATTTTCTGCCTTCATTCCCTCTTTCTGTAAAGACCTTGATGCTCAGCCAGGCACTGGGTGGTGGCACACGCCTTTAATCCAGGCACTCAGGAAGCAGAGAGAGGGAGAGCTCTGTGAATTCAAGGCCAGCCTGCTTGACAAAGGGAGTTCCAGGACAGGCAGGGCTGTTACATAGAGAAACCCTGTTTTGAAATGAACAAACAAACAAACAAACAAGCAAAAAAAACCTTGATCCTTCTTGATTAGATAATGTTTTATAGGTTCCAACATTCCCCACAAGTCTCCCCTGCCTCATAAACTGACAGTAGAAATTGGTTTTTATTTTATTTTTTAACACTTAGTATTTTTAAATTTTTTCATATACATTTATATTATTACACATATTTAAAATAAACTACATACATCAAAAAGAGCCATAAAACAATCCGAAATTATATTAATGTTACATTCATAGTATTTTGGCTATTTGTATTTGGCAACCTTGAAGAAATTATTTTCCTATCATGGTGTGTAAAAAATTCTGAATGTAAATCAATATCTATCATATCTCATCTAAACTCCTCCAAGTTTCTCTATTTCTCTTTAATCCTGAGTGTTGAGTAGTATCCAAGTGTGATTATCTTAGAAATATATAAAACCTTTTCAAACTTTAAATTTTTTCTAGTGTTTTTAATTGAAAAAGATTTGAACACATTCTTAAGTTCGTATACTATAACACTCTAGACAAATCTTGATGTATATTTAAAGCTTTAAAACATTTATTTTCACAAGCTCTAAAATAAGTGATGCACATATTAAGAAACTCTTTCATTTCAGTTGATGATTCCATTTAACTTGGATCTTTTCTAAAGCCATTTCTCAATGTGAGTTGCATAAAGCCTGTGTCAAAATATGTGCAAAAGTTTTAGATGTACATTAAATGTCCTCTAAAATTATTAAGATGGAAAATGTATATTTTAACATAATAAAATTTGGAAAAACCTTGAAATACTGCCTTTTGGTTAGTTTACAGAACTTGAAGAGAAAAGTAACTTTTAATAAATGTGACATTTGATAAAGACTTGAATGAATGTATAAAGAGCAGATAAAGTCCTAAATTATGTGCATTGTTAAGCGTGGGCACAGCCATATCAATGACCAAATACCTCAGGCACAGAAAACATTGGTAAAGCCTCCTAACTACCTGCTCCCAACCTCCACCTCTTGCTCAGAGTGATGAAAAGTCCTTCCCCTGGTCTGAATATGAGTGTTGGCAGTGTGCACAGAAACTAGAACCACAGCTCCAGGCTCCTGCGTGTTTATTTGCAGCTCCTCTGGAACACCCAAGCCCCGCACTCTGTGCTCAGGTTCTCTGTTGTGGCATCCTTGGGTGACTCCATCAGAGCATACACAGCCCATGCAATCCCAGCTTTGTTTTAAGAGTGTTTCTGTGTCTGTTATTTACTCAGTCCTCAGGCCACCACCGACAGGTTCAATGCACCTTCAATGCACACTTATTACAGAAATTCACTGATATTAAGAATAAATTTAAATGAATTAGACACATGGAAATTATGTTTCCTTCTAGCTGAATTTACTATGTCACTCAAAATATAAAGAAACACAAACACCTTAAGACTTACTCTGCTGGAACCGTTCTCCTAAGGCTTGAGGTGAAGGACTGATAATCTCTTATGACCACACACCTTAATTTTTTAATATCAAATTATCCAAAATACTTCCTCAGCTCACTCAAGTATATAGCATCCAATGATTTTGTTATCTACAGTTTAGATTATCCAATACATTAATAATTACACTATAATAATACAAACCCAAAATAAAACACAATGTAATCTTTTCACAATGACTACTAAACAGGGAAAATATCAAGTACTGCTGGAAATGTACAAAAATTTGTCATATGCTGTCAATTAAAAGACATAATAGTTTAGTCATTTGAGGACTATGTGACAGTATTTACAAAATAATAATCATATTCTTTATGTTTCAGCTGTTATAAATCCTCCAAAAACTATGTCTTTATATTTATCAACATCAATTGCTAGAATGTCTGTACCAGCACTTTTTGAAATACACTTAAACTAGAAACTACAGAAAAGCTATTAACATAAAAATGGATAAATAATTAATGCTATGACACAGTTGAAGATAAATAATCAGTAAAATATGCAAGGATAGCAATACACACATAAAAGTTTATATAAAAAGAATTACACAAAAAGAATGCATGCTGTGTTATTCTGTTTCTCTGAACTCTACTGTTTTACTCTGGGGGATATAATGGCTGCAAATGGATGAGATATTTAATTTGGCACTATTCGTGTTTTGTTTCTTAGTTTCAAAGATAGTTCTACCCATGCATATTTTGTAAAAAAAAAAAAAAAAAAGAACGCAGCTCTCAATTGCTGATATAGCATAAAATTGTATATATACTATACATCAAAAACATTTTTTAAAGGCATGGATATATTATTTCATGCTTCTCTGATGTTTTAATGTGTGTTTCTCTTGATCAGGTTATATTTTATTCTACAATTAGCTTAGATTCCCTTATTTTTGCTGATTAGTAACTACAAGTCCTTCACTGTAAGTGTTTTAGATATCAAGTCAAATTCTTCACCAAGCAGAACTTATTGGGCCTTAATCATATATCATGTGCATGTACCTAACTTCCATCACTGAACAACAAATGTCAAAATCTATGCACTCACATATACTCTCTCTATTGTTGTAAGAATATTTCAGAACTATTGGTTTCTAACCTTCATAAATTCTATTTAATAGTCTTTCCTCAGAACAATCTTATGCATTTGTTTCCTTAACAAAATCATTTTTAAAAGCCCTCTGATCTCTTAAACAGGTATGTTAGATTTTCTTTCATTCTATCAGAACTCTTTTAGGAATTGTTCTCTTTATATTGCTCTTAAGGTTTTCTAGCATCATTTGAATTTGCTTTATTTATAAAAAATTCTGGTCAATCCAATATTACTGTTTCTCCATCTTAACCTGGAATCTACACTAGTGTTATAGAAAATGATGTAACTGTTAATATATTGTTGTGACTTCCACATTTGTGTTTTCTATACTGCATTTTGATCTTTGTCATACCTACCTAGACTCACTGTTCCACGAATGCTGACTACCAAACCACTGGTAATGTAAAGCAATAGCATTTATTTTCAGAGATATTTTGTGTCAGTTGGAATGACTCTACTTAAAGTTCCTACTTGTGACTTTTTTCTGTAAGTAAGCTAGCTGAAGAACTATTCCAACAGTACTGGCAAAATGTTATAGGACAAGGAATAATGCAAATTATTTCTAAATACGTAGGCACATCTCAAGTTTTATCACCTGATCAAGACCAATCACCTTGCAAAACTCAAAAGACAAGAGTGCATACTAGTGTGCAAATTGAGATATCAGAGATGAGGTGTAAAAATGAGACCAATAATGTAATTTGGCACATTGTAAGTTGATAAGCCAGTGCTACTCTATGCCTCTGTTTGGCTCCATTTATAACCCACCTTGGTAAATTAGCCTCAGCATAAATTTCTCATATTGTCTCACGTCTGCCGTATCTTACTTTGGCAAACCCTTTCCATTTTAATTCATGAGGGAAAAGCCTGATAGACTTGGATTTTCAATTATTATTATTATTATTATTATTAATTTATTCTTGTTACATCTCAATGGTTATCCCATCCCTTGTATCCTCCCATTCTTCCCTCCCTCCCATTTTCCCCTTACTCCCCTCCCCTATGACTGTTCCTGAGGGTGACTTCCTCCCCCTTTATATGCTCATAGGGTATCAAGTCTCTCCCAGGGGTCCCGCTCAAACTAAGGCATCAGCCAAGGACAATACAGGCGGTAAAATTTAAACCCCTACCCAGATCTAGCCAATAGTCAGAACAGTCTCCACACTTGAGTGGAGAGTGGGATATGACTTTCTCATGTACTCTGGTGCCTCACATTTGACCATGTTCCCTGGAGGGGGAGACCTGGTGGCACTCAGAGGAAGGACAGCAGGTTACCAAGGATTTTCAAATTTTTATCTTCTCACTCCAACCTTTTTTATTTATGTTTTTCTTATGCCTTTCTATGCACCTTAGAACTCAAAGCAGAAGGAACGTTTGTTTCTTTTGTTTTTGTTTGTTTTTTTAGCTAAATTTAATACAAGAAGAATTATTCAGAATTAGAAACAACTTGCTTCTCAGAGCCACCTCCAATCAGGGTATTGAAACATCCATAGGAAACAACCAAGGTCATGGTAGGCCATCCAGAATTTATCTTCCTTCAACACCCCAAATGTGTTTTCTCATTGAAACCTGACTCCAAGGCTCTGGGATGGGTCTTACATATTTTGTGTCACTTTGGAGGATGATGCCTGGCTTCTGTATACTATTTCTCTGGATTATCTCTTTTATGGCAATGCTTGAATACCTATGATTTAATTGATAACACCAAAGTATATGTGACTCTCGGGAGAAACTATTTTTCTTAATTTGATTTTCTTGAGAATACCATTTAGTCAACTGAGGGTGTCCACTTTGCTTCTACGTACTTTCTTAGTCCTCTATTGCCCTCCTCTGAGTGACGTTATTCCTCACAGTTGACTCTGACATTTTGCCTTTACCTGATAGAAATGTTTCCGTGGTGAGGTGAATAATGCTACAAAGTGTGATTGATTTGCCCTTACACCCTCCAGGGACTTGTTCTACTACTGTGTTTTAGATTATTCTGGACTCCACTGTGAGTTATAATAACAATTTATCTGTGAAATAAGCCATCTCTCACCATGGAAGATTGATAGAATTGGGAAATGTCTGCCTACATGAGATATAAGAAAGCACAAAGAAGCATTGAAAAATGTATACAGAATTCTTATCGACTTGATTAGACATAGTAGATAGCTTGGAGATAGTTAATCCTCTTGTATTTATAGTAGCCTATTCATTCTCCTCTCTGAGTTTACATCAATAATTATTTTGTCATTATGTAGTATATAAATTGATATGCATTGTTCTGGGTAATTCTAAAGCCATAAAACAATTTCTAGCATATCAGAGCATTGTTAGTCCTGAGAGATTCACATTTACAAACATTATGTGAGTGTTGTAAAATCCAAATTGGGTGAAAACAGAAGATGGACATGATTATCCAGTAGCTGAAAGAGCAGGATAGTGAGATAGAGATGTTTCTCGTATTGCAAATTATCTTCTATCTGGTCACTTGCATATTTTAAGAGATTAAAGAGTTATAAAATAAAGAAAACAGCAATCACAAAGGGGAATAAAGATGGCATTCATTCTGAACAGGGGAGCGACAGCTGCAAAAGCAAGATAAAGAGGCTAGAACAGAGACAGTGAGTGCCTTTCTCTTCTTTCTTAACTACCTACGGCTCCTGAAGCATTTGCTTCTGATGTTAGCCCTTTAACTGTCGTCACAGAAAACCTGCTTTTAGAATTATCTCAACAATGTCCATTCCTCCTCCAAACAGAGTAAGTTCTTGAGAATAATTCCCAGGTGTAATAAGCCATGCCCTATGCTCATTTAGAAATTAGTTTCATCATACTCATTTTAGTGGGGAAATGTGGTTGAGGAGATAGATAGAGAGAGAGATAGGTAGATAGATACATAGATAGATAGATAGATAGATAGATAGATAGATAGATAGATAGATAGATACACAGATAGTAATAAGTAGATAGATGATAGATATATAAATAGGTAGATCAGCAGATATATGGATAGATGGAGAGATAGATAGATGATAGGTAGATCAATACATAGATCATTTGATTGATGGTCGATTACTGTCCCAGAACAGAGCTGAATGTGATGGTGAGCTTTCAGGTTTATGCATCTGTCTTATATTAATTATACCCACATTAGTATTAGTTGCTTTTTTTTTTTCATTTTCTTGGGGATGGGGTTTACTATGCTGCTGCTACTGTCATTACTGACATTATTATATCTTTTTTTGATTTTCTCATTTGCTACTTCCTCTTGGAAATTTTCACTCATAGAAAATTTAGATAAAATTCCCTTATGATTGGATTAATACATTCTAAATAATGTATTAATCACTAGGAATGCTGTATAACAAAACATCAAACCTAAATCTTTATCTTTATGTTTTTCAAGCCCATGAAGCCAAAATAAAAATGAGCAGACAAATCATTGCTTTCTTTTAACCTCAATTCAAACTTCTAGAAATATCAATAAATCTCTATGTCTGCAGAAATGAATCAAAATCTTCTTTAGAAAGTGGACTTAAGGGTGTAAGAAGGAAGACCAGGAATTTGAGGGAATTTGGGGCTCTCCATCATTGCATCATCTCATTACTTGTTTCATCCAGAGAATAGAAAACAGTTCCAATAGGAGAATTATGTTGAGCAATTAAAATTGTGCATTATTTTTAAGAAATTCCAGTGTGCTACTACAAAAGATATGAGAATGAAAGCTGTGAAAATTCACAGGTTAAAAAACCTCATAAAAACAATTTTCAAAAGTTATATAGAAAAGAAATTAATAGAAAGGTTCTTGGAGATGGCTTGGTGTAAAGTCCTTACTGTGCTGCACAAAGACCTCAATTCAGGTCCCCAGCACCAGTGCGAAGAGCATCCATCATATTAGTCATCTGAAACCCAGTCCTGACAGAGTGGCAGTGTTCTGTATATTCTAGAGAGAAATTTAAGATATTTATACTTTAAGTTTCAAAAGACTAAGTTTATTAAGTAGATATTAGGCAGGAACTAAAGAAACAGACAGGTAGCAGCCGTAGAGAGGTAGCAAACATCCTTAAATCAGGAGTTTATAACACTACACAGAGGTGGCTGTGTTAAAATAGAGAGAGTAAACATGGGTCATGTTATCAAATCAGAAGCTTACAAACATCTAGCAAATTAAATGGGATAGTAGTTGAGTTCCTGCAGATTGGTCTTTCTCCCTGTGGATGGCCTTATCATAACTGAACTTCCAACTACTCATTCCCACTGCAAACACTCATTTTAAGTTTGGAATAAACAATGGTTACCGCCATTGAAAATAATTTACCTTTTAGCTTTTCTCAAGTACATGTTTTTAATATCCTTAATTGTTTTTTTCCTTCTCACTTACAAAGCAAAAACAACACCTTGACCAAAATAGGCTTGCCTCTGAAATTTGTTTGCTTGTGAGGAGATGTTCCCACTTCCAAAGAAAACTTTTCAGTAAACTAAAACTGAACGTGGCCTTTTACCAATATAATGTATATAATAGGCAGAGATAATGCATTCCTGGAGATTGATATCTAGCCAGTTTAGTCACACAGTGAGTTCCATAAATATAAACTTTCACTGTACATGGAGCTCACTGTTTGTGTGTGTGTGTGTGTGTGTGTGTGTGTGTGTGTGTGTGTGTGTGT
>OU015743.1:116271989-116292639 GCA_907169655.1 Acomys percivali
TGTGTGTGTGTGTGTGTGTGTGTGTGTGTGTGTGTGTGTGTGTGTGTAATGGTAATAATCAAAGATAGAAAGGACAAGAATTTTAGAATAGTGTTGAGTGCTAGTAAGCGGAGATGGAGTGAGAGGCCATGGGATGGTTTGGAAGAGCAAAAGAGAAGGGAAAAATGGAGTTAATTATATTTTAATTGAAATAATAAAAGAAAATAAGGTAAATGGCCATAAAGTTAGGCACCAAATGTAGTATAGAACTCTGGCCTGCCTGCATGCATGAATAGATGAATACACAAACACCCAGATGGGGGAACACACACACACACACACACACACACACACACACACACACACCCTTCCAGGAGACAATTTCCAGTTTCTTCTAGGGATCCCAGTACACAATCTGCATTTGTTTCCTTCTTTTGGAGAATATTCTAAGACCTCAGGGCTCCTTAATAGTGCTGTTTGCTGATATTCCACTTCACTATATTCTTTCCCTTTTGCAGCACTACTGTAGCCCATCAAGGCTGATCACAATTAACTCTCTTTCCTCCCTGTCCTTTACTTTGGACTGGAATGTGTCCCAGTCATATACTGAAGCACCATATCCCAAGGTGAGGTATTTAGTGATGAAACCTTTTAGAGATAATGAAGCTCACATGATATCATGTTGGAGATTTTTTATGATGAGGTTAGTTCCCTTATAAGAATAGATATCAGAGGCCCCTCTCTCTTGTCCTATACTAGGAGGCTTCCATCAGCAGGTCTCTGACAGAGGAAGCCCTGCTGATATGCTGATCTCATGATCAGCCATCAGAGCTGTAAAATTTTATACTGTTTGAGCCGCTTAGTCTGTGGTAAAGGCTAAAGCAGCTTGTAGTATTTCATCTAGCAAGCATCTCTCCAAAACACTGCTGGGTGAAGAGCTTGTTTCCAGTGTTCAGAGATGTAGCCCTGGAAGAAGATTTGCTCATGAAGGCCTTGATTTCATGAATGGATTAATCTACTGATGTATACATAATTTGATAACATTACTGGAAATTAATGTAAATATTAGGACATAGGGGCTGGTTGGAAGCAGTGATCACTGGAGTAATATCTTGGAAGGATGTAACCTGTCTTCTTCCTCCTCTGCTCCACTTCCCTTTGATTGCTGGATGCAGTGAGGTAAGACCCTTTGTCCTGTCACAGCCTGCTACCATGAGGTTCTACCTCAATGTTGCTCAGAAACAAGGACACCAGTTTATCATGGAGTTAAACCTCTAGAGCTGTGAGTAAAAAAATAATCATTTTCTCTTCAAAAGTGCTTTATCAGAAACTGTTAGTGAATAACTTGGCAACCAATATACTATCTAAGTAGTTGAAGACAACTGCCCATTTTGTGAAGTCTGACTGTGGCTGGCTTCCTTGATTTTATAATCTAAAGCAGAGACAATGCCTGGCAATAAGTAATTGCTAAATTAATTATTTGCTGAATTAATAAGTTCTGATTTTAGGCCGGAGTTTAAATCCTCTCATCAAATTTTGCAGGCCTTGAAGTCCTATACAGAGTATGGGAGCTAATACCTCCTATACAGAGTATGGGAGCTAACATCTCCTATACAGAGTATGGGAGCTAACACATGCTATACAGAGAATGGGAGCTAATACCTCATATACAGAGTATGGGAGCTAACACCTCCTATAGAGAGTATGGGAGCTAACACCTCCTATACAGAGTATGGGAGCTAACACCTCCTATAGAGAGTATGGGAGCTAACATCTCCTATACAGAGTATGGGAGCTAACACCTCCTATACAGAGTATGGGAGCTAACACCTCCTACACAGAGTATGGGAGCTAATACCTCATATACAGAGTATGGGAGCTAACACCTCCTACACAGAGTATGGGAGCTAACACCTCCTATACAGAGTATGGGAGCTAACACTTCCTACACAGAGTATGGGAGCTAATACCTCCTATAGAGAGTATGGGTGCTAACACCTCCTACACAGAGTATGGGAGCTAACACCTCCTACACAGAGTATGGGAGCTAACACCTCCTATACAGAGTATGGGAGCTAACACCTCCTACAAAGAGTATGGGAGCTAACACCTCCTATACAGAGTATGGGAGCTAACACCTCCTATACGGAGTATGGGAGCTAACACCTCCTACACAGAGTATGGGAGCTAACACCTCCTACACAGAGTATGGGAGCTAACACTTCCTATACAGAGTATGGGAGCTAACACCTCCTATACAGAGTATGGGAGCTAACACTTCCTACACAGAGTATGGGAGCTAATACCTCCTATACAGAGTATGGGAGCTAACACCTCCTATACAGAGTATGGGAGCTAACACCTCCTATACAGAGTATGGGAGCTAACACCTCCTATACAGAGTATGGGAGCTAACACCTCCTATACAGAGTATGGGAGCTAACACCTCCTATACAGAGTATGGGAGCTAACACCTCCTACAAAGAGTATGGGAGCTAACACTTCCTATACAGAGTATGGGAGCTAACACCTCCTATACAGAGTATGGGAGCTAACACTTCCTACACAGAGTATGGGAGCTAATACCTCCTATACAGAGTATGGGAGCTAACACCTCCTACACAGAGTATGGGAGCTAATACCTCCTATACAGAGTATGGGAGCTAATACGTCCAGGGATGAGTTGTACTGATATAGAATAAGCTCAGCCTTAGTTATAAATGGACCTTGATGTAGCAGTAGAAAGTCAACTAAGGACTAGCAAACTGACCATCTACTAATCCTTACTTACTATCAGAAGATACACTAACATTTTGAAAATCTGACCAATCTAAGCTACTGCTAATAACTAAAGATAAAATGAAAAAAGGTAAGTTATTTACTTTCAAAAATATCAAAAATTTTCTCTCTCTCTCTCTCTCTAATTTTCAAAAATGAAGGTCTAGGCCCTTATAAAAATCACCTGTAATTACCCTGTCTCTCTCTCTCTGTGTGTCTCTGTCTCTCTGTCTCTCTTTCTCTTTCTCTGTGTCTCTGTGTCTCTGTGTCTCTGTGTCTCTGTGTCTCTGTGTCTCTGTCTCTGTCTCTCTCTCTCTCTCTCTCTCTCTCTCTCTCTCTCTCTCACACACACACACACACACACACACACACACACACACACACACACACACAACCCCTCTTTCTATAACCTTAATTCCAAAACGTTTTCAAGATTGGTTTCATGTCTGTTATTTTTCCTTCCTTTCTTTATTTTTAATTTCTGCCTCAGTGCCCAGAACTTTCAGATTCTTCAGTAGCAATTTATTTTTGTAATCCAGGTTTTCCCACTTGATGATAGTGGTTCTATGCTTTATTACTCATGGACCAATCTCATTTCTTTCCTACATATCAGGTCCCTATGTACCCTGGAGGGTGTTCAGAATTCATTACTGTTGTTCAGAATCTATTACCTGGACATGTGGTTTTTAGAGATGCTCTCTTATCTTTGCCTTGGAGGCATGGGTTAAAATGCATTTCCAGAAAGGATGGGCAAGCCAATCCAAAGAAAACTCCTTAGGTCTGAGTCTCTTTTATTCATGTTCTTGTGCTACTAAAGTTGGCACTTGCGCTAATGTGGGGGATGGCTTACATTTTGAGAAATTGCTAAGATCTCTGTTAGAGAAAGGAGGGATTACAGGTGGGGAAGGGGTGTTAGGGCTTTTTGACAGTATGTGCATTTTTTTGTTTAGTTTTGCTTTACTTTATATTGGTGGGCTATATCATGGAACACAGATCATCTACAGGGCTGTGCTCTGCACTAACGATATTTGATCTAGCCTGGTAGAAGTCATTAATATACGTGACCACTCCAGTCCTAAACTGCTATAGAACCCAGAGTAATTTTAGGCATTGGAAAAAGTGATGTAATGAGGAAAACTCTGTGAAGCCATGATTATGACAATAGTTTTGCTGGTAAGAGAGGTAGGGCATTGTACAGGCTGTGCTCCAACGGTAGGTAATGTTAGGGAGGCCTGTGCATTCCAAACATATAGGGAGTTGAAGTGATTTGAAGAAAGCATTGAAGTTGAAAATACCACCAAGGAAAACGGCAACTTGATGTGATCAAGAATGATAAAAGACAGAGGCTTTCCAGTGAGTATCATGGGACAGTAGCAAATGGTTAGAATTTAAAGAGATACACATCTAAGGCTGGGGGAAATTAATGGCTTAATGGTTAAGAGCACTTGCTGTTCTGTAGAAGGCCTGGGTTCATATATCAACACCCACGTAATGGCTTACAACTGTTTATAACCCCTTTCCCAGGAGATCAGATGCCTTTCTCCGGCCTCTGCAGGCAAGGGGCATGTTTATGGTATCTACATATAATTAAGAAAATTAATTAAAATGTAAAGATATGTATATCTGAACAAATGTGTACATTTTCTTTGCAATAACCATGCTTATAAAGAATGGAGGGACATTCATTCCTGTTATGTTGTGGATATTTGGTAAAACAGGGTTCCAACAGGGTTAAGAGGTGATGAACTGTGGTGAGTGGATAGGTGGGAATCAAAGAGCAGCCAATAGTAAAACTGTTTCCAGGCCTTGCTCCTAAATTGTAACCCATGCCTACTGCCCCTTCATTTCAGATTTCTGAGCAGTCTCTGAAATCCAGTTATCCTTATTCAAAAGGTACTTAAAATATGTGCATCCACCATCACATGGGTAATAAATATTAAGATCATTTGCAAAAGATACTTCTTTATTTTTATGAGTTTTGAAAATAGTTCATAAAATAAGCACTGAAGTCTTCATGTAGAGCAGGAAAACAAAGTATACGATTCTTGCATCATGATGACTGTATTTATTTTCAACATTATTATTATTATTTTTAAGCTTTTATCCCAGTAACTTGTAGAAGGAAATTTCTCTTGAAATCTGTTTTAACGGCCGGGCATGGTGGCGCATGCCTTTCATTCCAGCACTAGGGAAGCAGAGGCAGGTGGATCTCTATGAGTTTGAGGCCAGCCCAGTCTACAAAGAGAGTCCAGGACATCCCAGTCTACACAGAGAAACCCTGTCTCAACAAAAACAAAAACAAAAACAAAAACAAAAAAAACGTTTTAAATCATTGGCTCATGCCTGTGATCCCATAATTTTTTAGGAAAAAGGCAGGAAGATTGCTATGAATTAGAGGCTAGTGTTCTTATAGAATGCAACTGTCATATGAAATCAAAATGTCTCCTGCTTGTTACAGAGAACTGAAAGTTGTTGATGCATGATGTCTTTGAAGGTAATGTTTTTACTTTTTCTGTGGTGAGAAAAGAAACACATTTCTGTAGCTTGTTCTTTGATGAAATATGAGTAGGATTTCTGGTGTTTGAATCCTAAATGTTTGCTCTTTTATTTATTTATTTATTTATTTATTTATTTATTTATTTATTTATTTATATTGCCATGAGTACTTTTGAGTTTGTATTTACAGAAATACAAGCTATATTTGGGAAGACACTTACTTACATTCATTAACAGAAAAGTACTGTTTTCACTGCTCCTTCACATATAAAAGCCACAGTCACTGACTCATTTCAGTAATGTAAAATGCTAACAAAACCTGCTTTAAATACAAACTACATTAACATTTGACAGTCACATAAATAAATCACCACAAATATTCCATAACCAAGTGATGGGTCCAAAACCTCATTATCTTTCCAGAGAAAGTGAAAGTAGTTGTAAGAACTTCTCCATTTACACTACAGGAATCGGTGTGAAGTAGTAGAAATAGGAATGCCACTGGTGCACCATAAAAATTAACCTTTGGAATTTTGTTCACACCATGTTGTCACGTAAAATACTCTGTCCTAATAATTTTACAATTGTTATTAACAGCCCACAGTTAGGCTCACCATGAAAAAACCTGATTAATTTTCAGCCTTCAGATTAAAAACTGATTTGTTAAGGAAGAAAAAATATTTCCCATTAACAAAATTTGTGTTTTTATCAAAATCTGGGCGTATTTTTAAGAACCTGAATAGACCACTTTAGAAATCAAGGACAAATGAGACAATTGATTGTGCTGTCCTGTGAAAATAGAACGGTGAGAGTGCAGCCTGTCTGTAATGAATATTTTCTTAGACTTTGGGGCAGTTGAGACACTCTAAGTCTCATTTTCCCCCTCTGAAGTATGAGCATTAGGAGTAACTATCTTATCTAGTTATTATGTGAACAATATAAACAGGAATGCCCTTGGGCTTGGCACAAAGGAGGCACTCAATAGATGATAGAGCAATTATGCCAGCACTTTTGTAGTCGTTTTTTACAAATAGCACAAATACCATTCTTATCATTAGCTATAAATCTAAAATAATCAGCATCATTAAGATAATATATTCAAATCTTACTGATTGCATGGTTTTATTAATGATTTGTCTCATAGAATTTCAATTGAGAGTATTAGCATTTTTCTCTTTGCAACAAATAAAAGGATCACTTTACCCATCTGGAATAGTTTGAAACTACAATCTTACAATCTTTAGTGTTTTAAAATGCTTCCACTATTTTAATGAATAAATATTTTAGACAATAGACTGTATGATATGGTCTAATTTAGAAGCTATATATTAGATTAGTTAAGTTTAGAAAGATCTACCAATTTTCCCATTGTGAATCCTTTTGAACTAAAATGATCCTATCTATTTCATTCAGTCATGGTATAAGAAGCTATTTCTGTTATAAAATGTGATCTCCTTGAATAAAAAGTTAAGGGTATTTATTGGTGAACAACCTATGGTGTCTGTAGCAATGGACGTAAGATCCTAGAGGTGTCATCCCTCACAGAGGTGGTGACTTGCAGAGCTCATTCTTTCATTCTTTGTTACCATCAAGAGATGACTGCGAAGATGGAAATTGTGGTTCAAAAATACTTGCAAGTTTAAAATATTTTCTAACATGCATAAGAAGCTTTCATCCTATCACTTGAGGGTGTCCATGGAACCCCTAAACTGTTTCATTGTCTCAGTTGAAAGCTATGCACACCATACATAGTCTGTAATAAATTTTAATCCAATACATATACATACTAATATCTTTAATATAAATCAAGCTTACATCATTCTGGTTAGATGCGTTTTGCATTTGATTTTAACTTCATATCTCTTTAAAGAACTAATTAAAATTAAAACATATACAAAACATAAAAATATTATGTTTCCTTTTTGAAATAAAACCAAACTTTTTAATGAAAAAAAGATTCCACTAATCTTTCAGTTTCAAAGTGAACTGTGTGAACAGTACTTCTTTTCTGCCTGTCTCCCCAGGCAACAAGAGACATCTTCTGTACATTCCTTGTGAGGTAAACCTCTGCAGGAATTCTTGCTTGTTTCCCTTTGTGAGTCTGCCTCTCAGCGTTCTAGGAGCCGTGGGAGTGAACAGGCTCTGCTCATCTCCAGGTTTTCTCTCTCAGTCCTAAGCACAAAGTGAGAGCACAGTGAGCCACCGTCCTATGAGCATGGAAAACAAGACAGCCAGCCATTGATGGCACAGCTACAAGACCATTATTATCCTCTTCTGCAGACCTTTCTCAAAAACCACTCAGGGACCCTCTTCTCATTCTTCCTTCCTTGGTTCTTGGACCAGTGTTAGAGATGCTTCATTCGGATCCTCCAAATGAGGCAGATGTAATTATTTTTATAGCTGTAATTTACATTTAAATCTAGGGTGTTAATATACGAATCAAGCTTAATGCATCTTATTCAATAAAAAGCTTCTATCTTTATAAATGTTAAATTGTTTCAATATGGATGTTTTTCTTACAGAATTAATATGGTAATATTTATAAAGGGTTAAAACTGATGTAATTTTGACACAGCCTATAATCCTAGTAAGTTAATATATTTTATATTTCCTTATAGCTTGTATCCATTTGGAAATATGAATTTATATGCTCACCATAACATTGTAGAATTGCCCAGCTTTACAAATTGTTCAGCTGTTCATCTATATTTATGACATATTTAAAATTCTTTATTATATTAATTTGAGTGGATATATCCAACTTAGGTATGTAGGTAGATTTCATTTTCTTGATAATAAGAAATAGAGATCTAATTGTATTTTTTGCCATTTATGTATTCTACTCTCTTGGGTCTAAATATTTAACAATTGTTTATACATTTTATATACTCTTGCTAAGTAACTCAATGTTATGTTATCTTAAGCATTGTTTAGCCTATAAGAAGATTAGAACTCTTGAGGTGGAAGCATATAGCTATCAAATATGCATCTTTAATACTTTATATCATAATAATAACTGAAGTATTATTTTATGCAAATATAGTATGCTTGCATATGTGTAGGGATGTTTAATCATTTATTGAGGTTTTATTTGTTGTATTATTGTCTCTACATGGCAATTATATATTTTTAAAATGTCCTTCAGTGACAAAAAAGTAAGGGAAAATAAACCTTTATATTTATGAATATTTATCATTATTGATGTATTTTGTAGATTCCTGAAGATTTTAAGTCTTTAGTTTTGGGTATTATTTTGTTTGTTTGTTTATTTCTTCATCTTTTATTCTGAGGCAGAGTCTCTCCGTTTAGCCATTGCTGTCCTGGCTTCATGTTGTAGATCAATCTGGCCTTGAACTCATGGATATTACAAGTATGTGCCACTGCACCTGAGTATCTTTAATTGTCTAGAAGAAGTATTTTCTCACTCTTTGACTTACTGTTGATACAGATATGGACCTTCATAAGACCTATCTTTATTTACTATCTATATGCAAAAGATGTGTGGAAAAATCAACAGACAAGTTCTACTAGAATGTATCTATGATCTGAGTTGGGAATTCTCAATGTATTGAAGAGTTTTCAACTGAATGATAGATAAGACTTAGTGATGATATTTTAATTTCAATGTTTAGATATGCACTTAGTTTTTGTACACTTGCACAATGTTTGTGATTACTTTCGTGTTTATCACTCAATTTACCTCTCCAAGCTTATTTATTCCTGGTGTTTGCCTTGGAGAGTTGACTGTACTATCAGCTTAGCTCCATCGTTTCCCTGGTTTGGGTAGGGAGACACCCAGTGGAGTGTTGAAGGGGAAAATGCAAGTGCAGTATGGCTTCATCTTGTAATCTCCTTTTTAAGTTTTCATAGGCTGGCTGCCTCTTTAGGTAGTCTGCTTTATTATTCTAAGACCTTCTTCTAGACTTGTCTTGTTTTTAGGGCTGGTGACAGTCAATCTGCCCTATCAGTCCATATGGTTTAATGTCTATTTCCCAAGGCCTTCCTTATTTATCATAAATAATTACATGTCTTCTGCTTGCTAATGAAACCACAACTTACACAAATTGGACCAACATATATATAATTTATCTCTCTATATATATTTCCTATCTATCTATCTATCTATCTATCTATCTATCTATCTATCTATCTATCTATCCCTCTATCTATCTATTTCTCCAAATCTCAGCTTTCCTTAGCTGACTACAGTTCTTTCCTAGAGTTAGGTCTCCTAGGCTCCCACTGTGAAAGTTTGCATGCCTATTGTAGTTGGTCTTGTTTAGCTCCTGTCTAGGTAGTTATGTTGGTGAAACTGTACGGATGTAGCATCTGTATACATAGTCCCTATCTTGAGATGTATATTTTTTTCAACTCTTCACTTTTTAAAGAAAACTTACATTGTAAACTATCAGTGTGTGTAGCATTCCAGAACCACTGAAACATTTGCTCAGTGTGAGATTAATAAATATGAATGAATAAGTAGTGAACATAGATTAGTAGCTGCAAATATTTGTAAACAGTTGTTTCTGTGTTTACAATATTTATTTATCTCTAGGTTACTCACCTACTCATGAATGAGAAGCAGGAAATTTTAATGAAACAATCAAAAGCACTTATTACTTTAGGTGTAAAAATTACCCTAACATAACCCTGCCTTTGGTAGTTTGGGAGCCATTAAACTGAGAGTCAATTAGAGAGAAGGCCACAGAGATATAAATTACTCACTAGAGACTTGGTGAAGCCAAAAGAAAGCAGATTAGTTTTGTTGTGCCATTCTTGTTGCCTTGCTGAGCAAACGTTCTAGGAAGAAATTGACTGAGTCTTTGGAAGTGTGAATAAAGAGGAGCAGCACACGGCATTCATTTATACTGTATGCCTAATGGTCATTAAACTACATAATTTCTAAATGCGGAATCACATCATGAACTCACATTTTTACTTTTCTAAGTAAAATATTTTACTTATTTTATAAATACATTTTTAATATTTGTACTTAAAATTTTAAAATTACACGTGTGAGTGTTTTGACAGCATGTATATCTGTACACCTACTGATGCCTGATGGCCATGGGGATAAGAAGTGGACATTTTAGAGTTACCATTGCAGTGTAGGTGATGGGAACCAAACTGATATCCTCTTGAAGAGCAGCCAGTGTTCTTAACTGCTGAGCAATGTTTCCAGCCCCTAAATTATTACTTATGATTCTTCAATCTAATTTACTAACATTAACTTATTGTTTTGTTCATACCTTAAACAAAGACTGGTTTATATGTGTAGTCTTTTCTTAAAATCTGTATTCTTTTTGTATTGTTTCATGTGTGTGTGTGTGTATGTGTGTGTATGTGTGCATGTGCATGTGTGTGCATGAGGTATAGTTTGTTATCAGTTGTACGGTATTTTTTGAAATGTCTATATCATCTGGCCTTCAAAAGTGTGCTATTTTCTGTAACGCTTAGGAAGAGATAACTAACTGCCTCTGTTGCTGATACTTTACCTGGGTTTGATAGAGTTTGTTTCATTCCATACCGGAGTAGAATACTGGACAATCTTTCCTTGAATCAAGGTTTCTGAAGTAATGGTGATCATAATTGTTGAAATTAAAAATAAAATAAAATCTGGATTTGAGTTATTCTTTATTTAATCCTCAATATGTTGGTTCTGTCACCAGAACATTTGGAATTTATTAAATTCTTTCCATTTCTCGCAGGGCATGGTAGGACATGACTTTAATCCCAGCACTTGGGAGGCAGAGGCAGGCGGATCGCTGTGAGTTCAAGACCATCCTGGTCTACAAAGTGAGTCTAGGACAGTCAAGGCTACACAGAGAAACCTTGTCTCGAAAAAAAAATTCTTTCCATTTCTAAATGTCTCATGACAATAATGTTCATATCTTGAATGGCCTTTGGAAATAATCTAATATTTCCACTCTTTGATGAGCCGTTAGAAAATGGCTCATTGTCATTTCCTAACATGGATGAGACCTATGAAGCCATTCCTTACAAAGCACTCAACCATTGTTTTCAATCACAGAGGTCCTTTCTGCAATGGTTTGTTGATTTCAGAATGGATCCTTCTAGAGATCACGTGTTCCAAGCTTTGTTCTTCATTGGACCAATGTTAAAGAGACTTTCAATAGATAAGGCCTCGTTAGGGATCACAAAGCTGGTGTCCCTTTTACTCTCCAGCTTCCTGTCTTACCATATACTGCTCAAAACCTGCTTCAGGTATGACATGATGCAGCAGGTACAACCTCACCAGAAGTGGCAGGACACTGTTTGAGTTTTCAGCCTCACATATCTCAGAGGTAAATAAACACCTTCTCTTTACAAATTACCAAGGCTCAGACATTTTGTTATAGAAACAATAAGTGAGCTGATGTGCCTTTAATATGTAATGAAACTAAAGCTAGATATGTGAGTCTTTGTGAAGGCTAAAATGCAGGGTAATAAGATGGAAATGGAAGGGAGGAATGCATGAATTAGCTCATGGATGTACTTTCCTTACTCCCAAACAATAGGAAAGGCACTCTTTCATTGTGGACATGATAAACTACATGTAAGTGCAAACTCTAAAGAAGTGGGCATTTTCTATGCAGCTTTAGTTTTTAGTTTCTGAACTTTGGGAAGCAGTATGAGGAAGAGGAATAGTGGTGGCAGAAGTGAGATGGATAAGCTGTTTTTGAGTAGCTTCCTCAGCTATTGAAAAAGAAAGAGGCAATATAGGGAATAACAATTTGAGGTACTGAGGGGAAACAAAAGAAAATTTTTCATATCTTAAATTCTATGTGAGTATTGTCAAGAATATTTTATTTTTTCTAACTCATCGCTTGTCTTACAGTGTAAGTGAGAGGAACAAACTGTACTGGAAAGCACCATATCCATTCTCACTTGTGCCTTAATAGCATGATTGATGTGCTTCCCCTGGCTGTACCCACATCTTTCTTAAGGGTCAAATAAACACTTGAGGTTGGAAATTCATTAGAAATTATTTCCTAGTGTGGAACAATGGGCACAGCCAGGCAGAATGGAACAAATTAGACATTCGGGATGATTTGTACACTCTGAGTTGTTTTCCATTGCACTTTCAGCTGGGAGGGATGTGAAAAGAAGAAAGTATGTTCCTGCGAGAAACTGAACATAAACAGCATTTTATTTGGAATGCTATGATACCATAATAAGAATTTCTTTGATAGTTACTTAGTTTTTCCACTAAAAGACTCCACAAGACAGATATCTACTCCAGAAAATTACTATTAAAGTAAGAAAATTATGCAACTGTACTAGCAGTCATTTTTGTTCTGATGATATTTTTGAACGAGAGAAGAAAAATATTATGCTCAATCTGTATATTTAATAAGATCAGATGAGGACAAAGTGCACACAGTAAGACTTTGCTAATATTTGCATTTTAATGACATCCTTCTCCTAGAGAAAATTCTGAGTATTTGATAAGTAGAAAATATATATTAACTACAAAATTACATCAGCATTTATATTATAAAATTTCATACATTTTTAAAATTATTTGAATACTCTAAGAATGAATATTTTAAGAGATAATGTATACAAAAGGTAAGTTGTTTTTAGTAAAAAGTCTATTATTTATGAGATTATATAAACTTCTTACAGTGTATATTAAGTGTTTCATGTGACATACTGCAGGTGGTTATATGTCAATTTTTATTCCCAGCATAAAGTGATAGTTTTTCTTACAGTCTTTGGTAGCTTCTTTGGGATAATACTTGGTGGTCCTTGGCTTGGACAATTACAAAAGTATAAGTTTGAGAGAGATTTATTTTTTTGAAGTTGTTTTATATAAAACATGAGCTTCCATGGTCACTGGTGTTACTGACCAATTTGATGTACATTTGCCTGTAAATTTATGTGTGAAAGGCATGTTTCCAAAGTAGCTGGGATTTTTTGGCATAGTTTGTTAGCAATAGTAATTTATTAGGTGAACATAATATTTAGGTTTTTTAAAGACACAGGAGTACAACCTATATAACCTGAGCATCTAGATAAGAAATATGATATGGGTATTCCAACCCAATTACAGAAGAAACCAAGTTTAAAATGTCCAAAGAAACAACACTACCAGGCCTTCTTTGATTTTTACACAGATTCCAAGTGATTTATTATTAAAGTATTGAAGCAAACACAATCAGAAAATCTTAAAAATACCTTTCTCTAGAGCTGAAAATCATTGATACTCCTTAAATTTCAACTACATATCAGTCTAGGTATAGTCATATTGTCAAGTCATTTAATCATTTATAATAGGACAATGGTGAGAAATTAACTTAAAATTCCATATAAATTCCTCATAGTTTTATAAAGGTCATGCAATCTTAGAGTATAAGGACAATACTGGATTGTTCTTACTGGAAGTACAATATTAAAAACAATGAAGTACAATACTGAAAACCAACCAATTAGCCAATGAGAATCATCAAAACTACCCAAGAATCTACAAAATAGCAACTGTTCTATATCCATGTAATTAGACAGGAACCACCAATGCAAAGCACCAGGATACTGATAACAGCCAAACTCTTAAGTGATTCTTGGGAACATCTTGTCAAGAAAAAAGACAAATATGGGTCCAGTTGCATTTTTTTACACATAGACATCCAGTTAGACCAGCACCATTTGTTGAAGATGCTATCCTTTTTCCATTGAATGGATTTGGCTTCTTTGTCAAAAATCAAGTGACCATATGTGTGTGGATTCATATCCGGGTCTTCAATTTGATTCCACTGATCAACCAGCCTGTTGCTGTGCCAGTACCATGCTGTTTTAATTACAATTGCTTTATAGTACAATTTGAGATCAGGTATGGAGATTCCTCCACAGCACCTTTTATTGTATAAGATCGTTTTTGCTATTCTGGGTTTTTTGTTTTTCAATATGAAGTTCAGAATTGAACTTTCAATGTCTTTAAAAAATTGTGTAGGTATTTTGATAGGGATTGCATTGAATCTGTAGATTGCTTTTGGGAGGATGGCCATTTTTACTATGTTAATTCTCCCGATCCATGAGCAAGGAAGATCCTTCCATCGTCTAATGTCATCTTCAATCTCCTTCTTTAGTGTTTTGAAATTATTTCAAACAAGTCCTTCACTTGCTTAGTTAGAGTTACTCCTAGATATTTTATATTGCTTGTGGCTAATGTGAAGTGTATGGCTTTCCTAATTTCTTCCTTTGCAAGCTAGTCATTTGTGTATAGGAAGGCTACAGACTTTTTTGAGTTAATTTTGTATCCAGCCAAATTGTTGAAAGTGTTTATCAGCTGTAGGAGTTCTCTGGTGGAATTTTGAGGGTCACTTATGTACACTATCATATCATCTGCAAATAGGGATAGTTTGACTTCCTCTTTTCCCATTTGGATACCCTTGATCTCCTTTTGTTGTCTTATTGCTCTGGCTAGAACTTCGAGTACTATATTGAAGAGATATGGAGAGAGTGGGCAGCCTTGCCTTGTTCCCGATTTTAGAGGAATTTCCTTGAGTATCTCACCATTTACTTTGATTTTGGCTATTGGCTTGCATTATTATGTTGAGGAAAGTGCCTTGTATCCCAGATCTCTCTAAATAGCCAGATCATGGAAACAGCCTAAATGTCCCTCAGTAGACGAATGGATAAAGAAACTGTGGTACATATACACTATGGAATACTACTCAGCTATTAAAAACAAGGAATTCCCGAAATTTGTGGATAAATGGATTGAGCTAGAAATGATCATAATGAGTGAGTTAACCCAGAAGCAGAAAGACTCAAACGGTATATACTCACTTATATCTGCATACTAGCCCAATGGGCATGTCCCACGAAAGCCTTCACTTACCAGGAAACTGGGGCAGAGGGGAGGACATCCTATTGGGACTCTAGATTAGAGACCATGGGAGAATAGCAATGTAGAAGGATCCAGTGGGTCCTAGAAACCTACAAGTAGAACATTACGATATGCAGATTTGGGCCAAGGGGTCCCGCTCAAACTAAGGCATTAGCCAAGAACAATTCAGGCAGTAAACATTAAACCCTTACCCAGATCTAGCCAATGGTCAGAACAGTCTCCACACTTGAGTGGAGAGTGGGATATGACTTTCTCAAGTACTCTGGTGCTTTTGACTATGTCCCCTGGAGGGGGAGACCTGGTGGCACTCAGAGGAAGGACAGCAGGTCACTGAGAAGAGACTTGATACCCTATGAGCATATACAGGGGGAGGTAATCCCTCTCAGGAACAGTCATAGGGGAGGAGAATAAGGGGAAAATGGGAGGGAGGAAAGAATGGGAGGATACAAGGGATGGGATAACCATTGAGATGTAACAAGAATAAATTAATAAAAACAAGTTAAAAAAAAGAAAATTAAAAAAAAGACAAAGACTAATGTCTATATAATTTATGATTCATTTAAATGAAATTGCTAGAAAACTCAATATTTAAGATAGTATCTGAATCACTCTTTTTACCTTCATCTCTGACTTATTGACAATGACACATCATGGGAAATTGGCAATATTTAAAATAAAAACGTGGTGATGGTTGTGTAGCTATATACATTTACTAAATTATTGACTACGCTTAAAATGGAGGGCCTTATGGGAATCAAAAATGGTTCATTATAACTCTCAAATTAATAAGAGTTGGCTGAAGTTGTGCTATAGCTAAACCACATAAGAAGTATAAATGACTGGAAAGCATATTTCCTACATAACATGTTAAAGGAATGGTCATAAACTCTAAGCTTCTTTATTCTGGACTAATATTTCCAGAAGCAGAAAATGGAGCATGGTAACTGAAGTTACAGAAAACATTTGCTGACATCTGATTCCAAATGTACTCAGCCCTATGGCTGTGTGATGTCTATAAATGCACTGGGAAACAGTCTTAGGTGAAATGGGCCCAATATTAGTTGAAAACACTCAGTGACACTTTAGCTGTAGCCTAGCATGCATGGACAAGGATTAGAGCCGGTGTGGGCCATATCACTTGCTTGATATAAGTTCTTCATATGAAAATAATACTATCTTCACAGACACCACATACAGTGCCCACAACTTCAATTAGAAACCAACAAGCCATTCTGTGAACATAAAATATGACCTATTCTCCACCCCCAAATGCAATTGGTCAGAAACAAAAGGAATCACACAGATATTTTCAGAGTGGTAGAAAAAAAATTGCTAAATATCTCAATAAAATTGCAACTCTGCATAAGCTGATCCAATATAGAAAATAATTGTAAGATAGGCCTGGTAATGTAGATTTGTAATCTCAGCTACATAGAAGGTTGAGGCAGGAGGATTATTTGTGTCATAGAATGAGTTTAGGACTAGCCAGAAATTTTCAGTGAGACCTTGTCTCAAAAAAAAAAAAAAAAAAAAAAAATGCCAAGGACCTACAGTTAAGTGGATGATTAAGGTCCTTTTTGAGTCCACAGTGATGAAAAGATAATGTGTTTGTGTTTCAGAGTTGCACTTCTATCCATTGGGAAATGCTTGAATTATTTCAATAAAAACAGACAGAAAATGATATCTTCTTGCCCTGGAATATCTGAGTGCACCACTATGTAGCAGGTCAGAAGATTTTGTTTTCTTTTGTGCCCTCTTACTCTGTTTTTTTTTTCATATTAATATAAAATCCAATAAAATGTTATGACAATGCTAGTACTGTTATTTGGCATTTTCTGAAGAGCATATGGTAAAAAAGAAGACTGTAAGTGTGGAGTTTCCCAAAGCACCAAGCTGGAGACCAAGGCTCTATTTTTTTACTGGTCCCATGTGAGACATTTCTCCATGACAGAGTACCCCTTGTACCTGCATGCTGAATGGTTTAGGATATGACTAAATATTTTGCACTTTTCTTTTCAAAGTGAAGCTACAGGAGTTTTCTAGAAGCTATAGGATTTACTGAAGATAAAATTGTTTTTTTCTTTTTTTGTATTAGAGTCAATTGGTATCACAGAAAGAGCTGGCACAAAATAAATGTCGGAGTTGCAAACTGTACCCAAAAGATATTTCATAACTCTAGGGATCTTCATATGCTAGAACCTTTGGACAATAAAATGTAAGACAGGCAGATCTGAAAATGAAGCAAAATATCAAAGCCACGAGGGCTGTCAAAAGCACATGTTATGAAGTGCATAACAAAAGCTCATAATAAAAATTGTTCCAAAGCTTTCTAGCTGCTTCTTAAATTCCTCTTTAAGCCCTTCTATGTGAGTAAATGAAAAGACAAGTGTTCTGATATATATATATATATATATATATATATATATATATATATATTTAAAATCCAGACAATTGTGCAAATTTAAGCTATGCATAGTGAGATGGATATAAAATGGCTTGCAGGAGTAAAATCAATCTAAGAACCACCCTGGGAAAGGAATGAAGGACTGGGAAACTGCTGGTACCATGTCAGTTCTCTATAAGTCGCCTAGATGCTCACTGTTGGAGAATGCTTGAATACCCAGGTTACCAGACATGCCAGCTCATTCCGTGCTAAGTCCATGCCTATTTAGGTTGTAGTTCATGCCTTATGTCCTGTGCCTTACTTCTCAAGTCTCAGAATACTTGTTGTGACATACCAACTGTATATGAGCATTTTGACTTGTTTTACTTTTAGTTAAATAAATGAATTGTTTGCTTCTGGCTAAATCCCTTCAATTTTAACATAACAATAAGTGTGGATCATATAAAGCTAGCTCCATGTTCCATGATGAAAGATGAAAACAATCTTTGTTCCTCTTTAGTGGTGTGTGTGTGTGTGTGTGGTGTGTGTGTGTGTGTGTGTGTGTGTGTGTGTGTACATTTGTGTGTGTTCAGGTACAAGTATATGTATGTTTCCTATGTGCTAATGCCAGAGGTGAAACTCTCGCATCATCCTGAGGAAACCTGAGGTATACTGTGTACCTTTTTTGAGACAAAACCTGAATCTCACAAGTTATTTCAGGTTCGCTTGATAGTGCACTCACTCTAAGCATCCTGCCTCTACTACCCAGCACTGGGATTAGACATCCCTATCATTACAGCTGAGGGGTTGGCATGGGATTTGGTGATAAGACTTAATCATTCATGCTTCAGAAGCAAGTAATTCACTGATGGAGAGTCAAATAATTCATTCACTCTCTTGTGTCGTAAACAGTAACTTCTCTATTCATACCATAAAAATAAGAAGGATGGATTTATGTCTTGGGGTTTCTATTGCTGCAATGAAACATCATGGCCAAAGCAGTTTGGGGGAGGAAAGAGTTTATTTCAGCTTATGCTTTTAGGTGACAGTCCATGACTTAGGGAAGTAAAGTAGAAACTTAAATGAGTTAAGAAAGTGGAGGCAGGAGCGATGCAGAGGCCACTGAAGGGTGCTGCTTACTGGTTTGCTCCCCATGCCTTTCCCAGGAACTAGGAACAACATCCCAGTGAGGAGAGCACCCATGACATGCTGGGCCTTCTCCCACAAATCACTAATTAAGAAAATGTCCCAGAGACTTGCCTATAGCTGGGTCTTATGGAGATATTTCCTTTATTGAGGTTCACTCAGGTGACCTTAACTTCTGTCAAATTGGCACAAATAATCCAGTACACACACAAACACATCACTGTTTAGCCACACTTTCTTTCCCATTCATCCCCAAGCTATCTCACACTAAAAACACAAGTTAGGTTAAAAGTAGTGGGAATTCTGAAGGTGTTGTATAAATTTGGAGTGCTGGCTGAAGTGTAAAAAAAAGAAACACCTAGAATCAAATGCCTGAGAAGGTTCTTGCTGTACTGAAGCCCACGAATGGCTCCCATGACAGAACAAGTGATCATGGACTGCTTGGCTCTAAATGGGACAGATATCCCACCTCCTCCAAGCTCAGAGAACAAATCAGAAGAAACGGTAGAAAGTATTAAAGAGCAGAGGAAGGAAAGACGAGCAACACAGAGTATCTTCTGTATTGGGCATAGCCATTGCAGTCGTGAACCTGCTGCTGTTGTTCTTGTCCCCTCAAGACCTGTAAGGGCTGCACAAAATCTGGCCTGTCAACATCTCATCAAGGACATGAGGAGGGGACTATGAAGACCTAACTCTAATTGACCAATGATGGGTAGTTAATGGCTGTTAATACAGGGAATGTCATCTTTTTGGTCAGCTTCCAAGATAACATATCCCCAACTCACTCATGCAAGGGCAAGAGACTGGAATTAAAATCAGTGGGCTGTGCTGTAAATGTGGCTCAGCAGTTAAGAGAGCTTGCTGATTTTGCAGAGGACGTCACCTGGACAGTTCATACTCACCTGTACTTGCTGCTCCTACGCACCAATGAGCTCCTCTGGCCTCAGAAGCCACCTCTACACATGCATGTACACATAAAAATTGAAACATGGAAGGTAAATTTAAAATAATCAAGGCATACACATACACACACACACACACAGAGACTATAAAAGTTGGAAGGGGACCTGTTGAGAAGCAGAGGTCTAGCAGAAGAGGTAAGGTGATTAAGTAGGTGAATTGTCTCAAAATGACTAAAAGTCATTAAATGTTTGAAATCTCAAGCAGCAGAAAATTAGAAATAGCTAGCAATAAACTCAAGGAAAATGAATCAATAAAAGTCACGTTCTATAATAGAAGTTAGTTCTTAAAAAATTAATATTTGCAAGGGATAACTCTTGTTTCATGATGTTTTATTTTTTCATTCTCATTCATTGGTTGGCTTGTCACTTTTAAGGAAAAGACATTTAATGGGCTGATATGAAGGGAGTTTTTTATTAGTTCAGCCCTCTGTAAGCATTCTCATGCTCCATTAACACCCTGTATTGTGAAGAACTGCATTCCTTAAATTGTGCATTTGAATATAAACTAAAGACAGTAGTAAGTCATCTCCTGACTGTTGGATGAGCATGTGTAGCATGTACACTTATGAGTTAGGTGAAGTGTGTAATTAGGAAACACATTTCTATATGGCTTATTAAGTCACAAAACAGCCATTGATATTTGAATAATTATAAAAGGATGATAATATTTTATAGCAGTTAAAGTGCAAGTTTGAGATTTCAGGACTGATAAAATTATACTTACACTAATAATTCTTAATGTCAGAAATATAACAGGTAACACCTGAAATAAATGAGGTGTAATAGGTTGAGTTTAGCTAAGAATCTATTCGATTATCTGCTAAGATGATAAAATGACTGACAAAAGGCAATTGGACTTCCTATTGTATTTATATATATATGTTAGGGGAAAAAATCAGAATCTTGGGTTTTGCTTATGTTTCAGTACACTATATTTTTTGAAAAATATTTTAACCCTAAAAAACCAATGTCTTGCCTATTCTTATTTTCACTTCCCTTTTGTAATTCTCTCTCTCTCTCTCTCTCTCTCTCTCTCTCTCTCTCTCTCTCTCT
>OU015743.1:116293475-116313722 GCA_907169655.1 Acomys percivali
TGTGGATGGAAAAAAGTATTCTAACAACTTTAGTATTTTTCCCACAGCTTATATATCCCAGCAAGATCTTCCAAGCAGCACAAAAATCCACAATGTGGTTATATTCTTTATGTCTTTAAGTGTTTGATTACAATAAGTTTACATAAGAAAAACATGTTCCTCAATACCATCACATGATCAAATGTTTTATGTATTGTGGGTGAGAAACAAACATGAAAAACAAGTTATTTCCAAGAACCCATATACATTTGTAACTAAGCAACTTGTTATATATTAACGCAGTATAAGCAACCAAGGTAATGTCTCAGCCAGCTTTTCTTTATTGGCAAGCTGTAATTTGTGATTAGAAAGAAGGAATCTACTATCTTAAAAAGTAATCTTATAACAATCTAAAAAGAATCACAAATCTAAACTTCTATAAAAAAAATCAGCCATCTCTACTTTAAATCCAAAAGTGCTCATCTATTCATTAATATGTTTTATTAAGTCATATCAGGAAGCTGAGGGTAAAGTAAGTAGAAGAAATTAGTCATTTTGAATTCCAGCTTCAGCGAGAGAGTCACATGAGCCAGTGCTAACTGGGGTATTGTCTTTGCTCACCAACCACAAAATGTCCCTAGCTTTATTATTAAGAGTGTACTTTTTTCTTAACCCAAATTTTACCCTAAGATTTTTTTTTTTTTTGCATCAGAGCCAATAGCGTAAACATCTTTACGTAACCTTGTTGAACAATCTATTTTTCCAAATTCTTTCTAAGGGTAACAATCATTGTTCGCAATCTACATCTGTAGGTTCCTTTCAAGCGTGGTGGTTGAATTATTAATCTGCTCCAGCCTCAATGCCTGAAGGATATAGCATTGTTATTGAGTATGCCAATGATACTGCCTAGTGAGGGCCTGGAAGCCCTCTTTATAGTATACAACTCATATATTAAGGGGATTATGAGGACTGCAAGGGTAACAAGCAGAGCTGTGCTCCATAACAGCATGAAGTCCTCAGGACACACAGTTCCAGGGCTTATGCCTTGCTGAGACACACCCATCGTGGATACGCTAACCTGTGGGCAATATTCCATGAGTTCTAGAGCTATTTTGCTGTTTCTCCTGCACATCTCCCAACACTGACCACTTTTCTTTAATCAGATTTCCACTTCACCTGCTTAAGCAACCATGTTTTAAAATTAGATTGCCGTTCCCCACTTGCTGGCTGTGTAGGTTCTATGTCCTCTTCTCTTCATTATTTAGTTATCAGGCAAATCAGCCATTAAAATATTACTTCAACATGACCATTCCTTATTGCTCTTGTGTGAATATTTTCCTCATGTCATTTAGGACTCCTGGCTCTTCACCTGGCAAGCACAGGAGAGCTGACCCTGGTGGCATAGGTGCAGGAGAGCTGGCAGGCTGACCAACTTAGCTACCATCTAGGCCAAGATTTGGAACTTTGAGTTAGCCCACCCCAACATCTGCCCCTTTTATGAGCTGCTAGAGGATGTGAAAAGGCCTGTCCTACAGAACCAAAGATGCAGGTTCACCATGATTCAGGACAACAGTAGCATAGCTGAGAGGAGTTTTGGTTAAGCTTCCATATTGATGGTGTAGTAGAAGCCAAAGGCCTCGAAAACAGACCAATGACTCATTGCAATGAACATTTGCAAGTAAAGCTGTTTGGGCAAAAGGGTATACTGCGTAACATTCCTTGACACACCACAGTTTCCACAGTGAGATAATTTTGAAAAAAATTTTAATTTAATTTAAATTTAGATTTTAAATTTCCTTTTGAGAGGGAGATTACAAGGGTGAGCAGCTGTATGGAAGGACTGCAGAAAGTGGGATTGGGGTACATGATGTGAAATTCACAAAGGATCAGTAAAAAATAATGTTATAAAAACTTTTAAATTCAAAAGTAAAAAACAAAACAAAACAAAACAAAAAATCCCCCAAAACCCATGTAGTGCTATTGTCACAATTTTGGAAGCAAATTATGGAACATACTTGGAGATAACCAGCTCCAGAGTAAATGTTTTCTGAATACAATAGTTTAATTCCTTTCAGAAATCTCATGAGGTATCTATAACTGGACTCATGGCTTCCATCACAAAATGAGATGCAGGGGTCTCACTCAATAGGAAAAAAAGAAAGCTGGAATCTGAGGATAGAAATCTGTGACCTCAAAGCCCCTTAGCTTTCTTCTGGATAATTAGAAATGACAGACATAAGTCAATCAGTAAGGATTACTCTGGGCTAAAGCATCTCCTCCCCTAATTACAAATACGTAGACAATGTTTGCCCATATCAGCCTTCTCTGAGAGAGTCTATAGGAGGAGGTACAAAATCATAAGCAAAGAGCCGCCTGAGAAACAGTGACAGGATCTTTCCCTGTTTCACTTGCCCCTGTTTACTGTCAGGTGAGCACATTACTGTGTGATAAGGCACAAGCCTGCCATGCTGTTAAATCATTTCACTGCTCCCAGGTTTCTCTTGAAAGAATGAATGTTCCTTTCTCTCTGCCATTTGGTAGCACTGGCTATTATCTCAGCATTGTGGCTGGGATAGAGTTCAGCTTCCATGACAGGGTTCAGCTGCTAATCCGCCTCCCCTGCTGTTGCATCTTAAAAACTTTCTCACATTTCAATAGCTACATTAAGTTTTAGAAAGGATAATGATTTGGCAGCAGATTCTGTGTTCTAAGGAGAAATGAAAAAAAATAGGGATATTTATACATATATAATGCTGTTCTAAAACCATCGTGTCTATGGGGGGCGGGATAGGACAAACAAAATAAAAGCCAACCCAAAAAATAAAATTAAAAATAAGCCCCCATACCAAAACAAAAATCACTCAGAATTCCCCCTGAGTGCCCACTGAGAGCATCTCTTCTATCCAATAGCTGCTAGTCTGACATTAAGAACATGATGCATTCCTATTTCAACAGTTTGTGTCCTGACTCTCTATAGATCATAAGTAGTTTTAAAAATTGAGAATTTCAAACATAGTTATATATGTTTTGATCAAATCCAGTTTCCATTCCTCCAAGTCCTCCCAAATTTATTCCACCACTTCCTGTTCTCATTTTCTGTTTCTTTGTTTTAAAAGTCATCTCTGTTTATTATTGTTGTTCTTTTTTGTTGTTGTTGTTCCTTACTGGTTCTCTTCCCACAGAATACTCTGTCTAATGCAGGGGGCATTATTAATTAAATAAGGATGCCTTGGATACAACATGATACGAGGCAGTTGCTAATGAATTAATGGTATCTTAAATAATGGAGATACATTAAACAAATGTGGGGTTCATAATTCAGATTGAACACAATGCACTCAAAAACGTTATGTTGTTCTGAATAGTGTGTAATTAAAAACATTGTTTATTCTTTCTATAATTTTCTATATAATTTTGTACTTCTTTTAACAAAAATGAAGATAAGTAAAGCAGTGAGTCAGTGGGGATGCTATATGTTTATAATTCTCAACATTTAACCCTGCTATTGCTTGAATCCACTTTTTTGTTTCTCGTTTTATTATATAATAGTATTAAAAGGAGAAAGGGAACGTTCATAAAGACAACCGCAATAGCAATGGCAACAAAAACACAGTGGGTCTTTTAAGGATTCATATATATATATATATATATGTGTGTGTGTGTGTGTGTGTGTGTGTGTGTGTATACATATATTATATGCATATGTATATGTGTGTATGTATATGTGTGTGTATGTATACATATATTATATGCATATGTATATGTATGTGTATGTATATGTATATATATATAGTTTCACAGAGGGGTATCTATCTGAAGAGGTAAGATGGAGTAGCCATCAATTACCAGCACCTCTTCTAACCTAGTAGTGTGACCTCATGCGACCAAAAACCATCCATAGTGTCATTTTTCTTGCTTGATTTTGTAAAGGTTTTATACACACAGTAACACCTGTGAATTCATTTCTGCAATGATATTGTCATGTCTGGCAAATACTATTTCAGCACACACATTCAATATCTGGGGCAGTCTTTTCCCCTCTACAAGTCTTTGATACATTGAACTTTCAGAAGTGTTGCCACTGCTCTAATGAGAGGTGTGCCCTGAGCCATACTTTTGGGACTTGTAATTTCAGCTTAGTTTTCTTTGATCTTTCTTTGTGGGGTTTATGCTACTGACAACCGCTACTAAACCCAAAGATTCCTATTGCTATGATAAAGCTCTATGACCAAAAGCAGCCTGGATGGTTCACCAGGAGTTCTGCAGGGACTGAATGCCTATAAATCTTAGCCCGGTTGCATTTCTGGATCACGGAACACCTTCCCTGAACTAACCATCTTCACACGATCATTTTCACAATGACATGTTTGGATTCAGAACCTCTCTGCCCAGCTTCCCTATTCTGAGTTTCTCCATGATCCTTTCAAGTGTTCAAGGCTTCTGCTTTTCTTGAGGTTTCTGTTCTTTATTTCAAATTCAATTTTCATATCTTCCATGGAGAAATTTTGGGATTCTACCACATTTCTGATAGCCTTGAAGAAAAGCTTATATTGTCATGACCAGTAACTTAGCTCAGAGATCATCTATAAGCACTTAAGGAAATTGTCCTCATCATAGTTACTCTAAGAGAGCTAAGATGTTTCATTATAATCTGCATCTAATTACTCACCATTTTGACTAATTTAAAGAAAAATATTCAAGACACTAGTCTATGCTCATGTCACTATGGCTAAGATACATTCTGTAATAGGATGTGTTCATTCTTCCTTAATCACTTCTTAAATAATAGCTTCTACATATCAACACTTTTTATACTTCTTCAAGCAAATTATAGTTGTGATTGCTTCTATTTAATGAGTATCTATGTATGTCTTTTAAATATATATAATATGTTAATATCTCATTATAGCTTATTTAAGGTGATATTCCAGTTTTTACTCTCGAAACCATATCTATTTACTTATTTATATCTTAAATAAGATATATATGTATATATTATATATATACACATACTCACATTTTATGGCTTTTCTTTTAAATGTGTGTATATGTATGTATGTATCTATCTATTTATATATCTATCATCTCTCTATATATATGTATATATACATATATATTTATATATCTAGAGAGAAATAATAATGGTAACACCATTTATTCTGCTGTGTTAATAGGTTTATAGATACTTCCATTCTTCATTGTTCTAGTCTTCTGTATATCCTTCTATCTCTCTTTCACTTGCTTATTTCATTTTAAAATATTAACCTTATTCATAATTTATAGAAAAATTATAACAAGGTCAGACAAATTTCTTTACTCAGAATTCTTCAGGTTCAAACACTGCCTCTAACCTCAGAGTCCACAAGGCTATATATTACATAATGACTTTAGCATGTGTATTATGGTTTGTTTATGGAATTCATACCTAATGTCTATTCCTCAGAGCAGTGTTTTTATTTTCTCTCACCTTAAATCCTAAGATTGTAAACATAATTCCTTGAATTAATTTCACAAAATTTTTGTCATCCTCTTTTTTTTTTTAACTTTGGGGGAAAAAGGTTTATTCTTTTTTCCTCAGGAGAAGCAATAGAAGTTAGGGAAAACATTTTTATAACCCACTTGGTCCTAACCCTTTCGGGAACAGCTGTTAAAAATGCTAGTGGCTCAACCAAAAAATGAAGGTGTTCACCCATGTACAACGCACATGGATGACGCTTGAAGACTTTTCCCTGAGAGAAGTGAAAGACAGATTTGCTGAGAGCCAGCTTTCCAAGCAGTCCTCCCCCTTCACTGTCCAGCCAGTCAGCACTCCAGACCACGTTCCTCTTCTCCCTCAAGTAACCCTGTTCCCGAACCTCTTGAGCTCTCAAGTCTTCACAGCCCCGTACCTAAGAGACCTTCAGCACTCACACCTAGTGAACTGGGAAGTCAGGCTCCTAGCAAACAAACTTTCCTTGACTGGACATGGGAGGCTAACCTTTAGTCACTTTAACCTAAAGGGCTCTAAACTACATAAAGTGCTTTTAAGTCCAAAAGAGATAAACATAAATTAGCAACTTATGGATCAAGGAGGATAAATACGTGGGTGCCAACAGCTCCAGCGAGATGATGCTTTGGCAGGGTGCCTCTTCCCTTACATTCTTAGTCATTGGAGTCATGCCTGTTTTTATCTGCAGTCCTGACTAAAGGTCACATTTTGAGGCTTAGTTTTCAAATCACCCTAGCTCTAACACCTTCCGTTTACCAGTGGCTTTCACACATCCAAGGTTCTAACAAAAACCACCGTTCTCTAACTTAAGAGAGTACATTTGCACTGGGAGCAACTGAAGATACCTCTATGCAGCTCACTCCAACTTCTGAAATTCCCTAGGGAACTTTGATAAAGTAACAATGGAAAAGATGCGAATCCAGGAATGCCCCTACCTGTTACTGTTGGTCACAAGGCTCAGAGAAGTACTACTCCCTCACACAAGAGGAAGTTCTGCCAACTGACAGGGCGGGGCGAAATTGTTTAGGTTCCCAGGAGTTGCCATCCTCTTTTTATCAACAATGATTTTCTTCCTTATCTTTGGTTACTAACTGAGTTCCAGAGGGAGACAGAAGAAGGGAGACTGTAAATACAGTAAAGAGAAGGCAGGAAAAGGTGATACAGAGAAAAAGGAGGGAGGGAAGATACATTTATAGCTAAAAATCTCATCAACTAGCATTTCTGAATTGTTTTAATAATTTTTTTTTTGCTTTTGTTTTTGTTTTTGTTGTTTTGTTCTCTTTGTTTCTGTGGCTCTCAATTGAATGTCCAGCTCATATTGGCAAGAATGGCAATACATATTCTACGCCATTCTTTGTCTTTCCACATTTGCATCATCCCATTGAGATCACTTCCTTTGTCCAGTGATAAAACTTTAATGTCCACACATATGATAGACTCTGCCCAGATTCTGAGAGTTTCCATATCAGTTTATGAATATTATTATTTTCTCATTCTAGATTTTCTTGTTTCACATAATTTTGTCTCTGTATTCCTTTAATGAGCCAAGATTGATATCCATAAAAAGAGGTGTCTGTGTTTATATTGATCTAATTTCTTTACTAGATCATGTTTATTATTTTCCAGCAGGAGATACATAAATGAGTAGGTTACTATCTTTTTAGATGCTCTTTCAGAGAATGGCTTATTTGTATATGGTGTTCTGCTGGATAGTAATTAATGAACATATTGTAAACATTCCACTGGAATGTTATTTCTATAATAGATACATTTGATCCCAAATACTAGTGTGTTCATCCTAGTTTAAATCTCTAAACTACATTTATTTACTTCCTCTTGGTGATCACTAAATCTTCAAAAGACTCACCAAACTCTCATTTCCTGGATTTTGACATACTGCCCATACCTGAAAAAATCATACAAAAACTTATTTTAGAGTTGACACTTCATAAAAACACTTCTTTAATATAGCGCACCTGTGATGCACTAGAAGTCTAGCATATACTTTAACTTAGTTTTAGATAATAAAATATTAAGTGAATTTCTTATAGACATTCTTATTTGATTGATAATCATTTCAATATAGTGCAATATTTATAACTAGGTATATTTTTTCTTCTTTTTGGAGTTCTAAACTAGAAATACACTTGATAGACAAATCTTGAGATACTTCACAACCTGTGCTATTTTTATTGGATTGATAGATTTCAAGTTGTCTGTACAGTCAAATCACGTGCTTCCAGATGTCACTATGTCACTGGTGTCAAGACAAGAAATTGATGTCTATTAAGAAAATAAGGTACAAGCATGCAGGCTGAGCATATTTTGAAGAATTTCTATTGTATCTATTATTTTGTGTTTCAAAAATTGTATTTTTGTGTTTTCCACTGAAAAAATTTGCAAAATAGTTTTCTTTTTAAAATTTTATTAATTTATTCATATTACATCTCAATGGTTATCCCCTCCCTTGAATCCTCCTATTCCTCCTTCCCTCCCATTTTCCCCTTACTCCCCTCCCCTATGACTGTGACTGAGGGGGACTTCCTCCCCCTGTATATGCTCATAGGGTATCAAGTCTCTTCCTGGTAGCAAAATAGTTTTCTATAGACTGCTTAAAATGTAAGTTTATTTTCTAATGATTATCTTATATTTTCTCCAATATACCAAACTTAGCTTTGTTAACTGTTATTTTGAATTGGAACAAATGTTATGTCAGTATACTAATATCTAATTTAAAAAGAGATATATGCTTTGAACTAACATGTACCTGCACATGTAACCTTTGTGAACAGAAATTTGAATGTATAATCTGTGTTTACTCTTAACTCTCTGATTATATACTGTTTATATCTGTGGATTCAAGTTACTGATGTGAATACCAGTTTAAAAACAGAAACAAACAAAACCTAGCCAAAAAAAAAGAGACAAACATGGAAAATAAGCATTTTAGGTATACTTTGAAACACAATATATAATTTAGTAGATATTAGTTAATGTAAAAGTAGAAAACAAGCAGGAAAAGAAAAGGAAAATTTCCTGTAAATCAATGGTTCATATTTAAAGTTAAAGTTACATTTTTGGGCATCATTTCCATTGGTTTCACACATTGCAATTAAAATCACACAGCATATGTTTTAACTTCTTTCTTTTATAAAAATAATCTTATACATTCAATAAAAATAGATTAATGAATCTCTCAAGTCTCATCAGAGAAATCGCTCTTCGTGGTAGATGCTGAGTAATACTGCAGAGAATAAAAGACTATGAAGTGATCATGTCTCAGTGAACATTTACATTGTACCCTGTCCCCACAAGGCTCAGGGAACTTCATAAAAGAGGAGACAGGGAGACTGTAGGTCACAGGTGGTGGGTTTCCCTGGTAAGACTATTTGTTACACATGACAGTACAGTTGTACAGATGATTTCACAGATTAGACTTCACAAACACACACACACACACACACACACACACACACACACACACACACACAGGACCGAGACAAGCAAAATCACACCAGGGAAAATGGAAGATATCGTGAAGTCCCACATGTAGTGAGGAGGCATAGGATGTTGATGACTAATAAGAGAGAAATTGTTACTTTTCATCTAGGGTGCTGACCCTAAGGAGCTATCAATACTCTAATAGATTGTATTACATCCATGCACATGTATATAGCACTAAAAGACTCAGTGCCTATTAACTTGAGATATATAGATGACAGACAGACAGACAGAGAGACAGGCAAACAGATGAACGAGGTGTGGGGAGGGGAGAGAGAGAGAGGCAAAGAGAGACAGAGAGACACAATATGCATATAAAGTTAGAAATGAAGAGGGTGAAAAAGGAATTAGAAGAGAGAGAACATAGGAGAGGTTGAGCCCATACACATTTCGTAAATGCATTACTTATTAAATAAAATATTTAATTAAACATTTTGGTGTATTTATTGAAATGAATCCTCTTATTCATCTATAAATGATCCTTAAAACTTTGAATTTTGTTAGCAATTATCCATTAGATATGTTAAGAGATTATCTCTGACATGCAAGAGAATTTCAAATTTTTAAAATGTGCTTTATTGGGCCTCAAGTTGCCTTATACAAATACACTAGTAGTGCTGAGTTCATTAGCCAAAAGAATACTTCTAAACTTTAGTGATGTCTTGCCTCAGTGTCTACTGTTGTATACTCTCAAAATTCTCCTGAATCCAGTTCTCTGCTGCTCAGCAGGGGTGCAGCTGTAATGTATCTTTGTGGTGTCTGGATGCTACCTCTCCACACAAAGACCACAGTCATAGAGGCTTCTCTTGTCCGTTTTCTTAAGAGTCATAGTCCTATTGTAATGCGCAGAAGTCATTTGGATGTAGTCAATAGAGTTTTATAGTTGTTCATGTGGGTGTTCTAGTGTGGTACCAATATTTCTTATAAGATGAAAATAACCATACATTATTAATATTAACAAAAGTAATTTTTGCAACTACATTATATCATTAAATTCATTTTTACTTCTGAATAAATGTGACTCTGCTAACTTGTTTTAAAAATAATCAAGTTGGAACAGTGGGTAGACATGGTCTAACTGGAGGAATAGAAAGGGGCATCTAATTAAGATGGGAATGAAGATAAATACAGAAGAAGAAGGGAAGAGGATAAATAGCATTACAGTGTATGAAAACTCATATATAAATATATTTTTTTCATTTGGGCAGACAATGTTCTCTCCATGAATAAAAGACTATCTAACAAGACCCCTAAGGTCAGGAATAAGAAGCCCTTTTTTGGGTGGTTTTAAGGTTTTCCAAGAGACTCCAAAATACTTCCAGTATTTCTATCACTTTCTGTTGCTCTTCAGAGATGGAAGGTAACTCCCTATTGCTGAGGATACTAAGTACTTCAGACACAGGGTCTAGAGACTACTGATCTAGAAATGACCTGATTGCCTCCTTCCTAAAGACTAGCTTTTTATGGTACCAAATACTAGTATACTACCAAAGGAGGGCAGCAACCAACAGTTCTACACAGTTATGAATTATATGAACCACAATGAATACCAGCATGGTACAAGCTCTAGGGTTGCACAATAGCACACACCTTGGTAGTAATCCAGAACATTCCACTAGAATTTAAGATCCACAACAAGAGAGGAAACCACACCTAATTCTGGAAACCTAGTCTACTACTGAGCTAGGGAAGTTGTGAATCTTGAAAAAGAATCTATAACTATTACCTTATTAATCATTCACAATCCCTAACTACACTCTCTATATATTTTCTTATGCTTATATGTAAATGTAGTCTTAACCCCTCATCAAGAAAACCTTCATATGCAACAGACAGACACCATTACAGACAATCACAGCAAAATTAAAATGCAAAGTTGTAGAGCCCATTACAGATGGACATATTAAAAGCCACTCCCACCTCTGAGGTCAGGGAACATTACAGGAGAAGAGGCAGAAAGACTGTTAAAGCCAGAAGTTCAGGGAGTTTGGTTTATGACTGTGTCTCCTAGTGGTGTCAGAAGTTACTACCATACAATTTCACCAATATGACTGTGTAAACACAAGCTGAACAAGAACACAAAAGGATTACAAACAATGAAGGAATGCTGAGAGTGAGAGAAATAGTCTCCCGCGGAGATGAGAACAGCAATTGGTTTCCTTTTTTTTTTTTTTTTATATGTTTGCTTTTTTTTTTTTTATTAATTTATTCTTGTTACATCTCTATGGTTATCCCATCCCTTGTATCCTCCCATTCTCCCCTCCCTCCTAGTTTCCCCTTATTACTCTTCCCTATGACTGTTCGTGAGAAGGATTACTTCCCCCTGTATATGCTCATAGGGTATCAAGTCTCTTCTCAGTGACCTGCTGTCCTTCCTCTGAGTGCCACTAGGTCTCCCCCTCCAGGGGACATAGTCAAATGTGAGGCACCAGAGTACGTGAAAAAGTCATACCCCACTCTCCACTCAAGTGTGGAGACTGTCCTGTCCATTGGCTAGATCTGCGTAGGGGTTTAAATTTTACCGCCTGTATTGTCCTTGGCTAGTGCCTTAGTTTGAGCGGGACCCCTTGACCCAAATCTGCCTATCGTAATGTTCTACTTGTAGGTTTCTAGGACTCACTGGATCCTTCTACATTGCTATTCTCACATGGTTCTCTCATCTAGAGTCCCAGTAGGATGTCCTCCCCTCTGTCCCAGTTTCCTGGTAAGTGAAGGCTTTCGTGGGACATGCCCATTGGGCTAGTATGCAGATATAAGTGAGTATATACCATTTGAGTCTTTCTGCTTCTGGGATAACTCACTCATTATGATCATTTCTAGCTCAATCCATTTATCCACAAATTTCGGGAATTCCTTGTTTTTAATAGCTGAGTAGTATTCCATAGTGTATATGTACCACAGTTTCTTTATCCATTCGTCTACTGAGGGACATTTAGGCGGTTTCCATGATCTGGCTATTATGAATAAGGCTGCTATGAACATGATTGAGCAAATTTTCTTGTTATGTGCTGGTGCATCTTCTGGGTATATTCCTAATACTAAATTATCTAGCCTGAAAGCATACTCAAGGTAATACTACACAGACTGGGTAGGTTGCATTTGGAAATGTAACATTTCATTTTAAAAGGCCATAAAATGTAAAGACAGAAGATAACTAAAGGGAGGGTTTTGAGATAGGAAAATGAAAGGAGAAATGTAATTATATTATAATCTCAAAAATGAAACAATAAATCAAGTTACCTCAGATAAATTTCATTTCTTTAATTGAAGAGAGGCTAATATAGAGACCCGTAATTGGTCAAAGTGCAGAGATTAAATGCTTATTCAGAGTTCAGCCTTAAGTTGGATGTTTATATCAGATTTATTTCTCCTAAGAGAATATCAAATGTAAATACTCTTTTTATTTCCTCAGAGGAAGGGATGAGATTAAAGCCAAACCCAGAAACTGAACTGCACTCAGCTGAATTGCACTGTACTCTGAACTCCATTGTACTGTCTCCATGAACTTTCCTGGTCTCTCTCTGCACTGTTCTTAAATAGTTTCTATTTCCCTGATTGTTCTCCTGAGAATTGGGAGTATTCTGTCTCTGACTCATTCTGTCAAATCTTTAATTCATCACTTTGCCTGACTCTTAATTAGACGGCACTCTTTCTGATTAAAGGTATGTACTAAATTCCATTCAGAGGGATTGAAGGTATGTGGTGTCTATATTCCCCTAGAGGTATTAAGAGAGTATATTCCAGCCAGTGGCATTAAAGGTGTGTCCAGAGGGCATGTGTGTATTCCAGCTGGATCACACTGACCTAGAAGGTCTTTGGATGTAACTGCAGCCATGTTGCTAGATTAAAATTCATCTACAGACAGGGAATAGTAGAATAATGGTCGGTGCTACAAAATAAGGTCTTCCTGACAAGGCAGGGTTATTGTAATTATAAATACACAACAGCTGTGGTTGTCCACAGAAAACCTACAAAAGACCAAGACAGTCAGCTTTGTAGCTTGGGATGGGAGAGACTCAGCAGACTGCACTGCTTGGTGACTACTGACAGTTGTTTTTTTTTTTTTTTTTTTTTTTTTTTTTCTCCAGTACTGTGGCCCTGGTGGATAGCCCATGCTCCAGTGGGTGATCCTATACCCATGGGAAGATAAGCAACACCCATTGCTTAAGCAGATTTTTAAAAGTTTTTCAGCCATTGAATTTAATCACTTAAGAACTCTCCCTTTGTTTCACATCTCAATTTTTAATTGGATTGCTTCTTTTCTTGAAACTTAGTTCTTTGGGCTATTATGTACTAAATTTCTGTCCGATGTGCAGTCAGTAGAGATTACTTTTCCCATTCTACAGGCCACCACTTTACTTAAGTGATGATATCCTTTGCTATACAATAGCTTTTTAGTTTTATGAGCTTTCATTGTTGTTGGTCTTGTGGCCTGTTTTGTCAGAGTCCTGTTCCAAATGTCCTTTCTTGTGTCAATGAGTTCAACCTTATTTCCTCCTTCTCTGTCAGACTCAGCGTATTAGGTCCTATGTTGAGGTCTTGGTCCATGTGAAGCTTTAGTTTTAGGTCCATTATAGCAGAATTCAGGGTGAGAAGAAGTACAAACTCAAAATGCATTGACACCTTACCACAGTTAGAATGGATAAGACCCAAATACTAAACAAATAAACAAACAAACAACAACAGCCACAAAACCAAATGAGAACAAGCAATGGTGTAGATGTGGGGGAAGGTGAACTTGTGCAGCCACTGTGAACATACATATGGAGACAAAAATCTAGAAAGAGGATCTATTTCCTATATATTTTATGATCATAGGGAGTAGAAATTGGACTGGTGAAAACAAAATAAGTTGGGTATGTAGGGAAGGGGCATAGATCTCAGAGTAGTAGGGGAAAGGAGCGTTTGAGCAAATTACTATGTGATATTCTTAAAGAACTAATAAAACTTCAGACTATAACGAAAACAAGAAGTGTGGAGAGGGATCTGTAGCAGAGGAGGTCAAGAAGGAATAGAAAGAGGGAGCGAGATGTAACTATCATTAAAATAGACTGAATATATGTATAAAATACCCATAAATTAATAGGCATAAAAGATAGAATACCATAAATAAAAAAATAACAATTCTCATTAAAAATAGTAGTGTTATATTTTATTCTTAAAGAATTAGGCATATTAAAACTTTTAACATCATCAAGGTAATGAGAAATTATAGAATAATATGAACTAATAATTCATAATTTTGTATTATTCTTTTCTATAAAATGCATGGTTCTAATAATTTTAGCATAAAATAATTTTTGCCACATTTGTTGAAGATGGGAATTTGTTGTCCCTAAGGAAACATTCTCATATTATTAAGGGAAATTTTACTTTTAAACTATTTTTTCACCATCTACTAGTATAATTGTGCTGTTTTTCTTTATTAAACTATTTATTCATATAATTTTTCTTTTATTTCTAAAAATAAGTTCTTCTGGATAAAAACATACTTATCTTTTTTTTTCAAAATAAAAGCATGTATCTTTTGAATTTTCTTATACATTTATAAGGAAAATGAGATTATTATATGACTCAATCAGGATTCTACAGTTTCATAAATTATGTAATAAGCTTGCTCACCTGTCCATTCTTTCCTTAAAATTCCCTGTGAGGAAATGAAATTATTTCCATTTACTAAATATAGAGAACTATTTTATTAAAATACATACCACACATACATAGGGCACAACTTAAGGATTGTGTCACATAGATAGATGCACCTGTGAAATCACTTGAGTTATGAGTTACTGTCACCATTCACTACATGCTTTTCATCATAGAGACCTTGGCCTGACTAAACTCTTATACTTTTTAATACACTTTTGTCTAGTTTTGAATGCAGCATAGTTATTTTGAAATTTAACATATTTTTCATATTTTGTCTTCTATTGCTGAATTATTACATTTCTTTTTATAACTGTGCTGTGTCTTATTTACACTACCAGGAACACAGGGTTACTTAACAGTTTTCAACTATTACCAAAAAATCAGCTATAAACATTTATGTGTCAATTTTTCATGGGCACATGGATCCATTTCTTCCAGATAAATACTTTAGCATAGTTGTTGAAGACTATTTACACCTGTAAAATAGCATCTCATCATAGTTTTTATTTACTTTTGACCAAATACTGATAAAATGAAACATATTCTATGTGGAATTTTTTGATCCTATAATTTTATTAATAATTTAGTTGTTAAATTTGTACATGACTGTATGTTCCTTTTTTAAATAATTGAGTTGAAAGTCCTTTGTTAGGACTTTTTATGTGAAAGATTTTGTTGTTGATATGTTGGGTAAATATTTTTCCAATTTGGTTCAGTCATCTGTTCCTGAGGCATGTGTTGAAGTGATCATTGGTGGTGTCCGTTTCCTTCTGATGTCTAAGTTTCACACAGTGGCTGTTTTTGCTGAGAACTCTTTGGAAACTTTGCTGACCATTGCGTGCCTTTGTTTTCCCTCTCTTCTTTACAAGTAGTTCAGTCTTTTCTGCTACTCGGACCCCAAAACAGTTCACATACACCACAGCCTTCGCGTCATCGATGTTGCCTTCCAGTGGTTCTCAACCAACCTTCCTCATGCTGCAGCCTTTTAATACAGTTCCTCATGTTGTGGTGAATTCCAACCATAAAATTATTTCATTTATACTTCGTAACTGTAGCTTTGCTACTGTCGTAAATCGTAATGTAAATATCTGATATGCGAAAACTCTGATAAGTCACCTCAAAAGGGGTTACAGCCCACGGGCTGAGAGCCATGATCTGAGGCTTCGAAGGAGATTCATCAGTTTCATGTCAGCAAGAGCACAACATTTTAGAAGCACAGCATTTTAGGAGCACAGCATTTTAGGAGCACAGCATTTTAGGAGCACTGTTTGCTGTCGTCAGTCTCGCCAGAGCTGGATGCTCCCTGGAGTGCACTAAACACGCTTCCTGTTAAACACAACCTAGTAAAATTATTCAAAAGCTACCAAAGTTTGAACACATTTTGTTTTCAGTTCAGGAAGACTGCAAGCTCCATTTTGTTTCCATTTACCTTGACTTTAGGGTAGAAATATTCCGAAAGATAAGCTTGTAAGTATGAACACACATTTACTGCTAATTACAGGAGACGTCCAATAACACAGGACAGTGGAAGTGCAAGGATAAAGGTTTATCATACAAGCTTGCAAATATAAGACCATCACTAATAAATCTATCTTCTGTTAGTTTTGCTGACCCCAGGCTTATATGTAGTCCCAGGGCCCAGACTTACATATCAGATAGGCAGTCATCAGAGTATTTTATGTAGGTTCCTGGATCGTCTGGATCCTCTAACTCAATAAATGACATTTCACTCCAAACAAAACCTTGTGGCTCATTAGTTTTTAGTTCCTTTTCCAGGAAATTGCTATTTGTGAAATTATTTGTTAGGATAGAAAAGGACATTGTTTCCACCGATGACAGGGACATTAAGAGGTATCTTTACTCTGGAAAGGTCAGGGAGATAGAGAAAAGAAGGAGAGCTTTGGGAGGATAAAGAGTTAGTACTCACTGGAGAATAATTTTCAAAGGATTCTGGGGCTTCAGGCAGAAGTGTCATCTACAGCGAAGTTGTCAGAAAGTAGAAGTGCATTGCCCAGCTGTGCGACTTCCAAAAATAGTGATTTATTTAAAAAAAAACAAAAAACCAAAAGCAAATGCAGCTATAAAGTTATTTTGATCTACTTATTTATTTATTTATTTTTTTTACTGTTTTCTACATTTCTCGATGTTTGTCCTAAGTATTCTCACTGTCACTGCATTGTAGCAATGAGTCAAACAACTAAGTTACTGGTCAAATATGCTTTATACATACCATGAAGACAATTTAATATTCATTAAAATTCATTTATAGTCTTAGAAAGTTTTGTTTCTATATCTCTTGGTGTGTTTGGTATGACAATCAAAATTTTTCCTAAAAATTGTCTTTGAATATGTTCATATTCTTTATTATAGAGAGGTTATATTCTGTCACATCTACATAACTGCCAATGATCTAATAATGTGGCTTTTCTCTTGCTTATGTGTTTTGGATTTGTCTTGTTAATTTTGATTAATGAAACAGCCAAGACACTTGCCTGCACTACCTCTTCTCTCAGATATAGAGTCCTTAGGGCATTTTATTGGACTATTTTGGAAATTACTGTGGTTTTCTGTGCATTATTTCCTAATTATCTTCAAATTGTAACCTCTACAGTAAACTGCAAGCATTGGTGCCATACCAAGACGAATCGAGAGGAGAGCGTTCATTAGGTTGCCCAGAGGGCTTTCCTGTTTTCTCCAAATTACTTCTTGCTTGTTTTATTTTCCTTTTCAGTTTTTTTTCTAACATTGGTTGAAGTTTGTGATTCCCTCTCCTTCCTTCTTCTAAACCACAGTTTTCCTGTTCTAATATTTATTTTTGGTCTTAACTACTGATTTCTAACTATCTATGATGGTGTTCTTGACTTTTAATCAATGGATTAATCCACATAAAAGATATGATTAAATGAACATTATGTCTGGACATTCCTTTTCATAACTTCAAATAATTTTCTGGGTGCTTTTTATTTATAGCCTACCTCTTATGTGAAACACAAGTTAAATCTCAAGCCTCTATGCTCTGTTTTTTGTTGTAAGTTCTTCTTTGTTTTCAATTAGCAAAATACTCAGTTCCACCCAAAAAATAACATTCTTTCATAGTTTCCTTTCTCTACCATCTTTGATTTTCTTAAAATAGATGCTGAGAGGTGAAGAAGATATCACAGATTCTCCTTCTGTGAACCACAGGTTAGTTTTATATGCTGGCACCAGGGTTGACACTGGCTGGACAGGAGGACGTGGCAATGAATAGGACTCCACTGCCATGCTCCAACCAGCGAGTTTTGGCATCAGATGCTCTGCATTACCAATAGTTAGATTCGACTGATCTAGATTGGATGGCCGGTGTTGTTCACCCTTCTTCAGCTTTCTTTGAAGGAAGTCACTCCCTTCGAACTGCCTGGAATTTCCCCTCACTTCTTTCCATGGAGATAAGCTCATTATTTCTAAAAATCCAGAGACATCATTTAAAATGACCCCAAGATCACCTATTTTCTTACACAGCTCATATCTGGCCAATGAGAAATAGTCATGCTCCAATACAATTTTGATTCAACATTCCATCAACTTTGAATAAACTTTTATTTGTTGTATTATTAGAAGAGCTCACCCCTTATGCTCACCAAATCTTTAGAATTTCAAGTTCAGTTAGATTTCTTCTCATGAAGGAGTTTCCTACAAGTGAGCTCCAGGATGAGTTCACCAACTAGCTAGAGCAATGTCTGAGCCCTTCCTTTAAAAACACCCCCATCCAAGCTCAGAGGAATTTTAGGCACCTTGACAGTTATTTAAAGTTTCCCCCTCTCAGCTTCTCCATGGATTTGATAAGCTTAATTAAGACTCAGCAGATTAGTTTTCAGAACTTTTATGGTGAGGTCCTGCTTCACTGACCATGCATGTCCCTTTGAACTTCTGAGAGAAGTGTGCACAGTTTTTCTTCCCTCTTGGCAACATAATTGAAACTGAGATAGAGTCACATTTTTTTCTTTCTATTATATTCTTATACCTACCTAAATTGAAGAGATGGCTATATTAAGGATTATATCAAATCTGCGGTATTCACAGAATCACAGAAAGTAACCATGACTTGACTCTGTGTGGAAATTAGTTACCCAGGATTTCAAAAGTGGTTTAGTACACTGACCTTAACTCCAGAAAATGTAATGTGTGAAAAAGATGCACAGCTCAGGATTCAGAAATGGGATGGGCATTTTAGTTTTTATATTACAGTTAGATAACACAGGTGTAATGATTATTCTATGGAATTAAATGAGGTTTTCTGTGAATTATTTTATAGTAATCTTCATGCCATGATATACATAGTCAATTGCAGTGAGCGTATGGCACAGGAAGATGAATGGAGATGAGACTGTTCATCTACATGCCGGGTGGAGAGAGACAATCAGGACGTGAAACCATCTACAGTCCACTTGATATATTGGACTGCACACATTGTTTTCATATGTGAACAATTTCTGAAATAAATTATATTGATTATATTCATAATTCAACAAGGGATCTTAGCATATGTGTCATTGTACATATAATTTTATGCTTCTAGTAGGTAATATATTAAATATTGCCATAGCTATTGAGTAGAAGACAATTACTTATATATAGTAAAGATATTTGGCTTTAGAAACCCAAAGAAATGTTTTTGCTTAATGCATAGTCATGAGTTGTGGATTTCCCAAACTGTTTTATTATTCGACTGTAGATTACTGATCTTTGAATGGTAGCACTTGACACAGACTAGGAGAAAGTCATATAAACGAGAGTCCCTGGACTTGAATCTGGTATAATAAATGGAAGATATTGTAACTGCCTGTCTTAAAAAGACAGAGTATATTTGAGCTGCAATTAAGAAAATGTTAGTATTTTATTTTTGATGATCATTTCTCAGTATTGAGTCTTCCTAAATTACATATAAATAGTAACTAAATTAGATTTTAATGTCACTGAGTTTTGTTTTTAAAGATAAAACTATTAAAAATGCATGAAGATTACTTGCCACTTTGAAGTGATCTTCAGTTTTTGTCGCAGTATGTCATGAACATCAAACAGTTTTATAAACTTGAAAATAATAAACTTAAAAAAAATGCCCTCCTATTTCCACTATTTTTTATGGTCATGCTTGCAGGGAAATCCTCTTTAAACTATTATGTCTCTAATTCATTGTTAGCAAATATAATTGAAGCTAAGCCCTAGTTACATTTTATCATTCTATTATATTATTATATCTACATAAACTAAAGAGACAGCTTGCTATGAGGTATATTAAAATTGTATTTAATTCACAGAGTCAAAGCAACCGACCAGCATATCATGTCTCTCTGTGTGCGTTTAGTCATAATATAAGAGTGCAGGTCCAATGTGGACAGTTGTCTCAACTCCGGTAGCCATGACTTCCCCACATACTGAGCTGTATCCCTGAACTGCAGGCCAGAATAAATCATTCTTGTCTTAATGTTGCTTTTGTTGGGGTATTTTACCAAATTAACCACACATACATAAAAATCATAGCTTCTACAAAAAAAAAACCAGTTCTTTGTAAAAACTCATGTTAAAATCATAACTCTGTGTTTTGTATACACTATGCTCTGGTACAAATATAAATACATTCATGTATGAATTTA